>OX328132.1:97945899-98245899 GCA_946811695.1 Gonocerus acuteangulatus | reverse complement strand
AGGTGTCGTATTCGACACCTACTTGTGGTAGGAGGATTATAAATCCCATAGAAAGTACCGTGTAAGACCAAAAGTAACCAATACTACTTCTATCTAGTTAATATTTGTTGTATTCTAGCTCTTATATTCCACTTTCGAGAAATGAGCAAATTACAAAATCCGGTATCTGATGAAGTCGCGCTCAGCGTAAATTATCTCGTAACCCCGGGCCGCATTTCCCTTCAGACTAACGGTGGAGGCAATATTACTTGATCATAATTCATCTCTTTTTGAGAAGTTCTGAAACTCCATGCTTCCCTATGCCATGGCCTCACTTATTAAACTCTTATAGATAAGAAGCCATGGGAACGTTGGCCCGATAAGGAAATGTTGGAATACACCAAAAATGGCCTGGGACTTATTTTGTGTCGCCTTATAAGATGTTTCACCTTGGCAAAGGAGTCCAGGTTAGGATGGATGGATGGATTGGGCTTTAGGGCAAACAGCTTTCAGAGCATCATTGCCCGATCTCATTTATGTCACACTCACGTTTTTATTTTCTCGGAAAACATATACTTATGGTTTACAGTTATTATTATTTATTTTCTTGCTTTATTTTTTATTTTTATTTTTTATTTATTTATTTTTTTTTTTTTACTAGTATAGAAACTTCTATTTGAATGAATCGTATTTCTTTAGATATTCACACATTTATATATATATATATATATATATATATATATATATATATATATATATATATATATATATATACACACATGCACACATATACACATCCACACAAATATATATATATATATATATATATATATATATATATATATATATATATATATATATATATATATACATATACACACACACACATATATATACATATATAAACATACATATATACACATACGCATATACATATACACGCATAAATACTTTTTATTTATTTATTTACTTTTTGTATATATATACTTTTTTTTTTTTTTTATATATATATATTTCCTTGTATAATTAAACTTTTTTTAGAAAACTTATTATTTTATCCAGCATATTTGCATTGTCTGCTAATGCCTCTCTTATGTCTGGAGGGATATTCAATTCTACTCTGAATTGGTGGCATTCGGATATTAAATGCTTTATTGTAAAGGGTTCATTGCATCTTGGGCATTTTTGAGGTTGCTCTCTTCCCATTAAATATCCATGTGAGATTTTAGTGTGTCCGATCCTCATTCTTGTTATGACTACCTCCTCTCTTCTATTTTCCCTCGACGAGGAGTGCCAGGTGTCTACTGAGGTTTTTATGTATTTTAGTTTATTACCTTCTACTTCATTCCACATATTTTCCCAGTTTACTTTTATTCTTCTTTTTAGTGGTAGGAATAGCTCATTTCCCGTCAATAAGGTTGGCGTGATTTCACTTAGGTTGTGTGCCTCTTTTGCAGCCATATCCACCATCTCATTCCCCTCTATACCTATATGGCTGAGGTGTATACCTATCCAGGTTAGGAACATACCTGTTCTCAATTTTCAATGGCTAACTCTGAGCTTTCCAGCGACGCAGGAGTGACAAACGCTATCAAGCAGTTGCTTTGGAGTATTGAAAAGCTGCTAGAAAATATAAGAGTCGGTGTGCCAGGAACTGGTGACTCTCGTTCCTGAGTGGGCATTATAAGATTGAACGACATAATTTTGATTTTTTTTTTTCAATTTAAGATGATCTGATGATTTAATTTCAGTATAAATTTAATCATCTGTTTAGTTAATTCTACTTTATTGTCACTTGTTACTTACATGGCCAGAATATGGAATTCATATTGTCACTTCATGCATGATTGTTATCTTGAGAGAGTTTCAGTTGTGTTTGTGAATCTGCTTCCACGTTTTCTCCACATTGTTTCCTCTGGGTGTGATCGTCCTGTGGAAATCTGCATGGCAACAATGTTATTCGCAATTTCATATGTTTTTGAATGGCTATTTTACACTTGCCCGAGAAGTATGAAAAAAATACTGGTCCATATAAAACTTACAATAAATATAATTTCTCGAAAAAATGTATGTTATTTTAAAGTTTTATAAAGAACGGTTAAATATATCCTGCCTAAAGTAGTTGCAATTGATTACCCGTGAAAAATACGACTAAAAACGTGGAACAAACATGACCATTACATTCTAAGTATTGCATTGGAATGATCCATGTGGTTTTTGCAAACTTCCAACCCTTGCCCCAAACTTGCCTGTAACAATAACGTCCTTATTAAACTCTTATTTATAAGGAACTGGTCAAATAAGGGGCAAAAAATCTTTACTCAGGCATTGATAAAATTCCAAAAGAGAAAGCGAGAGGCATCCTCTCATGGTCTCGCTCCCTGTCCCTTATAACATGCTTCCTCATATAGATTTTCCACTTTCTTTTTTCATTAAATCTCATAGTTAACAAATATAAAAAGAACATACAATTTTTTGCGGTGGTGAGCTCCATTACTTAAGAAATTCCGGAATTGTCATCTAAAAAATATCCTTTTAGCACTTTCCTCCGAAGGAAAGTAGCTATTGAGGTTGGACTCATGACGGAATTTTTGAAAAATTTCTTCAAATCTTTATCGATCCTACCTAGTAGACACCGAAAATGACCCCCGTTAAAATTTATATATATCTATATATATATATATATATATATATATATATATATATATATATATATATATATATATATATATATATATGTCTGTTAACACGATAGCGGCCAGATTTTTTTGTTTTTTCGTCACGAAACTTGGTATATAGCATTCAATTAGCAAACGATTGAACGAGTTCGTTAACCACCAAAATCGGTCCATCGGAAGGGGGGGTTTACCCCGAACCCAAAACACTAATTTGACCATTTCAGCCGTAATATTTGTTATATTTCAACGAAACTTGGTATTCGTACTGGTAATATAGAGAGAAAAGTTACATATAAAAATAAACTAAATCGGTTCATAAGGAGGGGGGGTTTACTCCGGACCGACAATACCAATTCGCCACTACCAGCCGTGATTTTAGGTAT
Source organism: Gonocerus acuteangulatus (assembly GCA_946811695.1). Lineage (NCBI taxonomy): Eukaryota > Metazoa > Arthropoda > Insecta > Hemiptera > Coreidae > Gonocerus > Gonocerus acuteangulatus. The sequence continues at coordinate 98,242,859 of OX328132.1, read as the reverse complement.
ATTTCGACGAAACTCGGTATTCATAGTGGTAATCTACAGGTAAATATGTGTTGTAAAAATAAACTAAATCGGTTCATTAGGGGGGGGGGGTTTACTCCAGACCCACAATACCAATTCGCCACTACCAGCCGTGATTTTTGGTATATTTCGACGAAACTCGGTATTCGTAGTGGTAATCTACAGGTAACTATGTGTTGTAAAAATAAACTAAATCGGTTCATTAGGAGGGGGGGGGGGGTTTACTCCGGACCCAAATTAATAATATACTCATACTGGTCGTAATTTCTGCTGTATTGTAACGAAACGCGGTATACGTCGTGGGTAACTCATGAGAAAGAAGTGTTGTAAAAATGAGCTGAATCGGTCAATCGGAAAGGGGGTTTTACTTTGTAATATATTTCAATAGAAAAGCCAGCCAGACATAGGTTCACAAAGGCGCCGCAAGGAGCGCTAGAGGGACTGTATCCGGTTCCTGCGTTAGATCAAAATACGATAATATGAGGGTTTTGTATTTATTACGTAGTGTAGTAGGTACCATGTGTAAACATAACTCTGGAAGTAAATTAATAATTTATCAGTTACTCATTACAAAATTAAAAGAGAACTATTCATGTTTTTATTTTATTTATTTAGGGTATTTTAAGCAAATTGTTCTGGAAAGCAGTCTACACTACCCAAATTCTGAGGAAAGTGCTTAGTTATGCAGCTCCTGCGTGACGGACTTTTATTGTTGTGGCTGATCGACTTCTATCTCTTTTAACGACGGGCTTCATACTTATTTCCAAAAAGTCTACATTCATGCTGAAGTAGGGTGCAGTTGTGTAGGTTTTACATCTCGCCGCAAAATATCAACCCTACTCAGGCTGAATTAATATTAGTCTGTGTACAAATACGGCTGAATATGGCGATACGATTTATAGGATAGCTACTCCAGTATATGCACTTTTAGTTAAAACTATGCGGAGACCACACCTCAGTACCGCTTATTTTTATTTTTCAAATGAACTAAGGATAATTGAGTTTCATTACAAATATCTTCATTACCTAAATGCACCATGTTTATGGTACACTTTGACAAGAAATTTCTTTTAAAATCTTTATATCGTCCCTACATTGTCAGACTATCGAATATGAAAAATCTCGTTTTTCAGATTCGAGACTTAGCTCTTGGATTGTGGACGATATGGCTTGTCGCAAATTGTGGCAACTCTAACCCCTTTAGAATAGCCTTTAATGCCTTAAAGTAAGTATCACATAAGACCATTTTTCAATATCTTACTTGGTTAACGGAGAGAATATGTTCATTCCATAGTTTGCTCCGATTTGCATATTCGATAGTTTGATATTGTAGGGACGATATGTTCATGAGAATTTCTGGTTAATATCAATTTTTGAGGAATAAAACAAATATATTGCTTTACTTTTCACAAAAAAAAAACAAAAAAAAAACAGAAATTTCTACATGGTGATAAAACAATCAACAAAAATGTGTTTTGGGAACAGAACAAGTAATAAAATGGAAAAGCAATACTAGATATAACAAAATGTTAGTATAAACGAGATTGTATAGTTTAAACAAACACCTTTCGTTTGTTTTTTCCCTCTTGGCACCACTGTGCGCCGCAAAGTAAGTTTAATTAAAAAATCAAAGAGCTAAGGAAAGAACTTCGGATGATATTGATTCAGACAGGCCTAGTTGAAGTGCGCTCTACGCTGAAAGGCGTAAAGGTAAAGAGCTAGTGAAATGATGGAGAATATATCTATAATAATTTCAGTTATTATAATTCAATACTATTCCACGGTTTCTCGCGTCACTCATTCGATCTGAGTTCAAACCTCAGCCTGGCCAGTAAATATTTCTAAGAAATAAAACTTTTAAAATGAAAAACAGTTCTAGCTGTTTCCTCCAACAAGTGTCATCCCACATCAGATTGAATACAAACCTTGATTTTCCTGGCAAATCCAAATGCCACCACGAAGCTCGATCACATTTATTTTATGTATATTTCTAGGAAAAGCCATGATCCCATAGCAAAAAGAAAAATGCCCTTTTGCATAGTGAATAGGAACGAAATCTCCAAGGGGCTGAAGATAAGAATGTAAATATTTAATCTAAATCTGAATGAACTCCTTACAGAGCTCACCAATCTGACATTCAAAAGAACAAAAATTATAAACTATTTATATTCTAGATCCTTTGAAGTACTAAATATAACTTGACATTTAAAGGAATAATACTTATAACAAGATTAATCCCTAAATCCCAAATATTAACTTTCTTCTTTGAATCCTGAATAATTTGGAGAAATAAATATAACTTGCTATAAAAAATAAAAGAAAAGAAAGACAAATAAAAGATGGTATTCTTAACTTTCGGGCCCGGCGTCGCACAGTGGGGCCAAACAACATTTCCTCTTTCAAATCGGCAGCCTCCAAACCGTAACGGATTTCAATGATTTCATTTACTTATTTAAATGAAAGCTAATAAAATTTAATTAGGAGGCCCGATAGCTGTGAGTGTTAAGGCGTGAGCACATACTCCGTGCCAATGGTCGTGGGATCGATTCCCACAATGGGGTGGTGGCTTTACTTTAGAAAAAATAAAAGGCATCAGCCCTATTCTGGCTAGAAAAGGGGGGTAAAAGGAAACAAAAAACAAAAATTTGGCTAGACAAAGTTCTTCTAAATTTTATAAGCTTTCAATTAACAAATATTTTTTTTAAAATCGGTTAAGACTTGGAGGCTCTAGGCTTTTATAAAACACGATATGTCGTTTGGCCCCAGTGTGCGTCGTGGCATATTCGTCACTTAACTGAATTGTAATTAATCCACTAAACGTACATCATTTCAAAAGTTTCTTCACATATATATGTTTTTATAAGTTTGCCTAAATACCTATACAAAAGGAGGACTTGGGCCCGATGGAAATATTTTTCGAAGCCATCGGTCCTGAAAGTGTTAATGCCAACACCAGTTACACACATACGTTTTCACATATATTGCCATTGTCAAGATTTGAGGACGATTTCATTAAATCCTTGATATTTTGAAGAAATAATTATAACTGTATCTATAACTCAAAAAGAAAAACACACAAAAGGACGATTCATTTAAATCCTTGAAAAATCGCAGGAAATATTATTGTATTTCTTTTCGGGCGAATTTAATTAATTTAACGAAAGAGTACGGTTTGTACGGTTTAATTTAGTACCTATGGCGTTTTCTACTTTTGTTCCATCGAAATGCAATCATTCCTTCTGAAACCCATCATGTGGGGTATCAAATGAATCGTCTTGGTAAGGAGAACCTATATTTGATGTTTTAAAAAACATTTCGACGCATCTTAACAAAAACAGTTGTGACTTCTTTCTTAAATGTAGTAAATAAAGTCGTAGGGGTTCAAAGCAGATACTAAGTTTTTCAAAGTCGAGCCATCTAAATTACAAAGTTTAGGATCACAAACCCAAAATGTATCGTCTTTGTTCTTATATTTTTCTTGAAGGCCTTCTGCACTTTCCCTATTGTGATCTTTATCCTCGGGATGAGGTTCCTGTGTTTTACAGTGTAATAGTTTAGTTACGAGAGCAATCAATTTGTCCTCTATAGTACTGTCATCTGGAAGAGCTTCTAACTTTTCTAGTCTAGTGATTAGATGTATGTAGGCTGATTATTGGTATCAAATATCAAGCAGTAAGAAGAACCTTATGCAGAATCCAAAGACCCTGGTTTTATATGAAGTACAAAAGCCAGTAGGTATGCAGCAACTAAATTCTAACAACAACAATAAAAATACTTATATTAAGTTACTAAAATATCACTTTCCTCAACCAGGTATATTCTTAAACTTGGCAATGTTTAGTTTTTCTCTAAAGATAATTTCGGCACAAAAAAAACATTGCCAAGTTTAAGAATATACCTGGTTGAGGAAAGTGATATTTTATTTACTGGATATAATTATTTTTATTGTTGTTTTTAAAGGTCAGTTGAAGTGTCTTTACTGTTCTTAGTAAGCAACAATGAGGTCTTCCAAGTAATGAACTTGGACATTTCTTTCTTGTATCATCTCTTGTATTGGCAAATATTTTTAATTGAATTAATACACCAACTCATACTACTTTTTTGTAGTGTAGAATGGTAAGGCGTTTTTGGGGGGTTTTATGAGGGGATATTTTTGAGGAAGGGAGTGTTTCTTTGTGGGGGCAGGAACTTGGCCTCTATTTCACATTTATGTATTTTTGGGGATTGTATTTACTATAAAGACAGCCCCTTAAAGTCCAATTCCACCATTGTTTCGCGAGGGGAAGTACAACTGACAACTGCCCTTGAAGGTTGTATTCCGACTGGGAACCGCAACTTTAATTAAATCCAACCTAGCTCTTCCTCCTTATCGTTTTTAATTAATTCTTGTATAATTTCCTTGACACATTCCCACCAGTAAAGGAACAAATATTTCTCCTCCATCATAAGTATTTATTATAACCCGTGGCGTCCTATCCTAGAAGCAGATACACCGCAAAAAAAAATTACATATCAAATGCAGGGTGACACAGGAAAACGGGAATGTTGGAACTGAGTAGTGGCAGGACTGGGCAGGTGGCAGCGCTATGGGTTTGTGACAGTAATCAAGGATTAGTGGAATGGAAAACAGCGCGTGTTAGTCATAAAAATGTTTTTTAAAAACAATGATAATTTAGTAGCGGAGCGTAGAGATTTTCAACGTTTTTACAATATAGGACAATGGAATTTTATTTGCCATAAACTGCATATTTACAATTGATTTTAACAGTAAAATTAGGGGTCACCCATGGTCTAGTGGCTAGCGCCTTAGATTCATAAGCGGGAGATAGTGGGTTCGATCCTCACCGGCGGCAGGAATTTTCTCATCCCACGGCTCGATGGGCAAGTTCCTCGCTGCACCCTGGATATCGGCGCTAATGGCCTAGCTGTCGATGCAAAAAAAAAACTCCTTTTCCCTTAAAAACCGAAACAGTAAAATGAATGTGCTGGTAAAACAAGATACTTCGACGAATTTTTTGTTGTTTGGAATAAACCCTTCTGAGCAGTATTTGAAGAGTGAGTACGTTTTCAGTACATAATTGTATTGACTTATACAGCCTTAAATATTGTATTGACTTAAAGCTTTTTAAATGCCAAATTTGTCCACACTTTTAGCTTGCTGCTATGTTGTTTTCCTTAGTAACAGCGGCTACTCTGGATTTTTTTTTTTATTACACGGCTTCATTTAAATTCGTATACACTAGATCTGATTTCATTGTCAAAGTCAAATAAAAGCTGTTTTTTTTTGTATATATGCTCAAGAAATTTTCCAAAGAGGAGAAAGAAACAATTGTATTTTTGAATGTTCACATTACAGGTGGAGGTCATTATGACATTATAGATTCTAAATATAAATTCAAGTGTACATACTTAATAATCTATATATATATATATATATATATATATATATATAAATCACGTGTCTGTCTGTTTTTTGTTTGTTCCTTATACAAATCTACACCGTTTGACCGATTTTGACCAAACTTGGCACACAGGTAGGTCTTCATACGAGAAATCTCCTAGGCTAGATCAAAATAGTCAAATTTCAAAATTTGGTCAAAAGGTCAAAAGGTTTGTTCAAGAAAAATTGGCTACACTGAACCATTCAGATTGTGACGGCCATTTTGAATCGACAACTACTGGCCTCCGTCGGCTGTTAGATGAAGTGCTGTTATGCTGGCCTCTGCCGGGTATCATTATGAACCAAAACAAATTCACATCGTTTGACCGATTTTCGAAACTGGGTATAGACAACTAGGTATCAAGTAGATCTTGATACGAGGAGAGTCATAGACAGAAAGTAGGAGTAGCATGGCACACTGGGTAACAGCTAGTTACTTATAAATTCCATATTTCTTACCTAAACTAAACAGACTTTCAATTTTTTTTTATGATTATAATCATACGAATTTGGACGATATAATCAGACAAACGTCTGTTAGTAATTATTATCAATATAATAACAATAATTATTCCTTGGGGTCTCCCGTAGTCTAGTGGCTAGCACGCTGGATTCATAAGCGGGAGATGGTGGGTTCGATTCCCATCTCCGGCAGGAATTTTCTCATCTCAAGGCTCGCTGGGAAAATTCCTCGCTGCACCCTGGATGTCGGCGCTAATGACCTAGAAGTAGATGCGCCGTAAAAAAAAAAAAAAAAAAAAAAAAAAAAAAAAAAAAAAAAAAAAAAAAAAAAAAAAAAATTATTCCTTTATCTCATTAACTCTTTTCTTTATACCCAGGAAAAAGGGTTTTCTCTATTAACAACTTATATTCAGCACAGATTCATATACCTTTTGTCTCTATCTCCAGTCTTTATTTATTTCAGTTTTAAGCAGGCTTAGTTACTAAATAAGCTATTTTCATTAAGTAATTATTTATTTATAATAAAGGACCTTATTTTAGGGAGTTTATTACTAAATAATAAATATTGTTCAGTTTTCCAATTGAGTCTATGGTGATCAGAACCTTGGTTGCCTCCTTATCCTGCATTGTGAGGTCTTTGAACGTCTTGATAACGGCGTTTCTAGGATCACTGTACATGGTGTACTTGAGGACGAAGTATTTAAAATCTTCATATCGAACATATATCGTAATGTACATAGTTCCTCTCCGTTAATTAAGTAGACGCATTGCTCCAAATATAAGTTTAGCGTTTCAATAAAAGAGAATTAGGATAACCTCCTATAAGTGGGAACTCTTTTTTTGTTGCTTTTAGCATGATACTTTAACTGTACTGTAACGCGAACATTCAGAATGTGACCAAGAAAGGAGTTCGAAAGAGATCAAAGAGATTGGAGAAGATAGGGTTCCACAAATCCCTAACTGGATGGCTGCACCGCAAATGATGCAGAAATCTTACTGAGTGAGTGAACTGTCTTACACTCAACCATCCCTTCACATACATTCTCAATGCCTTTATTCTAAACTAGGTTTGTTTATATACATTGTATCAATGTAAACCTTTGCTCATGTTTGAAGTGTGTTGTGTTTTACTCCTCTTAGTTAGTTCTTCATTGTTTCTCATATTTGGCATATTTTTGCCTATTCTATCAATAGAGACCTCTTCAAGAGCAACTCCTACATATACATATATATATATATATATATATATATATATTATATATATATGTGTGTGTATGTGTGTGTGTGTGTGTTTGTGTGTGTGTGTGTGTGTGTGTGTGTGTTTGTGTGCATACATCATTTTAGCCGTAACCAAGAGAGTCCAATACCACTAATAGACTGGAGCCTGTGGAAGGCATTCCTTTGTTATGGCTAAAATGGTGTACATATTATGTTATGCTGGTCCTGAAGAGGTGTATATGAACGTTAAACACATAGAGCACTAAATAAAGGATATTATGTTATGTTGATCCTGAAGAGGTGTATATGAACGTTAAACACATAGAGCACTAAATAAAGGATATTATGTTATGTTGGTCCTGAAAAGGTGCATATGAACGTTAAACACATAGAGTACTAAATAAAGGATATTATGTTATGTTCGGCCTGAAGAGGTGTATATGAACGTTAAACACATAGAGCACTATATAAAGGATATTACGACATGATTAAGTCATTAAATATGCATACCATCATTCTTTAAATAAATTATTACAAATTTTGTAATGTAGTCTCTGCCTTGCTGAGTTATGTGCTCATCTGACGTAGCTTCTCTGAAATAAGACTTCTTTTCTTTGGGTTTTGTATCCTTTAGGTTCTGTATCAAGACTAAATTCGGGGAGTGCCATAGGCTAGGCCAATTTCCCTGTGGGAAATAGCTTGTATCATGGGCATAATTAGTTATCCACACAATTTCTTATTAATCTGGAAGAGGGTCCATTATTTATTGCCCATTAGTAATGCTTAATATTACGCTGTAACTAACCCCTCTAAATTAATCTCCAATGATTTTACGTCGTGACCTATGAAAATTTTATGGTTTCGATAGTAAGGTAACCACGGGGGTTAGTCACCATAGCAATGGAACAGTCGTTTACCATCGTCCGGACGTAGCTTAGACATATCCATGTCAAAAAGACCACAATCTTATAATACTAATATTGACGGAGAGGCGGAGAAATGTGTCCGAAACGCGGCTGTAAGCCCAATAAACTCAAGTTTCCTGAACGTCTGTTGCGCCCATATACATGTCTGTAGGCAGACCGGTAAAATATCTCACTAACCCTATTTTGTACATAGGCGGGTGGTCTAAGCGTCTCTCGAGCAGAGTTCGGCATAAATCTATTTATAAATATGAATGTGAATTTTTAGAATATATATTTAGATATTTCGGCCTCCCTGGCCGTCCCTAGGCCAACCCAGCCTTTAATTAATTTAAAAATGGGTACCTTTGTGCTAATGACTTTAGCAGTCGAAGCACATAGGGGAAAATCAGGGTGCCGGAGCATAGTACTGACCATACTATCTCCCTAGCGGGCCGTATGGTCATGAATCAGATACCTCTACAGTATCTGCCCCTCAGGGCCCTCGTGGCCTGTTACGGGACTGATTTTTTATATATATATATATATATATATTTAGATATATTTAGAATATTAGAATTTATAAAAAGTCCATCGGAAGGGCTGACCGTCCTCAGCAGTTTACACGGTATATCATTCAGAGCTCCATGTGCCCTTTCAAATGTAATTGGGTGTCGCAAATTAAACTTTAGTAGCATTTTTAAATGGTTCAAGCAGAAAATGTATTTTTTCAACGAAATCTAATCTTCTCTCTAATCATTGCAATCTTCTCATTGCAAGCTTCCTTCAAACTGTCAGGCTTTTTATTATACCAAATATGAATGTGCTACAAGATTTTATCAAGAACTATTCCTTTGATAGCATTCCGTTGAACACTAATTGTCCTCGGAGGCGTGTTTAGTGAACAATTGTAACTGGTCGCTAGAAAATCATTCTTTTGTAAGTGGCAGTTCATCGAATGAAATGAATGTTTGTATTGAATCAAATTGCGGTATTCACCAACTCCGAGACTTGCGAGGCGAGCTGGGAAATTCCAGAGAAGGGGGAGGGTTACTCCTGAAAACTTTTTTACCCACCCTTCATCCACTCTCTTCCTGCTCAAATTGTTTCTGGAACTTTCCTCCCTTTATTTTTTTTAAAATATAGCAAACAAGTGATTGATGAGAGTTCATATATACCAACAAAAAAAAATCAGAAATTTGAATATATAAAATAAAGTATTCATTTATGTCGTATCAACATTTAAATACTTTTTTATGAGACGTAAAGCAGGGTTATTTACTGATTATGGTGCAACTTGTGGAAAATTACAGTGAACCCCGAAAAATGCTGTTACGTAACATTCACTCTTAATGAGAGCACTTGCCCTCCGGTCTTCATCTGCAACAGTCAACTTCCTACATCTAATGAAGTACGTTACTTGGGACTTCTACTAGACCGCAGACTCACATGGAACCCACACACACGACTAAAAAGATAAGAGCTGAACAGGAGAATTGGACTCTTACGACGATTACATGGACCTACTTCAAAGCTTACGACACACTTACTATATACAAAACTATAATCAGACCTATCTGGACTTACGGACTTGAATTATTGGGAACAGCAAAACACTCAAACATACAACGAATACAAGCATTCCAATCCAAAGTCCTTCGTAGAATAGTCAATGCTCCCTTTTATGTCTCCAACGAAACCCTACACAACGTTCTAAATATCCCCTTCGTAAAAGACCTCGCAAAATCTCGTTTCCTAACGTTCCATTCCAAATTGTCATCACATCCGAATCCTAGAGGTCAATCCCTTTCCACTCAGACCCACCCTAAATACCTTCCCCGGAGGCTTAAGAGACTTTGGCCCCGTGACCAGCTAACCTAACAGCAGTTAAAAACTGTGAACATATGAATGTTAGCACATATTAGGAAGTGCCAGTAATGATAGGCTCCTTCCATATATTACTCACTGAGATGTAAATAAGACGAGCACAATTAATTATTGTATAATATGAATTGTACAGATTTTAAATAAACATTAAAAAAATAAAAAAAATGTACTGATTGCCACACTGTCTAAACATTCATGTTTAATTCGAAGATTTTTTCAGTGAGCCCATTCACTGGAAGTTCCTCAGGGCACACTAAATAATTTGCTTGATAAAACCTATATAAATACAAAAAAAAGCATGAATAGTTTATATTGAATATATCAGATTTTCAATTACCAATTTTTTAAGTATATTCTTCCAGAACGTTTTTTTTTTTTATGCCAGATACTACAATAGTTAGTAAATACAAAATAACATTACATTTTTGTTTATTGATCTTGATGAGTAATAAATGTATATGTAATGCAGGATACTGCGCTGCTTCTGTAGAAGTAACAATCTCAGCCCGAGAAAATTTGGCAGCTTTAATTGGTTTGAACAACATATCTTTCTCTTTCAAACCACGAAGTTTTCCTAGTTACGTGGCAATATAACAAAAATTACGTCCAGTAAATTAGTAATTAGGGTCCCGAGTAAGACCCTCCCCCACCCATCACAAGGACTGAAAATCCCGTCTATAAAGTGACAGGTCCATGTTAGTGCGACGTAAAGACCGTTCGTGTGTTTTCCGCATTTTCTGTCCTGATTTAGGCGATAAAATGTTTTATAGCTCGATATAGCTCGTTATCAGTGAGGCACGTCGAGATGGTTTAGTGCCTGTTAAACTTATCAATATTTCTGTGGAGCAGAAAAAATATCTCCTTCGAGACAATTTCTGATTCTCTAAATCCTTAGTATATCAATAATCTAACAATCGGTCTTTCAAGTGACGCCCCACAGTGGTGCCAGGAGGGGGAAAAATCAACACCTAATCACGATTCATCATTATTTCTTTCAGGTGGATGGTCAACAAAAGAGAATTAGGAAAGTCAATTGAATTTATTTTTGCTCTACATGTTTCATATAACATGTGTAGGGTTGGCCTTAATGCAATTAGGCTGTATTTTTTAGTTCAGTGAGGTTTTTAGCACCTGAGGCGTGAAAAATGCAGAGCAAAAATAAATTGAATTGACATTGTTAATTCTCATTTGTTGACCTTCCGAAAAAAATAGTGGATTGAAGAAGATTAAATCATTATAAAATATATGAAAGCTAATAAAATTTATAACAACTTTGTTTGGCCGGACTTTTGTTTTTTGATTCCCCTGTTTATTAAATTACGTGTAAATAAATAACAAACTTTTACAACTGAACATAAAATAATATTTTATTTGTCATCTATCTTAATATCAGGACTGATATCGTTGAAATTGAACATTCGAAACCTGATTAGAGTTAGAAAAAAATCAGACTGGCATCTTCAAAACGTAAATTTATCTTAATTCAACTATGTGATTAATTAAAATAATATGATTTATGTATGATTTTAAAATATATTTCGATTTTTTCCAAGTCTAATTAGGATTTCAATGTTTAATTTCAACGATATCAGTGCTAATATTATGTTGGATGAAAACTAAAATATTATTTTATGTTCAATTGTAAAAGTTTGAGAATTGTTTTTTTTTTTGTTTTTTTTTATTTATTTATTTATTAATTTGAAATCTGTACTAAATTAAAAGTACAATTATCAAGTCTGTTGATACAGATATGATATGAACAAATTGACAATAACGAGAAAAGTAAAATAAAATAAAATCAATAAAAAATTTGAAATCAGTCAAGCATTGTTGGCACTTCCAGTGCTGTGTAAGTAAATATTATAATGATCCCTGTAAGACCAGATAAGTAAATTATCTCGGGGCCACTGACTCTTTAGCCGCCTGGGATGGTTGTCTGGGTGGGATTGGGAAGATAAGGATAGACCTTCAGGATTAGGATGGAGAGACAATTTGGAACACTTGGAAACGAGTTTTAGCAAGGTTGAGGACAAATGGGATGTTAAGGTCATTGTGAAGGGTTTTGTTGGAGACGTAGAAAGGGGCATTTACAATTTTACGAAGAACTTTGGACTGGAATGACTGTATTCTGTTGATGTTCGATGGTTTTGCAGATTTCCAGAGTTCAAGTCCATATGTCCATATTGGTCGAATGATTGTTTTGTATATCGTTAGTTTGTTCTGAATCGATAATTTAGATGAAGGTCCAAGGAGTCGTCTAAGTAGTCGGTACCTTTTGTTCAGTTCTTGTCTTTTCAGTCTCGTCTGGGGGTTCTATGTCCGTCGGCTGTCAAGGTATTATCCTAGATATCGAACCTCGTTTGATTCCGGGAGTGGAGTGTCTTTGATGTAGACAGGAGGCCATGATCTTCGGTTGAGAGTGAATGTCACCTGTTTATATTTTTCTGCGTTGATTTTTATTCTCCACCGTTCACTCCAATGTTGTATAGCAGAAAGATGTTCCTGCAGGTGTCGGGTTGCTACTGAAGGGTCAGGGGAAGTTGAAAGGATAGTAGTATCATTTGCGTTGGTGGTCAGTAAGGTTTGGGGATGTGTGGGAATATCCGCAGTGTAAAGAAGGAAAAGGAGAGGACCAATAATACACCCTTGGAGGACTCCAGCATTTATGGAGCAGGTTGGGGAAAGGGTTGTACCTTGTATAACTTGGAATGATCTGTTTGACAGGTAGGATTTGAGGATAATGAAGTAGGTGTGTGGCAGTATAAGCTTTACTTTGTAAAGTAATCCCGGATGCCCAACCCGATCGAATTTTTGAGCAACGTCGATGAAGGCACTCGCGCAAAACCTCTTACGTTCAAGCGAGGAGGATATTGCGTCTACAACTCGTAAGCACTATTGAATTAGCCTTTTTTGAAGCGTAGCCTTTTTTGAAATACGAAAAGTCGTTTGGCCCCACTGTGAGGCACCTCGGATCTTGCTTCGTTTTGAGATTTCATTTTACATTTTTCTCAAAAGATTAACAGAAAACATTAACTGTTTCTATTCTAATATTTCCAAGTGAAACTAGGGATTAAAACGGAAAGTTGCTAAGGTTACATAGTTATTGCACGTCGGACTTTTGATCTATCATTGCATCAAATCAGTAAAGCATGAAGTATATCTCTAACCAACAGCACTGCACTACTAACAGGACATGTCAGCAAGGCCAACCTTAGCTAGTAGATCCACATCAAGGCAGCACTTGGAGACCCCATATCTAGAAACCTCTCGTCCCACTCAACCATCTACCCTGCGGCGATCTTCAAGATCCCAGCGCCACAGCGAGAAGTTCAAACTGTGTTATATTGACAGAAATATGCCTCATCCGCCCTGAAGTATGTTCTGCTTTAAACAGAAAGGGAGTATATGGGAGAAAGAGATATAAATGTAATGCAAGCAAACCACCGCTCTGAAGAAGTAATGGCCTGCTAGCTCTGTGTAGTTTCGACAAGGGCATAGCTCACTCCCGAAATGTATAGGCTGGAAGAATTCTAGCCTATGTCTCTCTACTTTATTCGTATCCTGTCACCAGGTGTGTTATGTTTGATTTATGACATCAGAACATATTGGTCTATCATTTCGAGCCAATATATATATATTATTTTATTTGCTTTTTCAATAATATAGCAATATTTACAATAACGTTTATTATCACTATTATTTACACATTATAATATGTAAATGAGTTACAAAATAGCTATATTCCTACTTGTCAATTAAAAAATATATCTAATAATATATAATTAATTTTCATGGTTCCAGGAGTTGTTTCAGTCATTCTGAAAGAACAAGTTTTTTTCACCAAACCAACTCGCTCCATGTCTTTTAGCACATTCCTCCGAAGGAAAGTAGCTATTGAGGTTGCACTCATGACGGAACTTTTGAAAAATTTCTTCGAATCTTTATCGATCCTACCTAGTAGAGACCGAAAATGACTCCCGTCAAATATATATATATATATATATATATATATATATATATATATATATATATATATATATATGTCTGTTAACACGATAGCGGCCAGATTTTTTGTTTTTTCGTCACGAAACTTGGTATATAGTATTCAATTAGCAAACGATTGAACGAGTTCGTTAACCATCAAAATCGGTCCACCGGAAGGGAGGGTTTACCCCGGACCCAAAACACTAATTTGACCAGGCCAGCCGTAATTTTTATTATATCTCAACGAAACTAAGTATTCTTAGTGGTATTCTACAGCGAAAAATGGGTTGTAAAAATAAACTAAACCGGATCATTAGGAGGGGCGGGTTTAATCCGGACCCACAATACCAATTCGCCACTACCAGCCGTAATTTTTGTTATATTTCGACGAAAATCAGTATTCGTAGTGGTAATGTACAAACAAAAAATGTGTTGTAAAAATAAACTAAATCAGTTTATTTGGAGAGGGGTTTTCTCCGTATCCAAATTACTAATATACTCATACCGGTCGTAATTTCTGCTGTATTGTAACGAAACGCGGTATACGTTGTGGGTAACTCATGAGAAAGAACTGTTGTAAAAATGAGCTAAATCGGTCTATCGGAAAAGGGGGTTTACTTTGTACTATGTTTCAATAGAATAGCACGCCAGACGTAGGTTCGCAAGGCCGCCGCAAGGAGCGCTTTCTACCACTAGGGGGACTGTATCCTGTTCCTGCGTCAGTTCAAAAGACGAAAATATGAAGTTTTTTGTATTTATTAAGTAGTGTAGTAGGTACCATGTGTAAACATAACTCTGGAAGCAAATTAATTACAAAATTAATAATTGAACAGTTGCTCATTACAAAAGTAAAAGAGAACTATTCATGTTTTTACTTTATTTATATAGGCCCTTTTAAGCACATTAATAATGCAGTCTACAATACCCAAATTCCGAGGAAAGTGCTTAGTTATGCAGCTCCTGCGTGACGTACTTTTTTTAAAGTCGCTCCGATCGACTTCACAAGATGTTCGTCTTAATATGTCTATGCGTGTTGCCTGCTGCTTTTAAAGCTTTGGAAAGCCAATTAATACATTGTATTTTTGGCTTAGATTGATTTTAATAATGTTCCGCAATTTCCTTTCATGTGACCATAGGATTTTCATCTTCGCTTTCTTTTATACCTGAGTACATGTGTACAACTTTTTAACTATTTTAAGTATTTTTCATATTATTATATCTAAGATAATGTTAAAACACATAATTGACATGCGCAATATAATTGTCGTGGGATAATATAGCTTATACGTTCTATGAATTGAAAATTGCATGAAAAGAAGGATCCTGGTCTTACATTTCAGCTCGGGATTGGGCTGTTAGAAGCAGGCCTTGATTTAACTAATTTATACTCTTTGGATCTCAACGGAATATTCGCTAGCTAGTGCATATACTCCCACCTTCTATATCCCTTGGTAGTTATTTTAAATAAGCCCTCTTCGTCTTCTATTATTTTACACGTTAATAAACCAATCGCCACATTATTATTAATAATCATCCAGAAGTGTATACAGTCGGTTACACACCTAGTGTCAAATTCGTGATGCATCGTCCAGGATGGAAGGGTGCGTGTTCATACTCGCAGAGTAACATTACTGTCTTAAGGAATAATACTACCTTGTTACTTTTTCTTTACCATTTTCTTTTTATATGCTTAAATGCTTCCTTAACTAATCAAAAATAATATCCAAGAGTCTTTATGTTGCGGAACAGATTTTAAATGCGCCAAAAATTCGATGTTTCAACTTAAGTCCGGAATCATTTCAAAATTAATATCCATTTTTTGTATCTTTTTTACAAGAAATTATGGAAACAAATTTAAAAGAAAATGAACTTTTCAGTACATTAAACCTTATAGTCGATTTTCCCAAAACCATGTTTTTCAAATCGGGCGATACACTCGCGCCAGATCAATTTTCACCAGATCAACTACAAATTTTAACTGCAGCTTCCTAATGGAAGTACGTAGGGTTATTTCGATTCACTCAACGATTTTATAACCGGATTGTTTAATAAAAAATGAACAATTTTTAACCATATTCGAAAAAATAATATATATATATATATATGCTTGATGTTATTTTTCGTCGCTGGGATAGTATTTTTAGATGGAACGACATTTTTCTCCAGCGGTGGTACTGCTCCTCACTTCTTCCCGGAATACTGTGGCTAGAGGGGAGAAAAGGAGCCCAGATCGAGAAAAATGTCATTCCCTTGGCTACCACCGAGGAAGAAACAAGTACCTGGCTGAAGAAGATGGAGATGAATCCATCGAAATATTCCGGGAAGAAGTGAGGAGCAGTACCACCGCTGGAGAAAAATGCCGTTCCATCTAAAAATATATATATATATATATATATATATATATATATATATATATATATATATATATTCGATGTAAGTACGGCATTCTCCAGCGGTCAGTTTCTCTAGGTGATATTTCGCAGGAATCCCATCCTGCTTCATCAGACCGATATCCATGTTTTTTTCTTTTTTCGACTTTTCGTTAATTTGTTATGTTAATTATATATATATAAAATACATTTTTCTTTTAAAATAATTTTAGTTTTTTCCTCTTGATTAAAAATTGCCACCTGCAGACTATCGCCCGTGAAGGCCTTATTTTCTTTATTTTTTCCTTCTGCATTGATTCCCGCCGTTTTTTTAGAGACCCCCCCTCCATATTTGTCTCTTAGTATACCCAAAAATGGTCCAAATTTGATAACATTTGTTACAAAATACACTTTTCTTAATTCAATATTTCAGGTTCGTTAACCGAAAGAATCCGTTCTCCTGTATAATGTTTTTTTTTTTTATTTTGCAAATCCACTTAAAAAATGTCGAGCTTATTTTTTTTGTGTTAATAAACTCTAAACAACTAATTAGTACACCAGCAAACATAATAACTTCACCTTTCTGTTTCTTGCCGTTCACAAACATCAATCAATACTATAGTATACGTATATAGGCATGATATGTTGCGCCGAAGGGCAGCAATAGACTAATCAGACTGGACCGTTAATGCTAACTTGTGTTTTCAATTCACACCCTAATCACCAACCCGATCGAAATCCGAAGACATTAATGGCTTTGGCTCTACTCATATATATTTTTTTGTTTCCATTTAACACCTTATATCAAGGATATTTAGAAATAATTACAACATTTCAGCGAACATATGGACAGAATGATATTATTTTTCTTTTCTTTTTTTTTTTACAGCGGATTGTGTATCTGTGGTGTATGGAACGGCAAAATATCATGAAAGGGGTTGGTTTTATTCAAAATACAGCCAAATGCGTCATTATCTTTATATAAATACAATTTCTTACGAGTAAGACTTTTTTACTTCTGAGCGTAGTTGCAGAACGCTTTTAAATGAGGAATAGCAATTAGTAAAAGAATAGCCCTATGAAATGAAAAATAAAAAATAAGCCCGCTGACACGTTTCAGACGGGCACGCCACTTTAAGAATGCCAAGGACTGCGGAGTGTCAAGAGAAGTTTGGCTTTGTTCTGCGGACGTGGGAAGGAGTGAGGGTGGACAATCCTTAGCAAGTTCCCTAACAGAGAGACGGAGGCAGTATTTTAGAATTCCCAGGGCAACAAGCCTTCAGTCTCCTTCCTTAGCGGTTTAACAAAACTTTTTTCCGAATAAAAAGTGAGTTCAAATCAACATCCAAACTTTTAGTTTGAAAATAAACGATGGATTTAAAAAAAAACTTGAAGGCAGCTCCTCACTGCTCCTACTGAAAACCCAATGAATTTTGTAGCGTGACGTCTTATTTTTCGTGAGAAACGCCTACTCGTAGTCATAATACGTCAATTTCTTACCATTCTTATAAAATAAACTTAAATATTGTGAAATCAAAATGTTCAATTTAAGATTTAGACTTGTTATCTTTAGATGTTATAACCTTTCAATCCCTTATCGAGCGTTGGTGGCTTGGATCGTCTAAGCGATAAAGATGCGCTCTATTGGAAATATCTCCTCAAACCTATAAAACAAGCAACGTTTGGTTTTGATGCTAAAGTGACTACGGTTTCATCAATATCGGCCCAATTTCGTGGTTGCCAAAACACACAACACATATATACATATTCTCCACTTTTTCTTGTTTCTTTTTCTGGCAGGGGGTCGATAAAGTAGTACACTCTTGTTGCACATTAACTACTTTATTCGGTTTGTTTCGCCAAACGAAAACAAACCAAATAAAGTAGTTAATGTGAAACAAGAGTGCACTACAAGAAAAAGAAAATATATATCGGGTCTTCTTTCACAAGAATTAATATATACATATATATATATATATATATATATATATATATATATATATATATATATATATATATAAAACGAATTTTGACCAACCAGATTTTCGTGACCAAGGGGCTCCGTAATCGTACACATTTCTTATTTACACAGTTGATTCTTGGAGTCGACGTCATAAGCGGGTTTCTTTACTATTGTGGGAGGTAGGAAATTCGCTTAATGCTTCTAATAACCATTTCTACAGTAAAAAGAGAAAAAACCTTTTTTGCGTCAAATGGGATGGTTTTCTTTATCTTACTATAAGTTACGAGGCACGACAATATGGACTAAGAAAATGAGGGCTATCTCCCCTGAGACACCAAGAGAATGAAAAATTGTCCACTCATTTGCAATTCTACTAAACTACTCTCAAAGGTATACTTAGGAAAGGTTCGCGGAAAAAGACTGACGCTGGTAAAATAAAAGTCCCACTCGGGTTCCCTTGAATTTATCTAAGAAATTTATAAGCCTGCATCCAAATGTGTTTAAGCCTCGGCAACCAGATATTTCCTACAATATGACCTCTCACTTACAACAATATCAAAAGCAAATGTTATTTCAGATTTAATTGTGATGTTCTTGATTGATGGACTCGGTACATTTATTGTGTTGTTGTAATTGTGAGAAGAGAATTATAACATAACATTCTATATTGACATAATTTAATTACTTCCCGTTGACAATACACAGAACCAATATTTCAGTTACAACTTCCTGACATTTCACTTATTTATTTATTTATTTTTTTAATGTATTTTAATTAATTGTTTTCACATATTTATCCTTTCACACTTAAAATGCGTAAGGATTATTAATATAATTTCTATTTCTATCCATTATTTTTCAAGGGCTACTGCTTTTCTCGTTTTTCCGAATCTTACATTCTTATATACAATCTTTTATATCATTTGTTCACAGTATTCATTTCTGTTTATTCTAATTTTGCTCTTTCGCGAAGAAACTTTATGAGGCGTTCCTTAGTTAAACAGAGAAAAAAGGAAAATGAAATTTGTAGATTTAGTCAAATATTAAAAAAAAAATGTTATTAAATGAACTGACTTTTAATTTATTTCATTAATTATAAATGGATATGTATGTGTAAGGCTCCATATCCCCTTAGGCTTGGGCAAAGTAAATAAAGAGGAGAGAAAAGATTGGGTGTCCAACATTGGAGATGTGGGAACATTGAATCTACTGACGCTGCGTTTGGGTCATTCGCACAACAGGTGGCAGATATGTACGGTAATTCCCGTAAGATCTACGAACTGACGAGAATTACCTCGTCCCGCCACAAGCTAGAACAGAGGTGGGGTGAAGGGTTAATAAGGGCCGGCTTACCTCCGTCAAAGTCAGAGTCCACACAAGATCCTCGCCCCAGGTGTTTGTCAAAGGTACCCCTGCCCAAGATGCTCTCCTCCCCCCCCCCTTAGTTTTATGATTTCTATGCACGTTACAGCCTTAGTATAAATTAAAGCTTTGAAATGGAATTCCGATACTCTAAAATATTTCCCAATTATCTACCTCTCTAAATTCGGTTTTGCTAATCAGTCCCTTTATATACGTGTATGATTGGTACTGAGCCTTAGTTGCGGGACTCAAAAGTAAAATAATTTAAAAAGGAATGAAGAGGTGGTTACTATGGCTCATATGAGTTTTACAAGAATTTAAAAAGGATTAAATCGATAAATCTATTTTGGCACTATATACATAACTGTAGGACTATGTAAATGTGCGGAGCTTTAAATCTGCGCCTGGATAAAGAAGTAGGATGTTTGAAGAGAGAGTAAAGTTGGGATGGTAGGCAGGAGGCTGTGAACAAGAGTAGACAGGATTAGCCCGTGTATGTCCGTGTCAGCAGCTGATATACTGTCCACTCGACCGTTCATAGAGTACCAAGGCGCCATCTTCTCTCACAGTTCTACAGCCGTATTAGCATAGGCTAATGGCTCGGCTGGTACTGATAGAATAGTCCGCAGAGTGCAAGCCTGGAAGAATTTATACCGCTCAAAAGAGGTGCTCTCAAAATAGTGGTAAATTAAGAGAAATTAAAAGAGAGGTTAGGCGGTAAAAAAAAATCCTTCATGTAAAGCAGGAGAAATGAGGTGGTGCTGTCTTGACACCGCTTATGGCATACACCATTGGGGCACGGTCACTTAATGTGCATTTGGCACTTAAACGTAAGCGTTACGATTTTTATTCTCCAAATTATGCCCAAAGAAACATGTTCCGTTCGTCAGGCGGACTGGCTGGAAGAAACCGCAAACTTGAGCTCTAAAATCAAGTATTTTCCTACGATACTACACTAGAGTGGGAACAGACAAATATATATATATATAGAATTTCTAGTGATAAAGAAACAATTACAGGCCAAGTTTCTCATCTACTAATTATTCTTGCTCAGACGATTATTGAGCCCCCCTATAAGAACTCACTGTTTCAGTCATGCCTGCGCTAAATCTCTGGTTTTGCTCTCACCACACTCTAAAACATCGATCTCAATCAAGTGAATAAAATGATAAAATGTCTGAATTTCCTGAGTGGTCCACTTTAATTTGTGAGCAGTTTGCATATCTACAAATTAGAAGCACCGATATTTTCGTGCTATATGGGCTCTGAAACGAGAAATTTTCTAGTCTGCACTTCAGGATTGCGACATAACCAGATTTCTCCCTATGAAGGGAGCGAGTAAACGCACTAATAATCTAAATGCACTAATGACCAAATATAAATGGGATTATAAAATTCAATATGAAATAAATATTAATAAAAAAATAGCAATACATTTATTATTGAAAGAAAAAAAATATTTCCTTTCTTTGAAAATTATGGCAATTAATTTTCCAAATGTATGGTGAAATGGCGTCGACCTGGTCGGCATTTTTGCTGAATCCATGTGCATTCTGGACCAACATCATGTTATGAAATGCTAATAATAAAGATTCCAATTTTAATAAAAACGATTAGAATGGCTTATTTTATCGTCTGACACGGCGTCCCTTGCAAGGACTACGCTAGTAAACTGTGCATTACAAAAAACCCTTTATGCAGGAGCGCAAAATGAATATAAACGTGAATATGCAAATACTTCTAAACCCCTCTTTATTTATTTCTTATCTCCCTCTTTATTTATGTATTAAATATGACAAGCATGTCGTTTCGAGAAGCGAATGAAATACTATATTCTTATTAAATTCTCTTTTTCTCTAATTTTGGTACCTTCTGTAATCACATTAATGCACACTTTCTAGGATTAAGCGATTAACACTTTTAAATTGTATGATAACGTTAAATAAAATCCTTTCCAACTTAATAATTGGAATATTTATTAGTGAAGTATTTCACTAATAAATTGACTCTAAGCTCCGAAAGTTTCATAACAAAGTTCGCTTCAAGTTTGAATAATTGTCTGTTTTCTAAAATTATTATATATAACAATTACTTGAGATTAAACTAAAGCGTTAAATGCTCGAGTCGGTAGGAAGTGAACAAAGGGGAGTTTAGTGGTTCTTGCTCCCCCTGAAATTTCTCATCCGAAGAGACCGCTCTAACTTTTCCCTCGAGCACTCTCCAGTTTTTCTCAAGTCTCCCAGTCTCTCAGTCTCCCTTCCTCACCCTCACTCTCTCCTTCTCTCCTCCTCATCTTACCCACCCACTCCCTTACTCTCCTTCTCTCTCTGTTCTCTGCTACGAGAAATTCTTCCCCCAGTTTCCTGAAACCATTCAGACCGACTATTTTTCCACCTTAGAGACTTATTGTCCATCCTTTTGGATCTAAGTCACAAACTCCCTACCCAAATGTTTCTCCACAACTTCCTCCCTAAATGTTCCCATGCAATAGTCAGCGTCGCGATGTACCATCCAAATAGACTATATTTTGAAAACCATATATGTTCCAACTTCATTTCAATCACATTTGATGTATTTTAAGCACATAATAAATCAAAATACATGAGGTTTTGTTTGGTATGGTAAAATTAGACCAAGAGCATTTTAAAGAAGGGACAGTCAAGCGTGAAGAAACCTTCAGGGAAGGTCTAATTGAGAGTAGCAGCTCCTCCAGTCTCGAGATGGTAAATGGACCTTTTAGTGTGCCTAAGCCAATCATGAAAGAAGACTTCAATGTCAGCATAGCTCAGCCTCCCACAAGACCCTTCATTCTCGCAAGATTTACATCAAACTCCCTTAATTACCATAATATTCTTGAATCCTCGAAATAAGCGGAATGCCATAATTACTTCACTATAACATTTCGCAATTTTTATTTGTCTTTTTTGCATATTTTGATGCGTCTTAAGGGGTTTAAATTTAATAATGTTTTAAATTCAACTGATTCAGCCTCAACTTGAGGAGACAAACCTTTAACTTGTAAGATCACGTCAATGCTAGTTGAAAGACAACAAATATTACAAAACTGCTGCCTCCGAATAATAGGCGAAAAATTAAATTTCGCTAAGAGGAGACCCTTAAAATTTTGTTAAAGATTCAAGAATCCGGCCATATTTCAAAGAATATTTACCTGATTTAACCCAAACTTGTAGGGTCGATAAAGGCCATAATTTGACACATTTCCTTCCAATCGGGGCGTTTCTACGTGTTCTGGAATTGACGTTATATGCAAAAAAGTGTACATTTTATTTTTATTTTGGGAACCATTTTTCGCAAGTATCTTTTGATATAATACAATAGTCATTTATATGGTTAGAAAAAGGAGTCTTTCTTCTTTCGAAAGATTTCAATGATGTAAAAATCGGATTATCTCAAGGGGAGATATTGAATTCCAAAACGTCACATTACTTTTTCGCTTACAAATTTTTAGCCTCTTCCAAACTGAGAAAAATCATTACTTTTTGTTTTCAATGATATTCACTATATTAGGGTTTCTTGGAGTGCTGATTTTAAATCTGCTATTATTTTTGGTGTAAAAAAATGTATATTACTAGTTTGCTTGAAAACGTAAGCATATTTTTGAATATATTTGATGAAATATAAATTATTGTTTAACGATTATATTTTTCTTTTAATCTACTCAATAAAACAAATGAATTGGCGAAAGAATCATGTCGATATCATTTTCTTAACTCGATATAAAAAATAAAGCACTTTCAAGCTATTTTATTTTATTTCTCGGCTCCTAAGGCGCATTGGACGGAACGCTCGGACACGGGTCGACTATTTTTCGATGTAGAATCACCAGAAAAAATTGGTCCAAATCGGTGACCCCATCGCTGTATACTCCCCTTGTAAGACAAAAAATTACTAACTAGATACGTAAACAGACGAACAAAACACATATTACTTGACAGTCAAGATGTAATGTAATTAAACTTAGTATTATAGATGTTTTGGGTTGTTTCCCAAAAACTCCAAAATAATTAAAATCAAATAAATTCCTATAAATGGCAGGAATATGTTAATGTTATAAACTTATGTATAATATATTGTAGAAATATTGTAAATAAAGCTTTATTGATTGATTGACAAAAAAAAAATAGCGAAAGTATTCTCCTCCTCAATTTGAGGCTGATACTATTGCATTTAAAATATTTTCCTGTGAAAAGGCACTAAAATGTTGCGAAAAATGTAGAGAAGAAATAATCATAAATATTGTAACACTATATTTCCGCCTCTTTCGAGAATTCTCTAAATTTGTTTTTTATTATTTACTAGTTTTATCATTTGTTCCTATACTAATGATAAAGGTAAGAATTCTGAATACTCACTTTTGATAAGATTCTATGAGGCGTTGCGGATACGAAGGGTGAACTCAACATCGATTTCACCCTCATTCCTGGTCAATTATTATATCATTTGTTTATGAATATACATTAATAAACAAACAATGAGACGTACAAATGTTTTGAATATACTCTAGTCGAGTTCGCCCTTTTGGAAAAAATATTCAAATGCATTTTCCTCAAAACTAACTTTTTTTGGGGTCTCCCGTGCTCTAGTGGCTAGCGCCTTAGATTCATAGGCGGGGGATGGTGGGTTCGATCCCCACCGCCGCACAGTGGTCAAAAATCGCTCAAAACTTGATTTTTTGAAGTATTTTCTCCGAACCCGTTTGCCTTAAATATATGTTAAATACCTCGTGAGAGTGCCATTTCTTGAGTTTTAGGCCCCCACCGTTGATTGCAGGACGGTGGTTAATCATTGAAGTACTAGAAACGAAGAAAATTTCCCAAATCCACATGTTGGGATGGGGTTGGTTCCGCCATTTAAATTATTAAATTAAATTAAATTTAAAATTGGGGTTGGTTCCGCCATTTATTCAGAAGATAGAGGATACATGTTTACTTTAACACCTAACTGCAGTATCTACACGGCCGAATTATTAGCTATCAACAAGGCTCTTAATATAGTAACTCCAAAAGATGGCAATATTAATATTTTTACAGACTCCCTATCAGCACTACTAGCCTTGAATAATCCATTTACCAAACATCCACTGACAATAGACATCTTAGAATCACTTGATCAGCTAAACCACCAAAATCAAAATGTTACATTTGTCTGGATCCCCAGTCATTGCGGCATAAAGGGCAATGAAGCAGTTGACGAGTTGGCTAAAAAGGCCATAGGAGAAGGAATTGAATACCCCAGGATACCTCAGGGTGATGTTCTGAACTATGTGAAGCATACAATTCTAGAAAAGTGGCAACAAACCTGGGACTCTGTAACTGATAATAAATTACGAATTATAAAAAAACAAGTAACACCTTGGCAAACATCAATTCGGCCAACTAAAAAAGAAGAACGCATCCTGACTCGCCTTAGGATCGGCCATACAAGATTATCCCACTCATATCTAATGTCCCGAGGCGCCCCTCCGCTTTGTGAAAAATGTAACCAAATCATCACCGTTCACCACCTGTTGATTAATTGTAAAATCTATGAGAAACACAGAAGAGAAGCCCAGCTAGCTGATAGAATTGATGAAATATTAGCGGATCATCACAAACAGATCAATAAGCTATTCGAATTTTTAACATCAAGTGAACTAATAAATAATATCTAAAAATATAAATTAAATATAAATACATAATCAAATAAGTGACACCATAACAAATATCATAATCTAAATATTTAAATCACCTCAAAAATATCGTAAACAAGGAAACATTAAAATTAAAATCATCCGAAATAATAACCTTCAAATAAAATTATAATTCCATTCCCCCACTCTTTCTGGTTAATTTCGCGGAACGCCAATAGAATCAATTAAACAAATAAACATCTATAATCTTGTGTTTAATGACCCCATAGTGGTTGACGACACATTAAACAAATAAATAAAAAAAAAAAAAAAAAAAAAAAAAAAAAATCCACATGTACCAAAATCGTTCCTTACTTTGCTTTACTTTTTCAGAGCGATAAAGTTGACGCATGTTTTTCTTGTTTTAATGGGATGTTCGAAGGGCAAACAAATATTTTTGTATTTTTCGAATCGCCTTTATGGACGGGAATACTGAAAAAGTAAAAACAATACACGTATCAAATTTCGTTTTGTCATATAGCTTTTGCGTCTCTCTAATTTTGGGCTCAAATATTCCGTGGGCATGTATAGAAAGACCCCAGACTGAAATTAGCTGCATAAACCTGCCTACTTCGGTGCTAGACTGAACGAATCCAGTCTAGACCAGTCTAGACGAGGCCCTGCTAGTGGAAGGTTCCATTCCTCAGGTTGAGGCTGAATTTAATGTTTAAGTGTGTTCCCCTGAAGAGGCACCAAAAAGGGTGCGAAACATCTAGGGAAGATAAATGAAAAGTGTAAAAGTGTGTGGCGATATTTTATTGACCTTCCGCCTTATTCGCCAGTTATATATATTTGAGCTAAGGGTCATTTAATGAATAATAATAATAAATAAATTATTATACATAATGAAAACATCAAGAAAATAAATATAATTGTGGAAAAAGTAGAAAATAAATTTAAATAAAAAAAAATATAATAAAAAATGACAACAAATTAAACAATAATAATTGTCATAATATCAATTCAATTTGTTTAATTCCTTCGAGCAGTGACTAAAATGTGGTTTATAGACAAGGTTTCATCACATCTAGGACATTTTGGTGGGTCTTCTTTCGACATCAGAAATCCGTGTGACAGTTTTGTGTCACATTCTCATTCGGGTTATGACTACCTCTTCTCTCCTGCTGGCCCTCGATAATAAATCCCAGCATTCTATTGAGGAAATTTTCGACCAATTTTCTTTTATTACGTTTTTTATCGGGTTGATGACTTCGTTTGCAGTTAATGGAGTAGGCGTAATTTCGGTTATTTGGAGCACCTAGTTTGTTCGTGGATCGGAATTAGTGGACGCGAGCACATTTATATGTTTTGGGCAAATATTGATTGTTCTCGTATGTTTTTATTAATCGATAACCGCTACAAAGGAATTGCATGGTGGCTAGTTTACTCGCAACGCAGTCCAGTCATGGGAGTTTCACGCCTTGAAGGAATTGCACAGAGGCCGGGCAACCCGTAACGCTGTTAAGTCGTGTGGGTTACGCAGCATGAAGGAATTACAAGGAGGCTAGGCTAACCACAATGCTGGTTAGTCATGTGGGTTACGGAGCATGAAGGAATTACAATGATGCAAGGCAAACCACAACCCTGGTTAGTCCTGTGGGTTACGCAGCATGAAGGAATTACAAGGATGCAAGGCAAACCACAACCCTAATTAGTCATGTGGGTTACGCAGCATGAAGGAATTACAAGGAAGCCAGTCAAACCACAACGCTGATTAGTCACGTGGGTTACGAAGCATCAAGGAATTGCAAGGATGCAAGGCAAACCACGACGCTGGTTAGTCATATGGGTTAAGCCGCATTAAGGAATTGCAAGGAGGCCAGTCAAACCACAACCCTGGTTAATCATGTGGGTTACGCAGAATGAAGGACTCGCAACGCTCTTCTGATGATGAGGGCAGCACTTCATGAAATATGGAACTGCACGGGTGTTACGGCTATAAGAAACTCCTAAAAATAGACATACCAGGGGGAAAAAATATATTTTCTAATAAGGGCAGAAGCCTTGGAATTATTGATTTAGTAAACTCATGTATTATCATTATTATTACTTGTTGATCGTTTGGCTTTATCATCATATGTTTACTTCTTTTTTTATATATTTTTATAATAACATGGACTTCTTCATTAATAATCGAATAAGATCAATTGCTAGTCGTAAATTCAGTTTTTTTATAGGTCGATTTCATAAAACATTAAACAAATATTAAAAATAATAATAATTGATAATTTTTTGGGGTCTCCCGTGGTCTAATGCATAGCGCCTTGGATTCATAAGCGGGAGATGGTGGGTTCGATTCCCAACCTAGGCAGGAATTTTATCATCCCACGGCTCGCTGCACCCTTGATTTCGGCGCTAATGACCTAGATGTAGATGCGCCGTTAAAAAAAAAAAATAAAAAAAAAAAAAAAAAAAAAAATTTTTTATTAGGCCTTGCCGTCCAACTACTACATGTGGTATCGTGGACGGAATGGGAGATTCACTTGAAAAACCAAAACGAAATTAATCTAGCGGAGTTTGAACCAGGTATTTTCGGGTCCAAATTAAAAATTATTATTACTGGTGTAAACGGCTTAACATATTTTTTCCAATGTATTTATGTATGTGTATGTATTTATATATTCTAAATTGAATGAGTCCAACGTCAATTCGATAGAAACAGTCATTTAAAAGATATTGAATTTGGCCCCACTGTGCGTTATGGGGATAGTGCAGCTAATAATTACTATATAAAATATTTCATATCATAGCATTAAAGATCAAATTATTTGGTTATAAGATGCAAGTTCTAGGTGAAAATCATAGCTTCATGTTTTTTTTTTTTGTTTTTTTTTTCTTTCTTTTTATTAATATATTACAGATGCAAATGCAGTCAATATACACCTTTGAAATGTAGCCCAGAAACGCTAAAACATTAAAAACCAATGGTTTACTGAATATTGAAATTATAAAAATAATTACATTAGAAACTATTATAGTAAGCTGGTTATAATATATATAATAAAACAAACAAAAATTTAATATTTTTTCTTCCTCCAACCCTTTCATAACTTACGCAACTCCTGAGCCACAGGCTTTTTTCTAATTGTATCTTAATTTGTGGCGTATTAAAAAAATACGTCAGGTTTTACTTTCGTAGAACTAATAAATACTTCAGGTACGAAGAGAGATAATTATGTTTAGTACAACGTACGAATTAATAAATGTTATATGTATCACAAATGTTATATTACATGTAAATATGATTTTTTTTTAAATATTATAAACATTTTGATATATTTAGTTCATATAGTCAGTAGTATTTTTTTTTTTTTTTAACCTTTACACAAATAATTTTACCATTAGTTTCTAGTTCTATTTGATCTGTTACTTTGCATATTGCTTTTTTCGTATATTTTTTCTACCAGCAATTGTTGTTGCTAAGTTACGTGTAAAGCAACCCAATTTTTTTTTTTTTTAATTTTAACGTCCATTTATTATTAACTACGAATTTTAGGACGGGTTATCTATAGGTTACAACCCTTACAACCCAATTTAGTTGGAAAACTAAACAATCTTTCTGAAATAACGGTTTTCAGCTCTCTCTTATCCATCGTTTTGTATTAAACTATCAATTACAAGTTGTTATAATTTTTCAGCCATTTTTTGTATCCTGAAATAAGTATAATAAACGAGAGTTGGTTCTCATCTAATTGCGATTTTTCTATTTTTTTTTATTATTTTTTTTTGGGGGGGGGGTCGTCGAATCCAAGTGAAATGTTCTCATGAAAAAAAATCAAATACTCAAATTCTTACATGTCCAATGTATGAAGACAATGTTTGCGAAGGAATGCTCTTATCAAGAGTTCGACTGGTTACTATTAGCGCGTGTAGGGGGAAATTTCGCGGTAGATTTGTGGTTCTACTCACGCGACAGTTGGCGGTGGGACTATTAGTGGTAAGCGAAGGCTAACTAGCCGCATCATACTCCCATGTTCTGTACTATTCAGCTATCTGTCAACATTTGATTATTTGTATAATTCTTACATTTTTTTTTTTTTTTTTTCCTTTTCCAGTTACCCGTTCAGAAACAAAAATCCGTCTCGCAGAAGTTGCGTTAACTAGCAAATTAACTCAGCAAGGCAACACTTAGAACAGCTTCAAAAATGGCCGACTCGCGCGTTTTATAAACATTCTTATCTTTAGTGTAATTTGAATAGCTTGGAATGTAATCAGTTAAAAGATTGTTTTCAAATTTTTGCTAGCTAACATAAATATGCTAATTTTACCCACGAAAAATTTAAAATCCACTTCAATAACATTTTAAAGAAAAGCCAGATTACTGCTAAAAGAAATTTAAAAACAATGAAACAACCAATAAAAAAAGATGAATGAAATGAATACTATTAAGGGAACCTAACCAACAAATTTAAAATTCCAAGCACTAATTTCTGGAAATTAGATTTTCCTATATATACCAACATCAAAACGATTTCGACGGAAGTATTTTTAGCTTTCGAAAGTTTTTTATTCACATCCCTAAATTTCCTTACTATATTCAAGGTATTTAGGAAAGTATCGAAACTGTTGATACAGAACGGAATATTTTTCTTTTTCTTTTTAATTATATATATATATATATATATATATATATATATATATATATATATATATATATATATATACAGGGTGTCCCGTAAATGTCTAGTCATATTGTGATGGGTGATATAGGACCCTTAGGGGAACAAAAAATGTTCTATGACGATTTCCCGAATTCTCGCCCCTAAGGGAGAAAACGTCGTTTTATTGTTTTTTCGAGACAAACGTGGTTTTTAGAAGAATAATCGTTGTAGCTCCGTCCCAGGTGGTTCTACTAGAAAGGAAGTGAAACCTATCGAAAGCTGAGTAAATTTACTATAAGACTAGTTGGGAGTAAACGTAAAAATGAATGAATGTAAGTATGTATATCTTACCAAAAGAAAGCTATTCTAAATTTTCTGACATTTTATTGATATTTCTTTCCAGCGTTACTCCTCAATGGGCGGGGTCTGTGATTTCCGGGTTTTAGAAAAACTTTCTCATTTAACCAGCTTTCCATTCATGTATCACAACCCTGTGTTATTGAAGTATTTGAACGGTTTAAGAACAAAAGCTTTAAAAAAAACATGGATCTGTGAAAAGAAAATTATATTTTTTTCTTCAGTTTATTCAAAAATCTGAAGAGAAATATTTATTTTTATAAATGTTTACATAAATATTAAGTAAATATTTACTTATAAAAATAAAAAAAAATTACTTCCACGAATATAAAAAAAATTCCTAAAACAGTAAATAAATAAAATACACATTTATTTTGAATTTATTAATTCAGGTAACTAATACTGGGTCCAGGAGGCGGCCATTAAGGAACACCAACCATACATTAACCTCAAAAATTACTATTTTTACCTAGATCACGCATTTGAACACATTTTTACAGGTATTTATATTTTTTAAAAGAAATGCTTTACCTTGAATTGATTGTGGTAATTACAAATTCTATCCCTCATAAATAAGACATACATAGTCCTGTAAAAATGTGTTCAAATGCGTGATCTAGGTAAAAATAATAATTTTTGAGGTTAATGTATGGTTGGTGTTCCTTAATGGCCGCCACCTGGACCCAGTATTAGTTACCTGAATTAATAAATTCAAAATAAATGTGTATTTTATTTATTTACTGTTTTAGGATTTTTTTTTATATTCGTGGAAGTAATTTTTTTTTATTGTTTTAAGTAAATATTTATTTATTATTATGTAAACATTTATAAAAATAAATATTTCTCTTCAGCTTTTTGAATAAACTGAAGAAAAAAATATAATTTTATTTTCACAGATCCATGTTTTTTAAAAAACTTTTGTTCTTAAACCGTTCAAATACTTCAATAACACAGGGTTGTGATACATGAATGGAAAGCTGGTTAAATGAGAAAGTTTTTCTGAAAGCCGGAAATCACAGATCCTGCCCATTGAGGAGTAACGCTGGAAAGAAATATCAATAAAATGTCACGAAATTTAGAATAGCTTTCTTTTGGTAAGATATACATACTTACATTCATTCATTTTTACGTTTACTTTCAACTAGTCTTATAGTAAATTTACTCAGCTTTCGATAGGTTTCACCCCCTTTCTAGTAGTACCACCTAGGACGGAGCTA
The DNA here is from genome assembly GCA_946811695.1 of Gonocerus acuteangulatus. Lineage (NCBI taxonomy): Eukaryota > Metazoa > Arthropoda > Insecta > Hemiptera > Coreidae > Gonocerus > Gonocerus acuteangulatus. The sequence continues at coordinate 98,211,390 of OX328132.1, read as the reverse complement.
CAACGATTATTCTTCTAAAAACCACGTTTGTCTCGAAAAAACAATAAAACGACGTTTTCTCCCTTATGGGCGAGAATTCGGGAAATCGTCATAGAACATTTTTTGTTCCCCTAAAGGTCTTCTATCACCCCTCACAATATGACTAGACATTTACGGGAAACCCTGTATATATATATATAGTTTTTTTGTGTAAATGTGTTATTTTTGGAACCCTGTAGGTTGTATCAATAAAGATTTCTGAAATATTTCAAAAATAAATACATGAATACAGGCCTCCATTGCTATAGAAAATTAATTTGACAAAAATAACAAATCATGTTCCAAAACAAGGGTAATTTCTTCACAAATATAATCAAATATGAAATTAGACTTATAAATTAACAGGATCAGCCGGATGACCAACAAAACTTCGGCTGTAGTTTTTACTAACCTTCTTTTTCGCGGAATTCACTTTATCGAAGGACGATAGACTGCCAGAAAGAAGATCCTAATTAGAATTCAGTTTCAGGTTGGTAAATTTTACTAGACAAGGATATTGCTAAGAAAAATACCCTGCTTCCTATTATCTGGACGTTTGGAAAGAATAGCACGCTGAGGTAGGCCGATAACAAACAAGCCGTTAAAAAAAGTAGGCCTTACGGGTAGCTAATTTATGTGATAAGTAGATATAAAAAAGGAGTTTTTATTTTTTTTTAAAATGTAGATTTAATCTTTTCCTCAATCCTTTGTAAAGGGCATGAAACATGCTGGTGAACTTAAGGTAACATATTTTAAAGAACATTATTTTTTTTTTACCTAAAACAATAAAATACAATATATATATATATATATATATATATATATATATATATATATATATATATATATAGGTTTTTTTGTGTAAATGTGTTATTTTTGGAACCCTGTAGGTTGTATCAATAAAGATTTCTGAAATATTTCAAAAATAAATACATGAATACAGGCCTCCATTGCTATAGAAAATTAATTTGACAAAAATAACAAATCATGTTCCAAAACAAGGGTAATTTCTTCACAAATATAATCAAATATGAAATTAGACTTATAAATTAACAGGATCAGCCGGATGACCAACAAAACTTCGGCTGTAGTTTTTACTAACCTTCTTTTTCGCGGAATTCACTTTATCGAAGGACGATAGACTGCCAGAAAGAAGATCCTAATTAGAATTCAGTTTCAGGTTGGTAAATTTTACTACACAAGGATATTGCTAAGAAAAATACCCTGCTTCCTATTATCTGGACGTTTGGAAAGAATAGCACGCTGAGGTAGGCCGATAACAAAAGAGCCGTTAAAAAAAGTAGGCCTTACGGGTAGCTAATTTATGTGATGAGTAGATATAAAAAAGGAGTTTTTATTTTTTTTAAAAATGTAGATTTAATCTTTTCCTCAATCCTTTGTAAAGGGCATGAAACATGCTGGTGAACTTAAGGTAACATATTTTAAAGAACATTATTTTTTTTTTTACCTAAAACAATAAAATACAATATATATATATATATATATATATATCAGCCTACGTTGTGAGCAGTGTTCGTCCTTACGAGGAGATCTTCAATATCACTTCGACCACGAAGAACGTTCAACTTGGGAAGGAAAAGATAATTTGACAGAGGCAAGAAGCTTGCAGGTAGATGGGTTGGGAATCCTTGTCACCACTTTCACTTTCAGAGTACTTAAAACAACAGAAATAAAAACAAAAATAGGAGAATATTTTAAAGAAAAACAGAGGCTGTGGAGATATTAAACGTTTAAACCTTTATATTATAAAGGTTTAAACGTTGCTTCTACCCTGGCCTCCTGCCCCCTAAAACAGAGGACATTATTTTCAGGAAAAATTCTTATTTTAATTTTAATACCTCCTGCTCATTTCACCATTCATTGGTCTCTCCAAAAAAAAATATGAATTATCTATGTTTTCAACAATATAAAACTTCAAAAATATGACTTAAATGTGGCAGAATGTCAATTATAATGATAATGAGTAATTTCTTATAACTAAAAGTATTTTTTGTCACATCAGTAGACAATTTTTCCACTAACTCCGGCTAAGTCAATACTGTCTATAATTTTTTACTGATGTGACGACAAATATTTTTAGTTATAAGCTTCTGAAGTGGTGGCCGGAGGACGCGAAACGTGAAGACGAGTGAATAACGGATATGGAGGCGAAATAACGGTGCATTTTTTTATTATTGACTTTGCGTCACATTTAAGTAATTTATTAATATTAAAAGTCGCAATAAACAAAATTCAAAAGAATGTTTTTCGCAAACGTTTCCTCTCCCCCATCCAATTGAAGTTGAATGTTCAAAGTCACGCGTGACGGGTTGCTTTTCTGAGTTAGTATGTATTGCTGATATACATATAGAGTAATATATAGGAATAGTAAGGGATGAAGGATTTAAAATTTAAGAGAAAATGTAAACGAGATGAGCAGTTCTGGTAGTACACGCTTAACAGACAAGACTTTTGCAAGTTAGGCAGACCCATTGTTTTTGTCTCAGTAATTAAGGCCACGAAACATTTTGGGAAAAAATGTGAAATAAAGCCGAGTAAAAATAAAAATATGGTTCTTTTTTTAATGACCTACAGCACAAACAACAGGAAAAAGTAACACTAATTGATTGTGTCCGAAGTACTGCGGATTTTAACATTAATGTTTATTTATAAGAAAGCACAGGGATTGCCAGGTAAGGCAGCATGGCAGAATGGATTTTTAAGTTAATCTCAATAAATTATTACGGTATTCCCCTCGGTTTCGTTTTAGTCAATAATACTGTGGCGTAGATAAGGAAAAATAAATCACACCCTGAGAAATGTAGCGTAAAGCTATTAAAACTTTGAATATGAATTGGAGATCGGCCGCTGGTTAGTTGCTGATTAAGGAAAATTTACGTAGCTCGAGAATTTTTGAGAATTCCGTCACTGCATTTATTTCATTTTTACTTCACCCACCAATTTATAAGCCTTTTTTTCTACTCTTAATAAGGGGAAATCATTTACACTAAAAACTCCTCTAATTCTGCTCGTATTGTTTCGGAGGGAATACAATAATGAAACAACATACAACCTTAAGAAACAACAAATTCCCAAAAAGCCAATTATTAGGCTGATGATGGTGAAAAAAAAAAAAAATATCTGACCCGCAGGAACTGCGTCATCTTAGCGCGGTACCGTTTATATCTCAAATGCCATTAGGAAAAAAATAGAAGCAGTTATTAGGGTTTGATCGTTCGTTAAAAATGTAAAATAAATCTCGAAGAGAAGGAAGTTTAAGGCCCCATAACAGGAAACTGATAGTATCCTAAGCGGAAATAACTCCCCCGCCCTATCAACGTTCGCTCTAGGAATACACAACTACCAATACGTTTCTCGTTTTGTAGTTGTATTGTACTAAAGTACTAATGATAAATGCAATTTATAACAAAAAAAAACAATAAAAATGTGAGTTAAACAAATACAAAAACCTGTACAACAGAATAAAACTAACACTTCCGAAGTTTTAAGCACTTATTTCTTTCATTTACGTCGCCCTATCAAAAAGTCCATTAGATCCTTTTTTGTAGAGAATTTAGAAAACTTTTTAATGGTTACCTTTTGTATACCACAATTTAATAAGCGTTTTCACGATTTTTAGGAAAATATACAAAGATCCCAAAACTTTTCATGTCTATCAATAAAATGTCATTCTCGGATACTTCCATAACTCCAAATCTAACCAAAATTTAAGTATACTAGTTTAGATTAATTTCAAACATGCAGAAAATATTTCAATTTAATCCCACGATTCTAAATACCCAATCCGAAATCGAGTTAAAAACATTTTTTCCACTTTTCTCAAAACGGTTACAGAGATTGCCTTAAAAATAGTTTCATTCGTTTTCCTATTTAAATGCTAATATAAAATGAGTACCCGCAAGCATATAGCCTTGAAAACATAAGCGTTACGATCTTTTTCGCGCGAACTTCGCTCCAAAAGCCATATACCATTCTAATATATCTATATATATTAAAATCACGTGTCTGCCTGTTTATCCGTTTTTCTGTTTGTTCCTTATACAAATCCACACCGTTTGGCCGATTTTGACGAAACATGGAATACTGGTAGGTCTTGATACGTGAAGTCTCGTAGGCTAAGTCAAAAATGTCTACGAGCTGTCTGTCTATGTTTGTTCCTTATACAAATTCACACCCTTCGTCCGATTTTGACCAAACGTGGCAGACAGTTAGGCCGTAATACGGGGAGTGTCATTAGTTAGGTAAAAAACGTCTACCACCTGTTTGTCTGTATGTTTGTTCCTAACAAATCCATACCGTTTGACCGATTTTGACCAAACGTGGCACACAGGTAGGTCTTGGTACGGGGACTGTCATAGGCTAGGTTAAAATCGTCTATGACTCACAGTTCGGAGATCGCGAGTTCGAAACAATGAACCCAAATAGTGACAGATTTACGTTATTAGATTTTAATATTAATTATACGGTTTCTGATTTATTTTTGTTTTCATAGATGCAAAAAGGAGGTGTAGCATAGCACGCCGGGTAGCAGCTAGTAAATACATATAAATTTGAAAAACTGTTATTTTCGTGCCCTATCTGTTCAGACGTTTCTCATCGGAACACCCAGATTGCGTCGCCGCACAGTGGGGCCAAACGTATTTCTTGTTTCAAAAAAGGTTACAGCCTCTAAATTTTACCGATTTAAGAGCATTTTTTTAAAATGAAAGCTAAATTGTGTGGATTAAATTACTTGTAAATAATTCATAAACTTTTACAAATGAAAATAAAATATTTTTTTTCATCTAACTTAATATCAGCACTGAGATCGTTTAAACTGAACATTCAAATCCTGATTAGACTTATATTATTATATATTATTTAAATTAATGTCATTGTTGAATTAAGATAAATTTACGTTTTATGGGGGGCGAGGTTAGCTCAGTGGTAGAGCACTCGACTAATGAACTGGAGGACCAGGTTCAAAACCCGAGCGCGCACTAAAGATTTTTTCTTCTAGTGCTGCAGTTCGAGGGTTGGATTTGGGGTCCCAGATCGTCCCTAGGCTCACCCAGCCTTTAATTAATTTAATTAATAATGGGTACCTTGGGTGCTAATGACTCTAGCAGTCGAAGCAGCCAAGGGGAAATCAGGCGGCCGGAGCATAGTATTGACCACACTATCTCCCTAGTGTGCCGTATGGTCAAGAATCAGATACCTCTACAGTATCTGCCCCTCTGGGCCCTCGTGGCCTGTTACGGGACTGATGTTTTTTTTTTTACGTTTTATGAAGATGTGTCAGCTATTTTCCAAGTCTAATCAGGATTATAATGTTTAATTTCAACGATATCAGTGCTGATATTAAGTTAAACGAATAATGAAATATTATTGTACGTTCAATTTTAAAAGTTCCTGTGAGAAGTGAGAAGTGGGAGCAAGCCTGGCACATGACGACGGATAACAAACTTCGAGAAATCAAACGAACAGTAAGTGAATGGCTTTCAAGCAAAAGGGATAATAGAAGAGACGAAGTGATATTATGCCGCTTAAGAATTGGCCATTCCCGACTGACACACTCTTATCTCATGACAAGACAGGACAGACCGACATGTACACAGTGTAACACACCGCTGACTATAAAGCACATACTCACTGAATGTTTACAGCGACAAAACTATGACTTACCTTACAATATGACTGAATTACTCGGCGATGGAAGCAAATGTATAGATGAGATATTGAACTACCTAAACAAGACCAACTTACTAACCAGATTATAGCATAAATTTAGAAAGGAAGAAGAGTGAAAACAACCCATAGAGATTTGTTTATATATATACCATTATTATTTATATAAAAAATATACCATTGTTTGTTTATATACAAAAAATAATATAAAATGCATGTGTGTGTGTTGCAGGTGTGTACATGTGTGCATGCATATTTGTATGCATTTTGTATTCATATTTGTATGCATTTAATGTATTTATTCTATTAAATCTTAATCTGTATAATTTGTTCGTATATCCTACTATTTGTATGATTAAAGAAATAAGTAGAATAGTATTCTCCTATGTCTAGAAGTAGAATAATCTATATAAACATAGTGTAATGTATATTTGTATAATTTGATGTATATATATATATAATAATGATGATTTATATATTGTTGATGTTGATGTATAAATATAATAATGTGTTTGTATGCACATATGTAATAACCAATTGTACCCATGTATATATGCATGTAGATGTGTATGTATGTATATATGTGTAATGTTTGTTCTGAGCAAGTCGCTATAGTTGCGAAAAGCTGATAATATAAAAAAAAAAAAAAAAAAAAAAAAAAAAAAAAAAAAAAAAAAAAAAAAAAAAAAAAAAGTTCCTGAATTATGTACATTTAATTTAATAAACAAGCAGGGGGGGGGGACAAAAATCTGGCTAGACAAAGTTTTCCTAAATTTTATTAGATTTCATTTGAAAAAAAGATGCGTTGAAATTGGTTAAGATTTAGAGGCTGTGGCATTTTATCTGTGTGTAGAGCAAACACGAAGTGTCGTTTAGCCCCACTTTGCGCCGGGTTTTCGACGTAAGCGTGTTTCCTCCCTATGGAGGGAGGAAGGAAATCCTCTAAAACATAAAAATAAAGTAGGTCTATAAATTCTAAGGAAAGGAAGTAGAAGAGAATCGTCAAATGCAGGTAAGAGGCCGAATGTAGAGAGAGAAGCATTGATGTCACTATAGAGACACCTCTTGAAGACAACCCACTTTTCTCCCACTTAACCCCTCTTGACATGACCACTCCAAGCAATGTCAGCCCTAAATCCACCTCCCTGTTTCCAATCCACTCCCTCCTCTAGCAAACTATTTAACACTTCATATTGATAAATTTATTGAAGTAATGTAGATAATTATTTAAACTTAATGTCTTCAATAATAAATCAATATCGTATAATAACATCAAGTTCTTCATAACATTACGAGAGGGGCCAGCGGCTAGTGCATTCAGGCTTGTTCACTTGGATTTTATCACAACCAGTCAATGTTTCTGTGCAGTACACCAAGTTGGATGACTTATCCAGAAAAACCTATCTAAAACGAATTCTTATCGAAAATGGAGTGCTCATTATATAAGATTATTATTTTTTTTTTATTGTTTATTTGTTAAGAGTTTTGCAACGTTTGGCGATTTACCCTATAGTAATGCATTATACGGGTGTCCCGCATTGAGTTGACATAACTTTAGGGGTTTATTCTGCATCCCATTTGTGGTTCAGTGGCGCAAAAATGAGCATTCTATCTGAAAATGTAGAGCAGCTACTCAATCTTTTGTCTATTTTAAAAACTACAGACTTGTTTAGAGAAAAACTGTATTTTCGGGATTTTTGATCAATGTATCGTACATTGGATTAAATTTCCAATAAGAAACACCGGTTATTGAAATATTACCATGCAAATTAGGAGCTATATTCAAAGGCATATAGATGAGAATGTTTAATAATAGTGTTTTATTAAATTATTCAATATTTTCTGAATCAGCTATTTTTAGACTTAAAGGTTTGCCTCCACCTCAAAAGTTGCATTATTTAATAAGCTTTAAAATTATACCTCGTAGTTTTAGAAAAAAAAATCTATTTCAATCTATTTTTTTCTGATTTTTAAGTCAAAACCTATAAATGTGCCCTAGCGCGAAGAAGCCATTCTGAACGAACTCTTTAATTTCACACCCAGGAATGGTGTGAATTTGTGTAAGGAACAAACATGCAGACAGACAGCTGATAGACGATTTTGACTAGCCTATGACACTACCCGGATAAAGACCGACATGTGTGTCAAATTTTGTCAAAATCGGTCAAACGGTACGGATTTGTAAGAGGAACAAACGTACAGACAGACAGCTGGTATAAGATTTTTACCGAGCCTATATGCGTCTAATTGTTTCTTAAAACATCAAATATAGGTTCTTCATACCGAGACAATTCATTTGATACCCCACATCATGAGTTTCGGACGGAACGATGGGTTTCCGAAGGAAGTACAAAACTGACACGCCCCCGCCCCGGAAGCGGAGTCAAACACAACTTTTCGCGATTTTTCGATTTTTTCCTTTAATAACGTCTTCATATATTTCCAGTTTTACTCACATCTAGTAGTATAATACCTGTGTAAAATTTCATAACTTTTTCTTTACCTGGTTGAAAGTTATGAGAGGGTAAAAATCGGCTCTAAGACCGCCTGTAATATACACACAGTATGCTTACGCCGGAACTTGGCCTGATTACAATGCCTGTATGTACCTTTTAGAAATTGTAAATTAAATAACACAGATCCCGATGTTTCAGAACCGGTAGGTCACGAAAGTGACATTGTTTCAAATTTTCATGTATTTATATATATATATATATATATATATATATATATATATATATTTATATATATATATATAATATAAATCATTACAGACACACGTGACCAAACCCATAGGACATTGGCCTGTTGCTGAAAAAATATTATTTCTTAAGTGTGAAAGGGCTTTACAAAACTATGCTGAACATATTTATACAAAAATGGGATACTGGAAAAATCATTATATAGTTGAAAAAAAAATCATTTTCTTTCTTTCATTTAGGAGATATAGTTTTTTTTTTTTGTATTCTAATTCCTTTTATTTTGTTTTATTTTGTCCTTTATGTTCTACATTTAGAATGTAATCATAAAGAATAGAAAAAGTAATTAAGTTGTAATCAATTACATGATATGTACATTTTTCATGTACGGCACACGTAGAAAATAAAATAAACTCCCTTCCTTAGGGATTACTTAGGAAAGGAAATAAATATATATATTATTTGATGTTTTTTTTTTTATGTTTTCCGGTAGTGGGGTTGCTTAATTCCAGAAGTTGAAACAAAATTCAAATTTTCTTTATTTCGCAATAGGCCTTTCAACACAAATGTGCCATTATCAGGTGCTAACTAATGATTAGAATTTATAAAGCTAACGGTGATAGTATAAATTGGAACATGAAATAGTATAAATTGGAGCATAACTTTATGGTATGGAAACTATATATAGTCTTTAGGAACTGCCTAATTACAGTTTTTAGTATATAATTACAAATTTATAAACTTAAGGTATGTCTAAATGAAGTTTAAAATAATATAACATTATATACTATTATTAGTACAGCTGTAATACCATAAGTGTATATATATATATATATATATATATATATATATATATATATATATATATATATATATATGCACACATACATATGTTTACATGTATATACACACACACACACATACACACACTCACATATACACACATACATACATATACATAAAAGGAACATAATATTTGAGTAAATATTGTAACTACAAATGTAAACATATAGCTACCTCAGCTGGCAGTTGTTACCAGGTATGTGTATGTAGATAAATATGTGTGTGTTTATGTTTATATATATGTACATGTATGTATATATATAATCCCTAATCAATAATTACCAATCAAAGAAACGGCGTTAATGAGCTCAACGGTTGACATGCCATTAAAAATAAAATTTAAAAAAAGTCTCCTCTGGCTCTGAAGGTAGGGTACATACAGTTTTGATGGTTGTTAAAGAGATATTTACCATGTCTTTCATAGTCATAACTGAAAAACACCGAGTTGTGTCACTTTATAAATACTGTTGCAATAAATATTCTCCGTAAAAGTAAATATTGGAAAGGTCTGATGCTATCATTTTGTGGATTAGCCAACAATGATGGCTTACTAACTTTGTAATATACTTTCAATGTACTTAATGAAGTGGATAGTGCGAATGAAGTTGAATTTATTGTATAATCCCTCCCCCCTCCCCCCCCCCACCACTATCCATATCACTGGGAAGTAAACGTAGAATTGGGGCGATGATAAATGGTTTATTCTGAAAGAGATGATGGTCGATTAACTTTTTTAATTTGTATTTCCATGTAGATAATAAAGAGGAAAGGGCAGTGGAGTTGGAGTTTAACAAACACCGCCCTACCCTTTTCCATATTCATCACGAACAATCTGTTAGGAACTGGCCCCAACTTGGGACCATCCAAAACTACATCGGCTAGCCTTTACCCATCCAATAATACAATCCCTATGTAGAACTACATCTAACGTGTTCATTTTATTATAATGCCATTAAAAAAAGTGCTTGTTTTTCCTGTTCTTATTCTATTTTATTTTATAAATGCCCTACATAATTCGTGGCCTCCATGCCACCTCATCTTTTATTTATTATATATATATATATATATATATATATATATATATATATATATATATATATATATAAGGGAAGGTTTTGTACCTCTGACCATATTGTACCTTTGACCACCGAGGTTACTATTGCAATTAATTACAATATTACTGAATACAATTTTTTTTTCTGCACTGCTGTGTTGTTTTTACGTGGTCAGAGGTACAACACCTCATGGTCAAAGGTACAACTACATGTTGTACCTTTGACCACTTTACGATTATTTTTTTAAAAATTAATAAAAAACATTAAATGTAAAGCTAGAACCTTGAAAAAAATAAATATGATAAGTAATAGAATACTAATCACAATGAAATAAAAAAATGAATTTAGCCTTAATATTGAAGCTAAAAAAAAATTCAATTTTGCAAAGTGGTCAAAGGTACAACACCTTCCCCTATATATATATATATATATATATATATATATTTGTATGGGGGTGAGGTTAGCTCAGTGGTATAGAGCACTGTACTAATGAAGGAGGACCCGGGTTCAAAAACCGAGCGCGCACTAAAGATTTTATCTTCTAGTGTCGTCGTCCGAGGGTTGAATTTGGGGTCCCAAATCATCCCTAGCCTCACCCAGCCTATAATTAATTAATTAATAGGTACCTGCAAAGGTAAAAATCAGACGGCCTGAGCGTAGTACTGACCACACTATCTCCCTAGTGTGCCGTATGGTCAAGAAACAGATACCTCTGCAGTATCCTTGTTTATTTGAGTGTTCCTTATACAAATCCACACCGTTTGACCGATATGGACCAAACTTGGCACACAGGTAGATCTTGATACGAGAAATCTCCTAGGCTAGGTCAAAATAATCAAATTTCAAAATTTGGCCACAAGGTCAAAAGTTTTGTTCAAGAAAAATTGGCTACACTGAACTGACGGCCATTTTGAATAGACAACTACTGGCCTCTGTCGGCTGTTAGATGAAGTGCTGTTGTCCTGGCCTCTGCCGGGTATCGTTATGAACTAAAACAAATTCTCATCGTTTGACCGATTTTCGTAACTGGGTATAGACAACCAGGTATCAATCAGATCTTGATACGGGGAGAGTCATAGACAGAAATTAGGTGTAGCATAGCACACTGGGTAACAGGTAGTATATATATATATATATATATATATATATATATATATATATATATATATATATATATCTAGATCCTAAGTTGAAAACTAAGATGTTCTAGGTAGTTGGTATTATTTTGTATTTTATATTACAAAAATTTAATATAAAATACAAAATAATTGAATACTGAATAAGCCGCTACCAACTACCTGTATATATATATATATATATATATATATATATATATATATATATATTAATATTATAGATTTTACAATAAAAGATATAGCTGCGCGTTTTTAAAAAATTCCACAACTTCAACTGCTTTACCATGGTCTCACAGAGCTTCCGTCAAATTCCCATGTATTCCCAGCTGGTGGAGCAGCAGCCTATAGGGAGCATCTTCCACAGGCTGGTGGGATTCCTCTAGACATCAAGTAGCCGTGAGTCAGTCTCAAGTGCCCGAGTTATATGATCATTGAATTTGTGCGAAAACTGAAATAACTTCTATTACCATCAAATTAACTATCTACTACTTCATGATACTCACTAGCACATAATCGTGAAAATTTGTCTCATTTAAGTGAGAAACCGACAAGCAATGCGTTCAGTAGCACTCGATTAACCGTTGCCACGAGCGTCAATTATCCCGCTAGATACGAAGCTCCTGTAGGGGTCTATATTTCTACAAGTCAGACTTCTGATCAACAGACTTTTATCAAATTTTCAAATGACATAATAAGACAAACATCAACCAATTTTCCGAATGGGACGAATGTTCCAATGCAGTCAACAGGGGTGTGGCCAGTTTTGCAATTTCTGACCTTCTCTTACATCATGCCAAATTATCTGAATTTCAAATCATCATGACAGACATATTTGTTTCGCCTCAAAACGCTGATTAATAGTGACCATTCAAAAATGAAAGATGAAATTGAAGTATTGTTAAAAATATATTTATATACATAGAAACGTTTAGAAGAAATAAAAAATTTAACTGCTCAAATATTACTGCAACCTTAGCATATGATGTCACAAATAGTTTGATCGTATTCGGATTTTCTGATGCGGAAAAGAAGCCATGAGTTTGAGTCCTTTTGTCAAGGTAACAATAGAGAAACTCGATTGCAGAGGGACTTAACATGGCGGAGTGACTTTGCATACAAAGGTCTAATTTCAAGCCTACAGAGCAAAAGAGCAGTTGTTTCTCAATATTTCTTTAATTTTGTTTGCTTCCAATCTGTACTGTGTAGAGATTTGCCAACCATAACAATGTGCTTCGATTTTCTGCTTTTTAAGTCTGACTACCCCAGTTGGATGAAGGCTTACAAAATTCTTGTTGCTCGCTGTTGAGAATACACTTTAGTTTTTATTTTAGAGCCGAGCAGTAAATTGAACCTAAATCTATAGCGTAGATTTCGTGATATTAAGACAATCTCAATAAGAGAGCCTGCCTTTCAGTCATCACATTCAGGCACGAACTCCTCATATCCAACGAGGTGCGCTACCTGGGATTATTACTAGACAGTAGACTCACTTGGAACCCACGCACATGACTGAAAAGACAGGAACTGAACAGGAGATTAGGACGATTACTGGGATCTTTTTGAAAACTGAAAATACACAACAAAATTATTGTATACAAAACCATTATCCAACCTATTTGGACTTACGGACTTGAACTCTGAGGAACAAATAAAACTTCTAAAATACAGGTATTTCTATTCAATGTCCTTTGCAAAATAGTCAATGCTCCTAATTAATTGCTGTATATACGATTATTTATATTTGTGAGCAAACTTAACTAATGTACTTTACAAATGTGCAGATGTTAAATAAACGTATCACTAAGAAAAAAAAAATTAGGAAATGATACCAATAACCTATCCATTATTTAAACTTCATGCAACTACAAATATTAATTAAAAAAATAGACGATTTTTTATTTATTAGAAAAATTACCCCATCAGGCAGATATTTGACACTACGGAGTCTATCAGAAACTATAGATGCTTTGGATAGTCGCAAATGACAACGCACTGGATGGCAAATGGGATTACCTGAGTTCAAAAATCAGCCTGCCCAATTAAGTTTTCAGTAAAATAAACATTTGAAATTTAAGTTACTTATTATATAGAAGTATAATCATTTTTAGTCCAGTAGGAGTACCAACCCTGAACCTTTTATGATAATAATGTTCTGACTTTTGGTGGTCCCTGACGAGGTGACTTTGAGGCCACAAAACATGTAGGTAAAAATGGAAAATGTGCCACGTTTTTACTCAATTTAGCCACACAAAAGAATAAATTGAAAATACGTAATGGGTTAAATATTAGAAGAGGAAAAACAATTCTTCTAATTGGAAACGATGCAATATTACCTCCGAGTCATTACAAATGAATATTCTTCCCCAGGTCATTTTAACAACATGCGTATGAAGTAAATATTGCCCAATCATCAGAAAGGAAAGCGACGCATACAACAGGAAGAAAGGCATAATATACAATCCTCGTCAAATGATAGTCAACGAAAAGAAGTAATCTGTAAGGGAATCTCTATCTGGAAAACTGGTTGTCATCAGAAAGCGATTAGCGGCAGCATCAAGGCTGCTGGAGGAGCCAGCCAATAAAGTGCCCATCAATATGCAACTTCTCTACAATTCCAATCCTATCTCTTCAGTTGCTCTCTAGTCTATTATTCCCACCACCTTTGGTGCTTAAAGTTTGGTGCTATTATATTTTTTTATTTAAAAAAATATTGGAAACTCTTAATCGCAAAAATTGCAATAGGCAGTATAATTTGAACTTACGGCTAACCTATTAACAATTTGATAATATTTGCCTGTTATTATACTGAGAGACATACCAGATGATATTCCCAACCATGGCAGAGTGCCTTGGTGATGATTCTGCAAACATGTTTGGGCTTGTGATGAACATTAGCTTTATGCCAGCTCAGATCCAACCGTACTAAACATGACCTCGGGGAGAAGTCAGACTAAAGCGATACTGAGCAGAGCGGAGGGATTTTTTTTTTTTTTTATTTTAATTAAGAATATATTTAAGAAAATATATAGTTCAATGCCTTTAGTTCGGAGCAAGAGACGATTCTAAAACAAACGCAAGACTTCTTACATGCTCTTGGCATGGACCTTAACGAACTATCTATCCTCGCGCCATGGGCGTATATAAGGGAGGGCTGCAGCCCTTTAAGCAAAACTGTATCATACAAACCTTAAAATACAAATGAAATAAGATCACTTAGTTCAGAAACAATAGTTTTTATTGGGCGTAATAGGTTTTGATTGGCTAACTTTTCCAAGTTCTAGATTATTAGTATTCTATACCCCCCAAATGTTCTCAACCCCCCCCCAATTCTCCCAGACCCTCCCTCTATTATTTTCTATATACGCCCATGACTCGCGCAATCAATTTTGATTATTGGGATACTGCTCAATTACATATACGGTAAATAACCAGCTTATCAGTCTTTTGAAAATAAAGCCACCAAATTTGTTCAAACTTATCATCATAATTCTTTGCATTTAAAATATTGTCAAAGTCAACGTCAGTTTTTTTTATTATAAAACGTGAGTCAGCTTCAGACACTGAGTTGTGATCACTTTCGTGAACAATATACCTCTTCTAACTTTTGTTCGTGTTCTGTAAATTCCTCCTCAGACACTCCCGAAACGTCTTTGAGATGAAACGCCGCTCAAATATTATTTACAATCAACTGGATTACTAGAGCTTTTTTCAAAACTGATGCCTAGACGGTAATGCCGTTATAACAAAATACGTTAAATAATATTACAGATAATATCAATTCACAGAATTGTGACACCGTTGGGCACGTTGACAACACCTGTAACACTAGGGAAAGTACAGAGCTACTGTACGCTAGTTCATGCTCACTTGTATAGTGATAGATAAACCCTCTCCAGGAAGATACTAAGCAAACAAAAGTTCCCTGTGTTTTACGTGTTAGAACCAGTGTTTAATCATCTCTAGACGTTTAATACATTTTATGTGCCTCCTTAGGTGATAAAGCACCATTTACACTACTAATGTAGCCTAATTGAACGAAGGCGAACCTTCTCTAACTATACCCACGTTCAGCTGTGTATAAAGGAGTTCAAAAAGTAAAACACGTTCAATACGGCAAGCAACATATGGTGCTCATCATGTCCTTACAGCTCGACTGAGAGTACCACACGGTGCTCTCTGCACCCCTTCCCAGAGACGGCAAGCACCATTTGGAGCTCGGGCCCATTCAGCTTCTCATTGGAAAAAAAAAGAATCAGTCAGATGGAAAGTAAATTAAAATCAATCGCAGCGGTAGCCCAAAGTGAGCCAAGATGGCGGCCTTGAAGAATGATAATATATGTTTTGAGAATTTATGGTCACTATATAATATTAATATTTCATAATAACATTATTATGAAATGGTAGTAATATAAGTTCATCCACCTTCCTTGGTGGGATTGATGATAGGATTTGATAGTTGCGCGTATTAGGCACACATTTAGAGTGTTATACAAATAACCGACAGTGTATACATATTATACTGTATTTTATTTACTAAACTACTTATAGTTATTTTGAGGACACGTTGAAAAGAGCATCGGCCAAAAGGAAGACATGCCCTAATATGAAAACTCATGGGATTTGCAGAGCGTTGGTGGTGGTGGGTTGAAGATATTATTGTAGCTGTTAGATATCTGCTACGAGCCTGGACTTGGTGATTGGGACGGGAGCTCGGTTCGATTGAGTTTGCCCAAGTTTATCTTAGGTTGGAGGGGGGGCATGAGAAGGAAGATCCTCTTCTCTGGTCATATATTCCTCGGTTTCTTCTTGACCAGAGTTTCTTTTCACAAAACTAGTATAGGATAGACTTTACTACACTGAAGAAATTGGAATTTACTATGCGAAAAAATAGTAACGGACACAATTAAATTATTCACCCTCTCAGTAAAGTAAACATTAAAAAAAATAAACAATCATAAAATAACACAGGCTCAAAAAAAAAAAAGTTGTATTTTCCAAACATACATATATTCTTATATATTTTGACACGCTGAATCCGAATTCGGAGACCGTTTCATCCCATCACGTCAGGTTTAAGGACATTTTAAGTACAAATTCCGTATGAAGCCGTTAAAGAATAAATAACTAGAGCTTCCATGGTTTTGATGGTCGCTGAATTCGAATCCGAGGTCTGTTTTACCCTATCGGCGCAAAATGAAGGGCATTTCAAGGACAAATATGTGTTGTTGTTTTTTTTACAAAATGAATTTTTGACTGCAGATTCTGAAAGAACGGAAAATTTTACGCCCAGATATGTGTTTTATTCATTTTTTCTATTACAGTCCTCAAGGTCACTGTATGCTCCAAAAAATGCAATGCAAAAGAACGATTATGTGGCTTCTTGAACTAGAATACTATGTTAATATTTTCTTCAATGAAGACACTAAAAACAATGAAGGTTCAAAGTACATATTAAGAACCTACGGAACTGTAAGATGTGGAGGGCACATAAAATGATCTTAAACTTACATTTGGGGTTTAATAAGTTAATTTTTAACTGTTACACTACAATAAGAGGAGTATTAGTATTCATATTTTAAAATAATTTTAAAGGAAGGCAAATAGAAGGTTATAAACATAAGAAAGTTATAAACATCTTTCCACGGAATTTTATAAACAACGGAAACAAACAAAAATGTAAATAGACAAAGTTGTTATAAATTTTATTAGCTTTCAAAAAAATGAATAAATACAATCGGTTAGAGGCTGTAGACTTTTTTTTAAACAAAATACGTTGTTGAAATAAACAAACACATCGGATCGGATCAGGTCGGGTAAGGGCCAATGAAAGCGCAGTTCTGCACGGATATTAAGAATTTCACTTCCATATTTTCGGCCGATGGGAACGCTGCAGTGTGACACACTACATGCTTGATGAACAGTTTATTTACTTTGAACAATCATAAAAGTTGGTTGTAATGTTAAATGGAGAGAGAGGAGAGAAATGCTGAGGAAAGCGAGACTGTATATGCCCTGACCATGTTTTGCTCTGAGCCTCGTGATGCTTCCGTTGTTTATTGCTGCTTTCCCTTGTCGCCCTTTTATAGTTACTCATAAATGCCCGACTCAAAGTGATATCGAACAAAGCGGTAAAAAAACGCTCCATGAAATATTCTACTCGCCTGTCTAATGCACATCCACTCCAAATTCGTATAACTGGAAGCCATCAAATTTAACAGTCGATTTTCATTTTTATTTTTTACTCGGCCCCTTGGGAGAACAAAATAACACAGAAAGGATTTTAACTTTCCCACCAGTTTGAGTCCGTCAGTATTTTATGCTCATTTATTTTTTCACTGTAATCTAGCATAACATCATTAAAAACTATAATAAATTACGGCGTATGACATTTTTATTTGTGAATGAAGAATTACAGACGCAAATCATGGAAATACAAGCGAGTGAGGCTTTACCCACTCGTAGTTTTTGCCGTAAGCATATATGCAAGGGTTTGATGAAAAATACAAATATTGTTGTTGTAGCCAAAAGGTCATAAATAATACTCTTCTCACACCATATCCTTTCTTTCCTACTCTAACCGGTTTCGAGCTATTCTGCTCCTCCTGAAAGGGTAATTAAATCTATTGACCTATCACATCACGTACATATGCAAAACGTAATTTAATATTGCTTCGCATTATACGTCCTAGGGACAGGATATAGCGAAGCAATATTAAATTAAATTTTACATATGTACATGACGTGATAAGTCCATGGATTGAAATACCCTTTGAAGAGCAGCAGAACAGCTCGAAACCGGATAGGGTTGGAAATAAAGGATATGGTGTGAGAGGAGTATTTATGACCTTTTGGCTACAACAACAATAATAATATTAGAAGTTGCAGGCCAGCAATGAAAGAAATATATATATACTGGGTGCCAAAATACACCCGTCCAACCCTAAAAAGTGCATGATTTTTTTTCAAAACCTCATATTTTATTGTTAGATGGAGCATCTTTCTATATCTAAAGATTGAACAAATCGACATCCCGACACTAGGAATATAATCTTCATGGAAATACGCAAAGATTACGCAATTCCTGCAAATCGGACTTCATTCAACAGAATCCAAATCAGTGAAATAATACGTAAGTCCCTATTGAAAAACAGACGAGAAGAAATTGTACTTGCTCGACTACGAATTGGCCACACAAAACTAACACACGAATACCTCATGACAGGACTCAACAAACCAATTTGTGATATATGCAATAGGGTCATTTCACGTCAGATCGCCCAATTTTAATATATGTCCGTGCCATCATATCTCAGATATTTTTCAAAATTTTTTCGTGAATAGAGGCGTATGAGATAATCTAAAATTAATTTTTTCAGATTTTTTTATCAAAAATTGAACCAGGGGGAATTTTTTGAAATTCTTGTTTTTCCTATGATTTTGGTTACTGCCTTTCTGATTACAGTTTTGAAAAATATTTGTATTTTACTTCTTTTTCAACAAATCCGGCTGTTCTTGGTATCAAATTAAAGCTAATGCTTTTCTCTACCAAAATAAGCTATAATAGGGATACTATAGGCAATAGTGTCATGCCACTAATCGCCCAAGGTTATTTTTTATACTTTTTCATTAGGTAGGTTCAGTAAGTCATACCTCAGAAATCACAATTACCACATGCATCATAATTTTTTTCTAGAATTATCAAACAGTGTACTAGTTATGTTCAAAAATAAAAATTGTGTTTTTTGCGGTTCTGAAAAAAAAAATTTTTCTTAGGAAAAAGTTCACTTAGAATGTCAACTTCCTAAAATGTAAATTTAAAGTTTATCCGAGCTCAAAGTAACTCAAAACATTTATTACAACGAATAAAACTATAACCTATTATATTACAAGGACATTTGATATTAATTTTAGATTATTCACTATTAGGTACCCAATTTTTATAGTGGAAAGTCATATCGTAGTTTACGTAAATTTCGGATTCAGTTGTGTGCTGTGACGCAGTTAAGAAACACAAAAAGAATGTGTGTAAAAGTCTGAAACACTGTTTCTCTTCCATTCAAAAAAAATATTAAAAAAAAAAATAATAATAATAATAATAATAATTGTTAACAAAAGTTTGATCTAGGTACGAAAATATGTGTTTCTTGTAGAAACGCAGTCTACACACCAGACTTTTTTGTTTTTTTTCGTCACGAAACTTGGTATATAGTATTCCCCTAGCAAATGATTGAACGAGTTCGTTAACCAGCAAAATTGGTTCATCTCCTGACACGAAGTAGTTATTCGCCCATACCGACCACAATGATTGTTGGAATTATGTTGCAACGAAACTCGGAATTCGTTGTGGACATATTAATAGAAAAATATGTTACAAAAATAAAATTAATCTGTTAACGAACTCGTAACACATATTTTCGTACCTAGATCAAACTTTTGTTAACAATTTTTTTTTTTTTTACAGAATACATCTGAATCCGAAATTTACATAAACTACGACTTTCCACTACAAAAATTGGGTACCTAATAGTGAATAATCTAAAATTAATGTCAAATGTCCTTGTAAAATAATAGGTTATAGTTTTATTCGTTGTAATAAATGTTTTGAGTTACTTTGAGCTCGGATAAACTTTAAATTTACATTTTAGGAAGTTGACATTTTAAGTGAAATTTTTCCTAAGAAAAAAAATTTTTTTTTCAGAACCGCAAAAAACACAATTTTTATTTTTTGAACATAACTAGTACACACTTTGATAATTCTAGAAGAAAATTATGATGCATGTGGTAATTGTGATCTTTGAGGTATGACTTCTTGAACCTACCTAATGAAAAAGTATAAAAAATAACTTTGCGCGATTAGTGGCATGACACTATTGCCAATAGTATCACTATTATAGCTTATTTTGATAGATAAAAGCATTAGCTTTAATTTGATACCAAGAATAACCGGATTTGTTGAAAAAGAAGTAAAATACAAATATTTTTCAAAACTGTTATCAGAAAGGCAGAAACCAAAATCATAGGAAAAACAAGAATTTCAAAAAATTCCCCCTGGTTCAATTTTTGATTAAAAATCTGAAAAAAATAATTTGAGATTATCTCATAGGCCTCTATTCATGAAAAAATTTTGAAAAATATCTGAGACATGACGGCACATAGCACTGGTCGTTTTGGAATGAAATGACCCAATACAGACTTTACTTTAAATCACCTACTTACGGAGTGCAGAAGACGACAAAACCTAAATATCCCACATGACATGTACGAATTGTTAAGGGACAGCAGCCAGTACATAAACACAATATTTACCTACTTGCTGGACTCGCATTTGAGACATCTGCTGAATAATCAGAAGCTTCCAGGCATTTCCAAACCTCTGGTTATGGAAATAATTAAATAAAATAGTGCTAATGGCCCCAGTAGTAGATGCACTTAAAAAAAAAAAAAAATCAAATATTCATCTTAAAGCTGGACCATACAGGTGCCACCTTGAAAGAGTGAAATCGCAGTAGTTGCGAATTACTTATAAAAAAATATTGAATAACTAAATTACCATTCTATCCTCACCCACTTCCGGAACAAAACGGAAGTCGATTTTACGATCTATTTTAATAACACACTATACTCCCTAAATTTCGAGAAATTTAAGGGGAAAAAATAAATTTTTCTTACAAAAAAAATATTTTATTTGAATATTCTGACTTCTTACACCCAAACATAACCAAAATCACGAAAAAAAGTTTAAAATCAATCTGCCGCTATCAAGTGACGAAATCCAAAATCTGGTTACTATCATCTTAAAATTAGTTTCATTTTACTCCGCGGAATACATAGTTTATTAATAGATTTGAAGTTCATAATTTCTTCTGCATAAAAGGGGATCATTGCTCCTGTCGGTGTATATTTTGTTCACATAATAAGGGGAAGCTTGACTAAGAGATGCCTTTGTGACTTTAAAGATCTGACAGCTGTCTTAGCAAATGTCAGTAGCATACATTAAAGAAGTTCTAACTGAACAGTTCTCAGTACTCATTACAGAGATCAGAGAGTAGTTTCCTGACAAGCATGTGAAGGATTTGTGGCGAGGTTTTCCCTGCAACCCTCTGCCCTTTCCAGAACCACCACAAGCTTCTGTTTACTTCATCTCTCGACCTTTTAAGGCAACCTTGAAAGGATTAATAAATTAGAATACAATTTGTGTTATTATTATTATTATTAGTCACTGTGGTCAGCTACTTATTGTTATACTCAGGGAAAGAATAGATAGGCCTCGATACTTGGACATTAGCGCTACACACGAGGGTGGCATTTTTTTAATAAATATATACATCTAAAACAAAACGACGACACCTTAAAGAGCTTCACACTCCATGGTTCTTAGTGATGTGTAAATAATTGATCTTCCCACCCCCCCCAGGGAGCCCTGAGATGAGAAAATTCCTGCCGGAGGTGGGACTCGAACCCACCATCTCCCGCTTATGAATCCAAGGCACTAGCCACTAGACCACGGGAGACCCCTAATTGATCCTTATTAATTAAAAAAAACGGAACTACGAATCCAGACGTGGGAATTAGTAGACATAGGATGAAATCTCCCCAGTATATTCTCGTAAAAATATCGTCATTTTGGAAATGGCAAAATGCTGAAAATGTAACACGATAAAGAAAGATTGTAGATTTATACTGGATTAGATTAGGCAGAGTGTTTGGTTTCCGCTGACCTTGTTATCTAAATGAGGTGATCAAAAATGATCTAGTGTCGTTCTGGACGTTAAACCATGAACTGTGAGCACCCAGGGACTCCGTCTAAGATAACCCGTACACATCTCTTTTGGCAATGTCCGTGAGAACAGCCCACGCTGGTCAAAATTCAGCAAAAATTAAAACAAATAGTTGGGGAATCTATACTTATGCTCCAAAGGATTTTTCTTCTTTTTTTTTAAGGATGTCTACACTCTAGGTCATTAACGCAATTCCCTCGTAACGCGAACACTCCTTGTTGAGTATAATCATGAAAGGTTATTCAATTCCATACATACAAACATTAAAAATATATAAAAATTAAGTTCATGCCAATAATTATTTTAAAGGCGTAAAAGTCTCGTCTGGAAGCATTCTTCTGCAATACCGTCGTAAACATTTATGAGTTTCAGTAATGTTGAAGGGATAAAATGTTGTCAACTGGTTTAGTTGCCTCCAAAAAAGATGTGTTATTTGTTTGGCATTATCGTCTAAAAGTTTGTACAAGCTGCAATCAATTACGTTTAGCTGTAAGTTGGAAATTTCACAAGCTCTATATTGGATGTGGATCCATTGACATGAGTAAGAAGTTAACTGCACTTCTCTTGGATTAATTTTTTCAAGACAACGCTTCCCGTAATATCGCATTAGTTTGCTCCCTGACTCCTTCCCAGTCAGGGGGATATATACATATATATATATATATATATATATATATATATATATATATATATATATAAGTATTTTTCAATACTTACGACATTGTTGCTTTATTTCTTAATGATAATCTAAACATTACCCCCTCCCATTTAGATGCTCATAAGAGTTTTAAAGCAGTCATTCTACCTTCCCTTACTGTTAAGATATTGCAATAAGGACCGTAAATACAGATCCCTATTCGAAGACGACACAACATCAATAACATCCATTACTTTTATATTTGTATCGTTTCTATGAGGAAGGATGTTTAATGTTCCTTAGCTTTCTGAGAACAGAGCGTAGGAGTATACTCTTCTGACGGTTTTATTAACCCCTGACTCCCCTTATGATATATATCCTTTAGCTAAGGACCTCCTAAGGGATTTCATCGCCATCATATACAGTCGTTACACGTTCTTTTCCCCCAACCGCTTTAATTTTTCTTTTTTCTTTATAGGACAGTAATTACTAAATGGAAGTCATTCGTCAAAGTTTAGAAGGAGGGAATAAAAGTAAAAAAGAAGCTACTCCTAAGCCATTTTTCATGTAAGATTAATTTTTTTGAATTATTATCAGTCTTCATTTATTGTATAGATTCATCCGGCCGATATCGTGCCTTCACTTGCACTTCCTCACGGGCTTATCTTGATGTAGTGTTCTCTACCCCAGTGTACTGCCAACGTGCGCAATAGCACAATTAGTCTGTATTCGTGACGTACAGCATATAAACTGGGGTAACCTCTCTTCAAGATAAGCCCGTAAAAAGTTGCAAGTGAAGGCTTGTTTTCGTATTTACTGTACCATCCTCAGGGTAATGACTGCATTAAGCGATGGCACGGGACGCTTCAATCAGCCTTCATGCCAACAACCGGCCCAAACGTTTGCCATTGGTACTCCTCGGGATCAGAGTTGCCATTTGTGATCACGCGAACAGTGCAGCAGATATGGTGTACGGCCAAGGTTTGCGGAAACCGAATGTGTATCTCACACCATCGTCGACTGAAGCCAAGTTTCTTGAATTCATGGACAAGCTGAGGAATCATACCTCTAACTTGCATCCTGCTGAATTCCTCAAGAGTACTGAGAGTATCTTCGTCCACAAGGCGCTTGACACCAGCAGCCATGTGTTTATCCGAGATGGCAAGGTAAAAAGGCGGTCCCTGTAATAAGTTATGCACGCGGAAAATCCCTAACAGGGATCCTACAGTTTCTTTGGATTGGGTGAAACGAGCCTTTGTTCTTGCTGATACCAAAAGGACGATCCTCAGTCCACCAAGTCCTGTTAAAGAGCCTGATCAACTGAACGAAGATAACAAGACAACGAAATACGGTAACGTCAGGAAGGACCTGAAGACCCCTGCACCCATTCGCTATGGTAAAATGCGGTTCCTGGGCGCGTTTATTTGAGGGGAGTACTGTGACGGGTACGGGAAAAGGATAAATAATCGCCACCCTTATTATTAACACCTCTATAGATAGCGGACTCTTTGGGGCTGCTACCTTCAAGAAGGGTTCGACGAACGCCAGTGGTGTGATAGACAGTTGCCAGTTGTGTGTGTTGAAATTACAGAAAATTAATAAGGACTTTCTTAGATTTAAAACAATTTATTAAAACGCAAATTGATTTAGGGAAGAGGTATGGATATCTTTCTCACAAAACTTGGTATATAGCGTTCACTTAGCAAACGATTGAACGAGTTCGTTAACTACCAAAATCAGTCCACCAGGAGGGGAGGTTTACCCCAGACTAAAAAACACTAATTTGAAGACGGCTAACGAGTGTGTCACCACCTATGTTTTATTGTACATTTTATTTTGAACGGTTTGTGGAGTTCTTGAGAAATGAAAGATCATATCGCACAGTCACACACGCATATCAATAAATACACACACACACATATATATATATATATATATGTGTGTTATATATATATATGTTATATATATATATATATATATATATATATATATATATATATATATATGTATATATATATATATGTGTGTGTATAATATACGTATATAGGCAAATTTGAATAAAATGTTTCCAAAGGTTTTCCAAATTCCTTTCCAAAAGGTGGGGGCGAGGTTAGCTCAGTGGTAGAGCACTCGACTAACGAACTGGAGGACCAAGGTTCAAAACCCGAGCGTACACTGAAGACTTTTTCTTCTAGTGTCATCGATCGAGGGTTGGATTTGGGGTCCCAGATCGTCCCTAGGATCACCCAGCCTTTAATTAATTAATGGGTACCTGCAAATGGAAAAATCAGGTGGCCGGAGCATAGTACTGACCACACTATCTCCCTAGTGTTCCGTATTGTCGAGAATCAGACACCTCTACAGTATCTGCCCCTCTAGGTCCTTAGTGGCCTGTTACGGGACAGATTTTTTTTTTTTCCAAAAGGTAAAATTTTATTCGAAAACTACTGGACAAAAATATTAGGGTTTATTCAAATAATATTTCTTATTTAAGATATAAGTTCTCCTTTGATCCCTAATTATGGTTGTAAGTAGAAGTAGAGGCGTCAGTAGACAGTCAAGGACTGGGATGCCAGGGGAGCGAAGCACTAATTTGATTCTACCTTCATTTCTCCCATTGAACTAATATAAAAGCCAACTAGAGTAGTGAAGTCCCGCTAAGCATCTAGGGGCCCTCTCGAGTCCCTGTCTTCAAGCTGTACTCAGCACCAGTTCTATTGAGCACTGCTTTGAATCCATCCAATTTATTCCTCATTCAATCGTCAGTAAAAGTACCGCTTACTACTTCTTAGCACCTCATAGAAAACTCTTCATAATGAATCCCCTATTCATAGAAGATTGCTAAGCCTCCTTGTGACAAACCCACCTATTGGAATGCTTCAATTTTAGAGAAATATGGCCGTGTCTACTGAGAATTTTTGAATGAAGAATTATTAGGTGCAGTAAAGATTGGTAGAAAATGAGACCGGAAGATAAATCCAGAAAACGCAGCCACATTGAAAAATTTGGTTATTGTTAATTTTATAAATGCATGTAAGCCGAGATGGGCAGGTCATATTGGGAAAATAAATGGAGAGAGGTTGCAGAATAGTATGGTGGGTATGGCAATCCTGGGAGAGAAGAGAAAAAATATGGAGCCGAGGAGCCTTAGGAAATAAGTGCTGCTAGACTCGGAGGAATGCTCCCAAGGACCACTACATATAGACGGCAATAGTCTGGAAGGCCACAAAGACTAGTAGAACTTGGGAGTAAGTACGGTTATTTCTCCATGGATTAACACGTTTGGGCCCAGCATCATGGCATATGCATCCTGGAGATGTGTTCTGCGGGCCCAGCGTCGGGCAGTGGTCCAGGTGGTATGTTTAGCATGAAAAAATTAAATTTCTGTCTATCAGAAACGAGCAGGAATCACACTAGAGAAGGATAAAGACAGAAAGAAACATTCGTCGTGGTTATTATTATCATTATTCATGACGTTAGCGAGCATTTATTGAGAATTTGTAAGGTTTGTAAGAAGTGATTTAAATGTAATATTCACATTATTATTATATTACTAATAAATAATTGTATATTAGACAGTTATCAATAAACAATATTTTTACTATTAAATTATATTTTTACTATTCATTAATACAAATCAATTTTTTCACAGCATTACTAATACTTTACCATTTAATTATATTATGAATTAGTTTATTAATTATTATTATTACTTATTTACTATTAATTAATACTATTAAATCATTTTTTATTATTAAATTTACAGATTTGTATTAAATTTGTTATACATTTAAAACATTAAAATTGTTTATATATTATATTAAATTTGTTATATATTTTAAAATTATATTTATAAATTCGCGGTATAACCTAGTCCTAGTTATCCTTTGAAATGTGTATACATTGCGATAACACGATTTCCATTTCTTCTCAACTACCTTTGAAAAATGTATTTATTTTTTACACAAGGTGATCAAAATGCCAAGTGGGAGCTTTCCAATTCCTGAACAGCCGCATCTCTTCAGAAATGTTTAAATTTCAACCCTAAGTTGAATACAATTGGATATTTTATCACATTTAAAAATGTCTCCTGATCAGTTACGCGCATTTTCACACTTAATTCTTTCAAGATAACTAGAAAACAACGTTTGAAACCATTTTTAGTGGTAAGAAAACCTGCAATTGTATTCATACCTTTTTACGCGTTTTTCAATTTTGATAACTCAATATTTAAATAAGAAAAACGTCGAGTAGATATTTTAAAACATGTTTAGATAAGTTAAAATAGTAAAAGATGTTATTTACCTTGTGTAGAGTCCGACATAATCGTTAAAGAATACCTGAAAAGAAAAGTTTAGTCACCAAGTCAAAATATTATATGTATGTTTCATCTAACTTAATATCAGCACTGATATCGTTAAAAGTAAACATTTAAATACTGATTAGATATGGAAAAAAATCAAAATCTATCTTCAAATCAATCAAAAATCATATTATTTCAATTATCTCATTATTTAATTAACATAAATTTACGTTTATACGTTGAAGATATCAGTCTGATTTTTTCCAAGCCTAATCAGGATTA
Source organism: Gonocerus acuteangulatus (assembly GCA_946811695.1). Classification (NCBI taxonomy): domain Eukaryota; kingdom Metazoa; phylum Arthropoda; class Insecta; order Hemiptera; family Coreidae; genus Gonocerus; species Gonocerus acuteangulatus. The sequence continues at coordinate 98,183,951 of OX328132.1, read as the reverse complement.
AAATGTTTAATTCTAACGATATCAGTGCTGATATTAAGTTAGATGAAAAATAAAATATTATTTTATGTTCAATTGTAAAAGGTCGTGAATTATTTACACGTAATTTAATAAACAGGGGAAACAAAAACCAAAAATCTGGCTAGACAAAGTTGTTCTAAATTTTATTAGCTTTCATTTAAAAACATATTCATTGAAATCCGTTAACATTTGGAGGTTGTAGCCTTTTTTGAAACACGAAATGTCGTTTGGCCCCATTGTGCGGCGTTCAGGAATGTGACACTAGTGTCTCACACATTATCCTGTATAGAAATATCGTTTGTAAACTATCGTTTTACCTAATTCTGAGGAAACCATCATATGATCCTCATTTAAAGCTTTGAGGAAGGTGGTAGTATATTCTCAGTCGTAACCTTATTATCAAGATAGAATATAATTGAACCTAAACTTGAGAAACCCGTATTGAGAATGGTCTAAAAGAAACTACATTATTATTGAAAATTAAATCATTTCAATTTATAAACGTTAGGAAAATAAATTCCAAAACACACCAAAGTAATCTGGCTATCACTTTTCCTCTCAATACCAAGTAAATAAGAAACTGGTGAATTATTTAAGGGCAAAGCTTTTCTTATCCCGAAGTGAGAAAATACACAAAAGCATTGTAAGTCAAAGCTAAAGAGGGTGGCTATTCTTCTTTATTTCTCGTTGCTGGGAAGGGAAAGGAGATGGGCTTGATTCTAAGGCCTTTCCACCCTCCACCAGTTTATCGGCGCTGACGAGAAATTTATTGCCCGGCAAACAGCTGCGTGCCTCGGCCAACGGTATTTTCAGATTCATGCTCTCCACCATTTTTTCGGACCTTTGAAAGTGGTTTAACCGTTTTAGTTTGCAGACAACGCTCCAAACATTTTTTGTTTTGATTTTTGGTTCATATGATATAAGACGACGAATATTACGAGCTTAAGATTACGCATATTGTATCAAGGGGGAGAGGAGTAACCCATAGGAATAAATGTCTTATCTATCCAAACCCGTGCAACAAGGCTCAACGGAGAATAGATCTAATAGTGCGTCAGGGACGTCACAAAATGGTTTATTCTTTTCAGCAGGATCTTCTACAAAACGAACTATAGAGAAAGGCTAAAAATCCATAGTCTTATGTATAGCGATAATCGATTTGTCTTGTGACTGGACGTCGAAAATAAAATTTGGCAACATGATACCTACTCATTTTTGGGTATGAGTAAAGACTAATATTTCCTGTGTTTACTTACCGCATACTGGTTGAACACACAAGTAATTAGAAAAGAATAATTATGTTTTCTGCACTTTAATTCAATTTGTGAAATGCTATTTGCGTGAAGCTGAGTGTTCGGCGATTTCTGTAGTAAAGGGAAGATAGAGAATTAATGTAAAAAAATACAGCCGTAACAAGCATGATTTTAATGAGATGTCGACGCTCTTGGCATAGATGTCGATGCGTCTTAAAAAAAATAAAGAGAAGAAGAACAGACAAGCCGATAGGGGGTGCGCAGGAAGACCAAGATAACAAGGAGGTCTATGAAGGAAGACAAGAAACTGAGAGGTCTGTCCACGAATATTACGGAAAGAGGGAGTGTTGTCCAAGAAGAGATGACGAAAAATAAAGAAGCGAGCAATGAGGATTACTGGAAAATAAATAACGAGGTCGAATGTAATACTGGGGAAACAGGGAAGGTAAATTAATAAAACAATGTAGACAGAAAGGATGTCGAAATTAAGAAAAGAGAAAGAAGGCCGAGAAGGATGGAAAAAACTGGGATGTACTAAAGTGGTATGAAGGATATTCAGTGACGGAAGCACTAGTAAAGCATGCAATAAAGAAAATGGACAAGCAAGGAGGACTAAAACTCAATTATTCTCTGTTCTCTTAATTTTTCAAGGCATTACTATATCTTAAGCATGTATTTTAAAATTGGCAGGTCATATATTACAAAAACTTTGATTCCTTATTAATTTATTTTTATTGTGTGCTTTACATATATCCCACCACAAGACACTTCTTCGGGAGCAACTTAAGTAGGTTATAGGAATTAATAAGAAATTTAAGTTATTGTAATATGTGAAAATATGCCAATTTTAAAAAACATAGTTGAGAACAAAGGCAACAATCGTATATCTATCTCTTAAGCGTTAAATCCAGAATCATGCTAATCATGCTAAAAGAAATAAAAGAAGTTGAAGAATTCAGCTATAGGACTATATGTCCTGTTGCTGAATCCCAGAAAAAGATAAACCCACATTCTTCACTGAGCTTGCGGAAGTCCCTGCAATTTTCATGGACGGGTAAAAAAGGAGGAGGGAAGAAACTGCGTGTTCGCCGAGAACAAAAGCAGACACGAGGTCAACTTGGCTTCTCTCGGACTACTTAGGTCGAGTTTAGATGAAGAGGGAGGTACAGAAGACTTGATCAAAAGAAAACATGCCTTCTTCCTCCGATTTACATAGTTACTTAGGTATTCCCTCAAAAGAATCGGCTCTCCCAGAGGGTGAAACAAATCCTTTACTTCGCCAAATCCCGGTGCTTTATCTTAACTTTTCCATTCCCTATTCCAGAGTTTATTAAAACTCTCTTCCCTCTAAAACTTGAACGCTTCATTGTATTTTCAGCATATAATATTATTCATTCAATAAAATTGATAAATATATGTTTACTTGTCTCGGTGAATGTTATAATAACCATAAATTCGTTAGTTTGCTAGACATTATTCAGTGGGCTTCACATCGACAATAATTGCTGCCTTTTTCAGAACTAACATTTTTCATGTACAATTGCGCTAGCATATACATTGTTTTACCCGGTGTGGAAATAATAGTTAGTAAACGGAGATTTTTATAATTATAACAAGTTTTTATGGTCAAAGTTTGGCCTTGTATGTCAAACCTTTCTTATGGTGCGTTTACATCTAATAGTTTTTGCAGGATATTTATGTCAGACAAAAATTGTAACTAATGTAAACTACAAACAATTCATATCTGATAAATATATTTCTATCATGAGCAATAAGGGTGCGTTTACATCTGACACTTCTCGCATGAAATATATCTCAGGTGACGAAATTTACATATTTCGACAGGGATTCAATAATATTTATTCGAATACAGTTTTTGTATTATAATTTTTTATTCGAATAAAGTAGTACATTTTTATTTGAATAATTATTTTTAACATAATTATTCAGTTGTAAAACTCATAATTATTCTTATAGTAAATAAAAATGCAATCTTTATAACTGATTGAAACATAACAAATAATAATTTTGTAGTCTCTTTTGGCCTGAAAGACTGGATGGAGTTTCGTTGGTATTATCCAGATTGACAGCATATCCCTCCTTTATTTCTTAATTCCAACTTTCCATGAAATTAAAACGTGCACAACTACAAACAAATGCCATGTGAACGTTAAGTATTCATCATTCATATTCAGTCAATCATATACAGCAACTTAACATACACGCTTGGAGGGAAATTTAAAGTCCCAAAAAGCAGTTATTCTGATTGAAAGGGTAGTTGGTATAACAAAAGTAAGAAAGGTTTAACAAGTGGATCGTTAGAGAGGTGGCTTTCAGTGTGCTATTGACGACCGAACTTTTCCGGCCCGGTGAAAGTTAGCAATGAACCGAAAGGGATCCACGACCTTTTAGTTCGCTTAAAAATGCTATTAAAAAGCCAGGGGAAGTATGCAAAGGAAGTGGGCAAACTTGAAGTAAGTAGTGCTCAGCTCTGCTTACTTTTACCCAGGAATTCCTGCTTTTACCTCACTCCACTGTAGTATGAGGACCTATTATTGGAAGCAGTGAATTATCCCGAGTAACTTGACCTTTTGATAGTTAAAACTAAACATCTCAACTTTTCGTCATTTTGAATAATCTTTACTTTTTCTTAAAAGATAAGTTTCGGAAAATCGCAATTAACTTCACACTTGTTTCGTACATAAAATATACGAGAACTCTAAAAGTGAGCCTTTTTGTTGATATTATAATATTTTTAATAATATTTTCTCTTTTCCAAACACAACCAAAATGCACATATCTTAGCATAAATGTGGGAAAATGATCAAGATTGCAAACCCGTATCTGCTAAGAAAAAAGACCGTAGAGACAGATGTATAAGGTGTTAGACTACATCCGATAAACTTTATATATATAATATAAATATATATTTCTATATGATTAAATTTCTTTCAGATGAGCTCATTGAACATTAAGATTGCCGAGGTTTAGATTGTCCATATTCGGTAGGAAAACTACATTTGTTTTATAAAAGCGAGTTGCAACGTGCTATTGATTCGTTTGAAAGCCACAAAAGTAATTTAATGAGACTTCCAACCGAATCAGTCCTTCTTTTTGAAATAACCCTAATGAAGGCTTGTAATGTAAGCACAAAAGTTATCAATAGAAACATGTTTTAAAAAAAATAAAATATTTTTATAAACCATTTTGGCTGAACCTCGACAATTTCCACATTGTTTATATTATCAATTACACCTTAAACTTATATTCTTGAAACAATTTTATTTAAACTTCATGATAACCCAAGATCTATTTAAACAAATCCATTGATGCTGTTATAATATTATAATTGTTATATAAACGTTGTAAATGTTAAACAAAATGTGGTTAAATAGATTTTTAAATATCTTGTATACAACTAAAAACGCTTTTAGTTTTGAGAATATGTGTTTAAAATATAATATCCATCCGGCTTTTCATTGTCGGTTTTCGTAATGTTATGTTTTCTCCCAGGTAGGGAGAAGGAATACAAATTTGACCAAGTTTGAGAGCTTTCTTTGTTTAGGGTCCGAATTTAATTGTGAGAACAAAATAATACAAGAAGTTAGCAGGAGAATAATGGCCACAAATCGCGCATACTTCGCTTTAAATGATTAAGACCCCATATTTGCCAAGAAGATCAAAGACACATCTTTACAAGACCTTAGTTAGGCCGATTTTGACAAATGGAGCCGAAACATGAACGCTCACATCACTAGTGGCAAATAAATTGGACTCATTAGAGAGCTTAGAAAAAATGTTGAGCTTTATAATATGACAAAATGCCGAGCAAAATGTTCAATGGTTAGAATGAGCTGGTGGAGCCTGATTAGAGGACCTGAGTAGGCTAGGTGTGTCAGGATGGAGAGAGAAATCAGCTGAGCTATAAGAATATTTTTTTTTGTACATGATTTTATTTATCTAGGAATATAACAATTGTTCTTAATTTATTAATAGAAATAAGAACCAATTGTTGAGTTTTATTAGTTCAATTAAAAATAATATTCACACCAGACTAATCAGTTTTAAAAACAATTTTCTCTAAAAAAATAAAAGTCATATTGAATTAAAATAAAAATATCTTAGTTTCTCACTATTTGTATTGTTGTTAACTCGATTTTAAATTATGATATATTCACCTAAAAAATATTTTTTAATCGCTGTAAAGTTAATTTTTTTAATTATATATCTCGTTTTTTTCTATTTTTAATTTTAAATCATCAGCAAAGATTAATAATCCTCAAATGTTTGCCATTTAAAATTTCTATTTCTAATTTTAAGGAAATATTACTCAAAATGAATGGCTATTATTTATAATTTTAAAAAATCGCTAAACAATAATAAGATATTTTTCCGCTGTTCAAAAATAAAAATCACTCTAGTTAAAAAGGAAAGTATGTTTAAAATTATCAGTTAAGAATTTTGATCGGATTTTATTTGTATTTGTTTATTTTTAATTGTTGGTTTAAACGATTTTAAGTTTTAATGAATTCTTGCCGTCTTGATCCTACCATCTTACCACGTGCTCCCGATCAGACATCGAATATAAGAATTGAGAATTGAGGAAACATTCTAAAAATGAAAGATTAATGAAAATCGGCCCCTCATCCTTTATGCCTTCTCTCGACACATTTCCTCTTTGTAAAAATGGTATCGATTACATTTTTAAATTTTAACGAGGCTATCGCCTGGGTATGGGTCGTGGAGTTGTCCAACCCTCAGCCATTCAACATGTCCACCGACCTTCTCGCCAATTAGTATTCAGCAGATCATGCGAGATATTAATACTTTAAATTTCCCTTCTCACCTAAACTCAACACGGTCCGAATGCCATCATTCCAATATAGGAAAATGTCAGACTAACAGTTGGAATGTCTCGGATGGAAGGGTGAACTTCTCCGAATGGAAATGCGAAACTTTTGTCTGCACTAAAGGATTTAGGAGCTCAGTAACATTTTTATTATTAATTCGAAGTATTATGTGTAATTCAGAGTTTGTTTCTTAACAATTCGCTTTCTTGTGAGTGTACTCTTGTGTGTCAGAAAGTTAAAAAAGAAGGAAGCAGATAATTTTAGTGCGTTTCCTGAAATACAGATCGTTCAAAGTTAGACATACACACACACACACACATATTTATATACATATATATATATATATATATATATATATATATATATATATATATATTTATTCTTATAGATGACCCAAAATATCAAAATTATTTTTTATCCTAGGAGGCATGGGGTCATTAAAGCAGTCTTCCTTTATTACACCACTTTATTTATTGGGCCCGACATGTTTCGTGCATCTTTTCTTCGCACCTCTTCAGGGGCACTTCTACAACAAAAATAATTTTTTGCACATCCACACAAACCTTTTTTCTACTATATTAAAACTATCAATACGATCTTTGAACTGTTCCACAAAAGGCATTAAAACATTATCATGCTCATTAAATGTTACTTCTACCCTAAATATTGCAATAATTATAGCTAAATTACATATTTTTATAAAAGGTGTTGAGTCCTACCTTGCAAGGAAGTCCTCCCGTTACCAAGTCCTCCCACTGGAGTCCGGCTTAATACTAACCCTGTAAGTGGATTGCCAAAATAGTCCTGTCGTTATCTGTCCTTTGTTGTTGTCCTAGTAAAGTCTACTCGTCAAATATTTTTTTATACATTTTTGGGTATTAATCTATTATTCCATAGAAAATTTGGTGAACATTTTTCAGATCAGTTCTTTTATTCACTGCTATTTTCGAATTTTTTAAAATATAAATATTTTCTTTTATTTTTCTTTTCAGGGTATTTCTTTCTTTATTTAATATTTTGAATTCTTTGAAATTAAAACTGTGTTTTTTTTGTTATTGCATGATCCGTCAAGTGGGAGTACTTGGTAACGGGAGGACTTCCTTGCAAGGTAGGACTCAACACCTTTTATAAAAATATGTAATTTAGCTATAATTATTGCAATATTTAGGGTAGAAGTAACATTTAATGAGCATGATAATGTTTTAATGCCTTTTGTGGAACAGTTCAAAGATCGTATTGATAGTTTTAATATAGTAGAAAAAAGGTTTGTGTGGATGTGCAAAAAATTATTTTTGTTGTAGAAGTGCCCCTGAAGAGGTGCGAAGAAAAGATGCACGAAACATGTCGGGCCCAATAAATAAAGTGGTGTAATAAAGGAAGACTGCTTTAATGACCCCATGCCTCCTAGGATAAAAAATAATATATATATATATATATATATATATATATATACATATATATATGTATATATATATATATATATATATATACATATATATATGTATATATATATATATATATATATATATATATATATATATATATATGCTATTTTTCAAGCTACTTCGCTGGGAATTAAATGTGTTGTTCATTCGGCATCTGTCTCCAGCGGTCATGCTCCTCCTGTCATCGCAATATTTCGCCGGATTCCTCTCCGGCTTCTTCAGGCAATCATTCATCCTTGCTGGTTGGTAAGGGAATGAGCTCGTCAGCGGTTTGGGCCCTTCTTATCCTTCTTGGTCGGATGCGAGCCAATGAACTGGGGAGGCTCTGGGCCAATCGGGTTCCGTCTGTCTATGTTAACTTCCTCGGTCGTCCGTTCGGGGCTCCAGTCTTCTTCAGGATGGCCCACCAGGTGTTGGAGAGGATGAGTCCTTCTTCTCTATTGAAGTTGACTGGATTTTTGTGGATCTCAATTGCCTCTCTGATGAGTCTCCTGTTCAGCGTGTCTTCCTTGGCCAGGGTCTTGGCTTGATCAAACAGGACTTGTCTGGGGCACTCTTCTCCATGTGTTGCCACCGCAGAAGTTTTGGTGCGTCCCAGCCTGTAGTCTGCAGCGTGTTGCGCGATTCGAGTGGCTACCTTCTTCCCTGTCTGTCCTATATACACTTTCCCGCAGTCACATGGTAGAAGATATTTGCCCTGGTCTTGCAACCGCTGCTTGTCCTTGCTTTTGCTCAGCCAATCCCCGATTTTGTTCAGCGGCTTGTAGGCGACCTCCATATCCTGTTTCCTAAATAGTCTGCCTAGCTTCTCGCTGACCCCGCTGACATACGGTAGGGTAATTCTGCTTCTAGTTTGTGTTTCCCTCCGGTTACTCTCATCACGGTGGTGATTTTCCACCATCCTTATCGTCCGGGCCAACTTCTTCCTGTCGTATCCATTCCCGGCTAAGTCGTCCGTCAGTTGACTAAGTTCTGATCATAGGAGTGATTCGTTACTGCACAGAGTTATAGCTCTGTGTGTCAGTCTCTTAACCACTCCCATTTTTGTGCCGTGTGCTGGTGAGAATCGGCGTGGAGGTATCTTCCTGTGGCCGTGGGTTTTCTGTATACAGTGTGCTCCAGTTCACCGTTGGTTCCTTTCATGATCAGGAGGTCCAGGAAAGGCAATCTGCCATCCTTCTCTTCTTCGATGGTAAATCTGATGGCTGGGTGCAAATTGTTCATGAGATGGAGGAATTTTTTGAGTTCCTCTGCACCATATTGCCAGATACAGGGAAGAAGGTAGCCACTCGAATCGCGCAACACGCTGCAGACTACAGGCTGGGACGCACCAAATCTTCTGCGGTGGCAACACATGGAGAAGAGTGCCCCAGACAAGTCCTGTTTGATCAAGCCAAGACCCTGCCTAAGGAAGACACGCTGAACAGGAGACTCATCAGAGAGGCGATTGAGATCCACAAAAATCCAGTCAACTTCAATAGAGAAGAAGGACTCATCCTCTCAGACACCTGGCGGGCCATCCTGAAGAAGACTGGAGACAATCCACTCATACAGGACCACCAGCGCCCCGAACGGACGACCGAGGAAGTTAACATAGACAGACGGAACCCGATTGGCCCAGAGCCTGCCCAGTTCATTGGCTCGCATAGTCTCCGACCAAGAAGGATAAGAAGGGCCCAAACCGCTGACGAGCTCTTTCCCTTACCAACCAGCAAGGATGAATGATTGCCTGAAGAAGCCGGAGAGGAATCCGGCGAAATATTGCGATGACAGGAGGAGCAAGACCGCTGGAGACAGATGCCGAATGAACAACACATTTAATTCCCAGCGAAGTAGCTTGAAAAATAGCATATATATATATATATATATATATATATATATATATATATATATATTCCCTTTGCAGGTAACCATTAATTAATTAAAGGCTGGGGGAGCCTAGGGACGATCTGGGACCCCCAAATCCAACCCTTTTTACCTATAAGGCCTTTACTAAAAGAAGAAGTACTATATATACACTCAAAGAGAGATAGGAGAGAAACAGAAAGAGAGAGAAACTTCTAAAATACTCATTTTGGAACATATAAAGTAGCAAAAATAACAATTAGAAGAAATGTTTTGCAACATTGTCCGAAATTAGTAGGTACATTTTTAGAAGGGCTAATAAAATTTATCATTAAAATAAAAAAATTCCTGCGCGTAGTCTTATCGAGTTTGTAGTTTATCGAGATAAATGAACAATAATCTATTTCATATAAACCCGTCGTAATTCATTAATCCAGCTCCACAGGTACTGAACGCTTGTGATAAGTCGGAACATTGCCCTTTCAAAGTGGTAAGTCGATGGAAGTAAGTTGGTGAAGAGGAACGCCACGTCACTGAGCAGCTCTGAGATTGAGCGGCTAAGATTAATTATATCCAGAGCTAGGGGGATAGCTAACACCCAACCACATCACCTCTCATTAATTCTCTAAGGAGCGGGAGAAATTTCTCCAAGCTCAGCTACATGGATAGGGTATCGCAGCTAGCTTGGAACTAGGGAGAAAAATTTTGAAATCATTCATAGAATTAAAAAATCTGACTCGCAGGAACTGAGTGGTCTTTGCGCGTTTCCGTTCTAAGGAAGTATATAGAATTTGGTAGATAGGAAGAATATTGAAGGTGGTAGTAGGAAGATTACATAAGGTAGAATTAAGATGGGTATTGAAGCTGTTATTAAGAAGGTTGTATTAGGAAGGATGGAGAAGGTGAATGTTCACATCTTTTGTGATTATTTACAATTTTTTATGTGAATTTATTTTTATTTAGAGGAATATTTGTGAATAAAATTGTATTTGTATTTACTTATGTGAAAACAAATAAGTTTGCATTCGCACTAATGAATAGGAACATATATTCACAAAATAAACGGCCAAACTTTGGGAATCGATGCAGGATGGAAAAAGGAAGAAGAAAAGGCCTTTGGCATATATCTAGTTTTTGCTTCGTTTCCGAGAAAAACACAAAAAGTCCGACTCGCAGGAACTGCATCATCTTAGCGCGATTCCGTTCATATTGGTTCATACAGGCATCACATTGGATGGCATTTGTGCATTGCTCTCCTGTAATCTGTTTCCAGGCCCATCTGATGTGACGGATGTGGTGCTCCCTTGAGCCAATGGGCTCCGTGTATACCAAATCATTAATGTGTCCCCATGCGAAGAAATCCAAGGGCGTGAGGTCTGAAGAGCGAGCCGAACAAGCTACCGGCCCACGACGTCCTATCCAACGCCATGGATAGTTAGTGTCCAACCAATTTCGGACGACCCTCCCGTAGAGGGTCGTCCGACAACCCAAATCTGATGTTCACATATTTTTATCCTGTAATCAAAGTCAAAACAGTCACGAACGGTAAAAAAACTCGCTCGATATGTAAATACAGACGGCCCATGCAACACATCGCTAATCCAAACACTTGTTTTTCCCTCTTTACGAGAAGACTAAAATAAGACATTGCCCAGATACATTCAGACGTTTGCGTAAATTAAAAAAATAAATAAATAAATTGTCCTACGATACAGTGAATCAATAATAGCTCTGTCCTAGTGTTATGCCGGACCTATTTACTAAGCGCGCTCTGAATATTTCTAATGAGCGCTCTAATTATCAATCTATGGATTGATAACAATTTTTAAGAGCCTCATCTACATTCCGAGGAATATTTAGGCACCTGATCATTGTTTCATATTCCGGGGATCCTTCAATTATGTTATTCATATATGGATAAAAAGCTTGAGAGCTTGGGTTTATATATATATATATATATATATATATATATATATATATATATATATATTAGTTCTTTGGAGGCTTAGAGTCGGTAAAGTAATAACCCTTTGTACTATACCACTTCGTTTCGTACTTTTTCGCACATTGCAATTGTGTTGTGATGTGACAATAGAAGTTATCTCCTACATTTCAAGTTGGCATAAATTAGGGCGCTTCAGGAAAGTTTTCCAGGCCGTTAGGAACTTGGACCCCAAGCTGACAGTGATTGTTTAGTTAGCTGCTTGGCTACTCTAAGTTTCTCAGAATATCTCAGTTCGTCGGAGGATTGGTAGATTGTCGAGTTTATCTTGGGTATGAGGAATCTTTGGATAAATCTTCCTCCAATAACAGAATAATACGTAATCCAAATAACACTAATAAATGTAAATCAATTCCCAAACTTTATATTAAGTTCTGCTGATGTTCTGTTTTACTTGAAATTAAAATTTCCGCTCATATCTTATTTTCTATTAAAAGAGAAGGTAGAATCGCGCGTATATGACTGCTCTTCTCAAACCAAACCCTTCCCCAGTAATCTAATATGTACGTCCTCATGAATAGGAAGCAGCTCATGATCCCCGAACATATCTATATCCATTGTTAAGTATCTGGCAATGTTTACTGTTTGCAGAAAAAAGAATACCTCTGCCCTGGCTGTAAAAGGATTCTACAAAGTAAATAAAAAAAAATGTGTTAATAATAAAACCACTTTAGAGTTAATAAGTTTACAAACGCTTATTAGGTCGTTTGTATTAATAATGTCACTTAAATAACATATTAACCATTCTGGGATTCGTATCACTATCCCCAGAAGGGAGTTCGTGGTACTTCCACAAACTATTACACAGTTTCTGTTTATTTCAAAACTAGATATTAAAAAAAATTTAGGAAAGTTTTGATATTAAATGATGGATTATTTATTATTTATAAATGTTCCGCTTCTATGACAATTTCACTTTTTCAAGGTGGAACCTTTAAGGTCTAATGAACTAATATTATGATTTAAATTTGATTCCATTATTCCCATTAGCATAGATTTGATAATGTTTGTAATATGATTGAAAACCACTGGTTATTCAGCAGATGTCTTCAAATGAGATATTATAGTTTTGTTTTTTGTAATTTAGAGAATATGTATTAGGTTTATGTAATGGCTACCCTCATACAACAAATCGTTCATATAATGTGGGACATTTAGTTTGTATCGTCTTCTGCATTCCGTAAGTAGATTTCTAACTGTAATATTCGTGTGTTAGTCTCGTGAGGCCAATTCTGAATCGAGCAAGAACAATCCCCTTCATCGTTGCAGAAGCTGGATGTTCACTTCTGAGTTGTATTTTTGATAGCTGTTTTGCCAATAATTTATGTTATTTTATGTAATTGTATGAGTCTTGGTGTTTGATTGATCGGTTGAGGTCATGTAGTCTTATGGCACGTTTTGTAGACGAATCTGTTAGTCAGCGTTTTCCCAAAGCTTCATGACCTGGCAGCCAGTATATTTTAATGTGTGCTTGAATTGTTTTGAAAATATTTGATGAGAGGAGTATCTGTCTGCTACTGTGCTCGACGATTCATTGCTTAGAACCACATGTCGTCTGTCTGGCTTGGGAATGTTGTTCAGACCAATAAGAATTCCGTAGAGCTAAGCTGTAAAAATGCTATTGTCATTAAGTTTTTTTGTAACGATTTTCTTATCAGTAACAGCTGAGGCTTCCACACCTCTGTACAAAGAATATAACAAGTTCATCAGAATTAAGTAGATGGAATTTATTGAAACGTTCTAGATACAGTAAGACCTCCATTATCCGGGACTCTATTATCCGGGATTCCAATTAACCGGGGTCTCGATGGGGGAATTTTTATTTTTATTCCTTCTTTAAATATTGTACAGGGTGTCCCAAAAATAATGGTCATCCGTTGGCCAGATGATTCTCCAATACGAGATCGAAAAAAATAACCCCCATATTAACCCCCGCAGAATGAAACCTTGAAATTTTATTCAAGGTCAAATTTTTGTATTGCATATTTTGAATCTACGAGTCATTAGGAAGAAAAAAGTCAACGGCACCATAGGTCAGAAATGACTCCTTATGGTCAAAATGACCAGTAACAGCGTATACGTGGGCCATGCCATTCCAATCGACAAATGGTGGCCGATTTTGATAATAATTATTTTTATTATTAAGAGCTCTTTGCTATACGTTTTCAATTAGTCGCTGAAATTACTCATTAGGGGTTTCACAGGTCATGTATGATTTTCATGAACCAGCCAATTTTTCCAATCTTCTCGATTTGTTTTCAATGTGAAAGAGGTTTCTCCTTTCCCTGGACTTGGTTTTTTTTTTTTTTTTTTTTTTTTTAGTGAGGACATACTAAGAGGTAGTAGTCGAGGAGTAATAATCACCATGATTGAAGACATCCTTCACCATAAACAAAAATGGTGCATTAGTGAAATCATCGAAAATACCCAACTTAGACCTCTAAATATACCAAATGGGGTAGAAGGAAAAATTTGGGCAAATTTCACATGATCACAAGCAAAAATGCTTGAATTAAAACCTTCATGCAAGATAATATTCATGAAAACTTCGTCCAGTTATTAATCAGGTCTTAGGATCAAAACGTTCAAGACAGTCTTGTTTTTTTTTCTGTAATCATAAAAGTTATTAAGATAATGCTATTAACTATTAATTTATTTAATTTTTTAAGGGAGAGAGAGAGAAGGGGCTGAGCCCCTCAGGAATGCAACTTATATTTTTGTTAATAATTGTTCATAAGAAGCTTAGTTATGGATTAGTAGGTTGAGGTAGAAATGAGATAAGGAAGCATGTCCATTCTAAAAGTGAGGATTACCAGGTAAATGATTGATTTAGTTTGTCGCCCGCTTTGGACAGAAGAAGGAGGCAGCATGTTATTGACAGGAGAAGAGAGCGGCAGATGCTAAGAGCGATCGACCTAGCCTTCGGGAACTACGCTGAGGCTAGGCGGTTATTTTGAAACTGGCTTTTGCGTAGAGCAGGAGGGCGTCGACTGCTGGCTGGAGATGTTCCAGAGCGAAGGGCCTTCCAGCGGCTTGACCAGCGCTTCCAAGATGTTGGTCTGGATGACCGCCTGATCCGGGGCCGTGATCGTCCTCGAGTCCCTCTCAGAATAGAGGATAGAATAATTGCCCTCGCCCGATCCAGGCCTACGGTGGGGCTAAGAAGAATGGCCCATGCTACGGGAGTCGCGAGGATGACGGTCAGCCGTATCCTGCGGGAAGAAGGTCACTGGCCCTTCAGAATACAACAAGTTCAGCAGTTGAGGCCCGGGGATCAGGAGCAGAGAGCATTGTTTTGCAGGTGGGTGCTGGACAAGTTGGAACGTCATCCACACTTCCTGCAGCGGGTTTTCTGGACTGACGAAAGTTCTTTTCCCAGCGTCAGCGTCCACAACAGGCAAAATGTGAGGATTTGGGTGCTGCGAAATCCCCATGCCCCGGTGCAGAGAGTTATCCAAGGACGCTTTGTGGTCAATTCCGCCAATTGCCGCATTCGCTTTGTGGACACTTGGTGTGTGGGGTGGTATCATCGGAGACACCGTTGTTGGCCCCTTCTTCTTCCGACAGTTGACAGGTGTGGCTTACTTAACGTTCCTCCGAACCAGCCTGCTGAGGGCGTTAAGGCGAGTCATCCCAACTCACCGTCGGAGGAGAATATACTTCATGCACGACGGAGCCCCACCTCACCACACCAGAGATGTCAGAGCGTTCCTCGAAGATATGTTTGGCACTAGGTGGATTGGTCGTCGCCCAGCTCCTCATGTCTGGCCTCCTCGATCCCCGGACCTCAACCCCATGGATTTCTTCTTTTGGGGCGGTGTGAAGACCTCGGTCTATGGAACGGCTGAGCTTTCCAGGAATCCTATTCAGCTCAGGGCGAGAATAGCCTGGGCTTTTGAAAGAATGAGGAGAAATTCTCGCCAGGTCCTTACCCGAGTGAGACGGAATTTGTGGGCAAGGTTGGGAGCTTGCCTCAGGAACGAAGGCAGACATTTTGAGGCTGGAGAGCAGGCCTAATTGCTACGAGCGTTAGGGGAAGATGGCTCTGTTTTGTGGTCGAGGGAGAGACAATTCAGACCCCTCCTTCATACTGAAAAGAAATCGAGAAAAATGGAAAGATTTGCTGGTTCATGAAAATCTTACATGACCTGTGAAATCGCTAATGAATAATTTCAGCGATTGATTGAAAACTTATGGCAAAGAGCTCTTGATAAGCTTCGAGAATAACCTCATGTAGGCATTCCTGTCAATTGTATAATACAAGTTTTACTCCTGCAATGAATGCCGCTGAGAGGCTCGTTTTTCAACATACTTATATTTATTTATACTGGATGATCCTTTTTTAAAAAATTCAAAGTATTTTTGCATAAGGTAGTGTTAGTAGAACATGTAAATAAAAAAAAATATATCTATATATATATATATATATATATATATATATATATATTAAAATCGGCTACCATTTGTCGATTGGAATAGAATGGCCCACGTATACGCTGTTATTGGTCATTTTGACCATAAGGAGTCATTTCTGACCTATGATGCCGTTGACTTTTTTCTTCCTCATGAAGCGGAGAGTCTAAACATGCAATAAAAAAATTTGACCTTGAATAAAATTTCAAGGTCAATTCTGCGGGGGTTATTTTTTCCTATCTCGCATTGGAGAATCATCTGGCCAACGGATGACCATTCTTTTTGGGACACCCTGTACATACGAACATATTTATTGCATAATTTTTATCAACTAAAGCATTTTATTTCATTATTATGTATTAAATATTTGTATGTATGTAACGAAGATTATGTACATAAATATGAAATTAAATGAATTACATACATTGTAAACTAATGAATGTAAAAACAGCGCTGTTTTCGGAAGAATGTGATGATTCCATATTTCTGGAAGCATCTCAATTTATTTCATATTCTTGGAACTGAAACGTTTCCTCTGTTGGGCTTTAACTCTTCACTCGAGTACATACGAATCCCGATTTCAGCAGAATTATCTTCTTACAGGCGATCAGAACAGATGTAAGAAAATAATTATGTGTCAAAAAACGACGAAATATTACTGACTTTCACGACAAAAAAATTTAATTTGATCTTGAGTTTATTTTTGCACTTATACAAATTATTAATTATTAAAACGTTTATATACAAATTTCTCAATGCAAATAAGAAGGTTTATATGACATCTTGTGCACAGTTTTTATTTATAACCTTATAATCCAGCACATTTAGTCAATAAAATATTGTGTTTCGATTATCCGGGGTTTTCGATTATCCGTGGACCACCCTCCCCGTCATTACCCTGGATAATGGAGGTTCTACTGTATAGTAATTTTAAAGTCAGATATTTTTTAACGAATTTTGACAATGACATATTTTAATCGAAATAGTTTATTATCCACGGAGGAAAGGTAATTAGGACTTGATTCAGTACTTCTGTATCAAGATTTTTCTAAATACCTGGGATTTGTTTGTAGCTAACAAATAACGGACTCTGAGCAGCGGGTTTGTTTCTGTAGTAGTCTTATGTATTGGTTAGTGATATTCATTTGAAGAAAAGTGAAATGTTGGGTTATCATATACTTTTTTTTTTTTTTTTTTTTTTTTTTTTTTACGGCGCATCGACATAAATCCTGGCCATTAGCGCCGACATCCAGGGTGCAGCCAGGAATATTCTCAGCGAGCCCTGAGATGAGAAAATTCCTGCCGCCGGTGGGGATCGAACCCACCATCTCCCGCTTATGAATCTAGCGCGCTAGCCACTAGACCACGGGAGACCCTCGTTATCATATACTAAAATTATCATAAGTACGTCAATAATTATATATACCATTGTGGAAATAGTCGGTCATAATTATTAATAAAACTAAATTTTAAAATAAAAACGAGTTTTTATTGCCAACTTTTCAGATTGAAATTCATCATGCCTTCATCAGGGCTAAAGGTAAAAAATGACAGATCTTCCTTTCAAACATATATTCACAGAACGCAGAGCCTACAAAGCCGTTCGAAACCAAATGGACTATCATGGTCCTATCTGTGATACTTGGAGATCACTATTGCTACATTTAGCCCGAGAGCGTTGAAGTTCTTGAGATTTGCTGTTAGACTTTATAAATATAATTAATTCAATTAAGAAAAAAAATCAAGATATGAAATATTTTAATTATCTTTGGTATGTATATATATGCGTGCATGAGTATGCATATGAGTGCTTTTTGTTTAGAATATTTGGGGCGAAAAACCTCGCGTTCGTCAGCGCCCTACCAAGCAAACTTAGCAGACCTAGTATCCTATACCCGTATTGCGCGTGGGAATAACAATATTTATTAAAAAAAAAAAAAAAAAAAAAAAAAACTAAGACTTAGGAGTTGACTGAATAAAACGAAAAAGTAACACCAAATATTCCATAAATGCATGTTATATAAATAAAATTATGTGTCTATAACACAAGCTTTGATGAATTAAAAGTATTTAGCTTAAGTACTAAATCACCAACTAATTAAAATCGAACCGTAAATAAGACAAGGTAACAAAAAATTATCACAGAAATGTCTTTAAAAAAAAAAGAAAAAAAAAAAACTTTATCTATAACAAAACCTGGATAAAAACTAAATCTAAGAGCATAAAATCAACAATAAATAAAACAATGGCAGCAAAAATATCACAGAAAATATCAGTAAATTTTCTGGAAAAAAAACTTCCTTGACGTACAATTATTTAAAACAATTCAATAAGGAATAAACATATCAAAGAGGATGCAGCCCTATTTTTAAACCAACCGGTTAAGCCCAGTTATTTTGAAAAATTTAAGTGTTTTGTCCGCTGCTGCCTGATTATTGCCAAGAGCCACTTCCATTTTTCTAGATACTCCCAGTCGCTGAAACACCATAGTGTACTTCCGATATTCCTCAATAATATGCTGGACTGTAAGTGATTTTCGACAGGTAAGGCATTGAGATGGAGCTTTCTTGGACATGAGATAAGAGTGGGGGTGATACGAGTGTGTCCTAGCCGGAGTCTCGCGAACAACACTTCCACTCCTCGGTTGGACCTAAGGGCGTCTTCCAAGGCTGGCAGTCACCATTAACCATTCCAAGCTTATTAAAGCTCCTCGCTTCATCCCACATTTCTTGCCAACGTTGTTTGTTTGTCCGTAGCAGTGGCGAGGCTAGCTCACTTATCGTTAGAGAGGTGGGTGTAATATTTGATAAATCATGAGCGGAGGGCGCAGCCCTCTCTGCCATCTCATTACCTTTTAGACCCCTATGTCCAGCAATCCAGACGAGGTGAACAGTTTTCCCTAAGTCGTGAAGCATATGAGTACTTATGTACGTATTTGAGAGAGTGTGTGTGTCTGTTAATACATTCCCAATGAGTAACAATTAGTGACTGAACTATAAATAAAACTATACGATTTTAAGTTACATACTTCATACGTAATTGGATAAAAATTACAAATTAACAGGGAACGTGGTTCACCCAGTAGTCTATAGTCCACCCGCAAACAAAAGAACTAGAAGGGGCGTCCAAAAGGCATGCCTTGGATTCTCTTGAATACGCGGGAAGTAGGGGTTCGAGTCCCGCCTACAGTGGCCCGTTAAAACATTCCCTGCAGCACCACGGAAGTCGGCGGTAGTGACCCAGATGTTAGTGCACCCTAAAAAAAACATGAAAAAGAGGAAAAAAAAAACAAAACATAAAGGTGATGTCTCATTTATGATTGCATAATTTGGCCTTTTTAATAGAGCTTTCTTTAAGAGTTAGTGCAAGTTGAGTAGGTAGACTGAGTAATTTTCGCTTAGAGTTGGCTACTGTTTTCTGTGCGCCGAGGAGCTTAGAATCCCACTTTCTTCTAGAGGTAATTTAAGAAGGTGTTTGTAATTCTACACATCAAATCAACATATTAAGTGTTTTAATTCCCAAATTACAGTAGGGATATGAAAATCATAGATCTTCCTAAGAGACCTATGTTCCTGCGACAATAATTTTTTTTATTGCTCTCCGGAAAGGGCCTTACCATTTTATCATGCGCCATACCACAAGCTACAAATGGCCGCAGCGCTCAGGACGAGTGTAGTGTTTTTCGAGATGTGCTCAGGGCTCGAGGGAGCGAATTCCTTGATTGAGTGCGTCATCAGAATTCTGGAAGCACAAGCAGCTCGAGGGTCGTTAGGTCTGGGAGAGCCTAGGGACTGAGTTGAAGCAGATGCCTCTAATACACTCCGATGCCTGGGGTACGCTTTCAAGTATCGCATTAAACAGGTGCACGAATATAAAAATTCCTTTTTAATAAAAAAAAATGAAGTAAATACTTTTCTTGAAAAATTTTATATACCACTATATTATATACATATATATATATATATATATATAT
Source organism: Gonocerus acuteangulatus (assembly GCA_946811695.1). Taxonomy (NCBI): domain Eukaryota; kingdom Metazoa; phylum Arthropoda; class Insecta; order Hemiptera; family Coreidae; genus Gonocerus; species Gonocerus acuteangulatus. The sequence goes on along the minus strand of OX328132.1, from coordinate 98,164,152 downwards.
ATATATATATATATATATATAAACAATCAGAAGGTATACTTTAATTAGTAAATATGAATAATGATAGCACTACTACACTGGCACTCTTACGTACAACAATATCAAATATTTATAGCACAGTAATAAATTATAACTTATAATTTCCACATAATAACTTATATCGATCGATGTTAATAAATATTGTTCATGATGCGCTTATGAAATAATTAAATGTATTGTATATGGCCTATTTATATTTATGTGTATACAACATTATACTAAGCATACTCGTGCTTTCTCTCTTGTTTCTATTATAGTCGCGCTTATGCACGAATCAACATACGAGACAAACATACTATAAACAGAGATAAACAAAACAAAAAAAAAAATCTTAAAGCGAATTTTGGACACCAGGGCGGCAATTAAAGTCACTAGCAATAATTGTAGTCGCGTTGGGTTCTAGTTTTAAATCAGGTAATATTAGATCTACCATTTTTAGAAGAATATGTAATTTTAAGAAAGGCAGAAAGTATATTAAAAATCAAACAGATTATTATCTAATGGTTACTGAGGTCCTTCTTCTTGATTCGGCAAATCCTTTTAAAAGTTAATTTCACTGATGGTTCAAAAGGTTTGAATCCATTCACATATCAGGCCAACTTGAAATTTGAACAATTTAATTTTTTCCAATTCTAGTTCCAAAAATATCTTAACTGGACCATTTTTATTTAAATACCTGAAGTAAAAAAGAAACACAGAAGAGATTTCCATCATCGTACACAGTAAACCTAAAACTAAGCCTGATGCAAAGCAATAACTAGATAACTTCAACCAATCGGAAACAATTCTAATTAATTAATGTAATTAATTAGAGCGAATTCTAATTAATTCTGTGTAGTTCCCAATTGTACTTGTCCTTGTATTCCCCACCCCCGTATTTCTCTTCTGAAACAAACTTAAATTTAGTGGGATAGACGGCGGCAAGAACAATGAGAGCTGTTTGAATGAACAATTAAGGGACTGCACGGGCGAAAAAGGGTTTTAATTTAGACCATCGCCGATTTGTAGGAGAACGGTTGGAAAACTCCGTTAATCCCAATCTCGAAAAGGTATTCTTCTAGATTTCGAAATCCTCGACAATTTTGGCTCGAGCCCCTCCCCCCTCTTCATGAAGCAGGACTGTAGGTGATTTAATGATGACCGTTACCACTGCAGAGAAGCAATAATACCCTTCTGGATACAATGGTATCATCGACCTATATACGATTTAATAGACCATTCCTGAACCAATGGAGGTGAACTACAAACGGCTTAATGGATCTTAGATAAACATCCCTGGCTAAAAGTGTGTGCGCCATACATGATAATGTTGACTGTATGTGACAAATCCTGTAATTGAGGAATACTGTAGACGATTTAACAGATTAAATAATATCATTCCAGAGGCAATGGAAGTACCCTATAGGTGTTTACACTGTATACTCTGAGAGGTTAGGAGTTTACCTACATTTAATTTAATAGGCGCCAGGTAGTTAATAGACATTCCAGGTTCAAGTAAAGGTAGCACGCACTTATCGTCACCGGCCTGTGCAAACGACGGATCGGATTTATTTTGACGACTGCGCACACTGGAACGTAAGCTCGTCAGTTTGCGTGGCATAAGGTCACTGTAGAAGGCTCGTTTGTTTAGTTGTTAAATTTCGTTTATTATAAAAATTCAATCAATCAGAAGAGAGAGGAGCATCCACGATATATTTCATTAATTTATATGTTTAACCGGAGTGAATGTAATTCATTGAGTGAGTGTGATTTTGTGCGTGCTGAAAATATTTATTGTGTGATTGTGTGCTTGTAATTATGTAAATATTACTTGTTTAGTTTTAATTATTTTTAGTGGTTGATACAGTATTAGTTAAAAAGGGCGCAACCATTTTTTTTGTAAATACTTCAATAATATAGTATAAGGTGAATCTAGATTTAAGGAATTCTGGTGCAAATATTGTTAAATTCTAGTGAGAAGAAAGAGAGCATAAAACATACCCAATGAGGATGGTGCCAATGACCTCAGCCGTCGATGAACCGAAAAAAATATCCACGATCAGCGTTAACAGAGCTCCATCCATCGCATGAAAAAAAGTCTGACTCGCAGGAACAGCATCGTCTTAGCGCGGTCCCGACGGATTTTTGTACCAAATGTCATCAAAATCGGACCATTAGGGGGGCCGGAAAACCGCGAACAGACAAATATATATACAAATTTGAACCACCGTTATTTTCGATCTCTAGGGGTTCTGAAACGCGAAATTTTCTAGTCGGCACTTCCGGATTGTTTCATGAGATCAACCTTGTATGCGGGGTTTCTCCCTATGGAGGGAGGGAGGAACCGCGCTAAAACGAAACGAGGCCCAACACAGGGCAAACGATCGACTGACTATTGTAGACTACAATCAGATGCTACGGAGAGAAAGGAGGAGGCGGCCGTGTTTCAGGAATACCTGAGACCGTTGACACTGACTCCGGATGATTCGGAATGAACGAATTCGTGCCCCTTCTTGCATTCTCGTACAATGCGGATAAGTAGGCGCATGCCAATTTGACCCGGTGTACTAACAGTCCAGGCAGTGAATGCTCAAAAAGAGCTATAGATGGAAATGATTGGAATACAATTTTTGACTTCGTAACTTGGTTTGGTCTAGGAGTTGAGTTTATCAAAGTTCCCCGCCTGTAGCCTTTGAGCCGGGGGGAGGGGGGGGGGGGTTAGAAGGTCCCATTTTTCGGGGTTTCACTCATATCTTGGAAACCATGACATGTCTATTCTATAACAAATTAAAGATGATTAAATTTTCTACTAGTTTTATTCAATGAGGTTTTTCGAGATATCTTTAGTTTTCGAAACATCCGCTCTTCAATGTCTGTAATTTTGGGTGAAAACACTTTTGCCGAACATGTTTTGCCCTTTTTGTCCGGATAACTCCTCAATGATGAACCCACAAAATAAATGCTGGTTATAGGTTTGTAGATCATTAAATTCTCTTTAATAATATACTGGGTGTCCCGCATTGAGATTTCATAACTTTAGGGGTTTATTCTGCACCTCATTTGCAGTCCAGTGATGCAAAAATGATCGTTCTATTTGAAAATCGAGCAGAGCTACTCAAACTTTTGTCTATTTTAAAAACTACTCGTATTTTTAAAGAATAACTGTTCGGGATTTTTGATCAATGTTTCGTAAATAACAACCACATTTTTAGAATCTACATGAAATTTCCAATAAGAGACACACATTATTGAAATATTACCATGTAAATTAAGAGCTATATTAAATGTCTTATAGATGACAATGGTTTGATACTAGTGTTTTATTAAATTATTTAATATTTTCTTAATCAGCTATTTTTAGACTTAGAGGTTTGTCTCCGCCTCAAAAGTTGGATTATTCAATAGGCTTCAAAATGGTACCTCGTAGTCTTAGAAAAAAATCTATTTTTATCTGATTTCTAAGTCACAATCAATAAATGTGCTTTAGCGCGAAGGAGCCATTCACACAATAAAAAACAAGCCCATATACCAACTATTAACTCACTTTGGTTTCAAAAGGATGGTTGCCCAGCTGATAATGGAAGGGTGGTGACGGAATGGCTGAACAGTTAATTCCCAAACCGTTCCCACACTACGTACATACACTTTTGGCTCTCAATAGGGATAGAGTGAATCAAGGTGAAATAATTCAGAAGAACATTTCGGTAGTAATTACAATTATTGGAAACACATTCATTATATTGTTATGCTTTGAGGGTCTTATTTTTTTTTTTTTTTTTTTTTTTTTTTTTTTTTTTTTTTTTTTTGGTGCGTCTACTGCTATGGTCATTGGCACCATTCTTTATTGTTGATTTGTAAACCAACAGAGAAACAGTTCTTAACCTAACTAAACTATTCTAACTTCGGTGAGCTCCTTTTTAAAATATATTGGAACCACCCTTAATTCTAAACTTAAATCTAGTTAGTGAGCTATTTACATATTTACAGTAACTCATTCACACTTGGAACATTCACACAATAAATACATACACACAAACCACACATACTCCTATATCGATTATTTACATATACTCACAAAACGTACATGTCACCAAGGTTTATATTTTGTACCAATTGGATAGTGGATTCTCCTAACAGGGGACTCAACTATATCTCACTATAGAATCTGGTATCTATTAAATATTCTTTCAGTATCTTCACAGATGCTTCATTTTTACTTAACAGTTGCTTTAGGTTATCAGGTAGATTGTGCCGCCTCCGGGCTTCCTGGAGCGCGGTGCACTCCAACAAGATGTGTTTAACATCTAGGAGGCTGCCACAGCGTTCACATTGTGGTCTTCGTCGGCCGACGAGGTGGTATCCATGCGTCAGTCGTGTGTGACCGATTCTTAGACGTGATAATACCACCTCGTCCTGCCTTTTCATATTGGTAGGGCTCTTGAACATAACGGAACTTTCAATGTTCTTTAAGAATAAGTCGCCATTATTGTACTCCTCTTGCCATTTATTCCACACGAGTTTAATCATTTGTTTTTTAAAATCTTTAACGTGCATTGGCAGGTCAAGACCATCCGGGTGTGACGCTGCCTGCCTGGCCAAGAGGTCTGCTTGTTCATTTCCTTCTAAGTTAGTATGTCCAGGTATCCATAAAAAGTTGACAGTTGCTCCTCTAGAAAGTATAGTGTTTAAAACGTTGAAAATATCCAATATAAGAGGGTTTGTTGAAAATTTGTCTTTAAGGGCAATTAAGGAACTATATGAATCAGTGCATATTAATATCCGTAAACTGCAAGTTCCGTAATGCTCAAGAGCTTTTTTAATTCCTGTTAACTCTGCATGAAAGACACTTGTTTCTGGATTTAAAGGGATAGAAAGTTGTCTTTCACTATCAATGTACACGCCACATCCAGTACCGGAGTCTGTTTTAGAGCCATCTGTGAAGATAATGAGATGTTGTTTATATTTTTGGATTGTTTCAAGAAATGCTGTTTTATATATTAAATTGGACGTGCTTTCTTTGGGGTACTTTCCTAATGAGAGATCGATATGAAACTCTGGTAGAACCCATGGGCATACGACCGAAAGTTGTAATTCCATGAGGTTCTCCCAGGTTCCACCGTAGAAGCGGATAGTTTCATCGGCCCTCACTGTCAATGGTCTAGTTCTCGAACGTTTATTCTTATACATGTCAGATGTGCTGTGATCTCTTACAATGTTTGCCATGAAATGTTTTGGCTGGCATCTCAGGGACGCTACATATGTTAGAGTCAGTAGCTTTCTTCTGTGGTCAGGGGGTAGATGTCCTGCCTCTGCGTATATGGCATCTAACGGGCTTGTGCGAAAGGCGCCAATCGCAGCTCGCAGCCCCGCATTGTACTGTCTATCCAACTGGCGGAGCCACGACCTGCGAGCGGACCCGTATATTGCACATCCATAATCTACTCGGGATCTGAGTAGCACGTCAAATATTTGCAGGAGGACTGATGTTTCGGCACCCCACTTTATTCTGGACAGCGATTTAAGGATTTTAAGGGACGCCTCACACCTCTGAATTGTATAGTTGATGTGAGACCTCCACCTTAACTTTGCGTCCATGATGAGCCCTAGAAATTTATGCTCATCTCTTGATATGACTTCGGAACCACACATCTCCAGCCTCGGGGGATTATGTGGTCTTCGGAGCCTGCAGAAATGGACAGAAACTGTCTTTTCATGGGAAAACATAAAGCCACGTGATCTGGCAGCATCGGTTACAGTGTTGATAGCCTGCTGTAGACTTCGGGCTTCTACATCCTCTGCCGGGTGAGTGACAAATAAGGCTAAATCGTCAGCAAAAAGTGAACGACGAACGTCTTCCTCTATACCGTCAGCTATGCCATTTATTGCGACAAGAAACAGTGTTACGCTAAGGACGGATCCCTGAGGGATTCCGTTCTCTTGTACGCGTAGAGATGATAGGGCATCACTGATCCGAACTCTAAAAGTTCTTTCTTCTAAGAAGCTTTTAAGAAACAGAGGTAATCGACCTCTTAGTCCCCATTCATGTAGTCGCTTGAGTATGTCATATCTCCATGCCCTGTCATATGCCTGTTTCATGTCGAAAAAAATGGCCGTAGCATGTTCTCGGGAGAAGAATGCATTTTGTATAAATTGTTCTAAGTACCCTAGTTGATCTTGGGTTGAGTGTTTTCGTCGAAATCCGGCCTGATATTTACTAATAAGCCCTCTATTTTCCAAAACATGCATCAATCTGTAGTTTACCATTGACTCCAGGAGCTTTCCCATACAACATAGAAGAGATATTGGTCTATAGCTGCCTGGAGCCTGTGGATTTTTACCTACCTTTAAAATTGGTATAATGATTGATTCTTTCCATTGAGTCGGATATATTGTTATGTGCCAAAGTTGGTTATACAAATCTAGCAACCTCCTTTTTCCTGTGTCCGGTAAATTCAGTAACATTTCATATGGCACTCCATCCCAGCCCGGCGATGATCTCCGATTGACTGCATGGAGTGCCCTATTAAGCTCTTCAATTCCAAAATTAACATTATATTCATATGAGGTACTCTCCTCTGATCCGAAGTCTAGAGGAATACTCTCTTCGGCTGCTTTTATGGCCAGGAATTCAGCCGAGCATTCCATGGAGCTGAATACTGAGCTGAAGTACTCGCCGAAGACATTGGCAACTTCTTGAGGCTTATCAACATGTATGCTATTGTGAAAGAGGATAGGTATTTGAGGTTTCATGCACCTTCCACTGATAGCCTTTATTTTCCTCCATACTTCGGACGTGGAGGTTGTCCTAGTCATGGTACTTACATAGCTGTTCCAGGATTCTCTTTTCTTTTTTATTTTTAACATTCTTTCAATAGCTCTAGCCTTCTTAAAGGCGATCAGATTTGCATCGGTAGGATAACGCTTAAACCGATTAAACGCTCTCTTTTTGATTTTATTAGCATCCTTGCATTCCTCGTCCCACCAGGGAACCGGGGTTCTCCTTGTGCGACCAGAAGTACAAGGGATAGACTCGCTAGCTGCGTTCGTCAATGCTTTTGTAAACTTCACCAATGATGCTTCAGGCGTGTCTGCCAGTTCAGGTGTAACAAATAAATCCTGGAATTTGTTCCAATTGGCTAGTTTAATGTTCCACTTAATTGGGCCTTTATACTCATCGTACCTACCAGGGCAGTTTAGAAGTATTGGAAAATGATCTGATCTATGGAGGTCACTTAGAACTCCCCATTCAAAGGACGACATTAATGTTGGGCTGATAATTGTTAAGTCTATGGCATCAAAGTTTCCTGAAGATTCGATAAAATGTGTAGCCGCTCCATCGTTGAGGACCAAGAGTCCCATCTCGTCAAGCACATCATAAAGAAGATGCCCCTGAGATGTGGTCTTCCTTGAGCCCCAAGAGACATGGTGCGTATTAAAATCGCCAAGAACTATTATTGGCGGAGGTAATTGTCGTACAAGATCTTTTATTTCCGTTATGGAGTAACCTCTACCGTCTGGAAGGTACAATGAGCAGATACTGGCTGTTACTGGGGTTCTCAGACGCACAGCGACGGCTTGGAGTGGCGTGGTTAAATGAATAGATGTTGCTCCAAGATTATTCTTGGTGTATATGGCCACACCACCGTGGCTCCGACCACCTGGTAGAACTCTTGCCTCCTTGTGTTCACACATATATCCAGCCAGTGATCTGGGGGCTCCCTCCGGAAACTTCGTTTCCTGAAGAGCCACCACCAATGGACTGTATGCGTGCAACAGATATCGAAGCTCGTCGCTGTGTTCTGAAAATCCTCTAATATTCCACTGGAGGAATTTATTATAATCTGTCATTGTGGTGTAAATTATAATTTATCCTTATTCCGACTCAATGGGCTGTTTCCAGATTGGCGCTTCTTACCTTTTGGGCGACCTTTCCGTCGTCGTTCCTTCACACGTTCAAGGGGGCCTACGTCCTCCGCCGTATCTTCAAGACCATCGGTCTCAGACACCGACGAAGGAGGTATTGGTATGCGTACTATGTTTGTAGTAGTGGGGGATTTCATTTTCCCCTTTTCTAAATTGTCCTCCGCCGAAGCGGACGATAAAGAAAGAGAGATAGGTGTTGGGGTGGAAGGGGAAATGGGAAGAGGTGGGGGAATAGGGGGGGAAGGGGGTTTCGAGGAAGTAGAAGGAAGGGGAATAGGAGTATCGTTATTGGTAGGGATATTCTTTTTTTCTGGCCTGGTTTTAGTCTTATTATTTGCTGCATCAGAGTATGTGCCTCTCGAAGCGTAAGAGGCGCTATTTACAAGTACTCTTGCTTGCCTGAATGTTAGATCTTTGATTTCAGTCCTCATTTTCTGGATTTCTTTTTCTATCTTGTACTCCATGCAGTCTCTGGAGCGAGCAGTATGTGGGCCATCACAGTTAGGACATTGGGGAGGTGCGGGGCACGGGTCCGGACTGTGAGTTGGATGCCCACAAACACAGACCTCGCGCTCCGATTTGCATCTCATAGCCGAATGTCCGAACTTCTGGCATTTAAAACATCGTAAGGGTGGTGGAACGTAAGGCCTTACTCTCAGTTTATAAAATGCCGCCTGAATACTGGAAGGTAGTTCCGGCCTGTCGAACGTTAACATAACGCTACCTGTGAATTCCAAGGTTTCGCCTGCACCATTCGCAGATCTCTTCTTACGAAAAAATCTGCGGACGGCCATGACGCCTTGATCCTTCAATCCCTCCAGTATTTCGTCGTCTGTCGAATGCTCAAGGTCAAAGCATGTTATTACGCCTCTTGATGTGTTCAGTGTTTTATGCAGTTCCATTTTAACACTAAACGCACCAAGAGTTTTCGCATTTAACAGTTTTTCACTTTGTTCCATCGTCGCTGACTCAATTAGCAAAGACCCATTTGCCATTTTACTTATTGCTGCGACTTTTCCATATTCTTGAGCAATAAGTTTGTTAATGAGGAACGGAGAAACCTTCACAAAGGATTGATCCTCAGTCCTGCTCATCACTACAAACTTAGGAAATGTTTTGCAAATATTGGGTGTTTCATATAAGGGCCTTTTCTTACCTCTTTTTACTTTCTTTTTCTCGGGAGACCTTGGCACTGTATAAGGTGCCAAAGTATACCGAGAATCTGTTGCCTTATTTTCAATGTTCAATTTCTGGCACTTGACACTGTTGAGGTGTCCAGAGCCAGGAAGTTGAGTATTGGTCCCTAAAGCGACCTCGAAGGTTGCTTGGGTTGAAGAATCATGAGACTTAAGGAGGTCCAAATCCATGCGTGTGTCGCTCAGTGGGTCCTGCTCACCCACTGAGTTGGCCATTAGGGGCAATCCGGCTATTTCCTGTTTCGTTGTTGTAGGATACTCAACGGGGGTTTAGGTGACTCAGACCCCTAATCTTTGTCACCGAGTCTGCTGGTGGGGCTGCCACCTAGGCCGGCAGACCGGCACAGTTCCTCCCGAAGGAGAGGATCCACTCAGCAGGGGAGGTGTCCCTGCCTCATCACGAATCCCCGCCTCTGCTTTTCGCCGTTTATGTACTATACAAGAACGTTGCCCAGGGGGTACCACGGGGAGGAAAAGCAGTAGGCATTGACGGGAATCAGGTGTACTAGGAGATGCTAAGCAGTGGAATAGGGCACTATAGCTTAGCAGAGCTCCCAAAAGAAGTCGGACGGCTCCCATATCCGCACGTCCGCTCCAGCAACCCTTTAGCCCGCCCATTTACCCCCCTTATTTTATTAAATTTGTAATATTAATTCTATTCTATTTAATAAAATTTCTGCTTATAAGTTAACTGGGCTAAACATTACAATCATTTGAAATTGCATACAAAACACCGTCTCCTGAAGATAAAAAACGAACAGAATACATTTAAAGAAAGGCCCCCTCAAAAGTTGCTTTAAAATATTACCTCGTTTTCCTACGAAAAATCTATAGAAATCTATGGGTGAGAGAAAAATTATTATTACTGAGGATTAATAACTATTTGTCCAGTAGATTTTCAAAATCCCTACAAATATTAGCTTAACATCTAACTGAATCCACGGCATTACGGAGGACATATTGTCTTTGAGTTCTCATGATCTAGGACTGCTCCTGGATCCTGTTGATGAGTTCCTCCTTCGCCGTCGCGGCCTCTGAATACACTGTGCTCTTTAATGTTCTCCATACATGGAAATCTAGAAGGATCATATCAGGAGATTTTGGTGGGTAATGAACTGGTCCATAGTGGCCGATTCAACGGTTAGCCGGCCTTCTTGGGCTGGCTAACAGTTATTTTCAGTTACTAAAATTAGGTGGTCGATTAGTTTAAGCATCAAATCCCTAACCCTAACACCGCTGCTCCTGCACTGGCGTGGGCTGAAAAAGACGCTTTCCCACGGCGCTCCCGCACTGGTGCAGGCTTTGAAAGACGCTCTCCCAATGCGGAATGACAATTTAGCTGTTTTCTCTTAAACCTAAACTCTCGCGCTACCAAGAGACTTGTTCTTGATATTGTCTCCTCTGGTATGGCTAAAGGGACGAAGAGAAATAAAAAATCAACTGCGCGTATGGTCCACTGGCCAAATTATTTCACATTATACGCACAATGCCCATATATTAAATCTATCTGGCGAAAGGTTAACATGGACCGTAATAGCATTATTGAAGAAAGGTTATTCGTTCTGGGAGGATGTGAAAATTGGACAAGCCTCTTCGGAAAATCTTCACGGTTGATTGCAAGAGCGAGAAACGACAGTTTAAGTGGACATTTAGTTCTAATGAAGTGCAAGAGAGAGAGTGGTGGTAGTGTGAATTTAGTGGATTGTGTCTCCGAAGCTGCCGTCAAGTTCAGCTCAACCAACTTCGCTCTGGTTAGATTCAGACTTGCACTTCCCAACTGAATTCCTCAATAATCTTTGTCAAGTGTTTGTCCCTAAACTCTTGTCTATAATCCGTCTAATCTGTAACTTTGTTCGCATTCTTTAAAATTAACTTTAATATTAAAATGAGATTGGGTTGATATGAGTCCTATTAATGTAATTTTTGATTCTAAAATAGACCCAACGAGTTCCTCAAATAGATCCAATAACAAGTTGTAATGGTTCATAGTTTCACATGCATCCAAATTATTAGATTCATGCTCAGAAGCTTTACGTAATGATTTATTTTATTTTTTTGTATTCTCAACTTCAAGTGGTTATTATTAGAAAGAAAATTAGTTTTAAATTATTACTAATAGCTTTGTACATTAATTATATATACTTGGTCAGCTTACTGTCTTATTTACAATGGAACTGCCACGAAATATCGAGTCTTGGCCCATTATTTTCCGCGAATGATCTTATTTTATGCTGAATCCATTGTGTTCCGGCCTTCCATGATAGATAGAACTGGCAAGTTTGGTCAGGCAACGAGACCATTTGACGATACTGGCAAGTATTTAAATAAATACATATCTAAATTTTAAAAAATCCGAATTGCAGGAACTGCGCCATCATAGTGCGTTCCAGTTCTCATCCCTAGTGCCATTTGGAAAACTTAAAACACCAACAGTCAATGTTCTGTTTTGTTTTTTCATGTAAAATGTAAAAATTTTAAATGAAATCACAAAGATAAGAATGATTTTTGGCGCTACGACTGGAAACGAAGTATTTTAAGAGGAAATTACCCCATCCTCCTTCACAATTTTCACTCAAATAAAATGCTATTACAAATAAGTTTCTTTCTTATTTTATATCTTATTTTACTAAAATACTCGCTTTACTGTTAAATGATTTTTTTTTTCAAAAAAAAAAAAAGGGTATGGTGTGAGTATGCTGAAACTGAACTCGAAAGTCGGGGGGAGAACATTTGGCAGACAAAAAACTTCATTAATTTAAAAACCGTTGATTTTGGATAACAAAAGTTCAACTAGGGAGTAAAGAACATTAAATTCTACTTCAAATGAACACATACTGACAAGATACTCTTCGACTACTACTCAGAAGGGTCTATTCCAAGCAACCAAAAATTCGTTGTGATTTTAAGTATCTTGTTTTACTAACAAAACTGTTAAAATCAATTGTAAATATATACTTCAATTCTCTCGTGAGAACAGGTAACACATCCAGAAGGTTTTTTGCTCGTCCATTTTTGACATCAGAATAAACAAACATCGATAAGAATTTGATTCGTATATTGTCAGTCATTCTTGAGGTTATAAAGTCAACATGCAATTGACGCAATCAAATTTGGGTTGAATGCGTAAAAGACTGCAGGATAGGCTATTCGATTGTACGCTTGGCACTGTAAACCCTCGACACTTCAAAAGGTTTTAATCCATAGCTCCGGAAAGATAGCAACAGCATTCTTCTCATCGGACAGCCTTCTGAAGAAACTGAACCACGCTAGAAAAAATTCTGGATTTTCGAGCAATGAAGATCCAAAGGATCTTAGAATCATCTGATCCATATATATCTAGCATGCGACCTGAACCAAATATATATATATTCCCCTCCTTCCCGAAATTACTCTTTATTTTACTCCAGACATCGGATGGAGACACTTCTCTAGTTATAGTGCTAACATAAGCAGCCCAGGATTCTCTTTTCTTTCGTTTTATTCGACGCTTCAATGCCTTAGCCTTTTTAAACTGTATCAAATTGGCTTCGTAGGGTGCCACTTAAAGCGATTAAATGCTTCTTTTTTTTATTTTTTCTGTTGACCTCCCTATATTCCTCATCTAACCAAGGGACTGGAATTTTTCTTGTGTGAAATGAAGTACGAGTGATCGCTTTTTCTGTTGCATCGTTAATTGACATCAATAAACTTTATAATGTTTCATTTTCAGAGTTGCATGATGGAAGACAAGAAAAAATTGCCTAAATGTTTCCCAATTTATCTGCTTTATATTCCATTTCGTTGGTGCTCTTAATTCGTTGTTTCTCACTGCTTGGTTCACCAATATAGGAAAATGGTCGGATCGGTGAAGATCGCTCAAAACAGTCCAGGCTTGTAACTTTCAAGTCAATACTGTCCATTGTTCCTTAACCCCCCCCCCCCCTCCCCAAACTATAAAAAATATTAGATAAATAATAACAAAAAATGTAATCAAATCAGTCCAGTAACAAGCCACAAGGGCCCTGAGCTGCAGATACTATAGAGGTATCTGATTCCTGGCCATACGGCACACTAGGGATATAGTGTGATCAGTACTATGCTCCGGCCGCCTGATTATCCCAATTGCTGCTTCGCCTGCTAGGGTCATGAGCACCAAGGTATCCATTAATGAATTAATTATTCGCTGTGTTACCCTAGGGCTAGTCAGAGAGGCTGCCTTATATAATAATAAGGAATAAATTAATATTATAATATACATTATAATTAATAAGGAATAAATTAATATAATAATAATAAAATATAATAGTGAGGAATAAATTGATAATTAAGGGAAAAGAAATAATGAATAATAAAATAAGAAATAATATTTTTTATTAAAAAATCATTATTAGTGCACATGGTTATTATTAAGACTATCATCAATATCATATCATCAATATCAATATATAATAAATTATTAAGACAAAATGAAGGATTTATATAACAGAGTGATTCCTGAAAGAGGTTAACTCAGAGTACTGCATAACTTACAGGCCTTATACACCTTTTGAGAAATTAATGATGGACAAGCTTTATATCAGGCCAAATATATAATAACAATACTATAACAAAATGTACACAAACTTGCTCATGAAAAAATTACTAAAGAAAAAAGAACGAAGAACTAACAGACAAATTCAAGATAGGGAAGACCCCACAGGCAGTAACGAATTCCTCCTTTACATAAAAATCAACACTCGAACAAAGTATCAAAATCCCTATAAAGTATCTCTCCTGTGTAAGGTCATAAACAGGATTTATCGGGGTCTTCAAGACAATGTTCAGCGTAAAAGGAATGAATACAATCCAACTCCTAGAAATCAAATATCTAATGAAGACCCAGACATTACTGATCCTCATTCTCAATACTCCTAGCTCGCTCATAGCTGAAGGACTCTCGGTGACTCGTCTCAGCAAAACACCCTAGAAAACATTTTAGAAATAATATTAGCAATACTTTTAATCTAAATGGAGTATAGAAATAATTTAGTTTCAAATCTTTTTGGAACTAACAGATTTAATTTAATAAATAATTTTAACAATTTAAGAGACTTTTAAATTTTAATAATTTAACTGATTCAATAATTGAATTATTTGTAAGTCAATCGAAGAAAATCATGAAATAAATAATAACTACTTCAAGAGAAGTCATTAATGGGGTTGGGCTGGGTGTTTAAGGGCAGAAAACGTCTAGGCATGGGCGTATATAAGGGGGGGGGCTGAGGGGGTTGCAGCCCAAAACAGTCCAGGCTGAGGTAATTATCACTTTTTTACGAAAACAGTTAGATATGGCCTAATTTTTAAACTATAAAAATAGTTTCATTTGTATCCCTGCGTTAGAGAACCTTCAATAAGTCTACATATGAGCGCAAAAGCGGAAGGGTTACGATTTTTTGTCTTTGCGAATTTCTTCCAAAAAACAATGTTCCGATGTGCAGAATTCGCTGGATAACAAACATTCCCTTTGAAATCACAAAAAGCATTATAGTATAACATTTCCTAAGTTATTTTTTTGTTTATAGTTTTTTACTTCCTACACATGGCTCGCTCCAGCTATCGAAGAATTGTACAAAAGATTGATTATTTTTGCACATTGGTAGACTATTATTTTTTCTCAGTTGTATGAAATAGCATTATACGATTAGAATCAATTACCCGTGCAAGCAATATGCACGTATAGACATCCAAGGAAATCACTAGCGCAACCAAAGTCGTGGTCATTTTTCGAAGCTTCCCTTTCAAACAAACCTTTCCGTTACCTTCCTATTTCAACGATGCAGTAAGGCTCTTACTAATTACCCTAGTTATAAAAAAAAAAAAAAAAAAAAAAAACCCTACTACCATAGAAATGGCGGAATTTTTAGATTTGCCGAGTGATGAAGATGAACAGGAATTACTCGCTGAAGAAGAAGAAAAAAACAAAAATGCCGGCGAGTTAATTATGCAGACTTCGGCTGAATGTAGTATGTCAGTTGCTGACACTCCTGCTAATCAACCTCCTCCTCGTCGTGTAAGTAGTTTCAGCGATTATTACTCCTCAGCTAAGATTACTCGGAATATTTTTTTTTTTAATAAAGATTTCCTTCTATTCAAATTTACCCACATTCAGCTAAGTAGGAGAAACATGATAAGCTTGTGAAATACTTGGATGCATAGTTTTATTTTTACTGTAGAGAAATGTTCAAGTTGATTTATGATCATTGTACATACCGCAACCTTCCTGCTAATGAATATCATGAAATACGATAACCAGGCTAACTATTTACAAATCAGTTTGTCTTTTGTTTTAACATTTAATTTTTTTAAATTCTATGTTTATTAGTCCATTTACTTTTAAACTGACATTGTATTTAATGTTTGTCATAATTGAATAAATGCCAGTTTAAATTATTTATGGTTCAATCAAACTATCATCATTTTTGTTCTCTATGATTTGATTGTTCCAATACTCGATTGTCTTTTACATAAAATGTATTGATAAATATTTATCACTAAACGCTCACATTGTGATATCCACAGCTTTTAGTATCATTAAATATGCTCCTTATTATGTGATAATTTTAAATAACTATAACAAATATAATAGGGGTTTTCTCGTTAATTTAAATTGTCTTTCTCTTCGTTTTATGGACTTATCTGAATGTGCATGCGAGATAAACATTTTTTTGGTATATATTTAATTCTTATAATCACATTCTATCTCACAACTTGCAAAAGCTCTCTTTTTTCATTCCTTCACTAGAAATTATCAATGAAAGTTGTCTTAAATATCTTGCGGTGTTAATCAAAATCCAACTGAGAATTCCTGAAAATATATAAATCAAAATGGGGAAGGTCCGGTGTGCCCCAGTGTCATGAAGCTAGTTACATTCTGTAATGGAAAACTGCATAAAGATGATAAATAAAGCTAATTGAAAATTGATAAATTGTAAAAAAAAAAATATATAAATCAAAATGTGGCAGTAAATCTAGTAGCAGCAACCTTTTTTTGGAATCAAAAAGGATTGTTTTATCAAAATTTAAGTTGGAGACCCTATATAGAGCAAATAAAGAAAAAAAAAACAAATCCTGTTTTAGTGAGAGGAGATCATTGACCGTTGGTGACCGTTCTATGCTAATGTAAATATATTATATTCTAAATGAATCTGTAGTCTTAGGGAGTTTGTGGATAGCTCAATTAATTCTCAATTTAATATTAAAAGAAAAGAAAATGATTTGTTTTATAGTTAATAATATTTAAGATTTTGTTGTTTCCATATTTTAAATATTGTTATATTCATATAACAATATAACATTTTAATTGTCTATAATTTTTATTTTATCTTATTTGTTATGACTTTAAACCATTCATTGCTGGCGAATGAAAGGACTTGCAGCACCTGGTGTGCTCGATGCTTATCTGTCCCCTAATGCTCGCCAATCTCTCCTCATCTCGACCGTACTACCCTTCGACTCTATCAGGATCCCCTTGTCAGATATTTTGAATTATTAACTTTTAATGTCAAATGTCCTTTAATTGGTAATTTTATGCTAAACTAAAAGAAATATTCTACCATGGAAAAGAAAATTACTCAGATAAGAAGTGACAATATCATTACTTGATTGATATAATTCATATTCATATAATTCATATAGGGGGCTAACAAGATCCAAATTGTGACTGAAAGATATAAACAGCAACAATAGGTTTAGAAAAAACAAATTTGTTTATGACGAGGCCACAACCTCCACCAACTATCCATAATAATGTCGATTGTTGGGCATTACTTTTTTTTTTTTATAGATAATAATATACTTTCACAATACATAATTTCAAATAATATACTAAGAAGATTTGATGAAATCAAAATTTATTTATTTGAAGAACTGGGTAAACCTCTTTTTCATAAATAATAGAATCAACACTACTAGCAATTCAAAGAAAATTAAGACATAGGGCTTTGGTTAATTTAACCTTTACAGAAAATTAATAGTCATTACAGATTTTAAAACTGCACAGAAAATGTAACGCATTATTTCATTATGACATCTTGAGAAGTGTTAAGAGTACCGAGAGTGGAACATGAGTTATATCGTGTGGAGCAGCTGGGGCCCTGCCTCTCGAGCATGAGTTAACTTGCTCAGAGCAACAAAAGGGTTACGGAATGAATTAAATAATCTTGAGAAGCTTTTTATTGTAGTTATAAAATGTATATGAATTAGTTACCTACAATCTTTTAAAGTATATTGAAAGTTGGATAAATTAAGAGACTTTATATTTTATATTATTTCTTGTTATCACCTAGTTTTAGAATTTTCTTCCATTTTTTTTTTTTTTTTTTTTTTTTTTTTTACTGGTCTGATTTTTAAATGTAGATGGATTGCTGAAAAAATCTATCTATCTTCATATTCTTGTGGAGTGAATAGTGAAGATTACTAAATTTATTGATGATGTAGTTGATAATATTATAAATTTGGACAACTTTTAAACTCGGCGCTAATGGCCGAGATTTGTCTTTTATCTTTTAAACTCAAGAGTGGTTTTCACAAAATCATTTGGCCTTCTACCTATTTAATAAAAATTATTTTAAATTAAAAAATTACTTTTTGGAATTGTTTATCTTATGTATTTATTCCGAGCAGTGGAGCGTTAGGGGAAATAGATTTTTTTTTTTTTTTTTAGAAATATGGAGGATACATTTTTTCTGCAAGTTAGAAGGCAAATTCTTTGTTTCTTGGCATTCGTATTACCCCGAGTAATGCAGCATACCTTCTTAGTGATACTTTTAAGGTGTGGATATTTAGATATGTTTTCAAAAAATTGTCTACCTCATTTGAGTGCGTTGGATGCTTTTGTTATTGTTATGTTTTTACCACTTTAAAATAAACAAACACTTCAAGTTAATCAAAACATTATTATATTCTTTTCGCTGAATATTACAATTCAATCGTTAAAAATGAAACTCTTTAACCATGGCAACAATTACAGCTGCGAAGACATACCAGTTATTCATCAAGATCAATAAATAAAGATGTGATGTTTTTTGGTATTTAATAAGCATTGTAGTGTGCAGTGTGTACCTCATATAAACAACACTCTGGAAGAAAAGTAATTTAAAAAATCAACATTTGAGTCAGCTTTTCATTAAAAATATAAATGAGTATAATGATTTCTGTTGTTTTTTTGGTTATATATATATATATATATATATATATATATATATATATATATATATATATATATATATTCCACTTTTTCTTGTTTCTGTTTCTGCCAGGGGGTTGTGAACCAAGAGTTTACTGCTTTAACGACCCCCTGCCAGAAAAAGAAACAAGAAAAAGTGGAAAATATATATCAGGTAATCTTTCACAAGAATTTATATATATACACACACATATATATATATATATATATATATATATATATATATATGTATATATATATATATATATATATATATATAGTTCATTGAGAAGAGATCGTTGAGATTTGGGAGGTGCAGATTTGGGATTTGTTATAAGAGTTAATACAACTAATTTTTTTAGCAATGAAATTATTGATATTTGCCAACATTTCTCTGAGATATCTAGCGAATGCATATAGATCCTGTTCTGTTCTCATAATCCTGATTAAAGCATGAAGCTCAAGCCAAAACATTGGCAATTATAACTCATTATTATATTAAAAATGTAGTTTTATTAACTCCAACGTGACTTTGGAGTGTTTTAAATAAATAAATTATTAATTTTCTGTTTTAATCTTTTCGCCCAGTAGTGCTTCATACTTTCTGATCTTGCTTTCCTTTCTCCAGTCGATATCTGGATCTGCTTTGTTCAGATTTTTCTAGGCATCTCTATTTCTATCTTTTTTTAATATTTGTTGAAGTTTTATCTATGATCATATTTTCTATGACTGGGAGTTCTATTATGTCATTTTGAGTATTCTTAAGCCAATCTGAAATATCTAATATAATTTATTTATGTTTTGTCAAATGCTTATCCCTAAAATATGAATGATCTGCCTTCTCCCTGACTCAGTAAATATCAAGATTTGTCTTACTCTTATTTGTTCTCATTTTTGCCACAGTTACATTTTAATGCGTATAATTCTTCATTTTCAACTTATTGATTGTTACAGAAGTTTATGCAATATTTATTTGGTTGAAAAGTTCCCTTCATTTTCAACCTTAGGCAGGAATTAAAACCAGTTCTAAATTAGCGCTTTAGACTCTTTAAATTGAAGGAATCTAAATCATTATTAATTGATCCAGTATGCAACATCGAGAAAGTGGGGATACGAACCGCAAACTCAACAAAAGGAGGATATTCCCTCTAGA
The DNA here is from genome assembly GCA_946811695.1 of Gonocerus acuteangulatus. Classification (NCBI taxonomy): domain Eukaryota; kingdom Metazoa; phylum Arthropoda; class Insecta; order Hemiptera; family Coreidae; genus Gonocerus; species Gonocerus acuteangulatus. Next base: position 98,144,681 of record OX328132.1, on the reverse strand, counting down.
GGATATTCAAAACATTTGTTTGTTGTGAGATGTCTCATTGTTTATTTATTAATTTATATTAATAAATAAAGTATATAGAAATTGACGAGGAATTAGTGTGAACTTGCTGTTGAGTTTGCCCTTCGTATCCGCAACACCTGAATTGTTCCCTGCCATGACAGGCAATATTTTAATTAGCTTACTAATAACTAGCTTATCAATTTTGATGGATAGAATCAATATTTTGAGATTAAAAAATCTATGTATTGTTATTTTAGGTGAGAAACAAAAGGAAAGGCGAAGAACTTCTTCAAATGGATATCAAGAAAAAGAAATTTGAATGAACAACTTAAATTGATCTGTGAAAATAACTTGTATTCTGCAAAAACCTTCATGTAGTGTCTTCCGAAAAATATTATAAATAGATTATTAATAGTAAAATGTTATTACTTTTTACAAATCATTTACTAATTACCTTTCCCACAATGAGTTCTTTCTCAGAATTAATATTTCTTCTTAGAAGGTCAATCACTTCATTCCATGATTTCATTTCATAAGATAACCTAGCCTACATCACATGGTGCTCATAATTCAAATGAATTATTTCTAGTGGAAGCATTTCGTTTTAAACAAAATCTTTTGTTATAGTTTTTGTGGGCTGAGCGTTGTGATTTTCTGAACATCAAGCATTTCTTTTTTGCTCGAAAGTAAACTATCATTATATTCAACATATTATAGGAACACATTCAGCGAGATACTAATTCTCTGCAAGTGGCTCCTTAAGCACAGGAACTGTGTCATCTTAGCGCATTTTTGTTCTTGTTCCCGTTCTTTAACTTTCATTTAAGCTTAAAATGGAAACAGTTAATGCTTGTCTTGATCTATGGTGAGAACCATAGTTTTAGGATATTTAATAAGCTTTCAATAAAAATAGATACTAGCATTTATGAGAAATATAAGAATATCTCATAACAAAACAAGGAAACTCTATTTTTTTCCACTGTCCTCCACAACAGTTATAGATATGAACTTCAAAATGGATTCATTAGATTACACAAGTCTAATTCGTCTATAACGTGTAACTGGAAGCGTAGTTATGCAATAACATAGGCGTTACAATCTTTTTCATTCAAATTTCCTTTAAAAAAACCGTAACTAAGGGAAATAAAGGGAACCCCCAGGACTTGGAGATCTTCAGTTTGTCCAACCAGAAGGAAAGAGATTGTGTTAGCCAGGTTGCGAATAGGGCATACAAGGCTTACACACTCTTACCTCATGTCTAAAGATGAACCACGCTGTGGAGTCCTCCTCACGGTGAAGCACATACTTACAGAGTGCTTAGCATACCAATCTGAAAGGAATCGGTTCAAAATTGATGGCACCTTAGACGAAATTCTAGGGGATTATCCAGAAAAAATCATTAACCTGTTTAAATTCCTAGATGCTACAAATTTGACAGACAAAATTTAACATAAAACTGTATTTTGCTGATACAGAATATTCTAACAAAATACAGTTTTTTTTTTAATGATTACTTAATATTTCGTTTTTTTTTTTGTTTTTTTTTTATTATTATTTAATTTGTATTCTAATATCAATTTATATTAATTGTAAATGTCTCCATATTGCAACTAACAACAACATCAATAACTATGAAATGACAACTTTAATACGTTAAGTACCCTCTTGGGTCTTACTTTCACAGGGCGACCATGACCCATTGTGGTTGATATTGCCCTTAATACAAAACAAAAAAAAAAACCATGTTCCGTTGAAAATGTGGAATGTGCTCATTAACGAACTTGACCTTTTATATCACACAAACTATTTTTGTACCAGATTTCAATGAAATTCTTCTTTTTTTTTTCAGCTAGCTTGGGAGCGAACAGAAATAAATAAATATATTGTAATGATACTTTACATTATAAATTAAAAGTTCTAAATTCGAATACCCGTTAAAGGTAAGAAAGGCGGGTAAAGATGAATACAAGGTTTGCGGAAAATAAAAAACAAATAATTTTTTCTTATATTAATTTTCATCCAAAATTAAAAGTTTTAAATTAAAAAACTAACACAGAAAATTCTGAAAAATCCAAAAAGCTCATTGATATGTTGGATTCGTTGCTGGGATAAGCAAATATTATTTGTTATATTTGTCTAGCAGTCGATAGAGGTAGCATTGAAGACAGGTAGGACGCTCCCGCCAAGAAACAACGCCATTCCTAATGCACCTCTAGTTCAGTGCACAGTTAGTCTCATATGGTCATCAGTTTTCATGAAGCCTAGGCTCAGTCTGTTAATGGAGATACAGTTGTAAAGAAGATCCTGTCCTATGCAGTTAATACCAAGCTGGCTTTATATCAGGTAATGCTTGTTTATCCATATGCCTGGTAGCTTATCCATGATGATATGCCTGGATGTAGCTTATTATCCTTATATATATATATATATATATATATATATATATATATATATATATATATATATAGGTAGTTGGTAACAGCTTATTAAGTCTTCAATAGTTTTGTATTTTTATTACATTTTTGTTGTGAAAACGTTTCGGCTATAAGCCATTTTCAATCCAATTGTCTGTATGATTTTGTATTATTTTTTTATATATATATTATATCTTCAGATTATGTGCTTGTAAATTTAATATCATTTAAGTTGAGGGGGCGAGGTTAGCTCAGTGGTAGAGCACTGGACTATTAAGCTGGAGGCCTGAGTTCAAATCCCGAGCAAGCACTAATGATTTTTTCTTCTAGTGTCTTCGCTTATGGATTGAGTTCGGCCTCCCTGACCGACCCGTGTCCAACCCAGCCTTTAATTAATTTAATAATGGGTACCTTGGGTGCTTATGACTCCAGCAGTCGAAGCAGCAAGGGGAAAATCAGGGGGCCGGAGCATAGTACTGACCACACTATCTCCCTAGTGTGCCGTATGGTCATGAATCAGATACCTCTATAGTATCTGCCCCTCTGGGTCCTTGTGGCCTATTATGGGACTGATTTTTTTTTTTTAAGTAGAGGAGGAAATTTCATTTTTTATAAAATTTTATGGTTCATGTCTCAATTATTACATATTATTTTATATTTGAGTCTGCTTCTGTAACGGAGGACTAACTGCTGTAATAGTCTTGTACATCTAGTCCTCCGTTACAGAAGCAGACTCAAATATAAAATAATATGTAAATAATTGAGACATGAACCATACAATTTTATAAAAAATGAAATTTCCTCCTCAACTTAAATAATATTAAATTTACTAGCACATAATCTGATGATATAATGTATATATAAAAATATAATACAAAATCATACAGACAATTGGATTGAAAATGGCTTATGGCCAAAACGTTTCCACAACAAAAATGTAATTAAAATACAAAACTATTGAAGACTTAATAAGCTTTTACCAACTACCTCGAACATCTTAGTTTTCAACTTAGGATTTACAACATATAATATATAAATATAAATATATATATATACATATATATATATATACATATATGTATAATTTTTTATATATATATGGCACAGGTCAACAGAATATGGAAGATGATATTGGACTAGGAATCATCGCAAATACTAAAAAATAGAATTAAGCAACATGCCAAAAATATTCATGAAAAATCAAATAAAACAGCTCTTACGGACCACGCATTTAAGAACAGACATACATTTGACTTGGATGACAGCAATAGTTGGCAAGGCAGTCCAGGCAACGAATGCTTGAAAACAGCTATAGGTGTAAATTTTTGGAACACAATTTTTGACTTTGTGACTTTGTTTGGGCTGGATAGGAGGTGAACATACCAAAAGTCCCCTCCCCACCTTGCCGGGGGGGTTTAGAAGGTCCCATTTTTCGGGTTTTCAGTTATATCTCGAAAACCCTGCGTCCTAACGACATGACTATTCTATAACAAATAAAAGCTGATTACATTTCCTGCAAGTTCTATTCTATAAAGGTTTTCGAGATATCTTTAGTTTTCGAAATATCCGCTCTTCAAAGTCTGCCATTTTGGGGAAAAACACTTTTGGCGCATATTTTTTCCCCGTTTTGACGGTATAACTCCTCAACGATCAACCCCCCCCCCCCCCAAAAAAAAACGGTTATAGGGTTGATGAACCCAAAAAATAAATAATGGTTATAGGGTTGTAGAGTATTGCATTCCCTTCAATAATATATATTACTTTGCTCTTTTATGGATTTTCCTTCAAACGTAAAAATAATTTCAGTGTTTATCTTGAAATCTGAAATTTAGCGACTAATAGTCCATGGAACTAAGAGTTATAGATGGAAATGTTTGGAACACAATTATTGACTTAATAACTTTGTTTCGGCTAGTTAGGAGGTCAACGTATGCAAAGTCCTCACCCGTAGCCTCTGTGCCGGGGTGGAGGAGGGTTTAGAATGTCCCATTCTTCGGGTTTTCACTTATGTCTCGGAAACCCTTCGTCCTAGCGACATGACCATTCTATAACAAATGAAAGCTGATTAAATATACTACAAATTCAATTCTATAAAGTTTTTCGAAAAATCTTTAGTTTTCGAAATATCCGCTGTTGAATGTCTGTCATTTTGGGAAAAAACACACTTTTTGACCAGATAACTCTTTAAGGATAAACCCAAAAAATAAATTCCGTTAATTGGGTTGTAAAGCATTACATTCCCTTCAAGAATATATATAACTTTACTATTTCATGTATTTTCCTTCAAACGTGAAAACATTTTTAGTGTTCATCGTAATATCTGGCGACAACTGTCGACCAATGTACCTTTCAAGTTTCCACCATTTCCAGTCAATGTATTGTCCAAAATATACTCCATTATGTAAATATAGTGAGTACTGGACGTATAAATAGCACAAAATATATAATTTTGGGCCAACTGACCAGTTCTTCACACTCAATTAGATAAGATCTTGTCTATTATATTGGCAATGGTTTTGCTTATATAACGTTTGAAAGAAAATACATAAAATAGTAAAGTAATATATATTATTGAAGCGAATGGAATGTTCTACAACCCTATAGCCGACATTTATTTTTTGGGCTCATCGTTGAAGAGATATCCGGTCGAGAATAGAAAAAAGTGTGTTTTTCCCCAGTGACAGACATTCAAGAGTGGATATTTCGAAAACTAAAGATATCTCGAAAAACTTTATTGATTAGAACATGTAGGAAATTTAATCAGCTTTCATTTGTTAAATGATGATCATGTCGCTAGGACGCAGGGTTTCCGAGGTATAAGTGAAACCCCGAAAAATGGGACCTTCCAAATCCCCCCCCCCTCCCGGCACAAAGGTAACGGGCAAAGACTTTTGATATGTTGAACTCCTAACTAGCCGAAACAAAGTTATAAAATTAAAAATTGTGTTCCAAACATTTACATCTATAACTCTTAGTTTCCTGGACTATTAGTCGCTAAATTTCTGATTTCACGATGAACACTGAAATTATTTTTACGTTTGAAGGAAAATACATAAAATAGCAAAGTAACATATATTATTGAAGGGAATGCCATACTATACAACCCTATAACCGTTATTTATTATTTGGGTACATCGTTGAAAAGTTATCCGGTCAAAACGGGGAAAAAATATGCGGCAAAAGTGTTTTTCCCCAAAATGACAGACTTTCAAGAGAAATTTAATCAGCTTTCATTTGCTATGGAATAGTCATGTCACTAGGACGCAGGGTTTCCGAGATATAAGTGAAAACCGGAAAAATGGGACCTTCTAAACCCCCCTCCCCCCGGCACAAAGGCTACGGGCGACGACTTTTGATATGTTCACCTCCTATCCAGCCCAAACAAAGTTACGAAGTCAAAAATTTTGTTCCAAAAATGTCCATCTATAACTGCTCGTTGACTGGACTGAGGACAGAAATAACATCAAATACAATGATGTTGTATACGGTTTTTATTTTCGCTAAGGGGGACCCTTAAAATTTTGTTAAAGATTTAAGAATCCGGCCATATTTCAAAGAACATTTACCCGATCCAAACCAAACTTGGAGGGTCAATAAAGACCATAATGTGACACATTTCCGTCCAATCGGGGTGTTTCTACGTGTTCTGGAATTGACGTTATATGCAAAAAAGTTTACATTCTATTTTTATTTTGAAACCCATTTTTCGCAAGTACCTTTTGAGATAATACAATAGTCATTTATATGGTTAGAAAAAGGAGTCTTTCTCCTTTCGAAAGATTTCAATGATGTAAAAATCGGATTATCTCAAGAGGAGATATTGAATTTCAACATTACCTTTACATTACCTTTTCGTTTACAAATTTTTAGTCTCTTCCAGACTAGGAAAAATCATTATTTTTTGTTTTCAATGATATTCAATATATTAGGGTTTCTTGGAGTGCTGATTTCAAATCTGCTATTATTTTTGGTGTAAAAAAATGTATAATACTCGTTTACCTGAAAACGATAGCATATTTTTGAATATATTTGTGGAAATATAAATTATTTTTTAACGATTATATTTTTCTTTTAATCTGCTCTATAAAACAAATGAATTGGTGAAAGAATCATGTCAATATCATTTTCTAAACTCTATATAAAAAATAAAGCACTTTCAACCTATTTTATTTTATTTCTCGGCTCCTAAGGCGCATTGGACGGAACGCTCGGACACGTGTCGACTATTTTTCGATGTAGAATCACCAGAAAAAAAAATGTCCAAATCGGAGACCCCATCGCTGTATACTCCCCTTGTGAGTATACTGCTACTAGTTAGTCAGTAGTGCCAACACGAATAGACACATTTGATACTGCATCTATGAAAGCTGGGAATGTGATTGAATCAGTTGGCCGAAATATCCGGGAATAGAAGGATTTGGTTGAAAGATGCAATGGGTTTGGAAGCAGGAGATTATTTAAGTTCTGGCATGAAGGAATTATGAAGGGGATAATGTTATTGTTTGATAAAGGTGGGCTATGTGGAATTGTGCACCTTAGAAAAGGTGCAGTTGTGACAGAGAGTAAGGATGTGTTTACATCTGACACTTCTAACAGAATATATATGTCAGGTGTCGGATAGATATTCTGTTGCAAGTTTACATACTGACAGAAATATCTAGAAATAAATGTCATGGATATGTATATGACAGTTCTCTATTTGTTGAAATTTGCGATAAATGTACGGCCTGTCATAGATCATGGCACAAATAGTCTTCGTTTACATCTTTTGGTGTAGAAGTGTCGACAATACAGCTAGTAGCCAAGATATTTATCTCTGGCGTTAAATTCTTCTCTTTATAAACAGTGTTTACACCTGATGGTATAGAAGTGTTGACACTTATGCCTCGAGCTAAAAATATGTATTTCAGACACAAATTGTTCGCAGTTTACATTAGTCACAATATCTGTTTGACATAAATACCATGCAATAACTGTCAGGTGTAAAGGCACCCTAACGTAGTTGCTGGAGATACATCACAATCTGAGTTTGCTTTAAATTCGACAAAGCAATAATAATATTTAAGGACACGCCTGCTTATACATCAATTGATGCCTGTGAAGGATTCGCTGTTTGTCGGGGTGTGAATCGCTTGTATTTTGCTGGTATTCTTCTATTTTTGAATAGTTTTGATTTGTGTCTTCTGTTTTAAATCTAACCCATCATATAACTTCATGTAATTGTACATTACACAGGATTTCGCCTTTTATGGAACTTTTTACTCACCTTTAGCGTGATTGAATGTCTTAATAACATATAATTCTTGCAGTTCGTGTTAATGTTTTTTTTTTTTTTTTTTTAAGGCAAAAAGGAATTGTAATACTATTATCGTGAATTAAAAAAATAAAACCCCATGTAATTTAATAAATAGATCTCATACAGCTATAGGATTTTTTGTCGCGAATTTCTTCCACAAAAACAATGTTCCGGTGAGAGGAGTTTGCTGGTTAACAAAATTTCCCTTTGAAATCACAAAAAGCATTATAGTATCAGATTTTATACTTTTTTTTTTGTAATATAGGTTTGTACTTCCTACACTCGTGGGTCGTTCCACCTATAACCGTGCCGAACCTTGGGAAAAATTGTGCAGAAGAATGATTAATTTCACCCATTGGTAGACGATTATTTTTTTGAATTGTATGAAATAGCAGTATACGATCACGATCAGTTACCGTGCAACCAATATGTAAGTATGGACATCCAAGGAAATCACTAGCGCAACCGAATTCGTGATCATTTTTCGAAGCTCCCCTTTCAAACAAACCTTTCCGTTACCTTCCGACTTCAGCACTGCAGTAAGGCTGTTACGGCACTCCAGTTATCACATAACATACTACTATATAAATGGCGGAAATTTTTGATTTGTCGAGTGACGAAGAAGAGATGGATCTAGTTTTTGCAGAAGACAAAAATTTATCTGCAGCCGATCAGCCGAATCAGCAAACTTCGGCTGAATGTAGTATGTCAGTTGATGAAACTCCATCTAATCAGCCTCCTCCTCCTCCTCCTGTACGTAGTTTCAGTGATTATTACTTCTCTGCTAGATTACTCAAAATATGTTTTTTAAATGAAGAGTTCCTTCTATTCAAATTTACCCACATTCAGCTAATTAGGAAAAACATGATAACTTTGTAAAATACTTGGATGCATAGTTTTATTTCTACTGTTGAGAAATTTTCAAGTTGATTTAAGATCATTGTACATGCTACCTTCCTGCTAATGAATATCACGAAATACGATAACCAGGCTAACTATTTACAAATCAGTTTGTCTTTTGTTTTAAACATTTAATTTTTTTAAATTCTATGTTTATTAGTCCATTTACTTTTAAACTGACATTGTATTTAATGTTTGTCATAACTGAATAAATGCCAGTTTAAATTATTTATGGTTCAATCAAACTATCATCATTTTTGTTCTCTAGGATTTGATTGTTCCAATACTCGATTGTCTTTTACATAAAATGTATGATAAATATTTATCACTAAACGCTCACATTGTGATATCCACAGCTTCTAGTATCATTAAATATGCTCCTTATTAAATGATAATTTTAAATAATTATAACAAATATAATAGGGGTTTTCTCGTTAATTTAAATTGTCTTTCTCTTCATTTTAATGGACTTATCTGAATGCGCATGCGAGATAAACATTTTTTTGGTATATATTTAATTCTTATAATCACATTCTATCTCACAACTTGCAAAAGCTCTCTTTTTTCATTCCTTCACTAGAAATTATCAATGAAAGTTGTCTTAAATATCTTGTGGTTTTAATCGAGAATTCCTGAGAATATATAAATCAAAATGTGACAGTAAATCTAGTTGCAGCAACCTTTTTTTGGAATCAAAAAGGATTGTTTTATCAACATTTAAGTTGGAGACCCTATATAGAGCAAATAAAGAAAGAACAAATCTGTTGGTGGTCCGAAAAAGAAATTGTCAGGGTTCAGTCATTGTGTCTTAATAAAACTACTTTTTTTCCCCTCATTTTCACTTAAAAAATGTAGTTTTATTAAGGCACAATGACCCAACACTGACATTTTCTACCTTTAATCCTGTTTTATACTAACATAAATACATTAGGTTCTAAATAAACCTGTATAGTATTAGGGTCGAGAGCTCAATTACTTCTCAATTTAATATTTAAACCAATGAAAATGATTTTTTTTTTTTTTAGTTAATAATATTTAAAATTTTGTCATTACCATATTTACATAAGTATGATATAGTTTTTTAATTGCATATATTTCATATTTTATCTTATTAATTATAACTTCAAACCCTTTCAATGGAATGAAATGACTCGAAGCTCCCGGTGCACTCGATGCTTATTCTTCTAGCTTCCCCCATACACCCGCAAATCTCTCCTCATATTGATTCTTTCGTCTCTCTCAGCATCCTCTTGTTATATATTTGGATTTATTAACTTAGAATGTCAAATGTCTTTTACATTGGTAATTTTATACTAAACTGAAAGACATTTTCTACCATGGAAAATCTCTATGAAAAGAAGTGAAGATATAATTACTTGATTGATATCATTTATAGTATATAATAATATAAGGAGGCTATTTATACCGACCTCACTAAACAAGATCCAAATTGTGACTGAAAAATATAAACACCAAAAATAGGGTTAGAGAGACAAATCTGTGCACGACGAGGCGCATCAGCTCTAACAATTATCCATAACAATGTCAATTGTAGGACTTTACATTTTTTTTTCTTATAGATTATAATTTCCTTGCACAACACATAATTTCAATTAATATACAAAGATTTGATGAAATAAAAAAATATATATTTGAAGAACTGGGTGAAACTCTATTCATAAATAATAAAATCAACACTACTAGCAATTCCAGCAAATTAAGATATAAGGCCTCGGTTAATTTAACCTTTAGAGAAAATAAACAGTCATTACAGATTCTTAAACTGCTCTCAAAATGTAATGCATTATTTCATGATGACATGTTTAGAAGCCTCAAGGACAATACATTGATCTCTGACGTGGATTCAATGAAGCTGAGAACACTACTTATTCTCAATAGGTCCCACTGATTTTATTCGAGTTAATAGCACTAGGCCAGAGAAACAAAATAAGATTAATGAGCCAACGGAGCAACAAGTTAACTTATAAGGAGCGTCACGGGTAGCGAGAGGGGAATATGAATTCTCTCGTGTGGAGCGGCTGGGGCCCTGCTTCTTGTGCATGAGTTAATTCTTCTGAGCAACGAAAGGCTTAAGTAATGAATTAAATAATCTTGAGAATCTGTTTATTATAGTTATAAAATTGATATGAATTAGTTACCAACAATCTTTTAAAAGTATATTGAAAGATGGCAAAATAAAGAGATTTTATGTTTTATATTATTTGTCGCTATCACCTAGTTTTGGAATTTTTATTTATTTATTTTATATTTTTATTTATTTATTTATTTTTTTTAATCCAATTTCCAAATATAGAGGGATTGCTGAAAAAAATTGATCTTTCTTATCATTCTCCTGGGGTGAATAGTAAGGTTTACTAAATTTATTGTTGACATAGTAGATATTATAAATTGCAAGAACTTTTGAATTTAATAGTAATTTTTGAAAAATCATTTGACCTTGTACCTATTTTATAAAAGTTATTTTAAATTAAAAATTGACTTGGTTGAATTGTTTTTTATCTTAAGTATCTTTTTCGAGCAGCAGAGCTTTAGAGAAAAAGGATTTTTTTTTTTTTTTTTTTTTTTTAGAAATTTGGAGGATACGCCTGAGTAGTGCGGGATAAATATTTTTTCAAACAAATGTCTACCTCATTTGAGTGTGTTGGACGCGTTTGTTATTCATCAAGATCAATAAAAAAAGCTGTAATTTTCTTTTTATATTTAATAAGCAGTGTAGTATCTCATATATACAGCACTCTGGAAGAAAAGTAATTAAAAAATCAATAATATAGTCAGCTGTTCATAAAACATAAATTAGCAAAATTATTTGTGCTGTTTTGTTTTTTTATATATTTTATTACTACTAAGGAGTGTTGTGAACACTGCCCACCTCTTGAGGAATGTGCTTAGTTATGCAGCTCCTGCATTGTGGACTTTTTTTTGTAGTTCATTGAGAAGAGATGGTTGACCGTTGAGATTGGGAAGGTGAGATTTTCGGGATTTGTAATGAGAGTTAATAAAACTAATTTTTTTAGTATACAAATTATTTATATTTGCCATCGTTTCTGTGAGATATGTAGCAACTTCCATATGTTGTTCACATAATCCTGATGAAAGCCTGATGCTCAAGCCAAAATATTGGCAATTATAATAACCCATTATTATATTAAAATATGTAGTTTTATGAACTCCCATGATCGAATCCCAACAATTTCCACCTTTGCAATCTCAGCACACAATAATCTCTTCTCAATAATCTATTTCGTTTTATTTCCATTCACGGTAATTCCTAAACATTTATATGAAGCTTGACTGCTAGGGGGTCAATTTTATACAGTATTTATTTGGCAAAAATCAAAACCAGTTCTGAATGAGTGCTTTGGACTCTTTTAATTGAAGGCATCCAAATCATTATTAATGGATCCAGTATACAAAATTGTTCCCTGCCCCGATGGGCAATATTTCAACTAGCTTATTAACTTATCAATTTTGATAGATAGAATCAATATTTTTATTAGCTATATTTTTATTTTTCCTTTTTATGTGTAGTTTAAAAAATGTATGTATTGTTATTATAGGAGGCACACAAAAGGAAACCCGAAGAATCTTTTGAAATCAAAATCAAGAAACAAAAATTTGAATGATCCAACTCAAATTGAACTTTATGGTCATTATGTATCTAAGTAAATAAATTTAATTCTTTAAATCTTCATGTTAATTCATTTAAACATGTCTTCTGAAAAAAAATAAAATTGTGGAACCGGATCCGGTGGCCATATACAGCCCAGGGCATTCAGAGACTGCAGAAAATCCAGAGGTTATTTTTTTTTTTTTTTGTATTTTTTTTAATTTTTGACGGCGCATCGACAAATCGTGGCCATTAGCGCCGACGTCCAGGGTGCAGCCAGGAATTTTCTCAGCGAGCCCTGAGATGAGAAAATTCCTGCCACCGGTGGGTATCGAACCCACCATCTCCCGCTTAAGAATCTAGCGCGCTAGCTACTAGACCACGGGAGACCCCTATCTGAGGTGATGTTACCAAAAATTATTTAAAGCCATGTATCGTAAGTACATAATCGTAAAATGTTTATTTATGTTTGTATACCTTGTTGTTGTTTTGTTTTGGTGCCTGATTAATTAATTTTTGTATGACTGCAATAGAATGGATGAGGCTGTTTTTTTATAATTGACGAAGACAAATAAATAAAAATGTTAGCAAATCAGACATACTCATTCCAAATCATCAAAGAACTGCTTACAACATCACGCATACATGAAATAGAATGAATTATAACTGAATGTTTAACTTCCAAACTAGTGAAAAGTTAAGAGTCAAACATGTTTTCAGGTTTGAAATTGAAACACCTGCCACTATTCAACAGCCGTGTTTTCTATCCCCTTCTCTCCATTGCCGTAAATATGGTAAAGAACTGTCGTTTCATATCACCTAAAGCTGCAAAGTCATAACATTTTAACAACTGAATCTACAACTAAGTTATAACTTGAGCCACATTTGTTCAACACCTTCCACGTTTTTAATTTAAGGTCCTATTTTTAGACTCATTCATTCAATGATGAAAATAAACAGATCTTATTATTCATGGAGTTTTATTTGAAAATATGATAATACAGTGGTCATTCGTATTATTATTAAAGGATATAATTAAAACTCAGATTATCTCAAAATAATTTATTTAACCCATTGAAAAATACTTATCACAATTATAACAAACCACCACATTTATCATTTCGGTAACATAAAAATATACAGACTAGGGCACAAATGTAGAAAACATATTATAATAGTATATATACAACGAACAATTTTCATACAGTATAAAGTTTTGATTAGAGTTTGAAAACCTATATTTTTCTTATAATACTGACTGTTGAATAACTAAAATAACATCAATAAAAACAAAATGGGATAATGCTATAATATAAATGGAAAAGAATTGTGGATCATTCCAATTAAAAGTTTTACATTTCATTCATTTACAAGTCCTAAATATATTTGGCACAAAACAACATGAATCAATCCTTTAGTACACGATATTTTGGTTCTTGTTTAAGCCATGAAAGTTTTAATTTGAAAATTTTATTTAACACTTAAAGCATTATATCCATAGATTGTTTCAAATAAATTTAAAAAAAAAATGAAATAAATAGTTTTTATTTAGTGAGTTGTTTCATACTTGTATTTAACTTATAATAGAATTTCAAGTATATGGAAAAAAACAAGTATTCCATTGAACTTTTCACTTGGTATTCTAAACTTTGTTTTTAACCTGCCACAATAATTTACATTTTACTCTAAAGTTTAAATGGCATTATATACATTTACAATTAATATAAAAAACTCATATTTAATAAATGCCATAGAATATTCTTTAGTAATATATTCAAAGAACAATAAATTTAATTCACGAATAAAAATCAATATTCAGTAAAATGTGTAATGGTCATGATTTTAGTATTTTCCCCAACTAAAATCACAAAAATTACACTTTCTTATAAAACAATTTTTTTAAATATTTCACTAGTCTAATACATTAAATCTACCTAATTTCATACTACTATCAATTTAACAAAATTATCATTTCTTCAAAAAAGGAATGCAAGCAATTAAAATATTCATCTTAACTTTCCGTTGATGATAATTTTGTCCTGTCAACAATTTAAGAAACTCCATTTACATTAAACTCTACCTCTTGTATAGAAGAGGCTGAAAACATAATGATAACTTTCGATGTATAATATCAGCCATTTAACCAAAAAAATCTTAAGTTTAAGAAAATCTGATACTTAATCACACAATCAATATGTTTTATTGACAAGATACACAGTTATCTTATGAATTAGGGTGAGGGGATTTCTAAAATACAGCAGTACACAGATGGACCCGAGGTAGACTGATTTGTGAACCCCATGTGAATATTTTATTTAAACATATCTATTCATCATTAGACATGGAAATCATGGACATTTGGCAAAAATCTCACAGATAGGAACTGCACCACCGTTGTTAGTTTTCTAATTGTTGACACTTAGATGCCCAGTGACATAACAACAATGATAATACAATTGTGTCACTGACCATCAACGTGTTAATACACTGTTTTTCTTCTAGATAGTAATTCAAATTTGGCAAATGTGAATGAATGAGGTCAATGCATATGTGAACAAAAGAGGTCATTTAGGATTGTCACACCTAGTGATTCCCTATCATCTATTGGTAATAATCAAAGAAATCAGAAAACCTGACCCTCTTCTAGAAAAGAATAAACGGAGAGAAGAAAATACTGCCCTTTAAAACTGCCCATATAATATCTTCACACAATGGCTAAAGTAGTTTTATATATATATATACATATATATATACATATATATATATATATATATATATATATATATATATATATATATATATATATATATATAAACAGTAGGACCTCTATTATCCAGGGTAATGACGGGGAGGGTGGTCCACGGAAAATCGAAAACCCCGGATTATCGAAACACAATATTTTATTGATTAAATGTGCTGGATTAAAAGGTTATAAAGAAAAACTGTGTACTAGATGTCATGTAAACCTTTTTATTTGCTTTGAGAAATGTGTATGTAAACGTTTTATTAATTAATAATTTCTATAAGTGCAAAAATAAACTCAAGTTCAACTCAGCGCGTTTTTGCATAAACCATTGATAGACAGCATGATCTAGGTCTTTTAATGAAGAGGTCTCCATCACTTTCCTAGAACACATTGGTTGGGCCGACGACGAGACGAAGATGGAAATGTCTTTTTTCTTATTCACAATATCATGAACTGTTTGTTCGCCAATTCCGAATTCGGCGGACAATGTTTTAACCCTTTCACCTTTTTCTTTCCGTTTTATAATGATTAATTTTGTTCTAAAGTTAACACGACACGTTTTCTTTTTTGAGCCATTTTAATTTTTATGTAAAATACGTATGTACTCGAGTAAAGAGTTAAAGCCCAACAGAGGAAATATTTCCTTGGTAGGTTAACAGCCCGTAGGGGATTCATAGAAAGACATGAAAACATTTCAGTTCCAAGAATATGAAATAAATTGAGATGCTTCCAGAAATATGGAATCACCACATTCTTCCGAAAACAGTGCTGTTTTTCCTTCCTTAGTTTACAACGTACGTAATTAATTTAAATTCATATTTATGTACGTAACCGTCATTACATACATACAAATATTTAATACATAATTATGAAATCAAATGCTTTAGTTGATAAGAATAAAAATAATGCAATAATTATGTTTGTATGTACATAATACTTAAAGAAAGAATAAAAATAAAGATTCCCCCATCGAGACCCCGGTTAATTGAAATCTCGGATAATAGAGTCCCAGATAATGGAGGTCCTACTGTATATATACATATATATATACATATATATATATTAATTTGAACTTGATTAATCTTTCTTCAGAATATAAATGTATTATATATATTAGGGTGGCCTTTATTTTTCAAACTTTCTAAAAGTTTCTACATTTACAATAAAATTGTTGGAACTAAACTACCTCCGAAATGGCATGTTTTAAAAGCTGATTTCTACATTGTAAAAGTTGTAAATCTTACAACAAAGGAGAGAGCAGCATTGGTGATTCAGGAAGTTTTCATTTTTTAGCAAAAAGCTCCAATTTGTATAAGAAGGACTGACCACTGGGTTGAAAAGTTACTCAAACTTTTTAATTAATGGAAAAGTTTACAGAAAAATGTTTCAATCCTCTCTGGTAGTTAGTTCCCGAAATTGTGGTTCTACCCTTATTTGATGACCATGTTCCAACAGTGGTTAAGGCAAATATAGCTCAAATTGTGCTCGAAGCAGACAATGCAGAAGAATAAAAAAATCAACTAAAGAGTTAGGTTCGCCACCTAACATGGGCGTATATAGAAAATAATTTCTGTTTGATTGAAACAGAAATAGGGGGTGTGAGCAACAGAATATTAACTTTTGAAAAATTACCTACAGTAAAGCTAAGGTCCACCCTAATATATATACATACATTTATATTCTGAAGAAAAATTAAACAAGTTCAAATTATTAAAATAGTTTAAGCTTTTATAACTGGAGGATATACTCATATATTATTGCAATATATATATATATATATATATATATATATATATATATATATATATATATATATATATATATATATATATAAAAGAGTTCACTTTTTGCACATGTACTTTTTATGCAAGGCTGAGGTTTTCTTTTATTTATTAACTAAATTTAAATAAATTAATACATATGTACATCTTAGTTATAAAACTTAAACTATTTTAAAGATTTAAATTTGTTTTATCCCACTTCAAAATATGTCAAATTATATTATATTTTTTCTTAAGTCCAGATTATTTTTTATAGTCATTTTTTAGAACATAATATTTATAATAAATATAAATACTCAAGTTTATTGTCATTATTGTTATTTATATATTTTTGAGAAACATTAGCTGAAACTTACTTTCTACAAACTGGGAAAATTTCATTTCACACATGTATTTTTTGTATAAAATAACATATAATCTGGTAAATTATGTGAAGAGGCATGATATCTTATTCTAAATATTTTTTCAAAAATTCACACTTCTAAGACTATATCAGTAAAATAATACAAAACGTATAATTCATCTACTAATTATGTCCGTTATATGTTCCAAACTTTATAATATCTATAGGAGGCTTATCCAACCTTGAAAAATAAAATTCTTTGTGAATGTACAAATTCCAGGATACAATAATGAAATAAAGTACAAATTTTATTATTTTTTTTACTCACTCGTTCACACAAACACACACACACACAGACATGAATAAACAAATAAACTTATAAAATTATAACTATTTTATGCTCGAAAAATAAAGTTAATATAACTTTTGAACATTTCATGATATTTGTGATTTATTCAGAATAATCTTTGCTGTCATGAGAGCCGTTATTTTTTCTAACTAAATGATGTCTTATTTTAAAGATTTATAAAAAAAAAAAAAAAAAAAAAAAAAAAAAAAAAAAAAAAAAAAAAAAAAAAAAAAAAAAAAAAAAAGAATGGATGAAGTGGAATGGCATTGTAACGTGAACTAATTAGTTTGAAACAATTTATCAGTATATTCATCAGGTATTTCTTTTTTTAGACAAATGTAAAAGCGAAGGAATCATAATGAAGTTATATATGATCATTTATACAAGTGGCAACATAACCTCATTACTAATAAGTTTGTTCTCCACTACATTATTTTACACATATCTTATTTACATGGTCTCCTCTGTATCATTTTTATTGCTCAATAGAAGATTTGGAAATTTTTATTCCTTTTGAAATTAAGTATAACAAATTCAAATCAATGAAATAATTGTCTAGAACAGGATATAAAGATATTTAAATTTTCATTTTTAATTAAATGTATAAGAAAGGTGTAAAATAACTTATTGTTTAAAATAAGAAAACACAATTCCATGTGGTATACAATAAAACTGTCATAACTTGAAAATATGTGAATGTATTATTATTATTATTTTTAAATTTATGCTCTATGTTTTGTTTATATTTTAGATTACAAATAATAATCTTCATTTAAATTAAATTGGAGTATTTATTCATTTAAATGGCATTTACAGACATTTAAATTTCAATCCACATCTTCAGTTAATAAGTTCCTTATCACTGATTTGTTTTATTGATAACAATAAAATTTACATTTTTACTCTCTACAACATAAAATAATTATTTCATGATTTAAAAAAATCATTGATGTTCATTAACAGCTAATAATGAAGGATTTAAAAAAAATTAAGTTGATCATTTTAATTAAAACAACTTATTTATACTTTTTACAAATGGCTCATAATTGCTTACTAAATTTATAACAAAAATAGCACTAGAGTGATATTACATTACATTGTTTTCTAACATTTCTTTCGAAATCGAAATTTTCGAGTATGAATCTTTGTCTTCTTCCACTTCTTCAATGATTTCTTCGGAATCATGCTCAGATTCATTCATTCTGTAAATTCGAAATTGAGTTAGAGAAATAATTAAAAGAAGTTCCAAATGAAAGGTCTTTTATCAACTATATATTAAGAAATGTTATGTAGAGTGTTGTTAGCATTCTGAAATGATTTTTCATTTGAACTTAGAATTGTTTAAATTTGTAATTATCATTATAAACAGTCAGCTTCAATTGTAATTTCAATAAACTGATAATTATTTTTTTTTATTAATAACAAGGCCATTAGCACTGGGTTATAGGTTGCCACCCTTCCTAAATATCCATGGTGCAGCTGGGAATTTTTGCAATGGGCACTGAACTGAAAAACTCAACCTGCTACAGGCAAGATTTCTCATCTCCTGCATGAGAATCTACAGCGTTAACCAATAGACCATGGGGAATCCTAATTAAAATTATTAGTCCCCAGTTGGGACTACTTTAACTAAGCATGCGGTACATTCATCTCATTTTTTAAGTGAGTGTAGCTCATCTTGATGTGTGCTTTTCTTGGTATATCTGTTAAATTAAGGGCGTACGCCAACACACATTGCTGTTCTTGGATTAAAAATAAGAATACTCACTGAAAATAAGCCTGTAAAGTTGCTAAAATATTATTTTTTTTTTATTTTTTTTTTACGGCGCATCTACATCTAGGTCATTAGCGCCGACATCCAGGGTGTAGCGAGGAATTTTACCAGCGAGCCGTGGGATGATAAAATTCCTGCCGGAGGTTGGGAATCGAACCCACCATCTCCCGCTTATGAATCCAAGGCGCTAGCCATTAGACCACGGGAGACCCCCCATTATTTTTTCTAATTAAAACAGCTTATTATGATCATTACCTCAAAGCATAAATATTCCATTTATTTATTTCCACATATAACGTTTTGGCGTTCAGGCCACTTTCAAATCACTAGAAGAAAAATAAAGTAAATGTTAACTTCACAGTAAACCCTCCTATTCCATCATTTATATTAATATAGCCTCCCTATGTCAATATTTGTATATAATTTAAAAACTTAGTTTAGCTTAAAACCAGCAGCCTCTTTATTACACACTGTATTCTAGGCCTAGTCATCCTGGCATATTTCTCAACAACTAAACATTAAGCCTTAAAATTATTCATATATATATATATATATATATATTATTATTATTATTAAATTATTCCAATTTTACATTATTAAAACCTTACATTTATTTTATAGGTATAAATCCACTCCTTAAGCACAGCCATTCCACAATTTTCTGTACTATCCCCCATGATGTAGATGCGCCGTAAAAAAAAAAAAAAAAAAAAAAAAAAAAAAAAAAAAAAAAAAAAAAAAAAAAACTATCCCCCACATTGACAAGAATATTTCAAATCAGATAAGTGACCATCCACCATTGTATTTTCTACGAATGCTGTCTTATTTGGATTTTTCATTTTATTTTTCACATCATATTGATGTTGCTTAAACCTTTCTTCAACGTATTGGCCTGTTTCACCAACATATACTGCTGGGCATTTGAAACATCCCACTTGATACACCAAGTCCATTTTCTTTTGCAATATAATTTTGTCCTTCAGGTCATTATATTAATTTTTATGTGCTTTCCCAGCACATAAAAATGTGAACCTTGCTTTCCAGTTTATGTGCAATTTAAACTTCATCGAACTCAAATTCCTTTAATGATCTTCCTATTTGTTCACTCAAAATTTTAATGTAAGTAAATTTCATATATTTCTACCTATTTACAGCTTTATTATTAAGTATTATTGCCATTTCCCTTTATATCAAATTACTATTTTTTCTTATTTTTCGCACACTTTTTTAATTAATTGTTTGGGTTAATATTTACCCGGAAACTTTTGATATATTACCGGTTCAATATTACTTAACATTTTTAAGGTTGTTATTTTCATTGCTTTGTGTATACAATTATTAAGTAGGTTTCTTTTCATCTTTTTCGGGTGACGGGAATAATAATTTTGAATATTATTACTGAATTTTTCTTTCTGTATCAATACGTTTCCAAACAACCTTCATTTCTAATTACATTCATATCCAGAAATCTTATTGTATTATTTGTTTCAAATTCATTAGTAATTTATTATGTAAACTATTTAAAGCCTGAAAAAATAGCCTTTCCTCTTTCTTTTTTATTAACAAAACATATCATCTGCATACTTTAAGAGAACTTTCAATTTAATTTTTGTAGTATTAATCGTTGATTTCAATCATTTATTTAACACAATTCCTGATAAATTTGTACTTAGCTCCCCTCCCAATAGCAATCCCATTCTTTGTTTATAGTAATTATTATTAAGCCTGCAGCGGTCGTGTCCATTTAATATCATGGGTCTTACAGACGCCACATGCCTTTAGTCCTTTTAAAACTCAATATAATTGTTTTAAAGTAAATAGCGTCCATTGGTTATTATTAAAGATGTATTAATGTTTAGTTCTAGAGTACAAAAAGTCCGTCTCGCAGGAACTGCATCATCTTAGCGCGGTTCCGTTCATATCCCTAGTCTAATTTGGAAAGATTAAAATAGAAGCAATTATTATTTTGGTTCCACCAGTCTTTTTTTTTTTAATTACTTATTATAATGGCGTGTCAACCCTTAAGGTCACTAACGCCATTCCTGTGTGTTGTAAAGTCTTGAAAGGTCATGATATACGATCTTACCTGGAAGGGTCCCGGTAGTTACAAGGTCTTGGAATCTTGGAAATCTATATTTCTAACAATAAATTGTTTTTGTTATTTTACTTAACCAGTTTTATTGTCAAATACATTATCCAACTATAAGCAATTAAAAAATAACAAGGAATAAAACAGACAAAAAGAACCGTTCGAATAAACGAAATCAATTAATTTAAAGTTTTAAGCACTTATTTCTCCGATTGACATCGCCTAATTAAAACTTTCTTCAGAACCTTTTTTGTAGAGCATTTAGTAAGCTTCCGAATGGTAATCTTCCGCTTCCCAAGATTGTCAACGGTTTTCGAGCTACTAACGAAAGTATACAAAGTTACCAAAACTTTTTTTGTCTGTTAATAAAAATATTTTATTCTAACCCTTCCTTTACTCTAAACGTAACAAAAATTTCAACATATTAGTGTTGATGAAATTCGAGCATGCAGACAATGTTTCAACTGTATCCCATAATTCTAAGTACCAAAATCAAAGACAAACAACCCTCCCTAGGAAGGACGCTAGGCAGTTGAAAAGCTATATCTTGGAAATCCATATCTCTAACATTAAATTGTTTTTCTTATTTTTCTTAACCTGTTTTATTTTCAAATACATTATCCAACTATAAGCAATTAAAAAATAACAAGGAATAAAAAACAGACAAAAAGAACAGTTCGAATAAGCGAAATCAATTACTTCAAAGTTTTAAGCTCTTATTTCTCCGATTGACATAGCCTAATCAAAACTTTCATTAGAACTATTTTTTTAGAGCATTTAATAAGCTTTCTAATGGTATTCTTCCGTTTACCAAGATTCTCAACCTTTTTCGAGATATTAAGGAAAGTAAACAAAGTTACCAAAACTTTTTATGTCTGTTAATAAAATATTTTATTCTAACCCTTCCTTAACTCCAAACGTAACCAAAATTTCAACATAGTAGTTTCGATGAAAGTAGAACATGCAGAAAATGTTTCAACTGAATCCCATGATTCTAAGTACCCAAACCAAAAACGGTATTCAAAAACTATTTTTCCCATTTTCTCAAAAACGGTTAAAGCTATCGCCTTGAAAATGGTTTCCTAGCCCAGGAAGCATATAAAAGGTGTACTTACAAGCTTATGAACTCAAAAACGTAAGCGTTACGATTTTTTTGCGCGAATTTCGCCCCAAACGCCATCTTCCAGTAGGCGGATTTTGCTGGTTAACGAACTTGACCTTTCAAATTAGACGAAAGATTTTTGTACCAAATTTCATCAAAATCGAACCATTCGTCTGGGAGCTACAGAGCGAACAGACATATATATATATATATATATATATATATATATATATATATATATATATATACATATATACAAATTTGAACCACCGTTATTTTCGGTCTCTAGGGGTTCTGAAACGCGAAATTTTCTAGTCGGCACTTCCGGATTGTTTCATTGTATCAACCTTATAAGCGGGGTTCATCTCTATGGGAGAGGGAGGAACCGCGCTAAAATAATATTTAAAGATATTTCTTAACTGAAAATAAGAAAATGAAACAAAACAAAACTATAAATTTTATGCTTTATGTTAACGGTTGTATATTCCCTAACTGTATAGTATTTTTGGAAGTTTCCAACAAGTTTTTGAAGTATTGCTCTCACTGCCGTGAGTGTCTGTTTTCCTTTTCTTCCCGGGTACCTTTATTATCTAATAAATAACAGGAATCTGTATCGTTGCTCTGACAAAAGAGATCTAGCGAATCCCTCGCCAGTCGTATCAGCTGTAGTTTTATCCCGGGCCCACCGGTGTACCATATGGTTTCATAGTTGATTCCAAGGATAACTTCATCATTAAATTCGTAAGGATCATTCCCCTCTTGTTCTGAGTCTGTATCATCCGCCCTTTTTTCCTCGAGATCAATGGAAATATCTGATTCTAAATCATAATATTCAACATTTTGACAACTACCAGCTAAGTCATCTTCAAGAGCAGCAACTGTATTCTCCATACGCTCTCTGTATCATAGGAATCTGAAATAATCCTTTCAGTAGCCATTCCTGAATCAAGAAATAAAAAATGCAAATGATGGAGAAGCAGAAATGAAAAGAAAAAAGTAACTTGTGTGGTTCTGTGCAGTCTGAGAGATACCAATATTATGTTATCTGCCAATATTATGTTATTATATATCCGAATATACAAAACAATTTTTTAACAAACTTGTTTAGGTATACATGAAATCTGATTAAACATACATTTGCAATAAGCAATATAATTATAACTTAAATTGAAAAAACAAATGAAACGGGAAGGGTCGTGTGGCGTCTGGGAGGCTCCAAAAAAAAAAATTATTACAATACTTTTCTCTATGGTTTCCAGGCGGATTTTGGTAGCCATGAGTAGTCTTGGAATGTTCGTAGGAGTTGTGGGGAAAGATACACATGGGTTTCTAGGAATCAGTTCCTTATCCATAATATACACACACCTGAGAAGTACGTCTGGTGCCTGTTAGATGCCACACGACCACTTCAGGGTTAAATGCAAAGAAACCATTCTCTTTACTATGTTTCATACCATCCATGTATCGATTCCTACTTTTTAAACATCTATTTAACTTTATTTTATCCCATTCCTCATTTAATATCTTATGCAGGGTGTCCCGCAATGAGATGTCATAACTTTAGGGGGTTCTTCTGCATGTCATTTGTAGTTGGTAAAGGTAGGACAATACTTCGGAATCAAGGAGGAAAGAAGACAGAAGAACATATTGGAAGTATTTGTTTTTTTCTCTGTGGCACACCGATTCCTAGGCCATTAGCGCTGATATCCATGGTGCAGCTGAGAATTCTCTTAACGGGGGTTTGGAATGAGAAAAATCCTTGCTCAAACCCCCATCTACTGCATGAGAATCCAGGGTGTTAGCCACTAGACCACAGGGAGACCCCTTATTGTAATTATTGTAACTATAATAAATACATATATTATATTTTATGTCTTGAGGGTCTAATTTTATTAAATTTCTAATTTTAATTCTGTTCTATTTAATAAAATAAAACACTAGAATTTCTGTTTATAAGCAACTGCATTTTTCATTAGAATCATTGGAAATTGTAAACAGGAAACTCTCTCCTGCAGATAAGAAGCGAAAAAATAGATTTAAGTAAAAGAACTCTAATCCTACTCTTATCTAAAGCCAGGCCAATGGATTTGTTACTAATTTCTCCATTATTCAAGAATTGTCTGCGTAAGTCTAACTTCCACCTTATTAAATAAGTAGATATTTATTTATAAGTCTGCTTGTGTGATGCTTCCATCCCAGGTTATGCGAATGCCCTGTATTTTTTTCCTAATGAAGAATAAACAGATATGGCATTTGTTTATGGCTTGGAAAAAGGGATTTTGCTCCTGATGTGGGACAACAGGAAGATATACTTGATTTGTTTAATGAACCCCCTACATCTAGTGTTCTTGAAGCAGTATCAGTACCTGAAATACCTCAGAATAGGGTACACAAACTTACAATAATTGTAATTATTTCTAATATGTTCCTCTGTCTTCTTTCATCCTTGATTCCGAAGTATTCCCTACTCTTAATCAGAGTAAAAAGTGTTTTACCTAGTGTCGGAAGGATGGGACATCACCATTATTGTGTGAAATTAAAGAATGTGCTCAGAATGGCTCATTCACTCTAAAGCACATTTATTGGTTTTGACTTAGAAATCTGAAAAAAAAAAAAAAAAAATAGATCCAAATAATTTTTTTTCTAGAACTATGAGGTGCCATTTTAAGGCTTATTAAATGAGTCAATTTTTGAGGTGGAGGCAAAACTCCAAGTCTAATATCTGATTAGGAAAAGATTGAATAATTTAAGAAAACACTATCAATAGTTCACATCTATTTGGCTTTTAGTATAGCTCTTCATTTACATGGCAATACATCAATAACGGGTGTTTCTTATTGAAAATTTAATGTAGATTCTAAAAATGTGATTGTTATTTACGATCCATTAATTAGATATCCCGAAAACACAAAGCACAATAGTTTTGAAAATAGACAAAAGTTTGAGTAGCTCTGTTTCATGTTGAGATAGAACGCTCATTTTGCCATCACTGAACTACAAATAGCATGCAGAATAAACCCCCTAAAGTTATGAAATCTCAATCCGGGACACCCAAATATTTCATTATATGGGACATAAGTAAACAGTGGTTCCACATCTTATCTCATCGTCCTCAATCACAATGTTTTTTAATACCTCTTTGCTTTCAATTTAATTTTTTATATCAAATGGGTTATGTTTATTTATTTCATCTGAACTCGATTTCAACAATTTAGACAGCTTCTATACCCTTTATTCCATTTTACTATTGGTCTGAGTGGCATATCTTCTTTGTGTAATTTTAGTCCCAAAAAGCCTAGGATTTGTAGTGTGTTTATTTAAATTTTTATAATCATCTTCTGTGATATACTTATTTTTCTTACATTTATCAATGGAAGTTGATATCATTTTATTTACTTCTTTTAAGGGATCTTTGCTATATTTTCTATATGCATTCTCCTTGTTTAATAATGAATTCATTTTACTTAGATATTGCTCTCTCTCCTTAATAGTAAACGTTTTTGAACAATTTTGAGCAACAATAGAGAAGCATCGTACATTAACCCTGGAACACAAACCTGTGTTATATTGATGCATATGAATGTAATCAATTGTCATTTTCTTCCGCTAAATGTACGTAGAGCCGGCCTCCCCTCCACCTATTCCTCGAGCAACTCCTCCTTCCCCCCTTCAGCATGGTCTCACCTCTCAGTGAGTGATTAGATAGGTGTGACCTTGATTTTCCCAGAAGACAGTGTATCAAATTGAAGTACAGGTTAGGTGATGCATGTACATTTTTCTCCGTCATTTTGATGCTATGTTAGTAATATGAGCATTAAGTCACTCTGATGTATAGGTAGTAATAAAGACTCATTATGAATTGCATCAATTTGAAACACAGTTAGTAACGAGCACCTGAAATATAATTACCGAATTGATTGATTCTGCAAATTATATATTGCTTATGCAGTAATTATTTTAAAAATTGAGAAGGCATTGGGATATTATATTGTTTTATTTTTTTTTTTTTTTTACGGCGCATCAACATATAGGCCATTAGTGCCATCTATGATTATTATTATTATTATTTTTTGTGAAAGACATATCCTTATTTTGACCAGCTTTGAATAAAATATATATATATATATATATATATATATATATATATATATATTTATATATATATATATATATATATATATTTAAATAAATATTGTTTTCGCACCACAGGTGTTTAGCTAACTAATTCATGTAAATACACAAGACGTGCATAGGCTAGCGTATTCCTCCCACATCTACCTTCTTCCATTTTCCATTGAGAGTTCCTACATAGTTCCTTGAAGGCAATATTGAGTTCCTTTTATTAGACTGCCTATATTACATATTAAAAGTGTGTCTATATTATATATTATAAGGCTGCCAATACTATATATGTACGAGTAATATTAATATTTGTTTTTAAATATATTTTTTGAAGTAATAGTCTCTTTCCTCTAAATTTTTTCTTGTTCAAGGTTTTGTTTTTCTTAGTTTGTATTTTTATACACTAAATATTTACAAAAATTCCTTTTTTTAACTACAAATTGTCTCCATTATTCCTGAAAATCAAGTTCTGACTCATTTTCCTGTGTATACGTCAGATTGATACACAGGTTAGTAATAGTAGAAGATAATTTTGGTTTATTATTCTAGGGTTAATAGTAATAAGTAAGCTATTCATTTTAAAACAAATACTCAAAAAATTAATAACATTATGCTGAAATTTTAAATAGAATTAAAAAATTAATGTGATAATTATTGTGATAAATAGGTCATTGTTATGGATAGTTAATATATTGATATTTAAAAATACATAATTTATTAAGAAAAAATGTATGAATGGTTTTTAAAAAGTTGTGTTATTATGTAAATAAAAAAAAAAAAAAATTCATCATTATTTTAATTTAAAATTGTGTTGAATGTTATCTATATTTATGATAGGCATAGATAAGTATTTTAGGTCATGAAATATTCTTGTCAATGTGGGGAATAGTAAATAAAATGGTGAAATGACTGTGCTTAAGGACTGGATTAATACCTATAAAATAAATGTTAGGTTTTAATAACATAATTAATGTAAAATTGCAACAATATAATGGCTATATATATATATATATATATATATATATATATATATATATATATTTATATATATATATATATAAATAAATATATATATATATATAATAATTTTAAGGTTTAATGTTTAGGTGTTGAGAAATATGCCAGGATGACTAGGCCTATAATAAATTGTGTAATAAAAATGCTACTGGTTATAAGGTAAAACAATTTTTTAAATTATATAAGAATATTGACATAGGATGGTTATACTAATGTAAATGGTGGAATAAGAGGGTTTATTGTGAAGTTAACACTTACTTTATTTTTCTTCTAGTGATTTAAAAATTGCCAAAATGCCAAAATGTTATGTGTAAGGAGTTGAAATAAATAAATGAAATATTTGTGGTTTGAGATAATGATCACAATAAGGCGTTTTATTAATATTTTCCTTTGGCGAAAATAAGGATATTATAAGACAATCATATAATCTTTTTGCACCTGGACCATAAAAAAACAATTCAAAATCTATGGATGTTTATTTCATGGAAATATGATCTTATTTATACTTTTTGTTTTAATGGCGTTTTTTGTTCCTTGGACATTAGAACTGGGCTATCCACTTTTTGCCTCTATTTCAGGTGAATTTGGTACCTTGTTGGAGCAGTAATCCTCTTCACTGTTAATTTGAGCCAGAATTTCTACTGTGATAAACTAATAATGACACTGTGATAGCCATCAAAATAAATATGGAAATAATGTTAGCTTTATATTACTGAAAATATTTAATTTAATTTAAATTTTAACCCCCATTATAATTAACTCAGAATTTTAGGACGGGTTATCTATAGTTCACCACCCTTCTCTAGCCAGGATAGGGCTGATGCCTTTTCTTTCTTCCAAAGAAAAGCCACCACCCCTAGTGGGAATCGAACCCACAACCCTTGGCACGGAGTGTTAAGTGCTCACACTCATGGCTGGTTGTCCAAAATCTGGTTTCTTAATATTTAATCTATTATATAAAAATGAATCGCTAAATGTGTTGGTAAGCGCAAATCTCGAGAACAACTGAATCGATTTCGCTAATTCTTTTTTTATAATATTCCTTGAAGTACGAGGATGGTTCTTACGGAGAGAAAAATTAAAAAAATTGCATGAAAAAGTCTAAAAACAACACTTTTCGGGTCTTTTTCACTTCCTTAACGCAAATTCATTTTTAAATAAAAACATCTGTTCTCAATTATATTTTTAACAGTTAACGTATTTGTATATCTATTATATAAAAATGAATCGCTAAATGTGTTGGTAAGCGCAAATGTCGAGAACAACTGAACCAATTTCGCTAATTCTTTTTTTATAATATTCCTTGAACTACGAGGATGGTTCTTACGGAGGGAAAATTTTTAAAAAAATTGCCCGAAAAAGTCTAAAAACAACACTTTTCGGGTCTTTTTTTCATTTTCTTAACGCAAATTCATTTTTAAATAAAAACATATGTTCTCAATTATAATATTTTTAACAGTTAACGTATTAGGTTATTTGTGTATAAGCAAAAATTCACTCTTTGTTTATATTGTTTTAAAATAAATATGTTTTTATTTATGTTTATAACTATAACAGTAATAATAAGAACATGTGGAAGCCCGGTGGCCGTGAGTGTTAAGGCTTGAGAACTTAGCACTCCGTGCCAAGGGTTGAGGGTTCAATTCCCACTGTGGGTTCGTGGCTTTTCTTTAGAAAAAAGCAAAGGCATCAGCCCAATCCTGGCTAGAAAAGGGTGGTAACCTATAGATAACCCGTCCTAAAATTCTTAGTTAATAATAATGGACGTTAAATTTTAAATAAATAAGAACATGTAATCACTAGGTGATAGCCACAGTAGTCTATAAAATTACAAAAGTGTTGTGTGTTTGTGACTTACTAAATATGCCTCCTATAAGGCGGCGGAAAAATTTGTGCAGAAGAATCAAATTAATTATCAATCTAATCGTACTACCCAGGAAGGTGAAGATCGCAATGAAAATGAAAGAATTCGGTTAAGAAAGACACATGAAGTGCGACATTCGACTAATAATGGTGCAAGTTTGAATCGAGCTGCTGTCAATTGTGCTACAACTGAGTTGCTATTGGACCTATGAACTCAGTTTGAATGTAGAAAAATCCCAGGGGCAGTCATTAAGTGTTTGTGGTATTAATCTAGAAAACCCATGTTTCTCGCATGGTCAATTTAATGTTGCCTGTTCCCCTGTTGGGAAACCATTTGCTCTGTTTAGGGGCCAGGTAATCAAACAAAAAATATTGTGTATCATAAAGTACTACAATAAAAATGAAACTTAATTTAGAATAAGTAAGTAAAAATAAAGAGAAATATAAAAAAGTAATAATTAATGAAAGTAATAAGTAATTTTCATTGTGATTTTTAGTGACTATTAAAAGAATTTTAAGTGTTTTATAATTTTTATTTTTAGACATAATGTCCCGAATAGCAGACTAAGTATTAAAAAAAAATAAAGAATCGACTGTTAGGCGGTACGAAGTTCGCCAGGTCAGCTAGTAAATGATAAAAATAAGGTTTAATAGTAATTGAAATTTCATTTTTCAAATATTAGTGAGATTTATGAGTACAAACATAATATTATTACACATAATCAATCATTGAAATATACTTACACATAAGCATTATTGTTTGGAGATAAAAACAATGACTTAGGACACTTCTTAAAGTAAGGAAAACACTCTCCATGTTCCATTCCTTGCCTTTCAGCTTGTACATAGTCACTTAAAATTTCAGCAAACGGTGATTTACTGGCTCTAAAATGATAAGTAACAATATGATATTTTAATATATATATTGTAATGATATATTACATTCTTGAAAATATTTTTAAATTCAAATAACCATCGATATTTTGAAAAGCCCGCGCAAATCACAAACCATATGTACAAATAACATTGTAGTATATACGATCAAAATTAATAATATTTTTGGACAATACTGATGTACAATATATCCATATTAAATGTACATTCAGATAACAATAAATTAATTATTTTGTATGGCAAAAAACAATTGTTATCTATATATATAATCCGGCAAACTGCGGAAGTTGAGAAGCAAGGACGCTAAACTTTCCCGCTTGCTCGAATGGCGTCAGTGCAGTCTAGTCCCAGCAGCGATAGAGAGAAGGCGTCCGTCGAATTCCCGCATTCATGGACTGAGGAACTGGGGTCCGTACTCAGTTAATTACAGCAGTCTAATCTTTTGGTTCTCAGCGTTGGCCGAAGTCAGAGCTCTCCTCCAAGGAATACCGAATGTATTGAGATTCCGTTGGAAGCGGATTGATTTAGAGGTAAGAATTGTTCTTGTTGTAGTTTTCAATTATTTTATTATTGTTTGCATGTAATTTAATATTGTTTGTATCTCAGAATTGTCTGGAGATAAATGTTATATAATTTCATTCACTCGGAACTTTACCCCCTGAGGTTAAGTCAAACTCATAATAAATCTTATTAAAATAATTAAAATATGTTAATTTCTTTTTTAAAAATTAATCATAACAATATATATATATACTAATATTAATATTTATACACATATTTAAAAAAATTTTATATGCAATCTGCTTTGGAGACTTTGTGCTATGCCTTAAGTGCTGAACCATCTATATACAGAAAGCAAGTCATCCAGAAAGAAAAATATCCATCCAAACTAATTCTTCTATTGGCGTCCTTTCCAAAAGGGGCAGGAGACAATACAACTAGATTTTATTTTATTTATTTATTATTATTATTTTTTTTTCAATTGGATCTACTCAACGATCTTAATGGTGAGTATATTTTTCATAAACTTTGAGTGCCCTTACAGATCTTTCTTTAACCCCTTAATTAATGGTGGTTTTATTATATATATATATATATATATATATATATATATATATGTGTGTGTGTGTGTGTGTGTGTGTGTGTGTGTGTGTGTGTATTACAATATTATTATTATAAAGGGTTTCCCAAAAAAACAACAAAACAAAGCCAAACTTCAGGAATCGATGCAGGATGAAAAAACAAAGAATAAAATTCCTTTGGCATATATATATTATTTTTTTCTTTGTTTCCGAGAAAATCGCAAAAAAAAACCAAAAAAACAAAAAAAAAAAAAAACTAATAATAATAATAATAGGCCCTACGAAAGACTGGGAAATGGCTTAGAGAACGAACTCCTCATGCTACTGGGTAATGTAGGTGTTTGTCAGCCAGAAAGCAGAGCGTGGTTCCCAGATGGATGGAGGAAGGTTAAAAATCTGAACAGCAATTCAACCCCCTGACGAGATCTCCACTGGCTGCTTGGTGGTTCAAGCAAACAATTTTGACAGTTTTTGCACTCTAGACATTATTTTCAACAACATTGCCAATGAATAGAGTCTTATTGTCCAATATACTCTTTCACAAAATTTGGTGTTCTTTGTTTGTTTTTGTTTAATGAGTGTTCTCAAAGAACAGCACACATGAGAAATATGGGCTATTTAATCAATATATTGACAAACCTAAGAGTAATGTGATATAAATAAAAGGAAATAAATAAAATAAAAATACTAATGTTGCCAGAGAAACTGCAATGTACAAATTTTATTCACTCCTGGCGTAAGTTAGAGTTCAGTTCAGAAAATAAAACTAATAAAGTTCATTTTCGTATTAATAGAGTTTTTAAATATTTCATTGCCTCTGAAATTATGTTTGTTATTACACATAATGTGTCAGTTAAAAAAAAAAAAAAAAAAAAAAATTGGTTTACATAAAAAGTAACAAAATCTTACGTGAAAAAAAGTTTCAAGATTTCTCCTAAGAGTCCCAAGTTCTTTAAAGAATATCCATGAACCTCACAAATAGCCCTTAATAAGCAGGCTTTTCCATCAAGTCCGAAATTTGACAGAAAGTCTTCAACAACAACATACAGGAGGGCTCTGAAAAAAAAAAAAAAATAAAAAAAAAAATATATATATATATATATATATATAAATGTGTAAACATTATTTAGACCAATATCTAAATTGACATATTGATTGGTTCATTAATTTTTGATCTATGACAAAAGTTTCAGTTGCTTTTTTTAAAATCAATTTTGTTCTTACAACCATAATACTTATTGTGTGCTTCATAAAAGGTAGACAAATAGTGATCGAAGGAAATATAGAGAACATGTGATTTATGTTCACTCCATAACTTTCTAGAGCCTTATGGCTCGTAATATGACACTCCACATTAAAATAGTAATATCATACTCCATATTAGATAAGTCTCTCAAAGGCCCAATATTTTCATTTAATATCAGTCTTGAATACTTAATTTAATATCTCTATTCCACTATAGAGGGTACTATTAGCGATGGTCAATACTTTGTGCGTAAAAACGGCCGGCCCTATGTAGTAATGGCCTATCGGGAAATCCTCCATTCATAGACAAGATATTCTCCAAACTATTTACTGTTCGGCCAGGAGTTAGAAGCTCCCAGTGTGCGAGCAAGACTCTTCCGGTTGGGGGACCTTGTATATCTCCATGTGCCGCCTGTGAAAATAGGTCACTGCCCAAAGTTCCATTGCTCCTCGGCGGGCCCTCACGAGGTGACGCATGATTTTTAAACTATAGGATCCAGATGACCACTGGAGACCAGGTAACGTACAAGTAAACAGACTCAAGCGCGCTTATGGCACAGGAGACCCCGAATTGAAGATGAGGCATTGAACTAACCGGGAAGCACACGATGAAGGAGAGCGCGACAAACTATAGGAAATGCAGTGGATCTGGTCTGGAACACAATCTACTAAAGGATAAAGAAGAGATCGCACACGAGGGGTGCCCGGTCGATGGTGGAGTGGCTACGGAGTGTCCCGCCGGTTGATGTTCGGGCCGAGGAAGAGCAGGAGAACGAACACCGTCTAACTAAAACTTTGGTTGTATTGTTAAAAGACGGATTGGACCGCGTTGAAAATGTAAGTAAATAGGTCGCAAGGGAAATACTTGGGGTCGGTCGGATCAACGAGGTTACGGTGACTGCGTACTTTAGAACTGGGTTCTGTTGATCTTGTCGGAAGGTTGGAAGGCCTCACCCAGGGACTAGTGTCAGTGGAAAAGAGGAAATTTTCAAGAAACCTTGTAGCTCCCTCAGAGCTAAAGGGACTCGTTTTAGAAATATCAACGGCCTTGCCTGTAGTTTTCTTTCAGATGTGTTGGAGGCGATTGGATTTTAATGCAAAGCCTTGAGAGTCTGCTTGGTAGTAAGTCAAGATGGCATTATCGCAGTTGTGGGCCTCCCTTTGAATCACGGGTGCAATCACATGACAGCCTATCAAGTCGACACGCGGCCCATAGGACATTCAGATTCTGGGCTCATCCTGACTCGGAAGATCGACAATCAACAGTTCACACACCGCAGAAAGGACTGGCCTGATGTGTCTTGACCTCTCTCCGAATTTGTCCGGTAACTGTACCGGTTCTTAGGGGTGGATTTCCTTCATGTATGATGGAAGCCTTCATCGACCGGACTGCACTTGGACATCTACAGCCGAAAGCTGGTAAGGATGGTGGAACTGGGACGGATACTACGAACTGTGGCATTTCTGCGTGCTCGTCACCATCCCGATACAAATCCTATGTCACAAACTAGTCAGAAACAGGACAGAAGAAAGAAAGCTGGTGAGCAGCGGGGGTTTGAGGAAACCCGAAGGTTGCACGGGGTGGACATCGACTTAAAGGTTGCTTACAATGGCAACGGACTTGGAGAAAACTCTAAAGGACATGGATGAAGTGAAGCCATGCCCCTCGCCTCAACAGGCACTAACGAGAGATTGGGGCAATCAAACGTAGCTGAAAGCCATCGAGGAGTTGCTTAATCGCACGGCGTCTTCAGGAATGGGTAACGCTGACTGGATCGCTTTCGCTAGCCAGGAAGAATACGCAGCGCAGCTGAGTTGGCTAGCACACACTGAGGCGACTCGAAGAAGGGAATACTCGATATGGTATATAATGGCGGAAATTTGCTAGTGGCAGCGTTGTCCACGGGGAAACGACAGGATTTAAAGGACAACGTAGCGCATACTTGCCCGGCATTCTGAGGGAAGTTATCTTCAAACGATCCTCGATAAACACACAGTGATGGCGACAAAAGAGGGAGGAAATTAGTTCGGTTATGCTTATGTTGTTTTATTGTTGCAATCGGTAGAATAAGTTGTTTATTCTTAAATCATATTCATGTTATTTATGGTCTGTAGATTGTGTTGCTAATATTTGGTTTATATTAATGTTGTTATTGTAACTGTTTTACGAATTATGGTATTTTGTATAATTAAATTTATTAGTTACTTAATGTGGGGGGGGGGAGGTGTTTTAACGGATAGGAATTAGTTAAGGGGAGTATTGTGCTATCTATTGGAGCTGCCTAGACCTAAGGGGCCGCGAAAGCTGGAGATCGCTGAACAAGCAAAATCTGATAAAGAGATTGAGAGCGGGGTGGAGAGGGGCTATCCTGAGCGAGCTGTAGTGGAGCGACTCAAAGCGATTGAAGTCGCACACATGCAGCGACACGAGTGGGAGCTCAGTTTCAAGATGTCACTGTCGTAAGTTCACACGCAATTTGCTGCACAGTGAAAACACGTGGCAAAAACATTAATGTTGCGTGCCTCAAACCGGTCGGTGTGGGTGCAAGAAGTGAACAAGGCAAGAGGTATATGGTGAAAATCATAATTTGTTTACAGTTCTTAAGAATTATGAATCACGATTCGTACATTATGAATCTCGAGAATACATGCGTATGTCTAGAGAGCCTGCCTGTGGTGTACAAAACACCTCCTAAGGTTACTGTAAACACACATACTAAGACGAGAAACAAGCTGACAAAGGAACCAACGGTGGACACGGACAACCAAAGGACGATGCCTATACCATTACATACTTACTAAATAGGACACACAGAAAATACCAAGAATAAATTATAAACTCACACAAATACTAAACGATCACGGACCAACAAAAACGTTTTGAAGAAAATAAATGCTAACGTGACTGTCGTACTGAACAGACTTACGACCATCGTATTTTTGGCTGCGGACTACTTGACAAAGAAAGAATCAAATTCATGAAGTCTGTTATAATAAAAGGAGGAAACTGGCCGGTTTCTAAGAGGGAGATTCTTATCAAACACTTTGATGAATTCGATACATTTATTGGTGCAATAGATTATGACGAAATTTAATAAATAAGCTGTAATATTTCATTATTTTATAGATTTAATTTTATTGTCTAACTATTGAAAGAATTTAATCGAGGTAGATATACGCATTTTTTTTATTATTTATTTTTTTCCACATTATAGTAACCCTGCAATGTGGGAATGTATATTCTACATGTTACGTTATATAAGTACAGTGACATATTGGAACTAAGCTGTATGTGTGCAACGTCTGTATAGCTTTATTTTTATTTAGCCTTGTACATATTTATTTTTGTCTGTAACTGCGGGAAAATATATCATAACATGGACAAGAAATACAATTCAACGGATGTTTCCTCCGAAATGTAATAAAACAAGGTCGGTATTATTCGATAATAATCAAAGTATTAGTTAAGGTGAACCTCGAGTTTATGGTGAAGGTAGTGAATCACCCCGATAAATTCAATTTTTAAACGTTTATCCGCAACCAAAAAGTTTTTTAACAATGCATTATTAATAAAAAAATGTAAACAGGCAGGTAGAAAAATATAATAAGAATGCCAGATAACTCCATAAAATACCTAAACCCATATTTTTGAAATAATAACATGTATTATTCCTACAACTTTGTAATATATTTTTAATATTTCTAATATATTTCAATATTTCTATTTCTGTAGAATATTTTTGTCTTTGCGATAAAAATACTACGAGGACAGGTATAGTTGGGATTCGGCTAGGAGAAAAAACGTCAGACTTTCAAAAAGAAATCTGTATTTTGGACGTTTCGACTGCAACAATGGCAGCCTTCTTCAGCACTAGAGAATGCCTAGGGGGGGGGGAGGGAGGAAGACCTCGAGGACAACTTAGGTAACCATGGTAGAAGTATCTTTTTGAAAGTCTGACGTTTTTTCTCCTAGCCGAATCCCAACTATACCTGTCTTCGTATCTTTACAGCGGCTAACTATCTCCATCTACAAAATACTACGAGTTTAATACTATTAAACCTGGTTATGGCTGGTACCACCGGGAGATTTGGGGGTATCGAATACTAGCCACCTAGAACTTCGAATAGTTAGCCAACTAAAACGCTAATACACCCCTCCCCCCCCCCCCCCCCAAAAAAAAAAAAAAAAAAAAAAAAAAAAAAAAAAAAAAAAAAAAAAAAATCTTTTCTGAACTAATTGATTACTTTCTGTGAGTACAAGCTTGATATAAGGCAGCCTGGGTTTACTTGAAGCTAGTTAGTATAGTGTAGACAGTAGGTTTTGTGCTATGGTTTTGTATGGGATCAGTCCAGTCAACGAACAGTTATAGATGGAAATTTTTGGAACAAAATTTTTGACTTCGTAACTTTGTTTGGGCTGGATACGAAGTGAGCATATCAAAAGTCCTCTCCCGTAGCCTTTGTGCGTAGGGGAGGGGGGTTTAGAAGGCCCCATTTTTCGGGTTTTCACTTATATCTCGGAAACCCTGCGTCCTAGCGACATGACCTTTCTATAACAAATGAAAGCTAATAGTAAAGTTTTATATTCTTGAAGGGAATGTAATGCTCTACAACGGCATTTATTTTTTGGGTTTATCCTTAAACAGTTATCTGGTCAAAAAGAGCAAAAAGTGTGTTTTTTTCCCAAAATGACTGACATTCAACAGCGGATATTTCGAAAACTAAAGATTTCTCGAAAAATTTTATTGAATTGAACTTGTAGCATATTTAATCAGCTTTCATTTGTTATGGAATGGTCATGTCGCTAGGACGCAGGGTTTCCGATATATAAGTGAAAACCAGAAAAATAGGATATTCTAAACCCCCCCCCTCCCCCCGGCAAAAACGCTACGAGTGAGGACTTTTGATTTGTTGACCTCCTAACTAGCCGAAACCAAGTTATGAATTCCAAAATTGTGTTCCAAACATTTCCATCTATAACTCTTAGTTGCCTGGACTATTAGTCGCTAAATTTCAGATTTCAAGGTGAACACTGAAATTATTTTTACGTTTGAAGGAGAATCCATAAAAGAAAAAAGTAATATATATTATTGAAGGGAATGCAATACTCTACAACCCTATAACCATTATTTATTTTTTCGGTTCATCGTTGAAGAGTTATCCGGTCAAAACGAGGAAAAAATATGCGGCAAAAGTGTTTTCCCCCAAAATGACAGACTTTCAAGAGCGGAAATGTCTGAAAACTAAAGATATCTCGAAAAACTTTATTGAATAAAACTTGTAGGAAATTTAATCAGCTTTCATTTGTTATAGAATAGTCATGTCGCTAGGACGCAGGGTTTCCGCGATATAAGTGAAAACCCGAAAAATAGGACCTTCTAAAGCCTCCCTACCCTCCCCCCCCCACAAAGACTACGGGCGAGGACTTTTGATATGTTCACCTCCTATTCAGCCCAAACAATGTTACGAAGTCCAAAATTGTGTTCCAAAAATTTCCACCTATAGCTGTTTTTAAGCATTCTTTGCCTGGAGTGGATTTGTTCTTTATTATTTGTAAGTACAGGTAATTGACTATGCTTGATTATCATTGCTGCCTTCCAATCCTCCCTTCCTTAGGTCAGGATTAAAGTACTATATGTTTTAATAAAACTTAGTTCCTGACAGTTTCTCACCTTTCCCCG
The DNA here is from genome assembly GCA_946811695.1 of Gonocerus acuteangulatus. Lineage (NCBI taxonomy): Eukaryota > Metazoa > Arthropoda > Insecta > Hemiptera > Coreidae > Gonocerus > Gonocerus acuteangulatus. The sequence continues at coordinate 98,106,355 of OX328132.1, read as the reverse complement.
CCATGGAATAAACCATTGGTTTTAAGTGGCGTGGCATCCGAGCTTGCTCTGGATGATCTCCTGTTATTGAATAGGCTAGCCACGTAGTCAGCAACGAGAGCACCTGCACTTCTCCCGAGGCCTCGTGCAATGATGGGTGGCAGTGCACCATACGGGTTCTGGTTGTCTGTCAGGCCCAACATGTCAAAATTGACTGAAATTAAAAAAAAAAAAAACCTATTAAAACACATTTTAAACCTACAGACGTGCATAAATATGAATTTATATTTAAATTTCCCTAGAATGATTAATATTAACAAGCAGGAATGTTTCACCCGATTCCGCACGTTCAGGGAAATGACACTACCAAAAAAAAAGTTTTTCCCTCTTGGTGTGGGGGGAGAGGGAGATGGAGAGAGTGATGGAGAGGGAGTGAGGGAGAGAGAGAAGGAATGGGAGAGGGGTGACCGAGGGGACCCGAGGGGGGGGGTGACAGAGGGGGGGGGGGGGGGTGAGACTGAGGGATGATAGTTTTTTATTTGGTTTTTGTTACGAGATACATCCCATAATTTGGTGTTGCGATTTGCCTTCGCTAATTTCTTTCCTAGCCAAGGAACCTTTTAACCTTCGCAACATCAAATTATGGGATGTATCTTTGCACGTAACAAAAACTATAAACAAAAAACGATCATGTCTCCCTCTCTCTCTCTCTCTCTTCTTTTTTTTTACGAAGAAACTGTTTTCTAAAGAAAAGTAGTTTTTTTAAAGTAGGAACTTAGTTTTATGCAAAAATAAATAAAATATGTGTTTTTTAAAAATTTTAATTATCAACAAAAATATGCATTATTTAACCGTCTTCCCTCTCCCACCTAAGAAAACAATAATAGTTAATAATATTCTCTTCATAATTTTCAAGATTACAGAAAAAAAATCAAGGCGGCTTTTCTTGAACCTTTTGATCATAAGGACTCATAAAGAACCTCCTCCAATAGGGACGAATCCCGCTTATCAGGTTGACCTCATGACGCAATCTGGAAGTGCCGACTGAAAACTTTCAGAATTCAGAACCCAATGTGTATATATATATATATATATATATATATATATATATATTTATTTATATATGTATATATATATATATATATGAAAGGATTAGAAAAAATATTTTATTAACAGACATAAATAGGTTCTACAACTTTGCTTCTTTGAAAAAGTTTGATATCTCAAACCGTTTAGTAGTTATCTCTCTTGTGACCCGCTTATCTGGGCCACCCTGTATATATATTAATATTTAAGTTTATTTTTTAGATCTACAGGTTCTGAAACGCAAAAATGTCTAGTTGGCACTTTCGGATTGTGTCATGAGGTAACCTCATAAGCGGGGTTCCTCCCTATAGAGGGAGGAATGAACTGCGCTTAAAATGAGTTTTTAATATCAAAGTTATGGCTTGAATTTCAATCTTTCAAGGCTAGACGCAAAAATGAGCAGAGTAAGAACAATTACAATATATATATATATATTTAAATACAGAAATTTTATTCAGTGCTCTTCTCATGAGTTAGGTTAAATTATTTAAAATAATTCCGCAAAATAAATAATGTATTTTTAAGTATAATCCTTGAATTATATAGTAAGGAAATGAATGTGAATACAGTCACGCTCCTAAATAAATTTAATGTATATAGTTTAGCATTTTATTATGTAAAAACATTTTTTTTTTCGCGATAGAAAAATGACCAAGATTTACATTTCCTTTCTCGCCCATCCCTTTTTTTGTAGATCTTCTAAAGCATCCCTATTGTTATCCCAATCCCAAAGGCAACCGCCATCCTTCGTTCTGTTGAGCCTCACTTCCTACAGAATTATAACTACTTAAAATTCCCTAACATATATATATTATATATATATATATATATATATAATGTTATGTTATATAATATATAAGTATATATTATATAACCTCATTCACAGTTTGCCGTGTAAAGATCACACAATCAGTATCTGTTCCAAGATAATCTGTGTTGCGAAATTTTGGACGAATATCTTCTTTAGCCCATTATAATTCCCAACCGTTTTGATTCAGTTTTTAAACTTCCTTCAACACGATCAACCTATCGCATTGAAGACCTTGCTTGAAGTATAGATTCGTGGTTCCAGATGGATTGCTGTCCGGTACACAGCAGCAGCGCTTTCGAGGCAAAGGCTTCAAGAGGTTCGAAACATGTAGAGTACATAATAATAAAAGAAAGAAAAAAAATAAGATATTGAAGTTTTTATAAAATATGACCTTCTGCCAATTTTGAAAGATTTAGTTGAGAACAAAGGTCACAATCGTATAATATGTTTTAAAGGTAGGTATATGAAATATGTTGGAAAAATAATGACTTTGTTGGAGTCTAGTATTTCGAACAATTTCTGATTTGAAAACGGACGTCAGATTTGTTTTTAGCACATTAAAATAAAACCTATATTCAACTTTTGAGAAGATTTAAAATGTTGTTACAGGTTCAAAAATTCCGCCATATTTCGAAGAACATTAGCCCGATTCAAACCAAACTTGGAGGGTCGATAAAGTTTCTAATGTGACACATTTCCTTACAATCTGGGTGTTTCTATGTGTTCTGGGATCGACGTTACCTGCAAAACCGTTTACATTTTATTTCTATTTTGGGAACCATTTTTGACAAGTACCTTCTTAGATAATACAATAGTCACTTATATGGTTAGAAAAAGGAGCCTTTCTTCTTTTGAAAGTGCTCAAGGAGGTGAATATCAGATTATCTCGAGAACTTCAAAACGTCATGTTACTTTTTTGCTTACAAATTTTTAGTCTCTGCCGGAGTCGGAAAAATGATTATTTTTTTCTTTTCGATGATATTTACTACATTTTGGTTTCTTGGGGTGCTGATTTTAAATCTGCTATTATTTTTGGTGTGAAGAAATATATAATACTAGTTGACGAGGGTCTCCCGTGGTCTAGTGGCTAGCGCGCTGGATTCATAAGCGGGAGTTGGTGGGTTCGATCCCCACCGGCGACAGGAATTTTCTGGAGGCCCGGCGCTAATGGCCAAGATTTGTCGATGCGCCGTAAAAAAAAAAAAAAAAAAAAAAAATACTAGTTGACTTGAAAACGTGACCATATTTTTGTATTTATTTGACGAAATATAAATTATTGTTTAACGATTGTATTTTTCCCTAAATCTACTCTCTAAAACAAATAAATTGGTGAAAGACTTATGTCGATATCATTTTCTTAACTCAAGAAATAAAATAAGAATAAAGCATTTTCAACCTATTATATTTATTTTTTTTCTTGGCTCCTAAGGCGCTATTGGACGGAACGCTCGGACACGTGTCGACTATTTTTCTATGCAGAATCACCAGAAAAAAATGGACTAGATATATACTTTTGAATGTGAGATCAGCTGAGTGGTAGGTCACTGGACTAATGTTCTGGAGGACTTCAGTTCAAAACTTGAGTGCGACACTAGGAGAGACAAAGATTTGGGGTTAGTGGAGGGGGTACATCTAGAATATGACAACTTCCTAGCAGCTTCCTGTAGAAATTAATGTTATTCTTTGTTGAGAGACATTAGTAGAATTCACGGAGCAAGGAAAAATGGCAGATAATCAATTGGTCACCCAGACCAGTGAACCCGAATCTCTGAGTATTTCTCCCATTCAGTCCTGAGATTGTATCAGTTACCTCCATTTAAAAAGAGCTACATGTTTTTAGTTGAATTTTTGGTAGCTTATTAATAAAATAAAAAGAAAATATTATGCCCAGGAATTTCGACGTTATCTTAGCGTGTTTCTATATAATACTTGTATCTGGTGAGATACCTTTCGAAATTTAAACAGCATTTTATTCAGTTGAAGTGGCCCACTCGACATTCAAGCCTGAAACTGTGTCAATTACTAGGCTTTTGATGATGAAATAATTACCTCCTACAACCATTTTAAAGAAAATATGCGTAATTTTTAATGTCTCTTAATTCTACGGTTCATTTACATTTTAAAATTTACCTCAGGAGCGTTTCGTTGTACGTTTTAGCGCAAGATATATATACCCCCTATTAAGTGATAGATTTTTTTTTTTTTTTTTAATCTAATGGTATTGTCATGGCTGAAGGGGTTGCTCTAAAGATTTATCGTAAAATAAACTTCAATTTTGTGCCGAAAGTGGGCTTTTTAGAGCAGAAAGCCAGTTTTTTTTCTAAAGGCATACGCCTGTTTCTTGCTGACCCCGATTACCCGATTATGAGGTTGATCTCGTGACGCAATCCGGAAGTGCCGACTAGAAAAGTTTACTCTTGAGAACCCATATACACTCAGTCAAAAAGTTTCCATACACCTAATTATAATTTGATATATGCAAATAAAGGAATTCAAGAAATGTGCTATGATATTATTTGTATAGCATTTTTTATGTTTAACATATATAAGTTCATTTAAAGCAATAATAAGTTAGTAAATATTAAATTTATCATAATTTAAAAAAAGTATGTCAAAAAAGTTTCCATACATTACAAACAAAGCATGATTAAATTTCCATAATTTTTTTTAATAACTTGTGGGTCCTCCTTTTCGTTTTAGGATTTCAAGTAGTCTGGGCTTCATACTCCAAACCAGTTGTTTTGTTACTAGATTATTAATTTCATTTCATTCTGTCTGTAGTGCAGTTTTCAGCTCTTATTTCGTTCGGATGTTCTGATTTTTCACTCTTCGACCAAGTTCATCACATAGGTGTTCAATGGGGTTTAGGTCAGGTGAATGTAAGGTGTTTTTAATTGACTTGGAACATTATAGAGCAACCATTCCTTTACTTTTTTAGCTGTGAGTTTGGGGTCATTGTCTTATTGGAAAAAGTATTTTTGCCCAAGTCTGAGTTTTTCAGCCAATTATTTTAAATTACCCCTTAGAATATCCAAATAAACATTTTGGTTCATAATTCCATCAACAAACACTAAATTTCCTACATCAGATGACCTAACACACCCCCACACCATGACACTTCCAACTCCGTGTTTAAATACTGGTTTTACATTATTGCTCTTGAATGCTTCCTTTGGTATTTTCCGCAGTTTTGACCTTCCATCTGACCCAAAAATGTTACATTTTGACTCTTCAAGAAATATCACCTTCTCCGAGAAACTGTCAGGTTTATTTATGAATACCTTGGCAAACAGTAGCAGCTTCTTCCGTTTAACCTTACTTATGGAGGGCTTTCTTCTGGCAATCCGACACCTGAATCCTTTCTTTCTTAATGCATTTCTAACGTTCTCTGGGTCGACTTGAATCCCGTAGTCCCTATTTAGTTTAGTGGTCAATGATGTGTAAGGATCTTTATTAATTTGAACAAGGATGAAACTCCTGTAGTGACTCCAATTTCCTTGGACTTCCCGTCCGTGGTCAATCCTCCAGAGTTTTTAAGCCTCTATGCACTTTAAGCACATATTGTACTGATGCATGTGATTTATTTAATAATTGAGCAATTTTTCGAAGAGACAAACCCTGATTATGGCAGCAAACTATTAACTCTTATATCACGAGAAATACGCGTTATAAAAAAAATCAGTCTCTCACAGACACAAGTAAAACTAATACTGGACAAAGAATTAAGGGAAGAGATAAGATTTATACACCTAAGACTTAAAAGAGGGTCACAGTAAATAAAATAGGATTAATGTTTATAGTGTATGGAAACTTATTTGACATACATTTTTTAAATTATGATAAATTTAATATTTATTTACTTATTATTGCAATAATTGCACTTACATATGTTAAACATACAAAAAATACTATTGCACATTTCTTGAATTCCTTTATTAACATATATTCCATTATTTTTGGGTGTATGGAAACTTTTTTGACTGAGTGTATCTCGGAAATAACGATGGTTCAAATTTGTATATACAGGGTGTCCCCTAATAAACGGCAAACCTTTGGGAATCGATGCTGAATGAAAAAAAATTGTCCTTTGGTATATATTTATTTATTTAAATTTTAACGTCCATTTATTATTAACTACGAATGGCATATGTTTCGTTTTCGAGAAAAACGCAAAAAACTAAAAGATATTATAAAAAGGCAATCTTTCATAAGGCATATATAAAAATTGTTAAAAGTATATGCTTCATCGCCCACCCCCTCCACTCAACCTTTAACCCACAACCCCTAGCTCCTTTAATCCTCCCCCCACACCAATAATATAGGACTGATTATTCAGATTTTGTGTGGAATGAGGAAACAATAGGTCCCCATTTCTTAACCCCTCGACTTAACACAGTGTCTTTCGATGCATTCCTCGATAATAAACTGTCGTTGTTCTTGGAGGAAGTCCTTTTGGCGTAGAGATAGGGAAGCTGGTTCCAATTCAACGGGTTTCCAGCCCACTAAGGGAAGGCCGCCAAAAATTGGTGGTTGGACACTACTACCATTGGCGTTGGATACGACGTGGTGGGCCTGTATCTTGCCCGGCTCGATCTTCAGACCTCACGCCTTTGGATTTCTTCGCAAGTGGGCCTGCGAACAGATTACAGGAGAGTAATGCACAAATGCCATCCAGTCTGTCAATGTGCTATATGATGCCTGTATTGCTGCAAGGGCAACCCTTTTAGTTTTTATATTGATTCATAGAAATTATTAGAAAGAAACATTTTTATTTTATAATTATGAATGCGTCCAGTGTTAAATTTAAAATGTTTTAAAAATTGACAATTTATTTTTATTAAAAATTGAAAGTTTTTCGTTTTGTGTTTTAGCACATTCCTTCCAAGGAATGTAGCTATCTTAAATTATGTTGAATTTACAGCTTTACGTGGCGTCAGTTAATACCAAGAAGATTTTTTTTGGGAGGGGGAGTTAAAACATATTCTTTTAATGATTTCTCTATGGACATTATGAAATATTGCATTTTCACAATGCATGTTTTAGATTTTTGTTTTTTTTTTTTCATGGAAACGAAGCAAAAACGATATATATGCGAAAGGACTTTTTTCTTTCATCCTGCATCGATTCCCGAAATGTTTTAGGGGCATATAATAGTATACACTCTATGTATATATATATATATATATATATATATATATATATATATATATATATATATATATATATATATATATATATATATATATATATAATGGTAGTTGGTAACAGCTTATTAAGTCTTCAATAGTTTTGTATTTTAATTACATTTTTGTTGTGGAAACGTTTCGGCTATAAGCCATAGTCAATCCAATTATCTGCGAAATACAATTAATTATACTGTTTAGGATATTATGTTAAAATATAAACAATTAATAAACATAAAAATTAGAGTATACTAATGTATCAAAAACTGACCTGTATGATTTTGTATTATTTTTTTATATATACATTATATCTTCAGATTATGTGCTTGTAAATTTGATATTATTTAAGTTGAGGAGGAAATTTCATTTTTTATAAATATTTCCAGACATGAACCATACAATTTTATAAAAGCCATACCATACAATTTTATATTGTAAAAGCCATACCATACAATTTTAAAAGCTGAACCATACAATTTTATAGTTCCAGACATGAACCATACAATTTTATAATAAATGAAATTTCCTCCTCAATTTAAATAATATCAAATTTACAAGCACATAATCTGAAGATATAATGTATATATAAAAAAATAATACAAAATCATGCAGGTCAGTTACACATACATGAGTTACACATACATAGGTGATACATTAGAATACTCTAATTTTTATGTTTATTAATTGTTTATATTTTAACTTAATATCCTAACCAGTATAATTTATTGTATTTCACAGACAATTGGATTGAAAATGGCTTATAGCCGAAACGTTTCCACAACAAAAATGTTATTAAATTACAAAACTATTGAAGACTTAATAAGCTGTTACCAACTACATACCTAGAACATCCTAGTTTTCAACTTAGGATCTACAACGTATATATACATATATATATATGTATATATATATATATATATATATATATATATATATATATAAAATGAGTCCAGATATGATTCAATTTCGGGAATAAAGGTTTTCTAAAGAGAGAAGAGAAAATTGAGAGTCAGAGTATATAATCAAGTTACTATTATTTCCTTTTGAATTAGTGCAGGTATTTCAGCTGTATGTATTGAACTTATATTCGGAAGGGATAACATTAGTGTTTTGGTATTGCATACTTCTGCACATCCTACGCCGCCTGTTTTAGAGCGACCTGTGAATACTTCTACCGCTCCAAGAAATTTCGTCGTGATTCTATTGAATTCAGCTTGGTATATCTTCGTAGTGGTATCTCTCTTTGTACATATGGTTAGCAGGGCCGCCACATCTCAGAGCCGGGCCCGGGACCAGATCAGACGCCCCCACTTCTCAGAGCCAGAATGAAAATTCTAGTACTTTGCTATAGGACTTTGAACATTTTAAAATTATTTTCATCTTCAGTTTTGAAAACATCATCTTCAGTGTTGCAATATGAAAATAAAAGCCGACAATCGGTGCTGCAAAGGTCACTTTCGGCACTTTTTTTTCCAATTAGCGAGGATCGGGCCGGGCCCCCACGGTGCCCGGGCCCGGGACAACTGTACCCGGTTGTTGTCCCCCCCCCCCATGTGGCGGCTCTGATGGTTAGGGAAATTTTAGGAGCTTCCAAGGCTCGATATATGAGTTATGGCAGCTGCAGAAGTTTACTTCGATCGAAAGCTAAATTTGATAGTAATTTATTATATCTATGGATGAATTGTTTGTTTTGACCAAAACTCTAACCTCGCGACGGATGTGGGTCGACTTACCAGTAACCCTGTATATATATATATATATATATATATATATATATATATATATATATTTATATATGTGTGTGTGCCTGTGTGAGCCATCCTTATTTTCTTGATTTATTGGTTCTGAAACGATGGAGGGAGGGAGGGAGGAATAGCGCTAAAAGCCCTTTTCGAAGGGCTACCGGAAATGTGTCCTGTCCACTAACATGTCATTTCCCTTTTTTCGGGGTAGATAAGAGTCTGCCCTGTGATTTTTGAGGGCCCTTCATTTGAGATTTTGTCGGTACATCTAATTCCCAGAATTCTTCGAAAACACCTTTTTACAATGGTTTGTAGTTGTCGAGTGGTGGTAACAATTATATTGAAATGCTTTTAATTTCTGTGAACGGTTAGCAAGGAATGGAAATATGTATTTGGTTATTTTCTCATTAGCGAATTTAAATTATGATAAGAAGCTTTCTCGAATCACCAAAGTACCAACTGGTGACAGTGACAACACATGTTTCTCGATTACGGATTTAACCTTTTGTCAATGGTGGATGGCAGGCAGTTGATGATGACTGCAGATTTGGAGGGCCGAGAGATTAGCTAGACTACAGTATTGTTACCAATGATTAATGTACACCTTGTTGCAGGACAGACAGTTAGCAGGTCATTGCCAGATAGCGGTATGGATTGACTCGGGACGAATTACGTCAAGTCTTTGTGATAATATTTATTTGATTAGCCTAAGAAGCTTATTCGGCAGTCCATGATTTTTTTTTATTATGCAGTTAAATTTCTGTTTTTTTTTTTTTTTAACTGAGAGTTTAGCTCGTGTACAGTAGAGCTGCGCATTATTATTTTCATTCAAATTAATTTTTATTGTATAAGAATTTATTCATTGATTAAGTTATTCATCCACTGATTTTTTTTTATTCTATGAATAACAGGTTTGGCTCATCATTAAATAATTTTTATTGAATACGAATTTATCCACTTATTCAGTTATTCATTCATCATGAATAATCCATTAATTTTTTTTCATTATGAATTTTAACTAAAAGTTCACTTCCGGTCCACTTCCAGTCCACTATTAGTCTTCTTCCTATCCTATTCTAATCCACTTCCGATCATAACTGGCAACTTTCTGTCCACTTCAGACCGCTTATGGTCTACTTTGGTCCATTTCCAATCCACTCAGGGGACTCCCGAGTACTATTGTTTCACTTCCGGCTTATTTCCACTCTTCTATAATTACTTTTGGGTCATTATACTAATTCCCGGGTCACTCCCGGTGGTTCTGAGCCCTTTACGGGTACTTCCGGTGTACTTCCTCCGGTCTCTCACAATTACTTCTGGATAACTACACCTAACCCATGGCCACTTTCGATTCGATAAGTGTAACTTCCGGTTCACGTCCGGAGTCTGCAATTAATATTTGTCCAACTATGTGTTTATTCTATTTCAACTTTCATTCAGATAAATCATTTTTATTCAATAATCAATAAGCATAAAAAAATTCCGTTAATCATTGAATTGCCTGAATACTGAGTGAAATATTATTCATTATTCATAATGAAATAACAGATTTATTCATAATTCTGAATGGTTTCTGCCCAACACTACGATGTACCGATAGCAGACTTTTCGGGAGACATTAAAATGATATTAATAATATTTAAGTAGGCAAAAGGTCATTAAATAGAAACCAAATTTAAAATTAACATGCTTTTACTTCTATAATAGTTTAGCTATTATAGAAATAAAAGAATGCTATACTAAAATTAACCATTTAGGCCCTTGAAGCAGAAGTTCTATCCCGCAACTTAGGCTGTAAATTTAGATTAGTTTCAGCTACTCAAGAGGCGTCCATAGGTCGCGAAACCAGTAGAGCAATAAAGGTGTTTTAATATTAAATTTGGTTTTTATTTATGGATCTTCTGCCTCTTTAATTATTAAGTAAAATAATTTGGGACCACAAATTCATAGATGACAAATTTATATTCTTATTCCAGGACACGTTTTATCGAATACAACTTTACGGTGGGAAGGTATATAAAGTTCGGACGTAGAGATACGGAGTACACAGAGGTTTTGAATTTGAGGAGTTGAAAGGTATTTGAAGTTCTTTAAGATTGGATGACTTGGTGAAGGGCTCAGCCGAGAAAGTAACGATAAAAAGTGACGAGGCAATTCAACTTGTGGTTGTAGTGCTATATATGAGAATCTCTGTGGATACCGAGGAAAACTAATGATGCAGTTCATGAAGTGATATTCTGCAGGCTTCCTTAGCCTTACTTGTGATAATGAAGATTTCCAATAGGTCAATCCTGTCCAAACAATTGCTCCCACAAGGGCCCAAAGGCGCAGAATACTGTGGAGGTATCTGATTCTTGACCATACGACACACTAAAGAGCAAGTGTGGTCAGTACTCTGCTTGAGCCGCCTGATATTTCCCTTTGCATGTGCCCATTAATACATTAAACATTAATTAAAGGCTGGGCGATTCTAGGGACGGTCCGAGATGCCGAAATACACACACACACACACACAAACAAATTTGAACCACCATTATTTTCGTAATCTGTGGGATATGAAACGTTAAATTTTCTAGTCGGCACTTCCGGATTGCGTCATAAGGTCAACCTCATAAGCGGGTTTCCTCCGTATGAAGGGATGAAACAAAAGTCCGATTCGCAGGAACTGCGTCATCTTAGCGCGATTCCGTTCTTATCTCTAGTGTTTATGAAGGCATAGAATAGAAACAGTTATTACTTTGTTTAGATCAATAGCGAAACACCTATCCAAATGAAATCTCAAACAAACCAGTCTTGAAAGGTCTTGATTTACAATCTTTCCTGTATGGGTCAGCTATCCCATAAGTCGGGCAGAAAGGCCTCCGCTCTGAGGCATTTGGAAAGCCTTGGGATCTCTCTCTTTGAACGCTACATTTTTAACAATAAATTCATCTTCTTATTTTACTTAATCTGTTTCATTGTCAAATACATTATCCGACTATAAGCAATTTAAAAATAACAAGGAATAAAACAGTCAAAAAGAACCGCTCGAATAAACGAAATCAATTACTTTAAAGTTTTAAGCACTTATTTCTCCGATTGACATCGCCTAATTAAAACTTTCTTTAGAACCTTTTTTGTAGAGCATTTAGTAATCTTTCGAATGGTAACCTTCTGCTTCCCAAGATTGTCAACGGTTTTCGAGATACTAACGAAAGTATACAAAGTTACCAAAACTTTTCTTGTCTGTTAATAAAATATTTTATTCTAACCCTTTCTTTACTCCAAACATAACCAAAATTTCAACATATTAGTGTTGATGAAATTCAAAAATGCAGAAAATGTTTCAACTGAATCCCATAATTCTAAGTACCAAAATCAAAGACAAAAAGAACAGTTCGAATAAGCGAAATCAATTACTTTAAAGGTTTAAGCACTTTTTTCTCCGATTGTCATCGCCTAATCAAAACTTTCATTAGAACCATTTTTGTAGAGCATTTAGTAAGCTTTCTAATGGTAATCTTACGTTTCGCAAGATTCTCAACCTTTTTCGAAATATTAAGGAAAGTATACAAAGTTACCAAAACTTTTTTTGTCTGTGAATAAAATATTTTATTCTAACCCTTCCTTTACTCTAAACGTAACAAAAATTTCAACATATTAGTGTTGATGAAACTCGAACATGCAGAAAATGTTTCAACTGTATCCCATAATTCTAAGTACCAAAATCAAAGACAAAGAACCCTCCCTAGGAAGGACGCTAGGCAGTTGAAAAGCTATATATCTTGGAAATCCATATCTCTAACATTAAATTGTTTTTCTTATTTTTCTTAACCTGTTTTATTTTCAAATACATTATCCAACAATAAGCAATTAAAAAATAACAAGGAATAAAAAACAGACAAAAAGAACAGTTCGAATAAGCGAAATCAATTACTTTAAAGTTTTAAGCTCTTATTTCTCCGATTGACATCGCCTAATCAAAACTTTCATTAGAACCTTTTTTTTAGAAAATTTATTAAGCTTTCTAATGGTATTCTTCCGTTTCCCAAGATTCTCAACCGTTTTCGAGATATTAAGGAAAGTAAACAAAGTTACTAAAACTTTCTATGTCTGTTAATAAAATATTTTATTCTAACCCTTCCTTAACTCCAAACGTAACCAAAATTTCAACATATTAGTTTTGATGAAATTAGAACATGCAGAAAATGTTTCAACTGAATCCCATGATTCTAAGTACCCAAACCAAAAACGGTATTGAAAAACTATTTTTCCAATTTTCTCGAAAACGGTTAAAGCTATCGCCTTGAAAATGGTTTCATTCGTTTTTCTAGCCCAAGAAGCCTATAAAACAAGTACTTACAAGCTTATGAACTCAAAAACGTAAGCGTTACGATTTTTTTGCGCGAATTTCGCCCCAAACGCCATCTTCCAGTGGGCGGATTCTGCTGGTTAACGAACTTGACCTTTCAAATTGGAAGACGGAGTTTTGTACCAAATTTCATCACAATCGGACCATTAGGGAAGCCAGAAATGAGCGAACAGACAAATATATATATATATATATATATAAATATATACATATATATATATATATATATATATATATATATATATATACAAATTTGAACCACCGTTATTTTCGGGCTCTAGGGGTTCTGAAACGCGAAATTTTCTAGTCGGCACTTCCGGATTGTTTCATTGTATCAACCTTATAAGAGGGGTTCCTCCCTATGGGGGAGGGAGGAACCGCGCTAAAAATAGACATTGGTACCAACGATGGACACTGACAACAAAACTAGATCTATACGTTTACATGCGTACAATGGATGACGCTGAAAAATTAAAAAGAATAAATTGACCGATTAAGGAACAACAAAAAGCTATTTTCACAGATTTAAAATGATTGAAGAAAATACATGCAAATGTGACTCGAACTGAAGAGAATTCTGACCATCTTATATTTGACTGTAGACTAGTTCACGATGATTAGCTCAAATTTATTAATCCAGTTATTTTAAAAGGAGGAAAGCGGCCTGTTTTTAGGAGGGATATTCTTATGAGATATTTTGATGAATTTAATACAATTGTTGTTGGTACAATAAAAAAAAAATATGAGAAACTTTAACAATAAGCTGCAATCCTTTATTTTGCTCGATTTCGTTACTCCTTCGATCATTTTACCATACTTAAGCTGAATTAGCCCTTCCTTAACAAAAATACTATTTAAATAAATTCAAGAGCCATTTTTTGGAATTTCAGATGAGGAATACATGCCATATATTGACACATCGAAACCCCGTTTGCACGGCTCTTCCTTATTTTGTTGGTACATTTTAAAAATATAATGGAAAATATGCGTAGAGGAAACCCTTCCCTTCAAAGGCCTATTTGACCCCTTAGAAGTGTTATTTTCTCATTTCCTAGGGCACCATTTTATAGATCTCGACGAAAAATACAACTTTGCCCATTAGAAAAATTTTGATATCTCAAACCGTTTAGTAGTTTCTCTTGTAGCCCGCTTATCAGGGCCACCCTGTATATATATATATATATATATATATATATATATATATATATATATATATATAAATTCTTTTTGATGTTAGGAGGCATGGGGTCGTTGAACCAGTCATCTTGTCTTCATACTGCTTTATTTAGCCCGACATGTTTCGTGCATTTTTTTTCCGCACCTCTTCAGGGGCACTTCTTGCTAGGAAGTCCTCTCGTTACCATGTACTCTATCTGGAGTCGGGCTTAATCCATTTATAATGGAGGGAGTACATGGTAACGAGAGGATTTCCTAGCAAGAAGTGCCCCTGAATAGGTGCGAAAAAAATATGCACGAAACATGTCGGGCTAAATAAAGTAGTATGAAGACAAGATGACTGCTTTAACGACCCCATGCCTCCTAACATCATAAAGAATTTATATATTTTGGGTCATCTACAAGAATCAATAATATATATATATATATATATATATATATATATATATATATATATATGCAAAACTTCAGAAGCGTGTAGGGGACCCAAAAACTAAGACAAAAAGTCCTTTAGAGATTTGCTCGTTTTCGCTTCGTTTTGGAGAAAATCTTAAAACAAGAAAAAAATAAGTATTCATTTTTTTACATTTTATTTTATATATTTTGTATTATGACATTATCTATTTAATGTAAATGTTGCTAAAAATGTTAAGCGTATGCTCTCGCACCGTATTGAACATTAGAATATGTACACAGCATTGTGGCTGATGTTATTCACTCTAAAATATGAATAGTAACTGGCTGAAGACAGATTTACGAAACATAGAAGATAGAAAAAATGTAATCAAACGAATGAATGAAAAGGACAAGAGCAATTGTTTACATATCTCAATACCTAGCGTTCGAAGAGCAAAAGCTGCATTAAGAATATACCCGTACATTTCTATCAATTCTAAAACGTGAAATTTCTTAGTAGGCGCTTCCGGATTGCGTCATGAGGTCAAACTATGGAGGAAGCCTACTGCCGCAGTTTGTTGTTTATTTACAACAAACTAAGGTACTAAGGTGTTGTTTATTTACAACAAACTAAGGTAACTAAGGTTCTTCGACTGCTAGGGTCATTAGCACCACACCGTAGTATAGGGGGTCTCCCGTGGTCTAGTGGCTAGCGCGCTAGATTCATAAGCGGGAGATCGTGGGTTCGATCCCCACCGGCGACAGGAATTTTCTCATCCCACGGCTCGCTGGGAAAATTCCTGGCTGCACCCTGGACGTCGGCGCTAATGGCCACGATTTGTCGATGCGCCGTAAAAAAAAAAAAAAAAAAAAAAAAAAAAAAAAAAAAAAAAAAAAAAAAAAAAACTTACGAATTGGATAATTTCCATATTAAACATGTTTTTTTTTTGAGAAGATATAGTTGACCGTTGAGATGTAGAAGGTTTTGATCATCGGGGTTTCGCTTTTTTTTTCAATAAAAACTACATTTTATAGGTAAAATGTATTTATTAACGCCTTTTTTTATTATTATTAAAAATGAACAATATAAAGAAAAAAAATTAATTCGTTTGGAGCCTTCTGCTCAAATTCAGTAAGATTTATACGCTTTAGCTCCACCCGACAAACCAATTATATAATGTTTATCCCAGAATTGTTAAAAATCAAATATCGGCGAATTCAGGTAAAAAAAAAAAAATGTACTGTAGCCACCGCGCACGCGCAAACGCCACGGTATTGTCCATGGCCACCGAGTGTGCGAATGCCAGCGGACACTTTTTGTAAGGTTTCTTAGCAACGATTTTTTTTTCAGTTTAGTCATCGCTGAAGCATATTTATGTTCGTACATGGCCACCGCGCATGCGCGAACGCCAGCGGTTTCGTTCATGGCAACCGCCCATGCGCGAACGCCAGTAGTTTCGTATATGGCAACCGCACATGCGCGAACGCCAGCGGACACTTTTTTGTGACACTTTTTGCGTTGTTTTTTTTCCCAGTTTAGTCATCGCTAAAGTATATTTATGCTAAAATGTGGCTCCTGGAGGCCGTGTTTGAACAAAATTGTTTCTCTAATGGTTTAAGTGGGCCATATTTCTTAAATCTACTTACTTGTGAAGGGAAGACTGATAGTCATGTTGGATAAGAATCCGTCAGGGGGATATCTGACGAATGGCATGGATATGGTTGGAGTGATTGTAAGCAGAGTTCCTGGTGGCAGGGCTAATCTTCCGTCATTGGTGATCCAGAGTATCCTCTTTTCACGGTGACGACCTGTAGGTTTATCTTCTGCCAGTAGGCTCCCTATTGTGCTCGTTAGTATGCCAAGCCATATCAGCAACCACCGATCCATTGCCCTGCAACAAGACGGAAAATCATCATAGAATATGCAAGTTATTGAGACGAATTTGTCTAATATGAACTTAATATTTTTTTTTGTTCTATTTTTTTAATAATTTTTTGGTTTTTATAAATTTATTATTTACAAGGTGTTACCCGGCATGCCATGCTACACCTACTTTCTGCTTATGACTCTCCCCGTATCAACCCTATACCCAGTTACGTCAAAAAAGGTCAAACGGTGTGAATTTGTTTATATCTGTCAGTGTTGGGCAAAAATTATTCAAAATAATGAATAAAGATTAATGCATAAATCTATTATTTTATTTATGAATGAAGAATAATTACTTTTAATCATTATTCGTTATTCTTGAATGAAGTTTATGTTTTATTCACAAATTATTCGAATGATCAATCAGAATAAACATATTTTAGCGAATAATGATAGAGTTATTATGATGTTGGCAGCCGAAAATATGTATATATATATATATATATATATATATATATATATATATATATATATACCTATGTTTGTTTGAGTAGGATTAATCAGTAGACCAACTAAAAATAAATAATAACGAATGATGAATAATGAATGATGAATAACGAATAATGAATAACGAATAATTCTGTGAATAATTCATAATGTACCGTGTGAATAAGATAATTCAGTTAATTATTCATCATTCACTAAAAATTTATTTGAATGATCATTCGAAAAATATTTTATTCGAATAATGCCCCACACTGATATGTGTCTAGATGTAGTTCGTGAAACAGCCAACAGAGGCCAGCACCACAGCAATTCAGAAAACAGCCGACAGAGGCCAGCACCACAGCCTGCGAGTAGATAGCTCTTATCGAAGAAAGGCCAGCACTCCTTAGTTAGACAGTGACTGTTGATATAAAATTGAAATAAACTGCATTACATGATTATATAATGATGTAAAGTCATCAATGAGTTCGAGTTATTCTCAAACAAATAAATTTAAGACATTATTCAAAATGGCTGTAGATTCAAAATGGCCGTCAGAATCTGAATGGTTCAGTGTAGCCAATTTTTCTTGAACAAATCTTTTGACCTTTTGACTAAATTTTGAAATTTGACTATTTTGACCTAGCCTAGGAGATTTCCCGTATCAAGACCTACCTGTGTACCAAGTTTGATCAAAATCGGTCAAACGGAGTAGATTTGTATAAGGAACAAACAGACAAACAGAGAGACACGTGATTTATATATATATATATATATAGATTTAATGCTTACTAGATTTGAATCTTTTAGCATGGATGTAAGGTTACTATATCATTTCCTATGGTTAGCCGCTTGAATATAGTAAATCTTAAATGAAAATAAAATCTTTATTTACAAATTAACACTATAATGCCAAATAACTAGTGGTTAAACACGAGACTAGGACAAGTAACAAGAACAAATTGTAACAACCATTCCTTTAATGAAAAATCGTATAGCGTGAATTTTATGTAGAACGATAATTTAGTTAGTATATATATATATATATATATATATATATATTTTATATGTGTGTGTGTGTGTGTATATATATGTATAAATATATATATATATATATATATATATATATATTTTATATGTGTGTGTGTGTATATATATGTATATAAATATATATATATATATATATATATATATATATATATATATATATATATATATATATAATGTCTTTTTGATTTGAATGATTTATTTATGAAAGTACCACTATTTTAGTAAAATTGTGTAAAACAGATTTTTGATTCTACTTGCTTATATGGCTAAATTTATTTTACAAGGTTTTTATTGATAATAATCTCTAAATAAGAAATAAAAAGTATTCAGAATGATAAATGCTTGTTTTAAAACGTTTTTTCCGATAAATTTAAACTTAAAAATATATTATTAATAAGCGGCGCTAATAGCCAAGATTTGTTGATAAGCACTCTTTTTTTTTAAATTGAATTATTTTTAGTTTATTTTATACAATTCAATTGATATTATTACATTTATACTACAAGCGGTGGCCTAATTATAATAACCTAATTAGGTATTCAATTTAATAGAGGCCTGAAATTATTTGTATTTTTGGAATACTCGATTTGCATCTACATCCCTAGTCATTTTATCTCAGTCTTATATTTGAACCTAGAAATAATTAAATTTAATCGAATCACTTGATGAATTACTAATGTTGGGACAGTTGAGAAAAAAGAGAAACTGTGGAATAGGAGATCGTCAAGTATTAAAATCTGGATACTGCGATAGATTAACAAATTCTTAAATATGTATAATAAATATATAATAAATCCATAAATTATGTTCTTTTCAAGAAATGATACGCAAAGGCAGGCAATGCTCATTAACAGAAGAATAGGCGAAATACTACTTATCTTGTGGCATGGGTCGGACCTAAAAAGGATAGTGGGGCTCCTACAAGAAAAATAATCTGTGTACACTAGGATTAATATAGGGAACTACTTGTCGATGGTGCCTGCAAGAGGAGGGAACCGCACAACACATACATGTGAGGCATTAACCTACAGCAGGGTTTTTTCGTAGGACTATCATAGTGACTAATCTAAGTTTTATCTCAGGATCTGCAACTTTGGAAGAGAGTGAAGCAAGAGACGCATTTAGAGCGGTTCCTTCCTTGGTCCGATTCTGATTTTGAATTTGGTACAAAAACTTTGTCGTCTAATTTGAAAGGTCAAGTTCGTTAACCAGCAAATCCGTCCACAACATGTTTTTTGGAGCAGAATTCGTGCAAAAAAAAAAATAGGTTATTAAAATTTATAGGTTATTATGAGGTATTCGTTTTTTAGGTTTCAATATTTAATTTTATAGGTAAAATATTTCACTAATAAGTATAAAAGGTTTGGGGGGGGGGTCTCCCGTGGTCTAATGGCTAGCGCCTTGGATTCATAAGCGGGAGATGGTGGGTTCGATTCCCACCTCCGGCAGGAATTTTCTCATCTCAGGGCTCGCTGGGAAAATTCCTCGCTGCACCCTGGATGTCGGCGCTAATGACCTAGATGTAGATGCGCCGTAAAAAAAAAAAAAAAAAAAAAAAAAAAAAAAAAAAAAAAAAAAAAAAAAAAAAAAAAAAAAAAAAAGGGTTGGGATATTTCTTGCATTTTCTAAAATATCTCGAAAACCGTTGGGAAATCGTGGTAAGTGCTCGAAAGCTTACTAAATTCTCTACAAAAAAGGTTCTAATATAATATTTGATGGGGCGATGTCAATCGGAGAAATAAGGACTTGAAACTTCGGAACTGGTAGTTTTACTCTTTTGAACGGGTTTTTGTATCTGTTTACCCAACGTTTTAATTGGTTGTTGCTTGTTTTAATTGAATTTAACAGTAAATCGAATATTTGATGAAAATAGGGTCAAGAAAATGTGAAACAGTGTTATAATGTTTCCAAGAGTGGACGTTGAGAGGTGGGGGAGTAGCCATGATACTGTAAGTTTCCTGAAGTGGCGCCTTAAATCAGTTTCCTCTTCGAGATTTTATTTTACATTTTTCACGAAAGATCAATAACTACTACTATTCTTTTACTAATAACGCGAGAGATATGAACGGAACCGCGCATGACGCAGTTCCAGTCGGACTTTTTATAATATAGTTTGGGTGGTATCAGTGATTAAGGGCGTTGTTTTAATATATTCTCACAAAATTCTACAAGAGAAATATATGATGCGCAGAAAAAAAGGAAGTGACATTCGTTGTTTGTGCGACCTCGCATGTTTGTTTGTGTGTGGATGTGAGAGTGAATGAGAGAGAGGGAGGAACCGGTGCGGAGAAAAATAACATGTAGAAACAAATTTGGAGAAATAGAGAGATAGTGAGAGAATGTGCGAGTGTTAGTGAAAGTGTGTGAGAGGAAGAGGAAGCGATTATATATACTTCACAGAAAATGTAGGCATTAGATGAGTGAGAGCGAAATATAGAATACATGGAAAGGAGAGGGAAAGAGTTGACGAGAAAGAAGGATGAAGAACAAAGGAGTGAATTAGTATTTGGCACAGAGAAGAGCAGGATGAGTCCGAACTGAATGGGAGGGGAAATGGGAGCGGAGAGATAATGACTCTTGAAGGAATGACAGCAGACAATGATACTCCACAGGAACACCTGTCCTAATTATTCTACTCACATTCAGTTAGACCTTCAGCCTCTGATTGAATATCCAAAAGCAAACAAAAATAGAATCAAGTCGTCAAGTAAGCAAAAAAGAAATTTCTTAGAGTCTCTTCGAGACAGTAAACTGGGAGAATATAAGGGTCCCCCATAATTCCTGTCCCGGTACGACTGAGACCGGATACAGCCAAATTCAGGGTCCACTAGTGTTTGTTCAACTAAAAGGAAAGAAGGTGGGTGGTACTAAGCTTAAATAAACAACTCAGGACCCCAACTTAACAGACAATAACAACTAATAGTTAATAGTTAACTATACTAATCACGCCAGGGGTGGTTATTGTATGGAAACACGCTACGGTGAAGTTCCTGTGAGTTAGACATTTTCCCCCTTAGGATAGGTAGATAGATTTTTTAATCCATCAAACCTAATACATTTGAAACTAGGTCAAATCAAATAAAACTGTTATTAAATTAATATACAATTTGAAGTCTCTTCAAGTAATTTCGCTCTCTTCCCCAGTCGATATTTATAAAATATTTTATATCTATGTTAATCAACTTGTCTAGATTATTTATTTCTGTACTAAAAAAGTAAAAATAAATATACTAAAATATGAAATATATAGAATTATAAAAACTACACAACAGAAATATAAAAAAAATAAAGGTATGTAAGTATTACGTAAGTAAAGAGGATCATCTCACAAAAATGGAATGGGCTGGGCACCTAATCAGGACATCAGACAATAGGTGGACGAAGATTGTAAACCCCTTCATGGAATTCGAAAGAGAGGAAGACTCTCCCAAGATGGGAAGACAACATTAAAAAACATGCTGGTCCCTCTAGATACAAGCTGGCCAGGGATTGATCTAAATGGATGGAATTCGGAGAGGCTTTTGCCCAATAATGTACCTTTGTTCCTAAAAACTCCCAAATACTTTCATTTATTTATTTTCTTATTTAATAATATGGAAGATATTTCTTATTTACTTTACCAGAGAAACGTTATGTTCGGTATTATTATATTTTGTTTTTTTTTCTTCCATTTTTGTATTAATGGAAGAAATAAAGGCTTTATTATTATTATTATTATTATGTAAGAATTGCAACCATCCTAAGTATGAGAATATCAAAAATATAAATTATATAACCACATAAGAAATACTTTTCATTGGCAAGTTAAATATTAATGTGAGAAAGGAAGGAGACGTTTTAAAATTAAAAAAAAAACAAAAACGCACTGATCATTGTTGTTTATCTGTCAAGATTTCACCTTTTTCTCAAGTGAAGTAAAGTCACGAATGATGGGAGGGGTATGTTTGTTGGTAGAACGTGAGGTACTTTTTTTAGGAGAGTTGGGGTCCGGGCCAATGGAAACGTCGCTGTGTTCTGTCACAAACGTTCTTCAAGAGCGCAGAAAGAATTGCTCGGAAAACGTTTCCCAAAAAATTCAGATGGGCTGAAGAAAATGTCAAAACGGGACACCTGTCATGTCTTTTTGTCTCGTGTGTAGATCCGTTTATTACACGATACGAATGAAACCTCTTATTCAATGAAGACATGAATTCCTAAACAATAAATAGTTTGTTTGCTCGTATCCTGCCGAGAAAACAGAATTAACATAAATTCGTTTATTTGAACCAGCTCTGCTTTTTTCACGTTCTCAAAAATCTCACTACTAATGCCGCCTAATTTTACAGAGGCTTAGAAGAAGATTCCCCTACAATGGCAAATCAATTCTTAGGTTACTATGTTTGGTGTTAATCGGATGGTACTCCCAATTTCCAGGAGATAGTAAATAACTAGATTTTATGGTCTGAGTACTCAACATTGATGGATGGTTCCCATCGAAAGCAAGATATAAACATTTCTCTACACTTGGAGAAGAGATTGTTGAGAGTATAGATTGTGAAGGTGGAAATTGATGGGGTTCGGTTATGTGAGTCTTAAACCTACATTTTTATATTAAAAATGTAGGTTTATTAACTCTCATGACCGAAGCTAGACAATCTCTACCTTGGAGGTTTTACAAAAATATTTTATTGGGCCATGAGCGGTTTTAGGTTTCATCAATATTTTGTTAAATATCTAAAAACAGTTAAGAAATCGGTTTAATTTGGAATTTGTAAATTCGAGGTCGATTGCAGAGAAAATCGTGGCTGAGACGAGAAGAGGTTATACTAAGCAGATTAAGGATAGGACACTTTACTAAGTCACTTACATTTATTGACAAAGAAAGAACAACCCATTTGCAGACAGTGTAACGTTTCAACTGAAAGTGAACCATCTACTAACGGAATGCAAAATACGAGAACACCTAAAATAACCTTACAGTTTACAACTGCTGAGAGACGGGAGCTCCTTCGTTAACGATATATTCACATTTTTAAAACTCCACAACCTACATACAACCATTTTATTCTGTGAAAAAATTTAGAAGCGTTTAGAAATATTATTTTAATGGTATAATAATAATCTGATTTCAATTCAACCTTTTAAGTTTTTTTTTTTTTTTTTTTTTTTTTTTTTAATAACAGATTATCAACTAATTTTACTGTAGTGTAAATAGCGCAGCTGCAAATAATGTATAGTCCTTAATTCTCTACATGAATCTGCTAAACTTTTTTATATGTTCTCTTCAAACTTTTGTTTTATTTAATTCTCTAAGTTACTGATAATTGTGAACAAATAAATTTGTATTATTTTGTTGTTTAAAAAAGAGAAAATCCTGGTCGTTGCGGAACTCGTAAAAATAAAATTTTTGTATAAGCCAAACGGGAATCTTTCAGATGCCATCTTTTACGGCTACTTGAGCCGTAAAGCAGAAGCAAGAACGAAAATGTATGTGAAATTGTATTTTCTTCATACAAACGTGGAGAGGTAGTGGGAGAGGGCCGAGCCGAAGTGGAGCGGGGACCGCGTCCATTGTTAACAACGGCAAAAAAAAAACTCAATATTTTGTTGTGATAATGCCTGACCGAAGGAAGTGACAGCTAGAGCATGCTTTTCATACACGTCAGGTAGCCTTTATTTTTCTACCCCATTCTAAAGGATGGCATTTCTGGATATTACTTTATTCCACAATAGTCTCTTAGACTTTTTTTAGCGCGTTTCCTTCCCACTCCATAGGGAGGACACCTGCATATGAGGTTGACCTCATGACCGAATCCGGAGGTGCCGAGGAGAAATGTTCATGTTTCAAACCTCATAGGTCACGAAAATAACGGTAGTTCAAATTTTTATAAATGCATGTATGTGTGTGTATATATATATATATATATATATATATATATATATATATATATATATATATGTTTGCTCACTCCAAAATTGTTCGATCTTGGTGAAATTTGGTGCAAAAATACTTTGTCTAATTTAAAAGGTCAAATTCGTCAACCAGCAGAATCCGCCTACCGGAACACGGTTTTATGGGCGAAATGTGAGCGAGAAAAATCTTTGCGCTTAGGGCTTTTCGTTAATAGATTTGAAGGTACTTTTTTACAGGTTATTTTATTTAGGGAAACGAATGAACTCATTTTTAAGGCGATATCTCTAACCGTTTTCAAAAAAATGGACAAAGAGTTGTTGAATAACATTTTTGGTTTGAATGCTTAGAACCATGGGATTCTAGATCAGCAGCAACAAAGATTTTATATGATACAAAGAAGTGTCCCAGGTTAAGAATAAGATTTCTTACTGATGTAGCGTTAGTCCTCGACAACTTAGTAATATACTTGAGGTTAACTAAACTAATGCTTATTTATTTTTTAGTATTTTAGAGATTAAAATTGAATATTAATCTCACTCACTATGCTGTTGTAGGATAAATGGACCTCGTGGAGACTTACTGTAACGAGTGGAGTTCACATAAGCTCACCATAAAGAGAAAAAGACCGACTGACAGTAGCCAACTTACACAGAAGTGGATAATTCTTAATCTGTATAAGTCAATACAATTATGTACTGAAAACGTACTTACACTTTGACTACTGCTGAGAAGGCTCTTCTTAACAACCAAAAATTCGTTGTCATTTTAAGTATCTTGTTTTACTAGCAAATTCGTCTTACTGTTATAATCAACTGCAAATATGTGCTTTATGGCGAATAAAATTCCATTCTGTCGTGGGTTAAATCTTTCTATAAAATAAGAAATAACGATAACTTCAGTTGGAGGCTATGAGGAAGGTTATATAGACAGCAGAATTCAAAACAAACTACGTCATCATGGTTAGCCACAGCCATCATGATTTCCACAGCTATTCCAAACGTATTACCTATACCTGTTGCCGTTTCTTAGCTTATTTTACTACAATACTAATTTTACTGATAAATGCAATTTAAAACAAGAAAAAACAATTAAAAAGTGAGATAAACCCCCTTTCAAAACAAAAAAACAAACTTTTTTTAAGTTTTAAGCGCTTATATCTCTGATTGACGTTGCTCCATCCAATACTGCTTCAAAACCTTTTTTGTAGAGAATTTAGTAAGCATTCGAATGGTCACCTTCCACTTAGCACGATTCCCCAACCGTTATCGAGATATTTACGAAAAATGTATGAAGATCCGAAAACTTTTCATGTCTATTAATAAAATATTTTTTTCGCATACTTCCTTAACTCCAAATATAACCAAAATTTAAACATCTTAGTTGGGATTAATTTCCAAGATGTAGAAAAAATTGCAATTGAATCCCGTGATTCTAAGTACTCACAAAAATATAATGACTTACAAAAACATTGATTTCACTTTTCTCCGGAATGGTTACGGATATCGCCTTATAAATGGTTTCATTCGTTTTCTTATGTTAAGAAACCTATAAAACAAGTACCTGCAAGCATATGAACTCAAAAACGTAAGCGTTACGATTTTTTTGCGCGAATTTCGGCCCAAACACTATCTTCTCGTGGGCGGATTCTAGTGGTTAACGAAATTGACCTTTCAAATTAGACGACAGATTTTTTTACCAAATTTCGTTAAAATCGGACCATTTTTGCTAGAGCGCGAACAGACAAGCATATATATATAAATATATACATATATTTATATATATATATTTATATATATATATACAAATTTGGGCCACCTATATTTTCGTGATCTATAGGGTCTGAAACGTGAAAGTTTCTAGTCGGCACTTCCGGATTGCGTCATGAGGTCAACCTCATAAGCGGGTTCTCCCTATGGAGATAGGGAGTAACCGCGCTAATATTAGAAACAATAAGGACATGCAACATGGTTGGGAAGGCTGTGCTCTGAAATTCTAGTGCGTTGTACTTTAATTTCTGATTCCATTTCAGATAGATATAATCAGAGCTGATGTCAGTCATGAGAAAAAACAATTGGTAATTTGCAAAAATCCATCGCATTACAACAACTGGTGCCTTAGGGTTTAGTTGATATTATATTGGCTTGAGAACTCTTACCAAAGGCCCTATCAGGACTTTGGGGAAACAATTAGGGGCTATTAGGTATTACTCATGCTCCTAGTGTAAGCTCCCAGTGCACACAAAAGAACATATGTTCAAGAGTCTTGGGGATTTCCCTACGTCCACACAGCATATAATGGTTAACTATAACAAAAAAATCTATCGACCGGAGCATACAAAAAGGTTCATTTCCAAGATTTATATTTGTTTGCGTTGGTATAATAATGTTAGGTTTCTGTGACTAATGCCCCTTAATTAGAGCCTAAATTCATAAAACTGATTTACTGATCGTTGTAGATAACTGTTCTTGTTATGGCTAAATTAATTGTTCTTGTAATATTCTTGAAGATTGGGCTCTGATCACCGAAAGCGCTCAGACAAACAAATAAAGATGAATTGTGCGAGGAAGACGTTGTAATGAACCAGCCTGAATGTGTCTTCACTTTCAGTACTTTGAAATGAACAGAGCGTAGTACTGACCTCACTATCCCCCTGGAGGTCTTATGCAGGAATGATAAAAAAAAAAAAAAAAAAAAAAAAAAAAAAAAAAAATTATCTGCTCCTTTAGAATGAATCGTGATTTAAGTAGGCACACTTAGCCATCAATAAAAACAAGAATGCCATATTAATGGAGCAACAGGAAGAGAAGCTAGCCTAGATTTGATATTAGTGAATAAATAAGTGCTGTTTCTAGGTCGATCTGAATTCCCTAGGAATCTACTACCATTTCTGAATCAATAAACAAACAACACTGCAAACCGGTTTGGCCCAAAAACCGTTCGCCTAGACTAGATCATAGGAATATTCCCGAGCTTGTTCCGCCTCTCTAAAACTAGAAAAGCTGAGACTTTTATATATATATATATATATATATATATATATATATATATATATATGTATATATATATATATATATATATATATATATATATATATATATATA
Organism: Gonocerus acuteangulatus; assembly: GCA_946811695.1. Taxonomy (NCBI): domain Eukaryota; kingdom Metazoa; phylum Arthropoda; class Insecta; order Hemiptera; family Coreidae; genus Gonocerus; species Gonocerus acuteangulatus. The sequence continues at coordinate 98,079,234 of OX328132.1, read as the reverse complement.
TATGTATATACAAAACAACAGGCTTGTTTGGAAAGACTGAAATAGAAACACTTATTATTTTGGTTCCACCTTTCTTGAAATATTTATGACCGGTGACAAAGGGCCAGCGCACCATTTTACCTGTAACACCCTACAGCTGACTTGACCAGGCCCCACTGCTACAGACATGAAATTCTTATTTCATAACAGGAGGAGTGAATAAAAGTTAGGATGTACTCAAAAATATCAAAATGTTTCGCTAAAAATATGAAATTAAGGGGCATATTGATAATTTGAGTCAAACGCCTACTCTAAATGGGTGGCCTATTTTTATTTTAATAAAGGACTTCTATCATTACTTTCGGGTGTGGTATATCAAGTTTCGTTTCAATATGACAAAAATTATGAACTTTAGAGAAGCATTATTTGGGTCCGGAGTAAACTCCACCCGTAATGGACCGATCTTTCTTGTTGACCAACATGTCATTATCAGCTTTCTTGAGGAAAGAAGTAATGCTGCTATCGTTTAAACATTATATATGGACAATGTGGCCATCGGTGTAAAATTATTGTGCTAGGGATCCATTGAAGCCCTAATTCGAATCCGGTACGTCGGTTTCTTTTAGTGATGATAACGTAAGAGTTCGACACTTCACAATGGATGTTTAGAAAGTGTAGAAAAAGGTACATTGTCCACTGCTAATAGACAAGTGCATTTGATGCATCACAAAAAATGTGTAACCTAATAACGCAGACGTTAAACTCTATCCACGACGTCTTAGTTTTACGAAATTTAGGTTATAATCTTTTATGATACTTGCGTATATATATATATATATATATATATATATATATATATATATATTTTACGTTGCCAAATATATATATATTTTACGTTGACACTACACACACTCTCTCTCTCACACACACACACATATATATATATATATTTATTTATTATATATATATATATATGGTAATACTGAAGGAGAGTGTCCTCAGCACCGATTTTCTTCAAAATTTGCACTATAACGTATTTTCATTTAGACTCACCTGTGGTAGCTGGCTTGGTCGTAAACTGTCGCTTTTGGGCATACGTGCTATGCGTTTCCGCTCGCTCCGCTCGCTCAAGAAAACATCAAAACCCCTAGTCAATCCAACTCGCAGAAATGAAAAGAATTCTACGGCCCAAAAGTCGTCCAAGGCAGTCTTCCCTAACCTTCATCTTCCTTTTTTTTCAACGGATTCGTGTTTAGTGCATCAAAATACGTTATAGTGCAAACTTTGAAGAAAATCGGTGCTGAGGACACTCTCCTTCAGTTTTATCATATATATATATATATATATATATATATATATATATATATATATATATATTAAATAGATATCTCCATATATTGAAGCGAGGGTAGCTCAGTGGTAGAGCACTGGACTAATATGCTGGAGCATTTGAGTTCAAATGCCGAGCAAGCACTAAAGAATTTTATGTTCTAGTGTCGTCGTTCATTGGTTGGATTCCGCCACCCTGTGTGTGTGGGTGTGTGTTTGCACGCGGAAGATAAACTGAAGTATTCGGCTTCAAACCAATTATTTTCTTTAAATATTTGAATATGATTCGGATATATAAGTACTAAACTATATCAGGATATATAATAAAATATGTAAAATTCATGGCACAGGTCAGGCGAGAAACGTGGTATCACTATTCACACCTAACATTGCGGATAGGCAAGGTTCATACTCAGGAACGTCAGCTTAATGTTCCGGAAGTGGGTTAGGAATGTTGGCCGAAATTTGAGAAGTTTCCCTGCCGCCAAGGACCTAACGGTGTCTCGGCCATTTTTAATAAAACTCACGAATATGGCCACCCGAACATGCTAGCAAGTATTTACGAGTACGTACTTGGCTTTGGGTGCGAACTTATTTTAGGAACAAGAATGTCATTATAGCGCATGTTTCACTTGTGTCATGCTCGTTGAGAAACTTTTTTGAAACTGCTAAAACCCTATGCAATATTTTTCATTTAAAAGCGTTTATACAATCATATATCTTCTCTTTTGTTTAATTCCTCTTTGACTGAAGGAAATAAAAGCATAAGTTGGATGGCTAGTCGATTGAGTCTCAATAACAGGACAGTTTGAGGATCATTTTGGTATGCATAACTGGCGATCTACTCATAAGTGGCCCGAGGATTATAAAACGTTGTTACACCTTTAAAGTGTTAGTTTTAAATGGTCACAGATTTCCTCTATGTTCGGCTAAATTAAAATTTCAAGGTTACAAACGCCTTTAGTAGGTTAGGTTTTGGATGCAAGCATAATTATCTACTATAGCGCTAAAGTTTCTTTCAAATTATCCGTTCCATTATCTACACCTGGCTATGGTATTCCCATTCGAGGAGAAGCCGGGCAAGCTTGCAGATCCCATGCTATGGCATACAGGATAATGTAGAATAAATGACTAAAAATCACCCCATAAGGACTCCGGCTACAAAAATTTATCATGGTGCCAATCATCATTTCTGCCGAATTTGAGGGAAGCCGGACTAGCGTGCAGGTCCATATCTTAGTAAAAAGGCGATTTTAGAATAAATTACTAAGATTATATCTTTTTACTGTTATAATGATTTATTATGGACAGGAAACCACTCTTAGAACATCCATTCCACCGCCAAATTTGAGCAGATGGTTGACGATCTTGCAGAACCAAGATAGTCACCCAAGAAGTCCTTTTCCCATCTCAATAGATTCTTATGATCACAAAAGCACTTTGGGAAGATCCGTTCCATCATCAATTTTTGTTTAACACGTGCCAATGCCAAATTTTAAAGCCGGCAAATAATTTTAAATAAAATATATGAATATCAGTGAATATACGTTTTATTGAATCATTAATGACTCATTAAATATTTAAATGGATTTGTTCCTATACGAGTGAAGCGTAATATCCCACAGAAGTGTATTATTTGAAGTAAAAATAATATTGAAATTCTTCATTAATATTTAAGGTTAATAGAAATTTATATTGGTAGAGGATGAATGAAAGGGGCTAATAAGAAGAAGTCAATTTCGTAGCATTTGGCTCTCTCCCTGATTATACATAAGAAAGAAACAATAGACCGAAAGAATAGCGGCTTGAAAGTCCATGACACCAGAACTGAGAAGTTTCACTCTTCTCAAATGTTTCAGTCTGAATAGTGCTTAAGCTTACAACCTTCGAAATGTGTGTTAAGCCACCCTTAACCGGGAACTTTTACTTCCTGGGAATATGTAACACACTACATGTTGCAATCTATTGAATTAAAGAAGAAGACCTTGGTGTTTCCGCAAAATTCCAAGATAAATATAGTTGTTTTTTTTTCTTTTTTTTTTTTTTTTTTTTTTGCGAATTATGACGAATCATTTTGAATTAGTATATCCGTCAATAATTTAAAACCCTTTGAACGTATAAGAACGCCTGGGGTGAGAGGGTGAGCTTCTGTGAAAATTTGTAATAACAAAAGTTGCTAAGAGATAGACAGACGGCAGTAATTCGGCATTTTAGTTTCTAAGGTGATTTCTTTTACTCGTTGACACAAGTAAATGAATTTTAAATTGCCAAATAATAATGAGCGTCGCACAGTGGGGCCAAACGACTTTTCTTGTTTCAAAAAAGGCTACAGCCTCTAAATCTAACCGATTTCAATGCATTGTTGTTTAAATGAAAGCTAATAAAATTTAGAACTACTCTGTCTAGCCAGATTTTGTTTTTTGTTTATTAAATTACGTGTAAATAATTAAAGAACTTTTACAATTGAACATAAAACAATATATTTCATTTTTCATCTAATTTAATATCAGCACTGATATCGTTGAAATTAAACCTTCAAATTCTGATTAGACTTGGGAAAAATCAAAAGCAATTCAAAAATCATATTTTGTTTTGAATGCATACAAACTAATATATTTATATTTTGGTTACGTTTGGAGATAAGGAAGTTTTAGAAAAACGTATTTTATTAACAGAATTTTTTTTTTAAATATCTCGAAAACTGGTTGGGAATTGTGAGCAGTAATCATTTGAAAGCTTACTAAATTTTATACAAACCGATTCTAAAGACATTTCCGATGTGATCGCAGTAAATTAAGTGCTTAAAATTTCGAAGTCTTGGTTTCTTTGCTTTGAACGGGTCTTTACGTTTTTTTCCCTCAGTGTTTCATTGCTTGTTGTTTTAGAAATTTATTTTAGGAGTAAAATGGATTTCCTAGTGAAACAAGATACTTAAAATGAGAAAGAATTTTTGGTTGTTAGTAATAGAGCTTTCCGAGCAGAAGTCAAAGAGGCCGACTGAGTAATTTCCGCTATTGGAAGATTTCAGAACATTATGGCGCCAAAATCTCACTTGTATAATATTAAGAAAATGTATTCTAAGCTTAGCAAATGACACCAGAAATACGAATTTCGGTCGGACGTTTTTTATAATTAATGAAATTTCAGCTGAATTATAATCAACTGTGTGGTTGGCATAATCGTAGTACTCATCTGTTTTTTTTTTTAATTTAATCATCTCTTCTTAATTAATCTTAATTCTGTAGCAACTTATTTCTTTACAATCTAGTATCGCTTCCGTATGCGTCCTACGGCTAAACTTGATGTCCGATCATCTACAACGCGCCGCCTCTTCTACTTAGCTGCAGCAATCTTCACCTATCTTCGCTCCAGTACAATCTACTCTCGTACCCATCACAATCTGCTCGAAACCAACGCTGCTAGACTATACAAATAACAACTGAAATGATGGGCTTAAAGATTAGGAAGTTGGATGAGGCGATGAGAAAAGCCTCATTTCATATGTCTAGCAGCCGGGAGGACTTGACCCTCGACCTCAACTAACGGATCTACTCGGAGGGTCTCCGATTCAGCAGAAGACTCGCCTATCAGTGTGTTGCAAAGCAAAAGATTTTGGCAAACTTTCCCATCTTCATAGGAAATTCAGGCATCTCTATAAGTAGCCAGGATTTTAACTTCTTTCGATTTGTACTTAACTAATACATCAGTTCTGTATATCAACGTTTTTTTTGTTTTGTTTTTTTTAAAAAAAACTCTCAAATTTAAAAGTTATATTTATTCTGAAGAATAATTATCTGTTTATCCGTTCCTGCATTTACTAAAAATGTTTTTACGATTGAGCATAAAATGTGATTTCCAATCAGTGTTAAAGGGATTGATAAGGATCGTCAACAATCACCTGTCCGGTTGAAGCAACAAAATACAGATATATGTTGTTGTTTTTGTTTTGTTTTTTGTTTTTTTTTAAAAAGAGTTGACCTCACAAAAATATGAATTACGATGAAAAAAATAAAATCACATGTAATCAAGAGATTGGAAGACACAATAAATTGTGTCTTGAAAAAGAAAATACCCTTTTAATGATAAGAAATCTGTCGCCAAATATAGTCAGTCAGCGGGTGGAGATGAGTCTGATGATTTTAACTGTTGTGCTACCTTCCACATAGTACTGTCTTGAAAGCAATTAATCCGCTATTAAGGATTGAATATGAGGGATATTTAAGTCCCTTTGCGGAGAATCTATTTTTGGTGTGCTTAGAATCTATATGGCGTGGATGAATTGGAGGGAACACTCGTTCTATTCAGCATGTCCATATAGATTGCAGTGTAGAAACCAAATGTAGGCGTAATGTTTAAACGATTGCAAATACCGATGAATACCGATTCAAATTGTACTCAGTACTCAGAGAGCGATAATAAGTAACAATCACTAATTCGTACACAAATAGTTTTTTTTCTAATGTACAAATTTGTCCCATAAGCAAATAAAGTCCGACTCGCAGGAACTGCGTCATCTTAGCGCGGTTCCAGTCATATCCCTAGTCTAATTTGGAAAGATTTAAATAGAAGCAGTTATTGGGTTGGCAAGTAAGTCCTTTCGGTTTTCATATATACGTATATATATATATATATATATATATATATATATATATTTTTTTTTGTTTTGAAAAAAAAAAAAAAAAATTAAACCGAAAGGACTTACTTGCCAACCCAATATGATTTTGGTTCCACCAGTCTTTTTTTTTTTAATTAATTATTATAATGGCCTGTCAACCCTTAAGGTCACTAACGCCATTCCTGTGTGTAGTAAAGTCTTGAAAGGTCATGATTTACAATCTTACCTGGAAGGGCCTAGAACACACTAGAAACGGACCCGCTAGTGACAAGGTCTTGGAATCCTGGAAATCTATATTTCTAACAATAAATTGTTTTTGTTATTTTACTTAACCAGTTTTATTGTCAAATACATTAGCCAACTATAAGCAATAAAAAAAAATAACAAGGAATAAGGGGTCTCCCGTGGTCGAATGGCTAGCGCCTTGGATTCATAAGCGGGAGATGGTGGGTTCGATTCCCAACCTCCGGCAGGAATTTTATCATCCCACGGCTCGCTGGTGAAATTCCTCGCTACACCCTGGATGTCGGCGCTAATGACCTAGATGTAGATGTGCCGTAAAAAAAAAAAAAAAAAAAAAAAAAAAAAAAAAAAACAAGGAATAAAACAGACAAAAAGAACCTTTCGAATAAACGAAATCAATTAATTTAAAGTTTTAAGCACTTATTTCTCTGATTGACATCGCCTAATTAAAACTATCTTCAGAACCTTTTTTTGTAGAGAATTTAGTAAGCTTTCGAATGGTAATCTTCCGCTTCACAAGACTGTCAACGGTTTTCGAGATACTAACGAAAGTATACAAAGTTACCAAAACTTTTTTTGTCTGTTAATAAAATATTTGATTCTAACCCTTCCTTTACTCTAAACGTAACAAAAATTTCAACATATTAGTGTTGATGAAATTCAAACATGCAGAAAATTTTTCAACTGTATCCCATAATTCTAAGAAGCAAAATCAAAGACAAACAACCCTAGGAAGGACGCTAGGCAGTTGAAAAGCTATATATTGGAAATCCATATCTCCAACATTAAATTGTTTTTCTTATTTTTCTTAACCTGTTTTATTTTCAAATACATTATCCAACTATAAGCAATTAAAAAATAACAAGGAATAAAAAACAGACAAAAAGAACAGTTCGAATAAGCGAAATCAATTACTTTAAAGTTTTAAGCTCTTATTTCTCCGATTGACATCGCCTAATCAAAACTTTCAGTAGAACCTTTTTTTTAGAGCATTTAATAAGCTTTCCAATGGTATTCTTCCGATTAGCTATATTCTCAACCTTTTTCGAGATATTAAGGAAAGTAAACAAAGTTACTAAAACTTTTTATGTCTGTTAATAAAATATTTTATTCTAACCCTTCCTTAACTCCAAACGTAACAAAAATTTCAACGTATTAGTTTTAATGAAAGTAGAACATGCAGAAAATATTTCAACTGAATCCCATGATTCTAAGTACCCAAACCAAAAACGGTATTCGAAAACTATTTTTCCCATTTTCTCGAAAACGGTTAAAGCTATCGCCTTGAAAATGGTTTCATTCGTTTTCCTAGCCCAAGAAGCCTATAAAACGAGTACTTACAAGCTTATGAAGTCAAAAACGTAAGCGTTACGATTTTTTTGCGCGAATTTCGCCCCAAACGCCATCTTCCAGTGGGCGGATTCTGCTGGTTAACGAACTTGACCTTTCAAATTGGACGACGGATTTTTGTACCAAATTTCATCACAATCGGACCATTAGGGAAGCCAGAAATGAGCGAACAGACAAATATATATATATATATATATATATATATATATATATATATATATATATATATATATATATATATAAATAAATATATACATATATATATATATATATATATACATATATATATATACAAATTTGAACCACCGTTATTTTCGGTTTCTAGGGGTTCTGAAACGCGAAATTTTCTAGTCGGCACTTCCGGATTGTTTCATTGTATCAACCTTATAAGCGGGGTTCCTCCCTATGGGGGAGGGAGGAACCGCGCTAAAACTAGTCCACGGGGGCGAGTTAGGCTCAGGTACACCATTCGCCATGTTCTGGGGGATCTCGGTTCGACACTCAGGCTGGCAATGAAAGATTTTATCTTCTATTGTCATCGTTCGACTGTCGGAGCGGTATACCAGACTCTCCTCCAACAAACCTGTAATGGGTACCTACAAGGAGAAATTCAGGCGGCGCGAGCATAGAACGGACCGCATTATCACCTTATTGGGAAGTTCATAAGTAAAAATCCTTTTAATTTGTTTAACCTTGTGAATAATAAATTAATAAAACAACGACATTAAACATTCAAAAAATTGACACAAAAGGATAAAATATTTTACAACAGGTTTAAGTAAATAATATTTTTAATTAAAGTGTGAAATCATTTGAAAAAAATATATATCTGTTCGCGCCGGTGTGCTGAAAAAGATCTCAGATTCGAATTCAGCGACCGTCGAAACTATGTAAGCTCTAGTTATTTCTTCTTTAACGATTTCATACGAAATTTGACACTCAAATGCTCTTAAACCTGACGTGATGGGGTGAAACGTACTCTGGATACGGATTCAGCGTGTCGAAATACATACGATTATATGTATGGCGTCTTTGGAAATTACCACTTTTTTTTGTGCATGTGTTATTTAAGTAACATCTGTGGGGCCTCCCGTGGTCAAGTGGCTAGCGCCTTGGATTCATAAGCGGGAGATGGTGGGTTCGATTCCCACCTCCGGCAGGAATTTTCTCATCTCAGGGCTCGCTGGGAAAATTCCTCGCTACACCCTGGATGTCGGCGCTAATGACCTAGATATAGATGTGCTGTAAAAAACAAAACAAAAAAAAACTAACATCTGTGGCGCAAATAACCTCGAATGTGAATACATAAAAAAAAAAAAGTATAACAGCAAAAAAATGAAATTTCCTCCGGTGATTCAGACACTACTACATCAGTCTAATTTTTTTCTTTTTTTCTTACGGCTTATCAAAAATTAGGCCATTAGCACCGGGCTATCTACAGGTTGTTACCTTTTTATAATGCCAACATCACGCGGACGGTCACTCATTAAGGAACTGGCCCCACCCGAACTACGGTGATCAACAGGTACCGGCGTATTCAACATGGCTTGGCCGTTGTCCTCACTCTAATTGAGGCGAAATAAAAAAATAAAAGTCCATACATTCGTTATATAGATTAAAAATAGTTACCAAATGTGATTGAAGTGTTCCAAAAGGCATCATTTATATTCAAAAATATTTTATTATGTAATAAAATGAGTTAATCAAAAACAAGATAACCAATAAGAAATGTAACAAGGCATTTAGGCTCATCCTGTAAATATCCCTAGTTAGTGGCCTGTAAACCAATCGCCTTATCCAATAAAAGCCAACATCCTGGTTGCTAACATGATTAGCTCCTCGTAAAGAATTGGAATAACTCTTTCGTGGAGGTTGGAATGTGGTTTTAATCTAGCCTATAAGCCAGCTGCTTCAATAGAGTACCATCATTTCACAGGCACGTTCTTGACTTTTTTACAGTTCGCATTAAGTATTGTAAGACAACCCAATATATATATGTGTGTGTGTGTGTGTGTGTGTGTGTGTGTGTGTGCGTGTGTGTGTGTGTTTGGTGTTACTTTTCATCGCTGGGAATCATACTTCTTTTTTTTATGGAACAGCTTCTATTTCCAGAGTTGATGCTTCTCATCTACTTCCTCCTACGATAATTCGCTGGATTCCACTCCAACTTCATCAGGCTATTTGTTTTCATTCTCGGCGGTAGCCAAGAGAATTAAGCCATGATAATTCCCTTGGCTATCAACTCTGGGGATAGAAGCCGTTTAATGATATAGATATATTATATATATATACACATATAACATATATATATATATATATATATATATATATATATATATATATATATAGAGAGAGAGAGAGAGAGAGAGAGAGAGAGAGAGAGAGAGAGAGAGAGCTTGGAAATATTTCATCTGCTGGAGAAAAACATATGATTACAGAAAAATAAATGAAAGTCCGTCTCACAGGAACTGTGTTATCTTATCCCTAGTGCCATTTGAAAAGCTTTGAATAGAAAGAGTTAATACTTCGTTCTGATATTTCGTGAAAAAACTAAACACCTCCTCTTGAAATATTGTAATTAAAAGATAACACCCAATTACAAACAAAAGGGACAACCAGAGACAAACGGAATGAAATGAACTATTTCCTATTTTAAGCACATATTTCTCCAAATCAACTTGCTCTATCAAACAATGCATACGAAACATTTTTATAAGACATGTACTTTGATTTTGAATAGATGAATTGGAATTTAAGAAAATTTACTAAACATTCCAATTTTCTCGAAACCTGTCATACACATGGTCTATAAAAGGGTTTGAATTATCTCTCAAGTCTAATTTTTTTTTTTTTTTTTTTTTTTTTTTTTTTTTTTTTTTTTTTTTACGGCGCATCTACTTCTAGGTCATTAGCGCCGACATCCAGGGTACAGCGAGGAATTTTCCCAACGAGCCCTGAGATGAGAAAATTCCTGCCGGAGGTGGGGATCGAACCCACCATCTCCCGCTTATGAATCCAAGGCGCTAACCATTAGACCACGGGAGACCCCTCTCAAGTCTAATTATTTATAAAAAAAAAAGTGTACCAGTAAGCCTACAAAGGCAAAATCGTAAGAAGTAAGACTTTTTTCTGCGTTTATTTCGCTGAAAAAATTTCGAGCCATTTTTGGGGGTTTCATTGATAAATTATGTTATTGTTAATTAAATTTAAATAACTACTCCAATGAAATCTCTAAGAAAATCGACATTTCCCACTCTTAAACGACCAAGATTCACAATCAATTCCTACTCGACGCGGAAATAACTCAACCGTCTTCCTATCAGACTTTTGCTTGCTCCCGACAAAAAATCTAAGACGTACACAAAATAAACTTCATTCTGATTTAAGCTGCCTACTTTTATTGATTCAATTTAGAGAGAAAAGTGTTTAAAAAAAGAAAAAAAAAACAAAAAAAAAAAAACGGATATTAAAAAGGATGCAGAAATAAAATCTACACTCTAGAAATTTGATGCTCTGATTTCTCGAATTGAATCGTCCTATCCAAAATTACATAATAATCTGTTTTGTAGAAAATGTATGAAGCTTTCGAATGTATTTACAATTATAAGGAAAAAGAACCAATAAGACGTCACATTTTACACATAAATTCATAAAGCAACCAGTTTATTATTCTAATAGATGTTAATAAATTAATTTTTTTATCTGGTAAAAACTAGCATTTAAATAAGATTTCCGTCAAAATGCTCACCAGCCTGTGAAATATCCTACTGTCAATTACAAAGCAGTTAAACGGTAAATAAACTCAAAGAAATACATAATTAGGCCGATTCCTTCTCTTACTGTGGAGAAAAAAAAACAGGAAATGAAATATGGAAAACTTAATATGCATGCGCATAAATTCTTGGACATTCTTCCAATAAAGAATTCAAACAATGTAACGCCTAAGATAAGGCCACCTGCCACATTATCAGAGCGGAAACAAAATACATCAGAGGAAGGCAGGGGAAAAAATTCCAGCCGTTTATTGCTCCGCTAATATCTTATATATACGAATGAAACAATTTTAATTCTTAGCTCAATAGAATGGTGTAAGGAAATCAATGCGGTAGTGTTCTAAAATAGGCTTTAAACTTCGCCAATTCCACCAACTCCCATTAATCTCCCATCATTTATTTAATTGGTTTATTGACGCTCGGAATAAGAGTTCTAATGAATATTCCTCTTTTTTCGTGATTTCTTTTTTTGCACAGAGAGGATAATACACTCATAAAGTCGGACCGATGAAGCAGTCTGGAAGTGATGATGAGAAATATCGATTTATGTTTTACAAAATTTGGCTGTAGCAGAATTTGTATAACCAAAGGAACCAGCAGAATGCGCCCAAATCGTTCAGGAACCTCGCTTATGATGCCAACCTGATGACGCAATCCGGAAGTGCAGACTAGAAGCCTTTACGTTTCAGAATTTAGTGACTACCAAATGGTTCAAATATGTAAATACATATATGTATTTATATTTGTCTTTGCGCTTTGACATCGAACAGGCCGAGTTAGTAAGTTTCGCCTTTTGTAAGTTTTCTTTGCATAATGGCGCCTAGGATCTAACTTTTTTTTTATTAAGGAAAGTGAAAAATATTATAATTTTTGTTTTGGTTACATGAGAACAGTTATGTACGTCCTTTTAAATTGAACAGTTTTTACCACACGTAAGGTTAATCAATTTTGAGTTGGGAAAATTTTACAAAACAAATAAATATATAATATTCATACATGAGCGCCTTATCATATACTTTCCTAAATATTAGTAAAACGGTTGATAAATCGTGGTAAGTTGAAAATTCCTGTTTGAAAACCTAAAAAATTATCTATTAAAAAGATTCAGGTGCAAAATTTTAATAGGACGATTTCAGCCAGTGCTTACATTTCCGGAGTGCTGCACGTAACATCGGAGGCCTCATATTTTTCTAATTTGAGCTTGTCAAATAAAAAAAAAAAAAAAACATTTTGGTTTACCATGCTAAGAAAATACAGTTCATGTGTGTTGGACGTTTGTGATTTATACTTTCAATAAAACCATCGATTTCCGAAAATTCATCTTTCCTTGTCGTTATTATGATTTCCATTTGGTGATTAATTTTGATGGAACATTGCTACAGGAATAAATGTTGCAATTCCTCTTAATGATATTGGAAATCCTCTTTCCAACTTACTGCTGTTGCATTGCCTAAGGAGCGAGGAAAGTCGCTAAAAACTGTCCGGATGAGCTTCGTGTCTGTATGAGTTTGTTTACGCGTGGCCGCTTTCTATAAAAAAGGCGACTGCTTTCCGTTTCCTAAGCTTCATGTAGGAAGCACGTACTAGATTCTAGTGCTCATATAACACATGTGCAGGCCCTACATACCTCGCCCACTCTACACGCTCAGCCACTGTGCTCCAATTTTCTCGGGCGAGTCCTCTTCCAATTGAGAGCAAGTTCTTAAAAGTCTGGTTCGCAGGAACTACGTCATCATAGCGGATTTCTATAACATACTTATACCCAGTGCCATTTGGAAAATATGGAGTACAAACAGTTCATAATTTGTGAAAACTTTATTAACCAACTCCAATGACATCTTGTAGAAAAGTGAAATCATAAGCATCAAAATCCACACAAAACTAACAGTGCTAATTTAGGAAAGCATATTACAACAACAAGTAATGCATACATCTTACTTAACTAGTAATAATGCTAATTAATTTTGCTGCAAAACATACTATTAATTTTACTACTAAAATCGTTCAAAGGATAGAAACCGACAGTTTTTAAATGTTAAGGACCGACTTCTCAAACTGAGGTTACCCTGTCTGAGATCTAGATGTTGTGGGACAGTATGACCTAAAAATTTTAATTAATTGTGGCAAATAAAACAATGTAATAACAATCTAATCATAGCAGTATACATATTAATAATTATTATGCAATAATATTAAAAAGAAGAAAAGGTGTTAATGAAGGCGTTAAAAGGAAAATGAATGTAATTGTCAATATTTCGGCTTGAATTTTTGTTCATAGCCCTAACTAATTCTTCAAATTCAAGCCGAAAGGTTGACAATAAAATTCATGATTCCTTTTAAAAATAGTTTTATTTGTTTGTTTGAACACGTAATGTTCAATAGCATATTAATTTAACTGAAATATCACGAATAGTACATCATAAGTCGGCAGCGTTGAGCAGTTTCTAGAATAGTTGTATATAAGGGGGGGACTGAGGGGGCTGCACCCCCTCCCGAAATTTTGATTTAATTGGTAAAAATGTGTCATACAAATAAATTATATAAGATCACTTAGTTCAGAAAAACAAATATTTCTTTGTGTGTGTAATAGCGTTTTAGATGGCTAACTATTCCAAGCTCTAGTTTATTAGTATCCTAGACCCCCCAAATGCTAGCAGTCCCTCCCCGAAATTCTCCCCCCCCCCCCACCTCCTCGAAATTATTTCATATATACGCACATGAGCAAATATAATTTATTGGATTATCGTTTAATCTAGGTGAAAGGCCAGAAAAGGAACAAGTTCCAAAAAGAGAGCGGAACTTATTTAAAATACCTTTAGGAGTATTCATCTCGAGAAGAAGAAATGAGGATATAATCATCCATTTCTTGTAACGGTCAAGCAATCGCCAACGAGAAATGTATTAGATAGGACAAGGAAGTAACTGGGGATTCCCTCCTTCAGGTATCGGGGAATTAGGGTGTCTTGACCTCATAACATACACTCATTAAATAACTTTGATGCGTTGAGCAGTAATGAATCTGAAGCGATCAAAGATATTTGGGGTCCATAAGACATAACGAAATGTCATTTTAAACTGATAATTATTATAAGCTAAAAAACAAAAAATTGGACAGGAAAAAGATAAACACATTTGTTTTTTAACCCTAAAAAGCCGGTTCAGCTTCAAGCGCCACGCTGACCAGAACTGCATGGGGTTGAGATGTGCAGTACCCATTCTGCCGCCGTTGTTAGCCACGCCATCAGTATACACCATCGCGATTCTACGAAGTACAGGTGAATCTGTAAATAGTCCCGTCCGGTTGTTCAGAAGATCCTGACGGCTGCTTCTCTGTAGATATTTCTTCCTTGGGGCACATATGATAAGTCTTTAACCGTCGTAGTATTGCGATGTCTTTCAGCCACAGCTATTTTTTACAACGATATTTAAACAGTCGGTCTGAAAGTTCGGTCAGAGAAGCTTTTTTTGTTATCTTTCTTTTGCTTGCGCATCTTCCTAATCCTTTGCCAAACTTGTTTACAAATAATAAGAAAGGGAAGTTAAAAAATGCTTTAGCCCAATTTTAGTTTCGATCCATGCCTGTTGTCTGTCTCTTTTTTGCTTTAAAATATGAAGTGTTTAGCTCAGCTATTTCGACATATATATTTCTATATCAATATTCTCGCTTGAATGTTGTTTGGTTGTTGCTTACCAAGAAACAAGTAGAAGGTGCAGTCGATGTACCGGAAACAGAACGGAAAATGTCAAGTAGGTTCGTTTCTTGACTCAGAAGCCTCGGATACGGACTGTGAGTTGTAGGGTGCGTAGCTCAGCTTTGCTGCACAATCAGGTTTGGATCGAATTGGCTCATGCTATCTTGGGCCTTGGAGAACCTCCTCCATTTTAAGAAGTGCAGAAGGTCAATAGTATGCTACTAGGTTTTATGTAGGAGGTGACCTCCTCCTTCGGTGTCCACAACCAACGGGCAAGAAACTATGTAAGCGTAAACCCAAGTAAACATTCTTATTAATTTCTGTAACAAAATGGTAAATATGCGCACTCGATGCCAAGGGCAACTCCTAAACTTATATAATTTGTCAGAAAAATTACATACTTCAGCTATCGGCAGAACTGACCCAGTATCGCTGAATCGGGCTGTCCCACTGGACAAGGAGTGTATAGCGGTTCTAAGCTCATTTGTATACTTAGCATACAGGCTGCATAACCCTCCTCGTGGTACAACATATTCATACCAACAAGGGTCAATTGTCGTTCAACATTTAGAATAATGAGGAGAATTTAAAACAGTCGATTCGTAAGCGAAGCACCATCTCTTGGCTTACTGAACTGAGATGTTGTTAGGCGGAGAGGCCTCTAAGCTTAATTTATTATGAAGCTTTTGACAATTAATTTCATTTAAAAAACATGACCCACATTAAATTTCCTAAAGGATTTTAAAATATTACTATCACGGAAGACTAATTGACGGTCATAAATTTATCATTCATTAGTTCAATAAATACTAAAAAATATATAATATTTATCTAGAACCTGAAAACATTCCGACTTACTTCAACTTTCAACGTAAAAATTATAGAAAACGTCCTGTATTTTGTATTTTGTAGGAGTTATTAAAATGTATAAAGAAAATGTTCAAAATTAGCGAATTAAGTGGTGCGAATTAAGTGGTTGTTAATTAATAATATGTAGAATTTGACCTACTGCCACATAAAGTACATTGAAATAAAGGGTCACCATCTCATAATATTACGTTTTTTGTGAATTTAAAACTTGTCAACATACTTGATCTTCTAAGTTGATTATATATTATGGTTTTGCGCTCAAAATGCGATAACATCATTGACATATATTTTCTTTGATTAATTACTTTTCTGTTCATTTATTGCCCAGACTATTTGGTCCACGATATCTTCTAAGCTCCAAGATTCATGGTGACGTACGTTTCTCTTCTGCAAGCTCTACCTAAAATTTTTAGCCGGAGCCTAAGATATTCTGGTCTGTGAAAACATAGAGAATGTTAACCCTCATAGCTCGTTAAGATTTTTATATGCTAATTATATTGGTTAGCGGGTAATCAAATTAAAATAATTTAAAGGATGTATCGTTAATTGTTTTCGTAAAATTGAGAAAAGTTAATTTTTTAGCTTCAAAAATGATTAGTTGAATATTTAAGGAAATAAAACAATAACAGTCATTATGTTATTTCCATTCTAATCGTTTGTTAAGTACTTCGTTTTTCGATCTATTTCGCTGAACTATTGAGAAAATCGAAGTAGATAACCAAAAACCCAGAGAGCGATCTCAACCTGAGAGGTTCCTCGTAGTAAATCTGGCCTTCCATGTAAATAACAACCATAATTCCATAATTGTACTCAAGGTAATCCCGCCTCTTATTGGTTCATCCCATCCATTAAATTAAGTTAATTTATTATTTTAAAAAAATATAATTTAAATAACAATCTATTTTTTACGACGAGTAAAAATAATAAAATATTAATACATATTCTTGATTTCGAATGCGCGCTGAGGGAGCACATTATTGCGAGTAGGACTGTTTATTAACATATATTTCTACTCTTTCACAGATCACCCAAAAAACTATTATCTCTTATTACGTTCACATACACACATATCGTCTACATATTTTGTTTTTGTGTTTTTCTCATTTCCGAATTACCCCAAATAACTGAATTAGTGTGTATGTGAACAGCGAATGGGCGGTATGTTTTCCAAAATATAGCCTTATTGACAATATCATTTATAATTTAGCCTGTGAAGGTACATTTTATAATGTAACTGGGACAGAGGGGAGGGCATCCAACCTCACCCTCAACGAAGGTAAGAAGGTTCCGATGATTGTGAAAGGCGCGTAACAACCTTTAGGAGCGTGCAAACCATCCTCTTTAGGATACGGTATTTGAAGAACTGTAGTTTTTTAAAGGTGGCTGTAGGAAGGGAAAGTGTTTAGCGAAGCAATCAATTATAATTCATCGTTTTATTCTCAAAGCCTCAGGAAAATTAGAAAGTATTTTTAAAGGGGAGTATATCGTCCCAATGGCAGCCTGATTCTTTCAAAGATTGTGGAGGAGGTTAGGTGCCGGCTAACGTGGACGCAACGATCCTACGTGAGAGAGGGGGCGTTCCGTCAACTAGGAAACTCCTAGAGAGTTTGCGCTCACTACAATATTCAAAAACGACAAAAATCTCCCATTGATAGACTAATATTTCTTTTGAAAAATGTAAACACTTAATGTAATGAAACCTCGAAGAAGAGCCCTCCAACTCTAAGGGGAAATTACTCACCCCACCTCCGTCAGTTTCGCTCGTTATTTAATAAAAGTCCGTCGCGCAGGAGCTGCATAACTAAGCACTTTCCTCAGAATTTGGGTAGTGTAGATTGCTTTCCAGAACAATTTGCTTAAAATATCCTACATA
This sequence comes from Gonocerus acuteangulatus, assembly GCA_946811695.1. Taxonomy (NCBI): domain Eukaryota; kingdom Metazoa; phylum Arthropoda; class Insecta; order Hemiptera; family Coreidae; genus Gonocerus; species Gonocerus acuteangulatus. The sequence continues at coordinate 98,061,510 of OX328132.1, read as the reverse complement.
AATAAAATAAAAACATGAATAGTTCTATTTTAAATTTGTAATGAGTAACTGATCAATTAATAAGTTACTTCCAGAGTTATGTTTACACATGGTACCTATTACACTACGTAATAAATACAAAAAATCTCATATTATCGTATTTTGATCTAACGCAGGAACAGGATACAGTCACTCTAGTGGTAGAAAGCGCTCCTTGCGGCGGCTTTGTGAACCTACGTCTGACGGGCTTTTCTATTGAAATCTATTACAAATTAAAATCATTTTTCATCATTTTTACAACACTTCTTTCTCATGAGTTACCCACGACGTATACCGCGTTTCGTTACAATACAGCAGAAATTACGACCGGTATGAGTATATTAAGAATTTGGGTCAGGAGTAAACCCCCCCTTCTAATGAACCGATTTAGTTTATTTTTACAACACATATTTACCTGTAGATTACCACTACGAATATATCCTTATTGCGCCATCGTGTCGACGAAATGGGCGGGTTTCCTCGCTACGAAGGGAGGGAGGAAACGCGATGATATAATTTTATGAAATGGGGTTAGTGGGCTGTTTTTTATTTCTTTTTTTCTTCAAATCGAGGGCAAATTCCCACGGGAAAAGGAAACTGCTGTTTTCGTAGGTTTCTGGGAGGCTAGTTGTGAACCGACCTTGCATTCAGAGCAAAAAAAAAAAGGAAGGATTGGATATAGTGGCTTGGATAGGAGGTGGACAGGACTACCGTTAGCGTGGCAGCCGTCCAACGCGCCTGCACGTGTGTAACCCCGCCAACCACAGTCCGGTAGGCGGGAATACTTAAGTAGAGGGAGCTTTTTAGCGGGTGCCTCCTTACTGCGTAATGGAATTAATTAATTGGATGAATCAAAGAATGTGCCTAGTTCGTGTGTGTTCTGTTGATTTCATTAAATTTAAAAAATAGAAAATACAATTCTGTACAGTTCACCGACAAACAGTTGGACATAAAAAAAGTCATGGCAGTCGGAGCTGCGTCGTCATGGCGCGATTCCATAAGGTTCTTGTACCATTTTACGTTTTCGAGATAAATAAGATACTATGCAAAAGTCCCAATACCGCTCATGTATCTTAAACAATATAAAAATATGTTAGATTAGATAAATTTGGAACAATTTTGAAGTGATCCATCGTTTCAAAGCACCAAAACCTAGGAAATTACCTAGTTTTAGCCACTTTTATAGAATGAGCTTATAAATATTGCCTGAAAAATTGTTTCATTTATTTCCCTGTGCTAGAAAACCTATAAAAGTGTACCAGGAAGTATAGATGCACAAAGCCGAAAGTGCTACGATTTGTTTCGCGAGAATTTCACCGACAAAAAAAGTGTGTCGGATTCTGCTGGTTAACGAATTTGACCTTTTAAATCATAAAAAGTATTTTTGTGCCCGATTTCTGAAACTTGTATTATTTTTGGGAATATAAAGCGATTATTATTATAGCGGGATTATTATTATAGCCTTTCAGTCAGCTGATTATAATATAGTTTCGTGTTTAGACTGAAAAAGGTTTTATCATTAAAAGGAAAGTTATAATAAAACGATACCTATTGATATTAATATTCCTACATATTGTCTATTATATTGAAAAAAATAGTATATAAATATTTAATCTCCGTTTTATTATTTACAGTTATTTTTCTCTACTTTTAATTATATGTATATTTTCTTCTTTTTTGTTGTATTTTTATAGGTTCTTTACTTCTTCCAATATTTTAACATTCTCGAAATCAAATTTTTCTCTAGTCTTTAATGCTGGGTATACTAAAGCGATTCTGTTGTCATTCTCATCCATATTAACGTGCTGTTTTATCCTCTTTTTTCTAAGCTGTTCAGGTTTTCCTATGTGTACGTTTTCACCAGTAGCACTGTTAATTTGTTAAACATTATATTTGCTTTCCTTCTCTTTTAATTTATTTTTTATTCTACTAAATTATTTTTTTATTATTTTGTTTATGAATTTTATTTATATGGTCCAAGATATTTTGCCCAGCTCTCCGTGAGCGTTTATAAAACGATTTTCTGGCCTAAATCACCCACTTCCTATGCCAAACGGAATATCCATTAGAGTTTAGAATGTGCCACATCTACGTAATATAGACAACATCGTGGTTTGAATAAAAAAGGATATTTGGCACTCTTTAGGAGTTGGACGGCTTATTTCGGGCACCTAAAACACACAGACACAGACACACACACACTTATATATATATATATATATATATATATATATATATTACACTTTTTCTTGTTTATTTTTTCTGGCAGGGGGTCGATAAAGTAGTACACACTTTGTTCACTTTAACTACTTTATTTGGTATGTTTCGCCCGACATGTTTCGTTCCTTTTCGCACCTCTTCAGGGCTTTCCTTATCGAGAAGTCCTCTCGTCATGTTGTGTAGCTTGAGTCAGGCGTAATAATACGTATTATAGTACGTAGTAATAACGTAAGTGACGTATACTACGTATTACGCCTGACTCAAGCTAGACAACATGACGAGAGGACTTCTCGATAAGGAAAGCCCCTGAAGAGGTGCGAAAAGGCACGAAACATGTCGGGCGAAACATACCAAATAAAGTAGTTAAAGTGAACAAAGTGAGTACTACTTTATCGACCCCCTGGCAGAAAAAGGAAACAAGAAAAAGTGGAAAATATATATCGGGTCATCTTTCATAAGAATTGCACACTATGTGCATTTTTAACGAATCGAACCCCTGTGAATGGTCAAATCGACCCAGTTGGATAACTCTGTAATGACCCCCAGTGCCCAGAGTGCATGACCATGCAGCTATGTTGTGTTTTCTCCCTGTGAATACGGAGGTTTGGGGTAGGGTGAAGCGTTGAGCGATCATGGGGCAACGTTGTTTCATGGGATTTGAAACTGGATATTCTTAGGGATAATTAGATCTATAATATCGACTAAAGATGATAATTCTATATTGCCTTATTTCTGGAAATGTCATTTAATAATACACTGATCAAAAGTCGTTCTATCTATGTAAGTTATCTTAATGACAGATGGACTTCTCTGTTAGTAAGGAATGCTGAGCGGATGACCGAGATCTTTGTGCAATCCTGTGCGATGGAACCGGTCTCCCCACCTCTCTTATCCAGTGGTTCACACAGAGCTGGCGACATAAACATTTAGACCATCAAGGCGATGAACTGGTCTGCCGGCTTCATCAGACCTCCTGACCCACTGCCCGGACAAGGTCTCGATGCACTTCCTCCTTGGTAGCCAATCACAATTATTCCTCTTGCTATCTACACCGATTTAGTGAGTCAAGATTTTCATTTTACTTTGCCGCCCTTAATATAATTATACCTTACATTTGAATACATACGTTCCCCTCCTCGAGTCAGAATACAGTTTACAACAGGTAACCTGAAGTCCCAGTTTTATTGACTAAGAACATTCAAGAAAAGTAAATAACACATTAAAGGAGTTTTAGTGAATTCGAATGATGTTGACCAGCGGTTTAATCAACGGCTGACATCGCTGATGAAATTAAATTAGAAGCTATACGCTTCATTAAAAAAGCTAGACCACCAAAGGCGAGCACACGTTGTAATGGAGGTTGCTTAAACAAGGAAGAAAGAGTTCCTTATCATCTGGGCAGTCCAAGGAAGCCGTACCGTCATCTTCATCCAGCACGACTTTTAGCAGAAGATACCAGTTGAATTCGAGGTTCTACGTTAGGGCATAAAGGTCCGTGCTCGAAGCGCCAAGAACTAAATCATCAAAATTCTGAAGAGCGACGAGAAAGACAAGAGATTGATAACTGAGTTCTCTTTCGGCGATTCCAGAATCTCTTGGTTCTACGGGATTCCCAATATCAACGGTGTTCCATTGAGGTCAATTCCGCTTCTTCCAACATAGCTCGTAATGTTTTGGTCAGGGTGCTGAAACTGCTGTTGGCCACATCTTTTACGCGGCTAAGATCTGAAGCATACTAATGGAAGTTCTGAAGACGAGAGAGACGCTAATGAAGACAACTCCAGGGAAGCTAATTGAGCTGGTGGCAATGTGCGTTATATCCTGCGATTTCACGGTTAAAAAGGCAACCAGCGTGTTGTATGGTAATCTGCAACCAGCGTGGCAGAGTGGCGAAGGAGAGTACTCTATCATCAGTAGTACCTCAGAGCCCTATGAATTAATTTAAGAGTCTGATAATACAGACGTTAACTCCTAGGATCAGTCTCAATTATGTGGACGACGAATTATGCCTAGATCAACTTCTTATGTATGCGGACTGCAGTATGGCAATAAGGTACCAACGAATTGAAAAAAAAATAAATAAAATGGGGAGACATACGAAACCAACAGTGACCAAGAGATATCTACACGCCGAGCACCGCCACCATCCTCTATAGAAGATGATAGTATTAAAGATGTTTTCTGAAATTATGCAGCAAATACGCCTACCCCGGGGCCAATCTCCTGCAGCTGTACGCCTGCGTGTTAACTGAACAGATAGTCAGATGTGTGAGGAGGGGGCGTCACTTTCAGGCCTATGGACAAAGTAGACGATTGACTTGGTTTGGAAAATAACAGACAGTGGGTGAATAACAAGGGTGTATACCTTCTTCCGTGTGACTGTCGAGTGATCAGGAACAGACTGGGAAGAAGATAGATAACGCTTAAGACGCACGCTGTGGTTAGATATGGGGAATTGTGCTCTGAGCAAATGCTATTCCGTCGAGCCTATATTCTAGCTAAATAAGGCCATTGAAATACCCAAACAATCGAAGACGCCGATAAGGTTGACCTTCCTCTCCCAACGACTTGACTGGAGGCTCGTATCTGCTAAGCAGGACTAGAGGGAGCATGTCCAAAGCGGCGTGCCGACGAACCCGACCTACCCTTTATCCACGGACTGGACTCTAATGGGTCCACCTTATTCATAGCAGTAAGATGACTATTCTGAAAGCTCCAGACATTAATGCTCCATTTATTTGAAGAAAAACATGAACGGACTCTGATGAATTGGGCTGGAGTTCCAGTGAAATATTCAGTGTCAAGGATCTACGGAATGCACGATTGTAGAACAGTGAAAACCAGGACAAATCCAATGATTTTATTATGATTGCAATGTGAGAACGTGGAACATAAAATTTAACGACATTTATTTAATTGTGTTTTCAAATGTTTTTTTCCTATGGGAGATCGAAAATATTCTGATCTTAAGCCGCTTGACTTCAAAAAATATTTTCATTGGGCCATGGATAAAATAGTAGGCGCCGCACAGTGGGACGAATGAGCAATCTAGGAAGAAAAAATTCTGTATTACTTAAATGGACACGGCTACTAGATTCAAATGAACAATAACAACTTAAGATGAACTTATAACATGTTTTAAGGCGCTTTCCAATCAATGCGTAATAAATACACATATTAACAAGTCAGCAACTACATCTTTGTCTTTGTTAAACAATAGACTTGAAATAAAAACGCTCAACTGACCTGATCCAGGCATGTAAAGGCAATGTACCAAATTTATAATATTCCTTTTGTGCGGTTCCTCCCTCCCCCTATTGGGAGAAACGCCGCTTATAAGGTTCACCACATGACACTATCCAGAAATGGCAAGTAGAAAGTTTTACGTTTCAGAACCTATAGAACTAAAACATAATGGTGGTTCAAATTTATATACATATATATATATATATATATATATATATATATATATATATATATATATTTTGAGATATTTTCTGGATGTTTTAATTTCATCTAAACTAAGATATTTAAAGTTTGGTTACATTTGGAGATAATGAAATATTGGAGTAAGAAATATGTTTTTAATAGGCATGATAAGTTTTATACCTATCTCTTCGTAAAACGGTTGAAAAATAGTGGTAAGTGTAAGGCGACTGTTCGAAACCTTACTAAATGTTCTATAAAAAAATGTTCTGAAGCACTTTCTCTCAGCAATCTGAGTCGGACTTTTTTAATTGAAGACAACAGAGGAAGATCATTCATAGATATCTGAGTAGCTCTACAAGGTTTTGAATAATTTCTTTTTGAGCTGAAACAAGTCTCTGAGTTGTGAGGCTTACAATACTCTGTACGTTTATGGTTTCAAATGTTCCAGTAACGGTCATACCACACGATGAAGGATGACAATTACCCTTGGGTTTGGATTCTGGGGGGGGGGCGATGATAGGTAAATACAATGGCCTTTTCTTAGAGCTAGCTTTCGAGCTTTAATATAAGTATGCTTTGTCAATTTGTAGTCAAAGCAAGGGCCTCCTTGTTAGAAAAAAGACACGTATGATTAGTTTCACAAAATCATAATTTTCATTTGAGTTGCAAATTCTGAGGGAGATTGAACTATTTATCTGATAAGATTTAGCATCGAATCTTCACCGAATTCCTAACAGATACTTCTATGGCGAATACTAATTCATTCGTACTGAGTGACTTTATAATAACTTTAGCTTTATTTAACTTTCCTCGGGCACATCAGTCATCGAATCGTTTAATAGAGCGACCGAAAGCGAGAGACAAGTAAATTGCAAAATTTCTTGAAACAAGTATTCGAACATGAACATACTGTCTAGCCAATGATTATTTTCAATTATAAATCTGTCCGGATATCTTCCAGCCTCGTGCCATTTCATTTTCATTTTCGCAATTTCTTATTTTAAATGAGTCTTTAATGTAGCTGAAAACGTTGGAATAATATTTACTATCTCAAACTTTTCCAAATATATTGAATCTACATCCTTACAATTTCACCAAATACTAAATAGCTTCCTACGCGGAAATGGAATTTATTTTCCAGAAAACACATAAGCAGACGAAAGCAGCTAAATGTCTCAATTTTCTCTCATGTACCTTCTAAGTAACCTGTACCATAAATTTCACAGAGGTACTTTTTAGTAAAAGTCGTTTTAAGTTTTAAAAATGCCTTATTTTAAAGCATGTTAAAAAAAATTATAATAATGGGTCAAATTATAAACTAATTATTTGGAGAATCACTTGCTTGATTAACAGTAGTATATATTCACTAATAAAAAACTAAAAATGAAAAAAATATCAGTACGATGATGTACGGAGCTCAATTGAAAGATTGAATAGTTTAAACCAAATGAAACCCGTCGAATCAAATACTATTTACAGCGTTGTTTACTTTGGAATTCGCCTACTGAAATCAAAACAACCTCGAATACGGTTCCAAGAACTACTTCCCTTTACACTAAATACAACAGTTTCATCAATTTCGAACATGACTTTTTTCCACCTAGATTGGTCATTCGTCCCACTGTGAGCCGCCGGAAGGGCCAACGGCTCTTGGTTTAAATACCAAATCTGTAGACCAGGTAGCTGAGCCTTCAAGAGATATCTGCTTGTCACGATCTTCCTTCCATGCTAGAAACATAGAGATGTTATTTAATCTTCTCAAGTCAACTACATACGTTGGAGCCATTGTTTTTTGTTTTTTTTTTTAGAAAATTTATTAGATTAAAAACACCTTACATTAATAAAATTCATTTGGAATTATTCAGCTTACATTCTCGACCGTACAAGCTTCTATAACGAATGAAATTACCTTATAATCTACATAATCCACATACTTCTAGAGCATCCGTCGTTATTTTAGCAACAGGCCTTGGAGGCAACCACTCTCCCTTTCCGCGATTTAATAATTTAATTTAAGTATATATTTTTCTTCATTTTGTCTAATTTAAAATAGTTGAAAATATGAATTCACAATTATATAGATAAAGCAAACATAATTTTTATCCTTGATCTGTAGAGTTTCAAATTGTTTTTCAAAGACTGATTTTTAATTATTATACATGATTTGTCGTATTTTTTTTCTCGTTTATGTACTAGCCAAGTTCGATAAAGATTTGAACAAATATTTCTAAAATTCATTCATAGGTGGAACCTTAATTGTAACAAGAGATTAGGAAAAAGTAAAGAGAGATTAGGAATTTATACAATTCCATTTGTTAGAGAAAGATAAACCCCTGCATTCGCTTGATACATTTTTAAATGTTTTGTGACTTATTCGTAGGAAGAGATAAATGTTTACCAAAAATTATCATTCAATATTTTATTTATCAATCCTCTAGATATTAATAATCTCATAATACATAAATTCTATGGATTTTTTGGTTTGGATTGTATACGTTATAATTATTTAAACTCTCAGTACTTTTCTTTAAATATATGGCAAATATTTCAAAATGGCTGTGACCATTAATAATTTAAAACATTAATAAGGTTTAAAAAATAATTGAAACACATCAAAAACATCTACATATCCACAACGTTCGAAAAGGACAAAATAGTATCAATCCATTTCGAAGTGTGGGCCAACGCCTGAATTAATTGTTTTTTTTTGTAACGAGAAGATGGCCAGTGAATAAGGTAAAAATTTAGTAAAAAACAAAATTGATTATGTATCAAGCGCAGCCAGGCGCCCATAAGGAAATCAGTTCCATGATATATTTGCAGCTCAGATACATCGGAATTCTGCTTTGCCTCAGATAGTTGTGAGGGAATGCCCATGAATTTTCAGGTTCGCTGCAATGTCCACATGGCTATGGATTTCGTTCTTCCACGACTATTCAGAATTACAAAATATGCATTTCTCCCATCGTATAATCCGGCAAGTTTTGTTCCTCTTGAAGTTTCTCCAAATCTAATATGGGTCAAATTTGTCCTCTAATTTTTACTATGCGTATTAAGGATAATTTTCTTTTATCGATATTTTCTTTGAACATTCACTACCCACACAAAGTGTTGAAACAAATTCGGTTCTAGGTTTGCACAAATCTGGAGTAAGGCCTGCTTCAGAGGGAATAATTTCCAGACCTTGACATCGGACGCAGTGCGAGCGATTCTCCGATGCCATTGTAGCCCGTAAGATAATAGATATTTAAGAAGTATAAATCAAGCACTGGCTTGACCTTGGAGGAGAGTGATCCTTCTCCCGCTCCTGTCAGTAAGTGGCCAAGAAATACACATCAACCCATGCATTAGACTGGATACATGCAATCATGCGAGTGTAATACCTGGCAACTAAATGTGGACTAGAAACAGGACGCTGAATCTAGCGAGAACCGTCTGATACTTCTTAAATATCCAGCATATGTATGTACACGTACGTACAAAATTATTTATTTCGGTTGGATCTGAATCCCCCGAAGTAAATTGAATCAACCAGAAATGAAGGAAACCCACCCTGATAGTAATAATAAAACCTTTATTTATACCAAAATATATACATTTCATACAATATCATGCTTTTGATTTTTCTTTTCCTTTTCATGTCATAGTACGTTATAATTATTATTATTTTACTTCATATTATAAGTATATTGTTGAACAGCTGAACAAGAGTGAATAGTGAGAAACATGCATTCTGAAAACCCGAAAAATCGCACCTGCGGAAGTATAAATTTACTTGAACGTTTTTTAGCGAATTCCTCTCTCCCGCTAAAGGGAGGAAACCCGCTTGAGACGGCGACCAGATGACGCAATCCTAAATTGCCGACTAGAAAATTTCACTTTTAGATACTCATAGATCACGAAAATAAACGTAGTTCAAATACCAACATATATATGTATGTTTGTGTGTGTGTGTGTGTGTGTGTGTGTGTGTGTGTATACATATATATATATATTTGTCTGTTCGCTATCTAGCTGGCTCAAAAATGGACCGATTCTAATAAAATTTGGTACAAAAATACTTTTTGAGATCTGGAAGTTCGGTAACCAGCAGAATCCGTCCAACGAAACATCGTTTTTTAGGCGAAACTCGCCTTAATATTACGTTTTATATTAGTAATTTGACGTGGAGTCTGGTGAAATAATTTCCAGTGCCATATAACCGTTTGGAGGACAATATTTATGGGGTTTTCGGATATATTCATAAATATGTCGAAACCGGTTGTGAAATCGTTGTAAATTTCCTTTTCCAAATACTATTCTTTGCGAATTTCGATAGGGCGATCTCATTAGGAGAAATTGGTACTTAAATGGAGTAATTTTTGCTTAGGAAACTGTAAGTTGCCTTTTGTGGCGCCTAAGATCTCTATGACGTTTCTCTTTATATTTTTCAAGAATGATTAAGAGAAAACGTGAAGTGTTTCGATTCTAACCTTTCAGTTGTGTGTGTTTACCTCATTTTTTATTACTTGTTATTTTTTCGATTGATTATAGCAGTATAATGATTTGTCGATGAAGGAGGATATGTAAAATGAACAATAAGTTTTTTTTTGTAATAGCACTTTCCGAGTGGACGTCGAAGAGGCCGAGTGAGCCTTTCCGCTACTGTAAGTTTACTGAGCATAATAGCGCCTGAAAACTTACTTCCCTTTAAAATTTAATTGTATTATGTGTTAACATTTTTCAAATAACATTAACTATTTCTATTCCAAATGAAACTAGTGAATAGAAAGTTATGGAAACGCGCTAAGATGACGCAGTAAATTGAATTAGATGGTAATAAGATATTGAAAAGAGCAAAACCTTTTTATATTTATTTCAATGATTGACTTGTTGAGAAATATTGGTGCTACACGCTACCTCAATAGGACAGGCCCTAAATACGCCTAAAATGTTCCTAATTAAGTACTGAAACGTGAATGACCTTGAAACCGAACATGTTGCGTTGGTAACTGCTGCATTGAAGAGTGAATTCGCTCACCCTTTCACTTATCATGATTCTTAGATGAGAAAGTGAACACCACTTTTCCTACTCGTATGAACGTGTACTATCCGCCGTAAACGTTATTCCAAGATATCTGAAGCATTATAGCTGTTTCGTAATACGGAAGTTATCGATCTAAACAATTATTGTTTGCCTTTTAGCGTGTTCTTCCCCTTCCCCATAGAGAAAAACAAACACTTATGAGGCCGCAATTGACGCAAACTATAAAAATATATACATATATACAATCAAGTTGAAACTCTTACTTAGAATATGTTTTATGTCTCTCATGCATTTTTAGCATTTGGGTTTCTTTTCAAAGAGATACATTTGTAATTAATAGTTCAAAAAAAAAAGGAAAGATTTTAAATAAAAACCAATTATTGGATATAGTCAGTGTTTGGCCTTGACATCTTCATAAAACTACATTTTGTATAAGAAAATGCGTTTTATTTTTACTGACGATTTGGATTAAAACTCACGCCTTTATTAGGGTGAAGGGAAGAATGAGAACCAAGCCTCACGTATGTGCAATAATTTCTGCCTTTGAATGAAAATTCTTTAAAAAAAGTGTTTTTTTTTTGTTTTAGATATCAAGTCCGACAAATGGATATATCTATCTTTGCAACCCGAGTGGTCAACGATCAACTCTCAATAATTTAGCTTCATTTCGTCTGCAACGCAATAATGACATATTTAATGAAACAACAATAACAAAAAATTGCTGTATATTAATATAAATAAAAGTTCATTGCGATGAACACAGGCTTATTGCTTTCTTCTCTCCGCCACATTCCCAGTTATTTTTTATTTATTTAAAACATTCAATACTGCAATCTACCCTTCCTTGCATGTAGCTGTGAAACACACCAATGTGCTTATTAAATATTTTTTGAATTTTTATATTATTATTAATTTTTACAAAGTCAAATACTAACTACTTTACCAAACAATGCCACTAAAAACAAACGTCAATTTAACTTTAACAGCACTACAAACACATTTTCCATAATAATATGAAGTTTTATTGGACTATTATTCTGAGCACCGGCTATCCAGTGATGTAAAAACGCGCATTGGTATCCTGGTGACCCTGTAAAATGTGCAAACGTTTTTTTTCATTTAATTAAATGTAGTTTAATTCAAATATTACTATACCCGGACTATCTCAATCTTGGTAAAATCCATGATGAACCATCTTCTGATTTATACTTGTGATATGCATAATGTAAGTTGTACTAACGATATATCAGTATATATATATATATATATATATATATATATATATATATATATATATATATATATATATATATATATATATTATCAACAATATAATTGTCGATTGTTTCTTAATCAATGTGAGAATAAATGCGTTGAAATATTTAGATATCCAACTTTACACATAAGCCATTAATAACGTATGTGAGAGGTCATTGTACAATTTGGTAATTACAGCCCGTATGATGGCCTTGAATGTCAACAAAAGCCGTAAATACACACCACTATTATAAGATGGTGACCCTATATTTCTCAATGTATTTTTTGTGGCAGAAGGTCAAATTTCATTAATTACACATCACTCCTTAACAACCCTTATTCCGTTCCACATTTTTCACGTCACCCTGACGTGGCCCTGTCTTCGGAAGGTAATCTGAGGTTGAGGCTTTGATTAGTATTTTAAGTGCTCCTGAAGGGCGTCAGGGAGACGTGAATCGTGTTTAATTAGTGAAATTTGACCTTTTACCTCAGTAAAAAAAATCTGTTCTATAACGAGGGCACAGAGGGACAGGTACTGTAGAGGTATCTGATTCTTGACCATACGGCACACTAGGGAGATAGTGCACTATGCTCGTGCCGCCTGATTTTCCCCTTTGCATGCGCCCATTAATAAATTAATTAAAGGCTGGGTGGACCTAGGGACGGTATGGGGCCCCATTGGTACCCTCAAGCTTTGAATTCAGGTCCTCCAGCATATTGTTCGATTGCTCTACCACTGAGCTAACCGCACCTCTCCTGCCTCATAAAATACCTATATAATTGCGCCTACATTTATTTAAATAAAACGTTGTTGAGTGATCCCTCGACTATCTGTCATCATTGTAAGATCTTAACAGCATCACCTTTGAAAGCGTACTTGTTTTTACTTTTAATTGAATTATACCTTATTTAATACAAAGTAACTTAATAGCTTAAGAGTAGATAGCTATGTTTTAATAATATAACCAAAGAAGAACAAATCTTTATTAATGAAATTGAAGTAAAAATAAAGTGGGTTCTCCAAATTTAATGGGCATCTGGCAACATCAAACATGTTATTTAGTTGATTCTAAGTCTCTAACAATTTGTTCTTTATATCCATCCTGAAGCAATAATAATAATTTTGTTTTTGTATCAGTAAATTCCTCATCTAAATACCCACATATGTATTATGTTTTTACTTATGCATATATTTTTATTTATGTACTTTTTTTAATTATTATATTTTTTTTTTTTTAGTTTTAGTTTTTTTTTATTATTATTTTAATTTCAGTATTAATATTCATTGTACAAGGAAGCATTATTTTATGTACATTATCAAAATACGTGTTGTATCCAGAGGATGGCATACGTAGTAAATAAACTCCCACGCTGGAGGGATACTCCAACGTGGAAAACAAGAATAAGTATTAGTAATTTCCGAAAATTTCAAAAGATTGCACCAAATATTTTATAATTTATATTTAAAAAATAATGAAATCACTGCAATATATTAGTAATACCGTTCAGAGTTTTTCTGTCACTCCAAATAGTAATGTAAGTGGTGGTTCTGCTGGACGGTAGTCTACCAGAGGATGTGTAGTTGAGTCACTGGAGGAAGCACCTGGACCAAAAGGGAAGAGAGACTGGCTGAGCTTTAACCAGTCGAGGTAGATCTTCGAGGGGTGGTGGAGGGGAGAAAAAGTTTTTAAAATAACCCCAACCACCGAGAGTTTTACATTTGTTAGTGTCCCCTTTAAACAAAAAGGCCTGCTTGAATGGATTTCCGACGTGAGTGTAAAATCAATAAGCTCTGAACTCGAGACGGATATCTTCGGCGAATAGGGTCATTTCAAGTCACGTACGAAAAAATGGTCACACCTCGCAGTATCGGTGTTCGTCTAGAGATTTTCCTCTGCCTAGGAGGTCTGCTCAATTCCACAAAGAATTAGCTAAAACATTATTTAATGTATTTTTGCTCTCACTCTATTATCCCTAGACGGGTACGTTTAATTGTAGTTATGTTTTCAACGACCCATCGTGAGACACTTGCTTACTCTCTAATATATTATATAAAGTATAGGGTAAGCCTGAAATGACATACATCAGTTGTTAACGATCTCAGCATAAATAGCTCAAATAAAATAATTAATCTGCATAATTTTTCTTTTTCTTTTATATATATATATATATATATATATATATATATATATATATATATATATATATATAAATAAATTCCTCATTAAATTCCTTTTATTGCGTGATCAACATGTTTCGCGCCACTATGCGCCTCTTCAGGAGCTACTAAAGTAAATTTTATTTCAGCCTAAAAAATAAAAAAAATTGTTTTCAATTTCGCTGTGGATCCATAACATTTTGTTAAAGATTTAACGATCCGGCCATAATTAAAAGAACATTTACCCGATTCAAACGAAACTTGGAGGGTCTATAAAGGCCTTAATGAGACATATTTCCTTTCAATCGCGGTGTTTCTACGTGTTCTGAGATCGACGTTATATGCAAAAACGTTTACATTTTATTTTAATTTTCAGAACCATTTTTTACAAGTACCTCCAGAGATAATATAATAGTCATTTGTATGGTTAGAAAAGGGAGTCTTTCTGCTTTTCAAAAAGCTCAAGGACGCGAAAATCGGATTATCTCAAGGAAAAAAAATTATTTTGTTTTCGATATTATTTACCACATTAGGGTTTCTTGGGGTGCTGATTTTAAATCTGCTATTATTTTTGGCGTAAAAAATGTACAATACAAGTTCACTTGAAAACGTGAGCATATTTCTGAATTTTTTTGCCGAAATATAAATTATTGTTTAAAGATTGTAATTTTTCTTTAATCTGCTCTTTAAAACAAATGAATTGGTGAAAGAATCATGTCGATATCATTTTTTAAACTCGCTATATAAAATAAAGTATTTTCAACCTATTTTATTTTATTTCTCGCCTCCTAAAGCGCATTGGACGGAACGCTCGGACGCGTGGCGACTGTTTTTCGATGCAGAATCATCAGAAAAAAATGGACCAGATCGGTGACCCCACCACAGTATACTCCACCTTGTAATTAAATAATTCTGTGGATAGGTATTATTAATTTTTTATATTTTAAATATACAATGTTCTGTAGCTTTTGAAGACGTATCATTCAGTCTGACATCCGTTTGATAGTTTTAGTTCTTCAGCAGAACCTTTGGTAGGTCGTCCCTTACAAACCTCCTTCAAGAGTTTGTGGTCATGGTCTGAATGAGATTATCAAAGACCGGCTTCGTCTGAGACCCCTCTCTTTCCCCGTAGCCTCTCGGACTCTATCTTCCTTATTCAGTAGAAGCCTTTTTGCAAGATATTTTTCCTTACACATAAGTATCAAAGGTTTACTGAGCACATCTGCCCAAGTACACTGTGCTGATACACGGGTATTATATCTAAGCGTCATTCTTATGACTACGGTCTTTTAATGCGCCCTGCTTCGACCTTTCGAAAGGTTAGAAAATATTCTAAAAAAAGTGTTTTAAAGACATTTTCGATGGGACGATCTCTAGCAGCGAAATTCCTGCTTAAAACCTCGAATGTGTTGGTTTCTTTGCTTTGAAAAATTTTTTACGTTAGTTTTCCTCAGTGTTTTATTGATTTTTTTTATATAATTGATTTCAGCAGTAAACTAAATAGTAATCGTCTATTCTATCCTAAGCCTGTTGTTTGAAGCAATTTTTAGCTAAGCATTTCCATTGTGTTTTCTCTAAAACAAGTGAAACGGGATCACTCAAAGGAATTTGTGACAGTTTTTAAGCCACCGTTACGAATATACAAAATATTCTTAATGCGAACGCCCCTAGAAATTCAACTAGCGGGTAAAGACTTTCTATCTCCTCTCTCTAAGGGCATTAGTTAAAGGTATATGTTCTGAGCGTGCTTCGTCTCCAACAAAAGCCTCATCGAGCATTGTCTTTGGGAAAACAACCTGCGAATGGCTAATACATGGCCAGCTTAAGGTGAAGTATTGGAGAGTAATTATGTTTTGTTCAGAAACTATTTATCAGTACGTTCACGCTCGAGTTAAGAAAAAAGGCCGGCTTGAACTAATTCAGTTAATTAGCCGATGGCGCAGCAGCAGTTCCATTTAGAGTGAAAATAAATTAGGTTGAGGGACTGAAAGTTCTTTTTTGGAAATTTCACTCTTTCTTTTTCAGTTAGTGTTATTCCATTATCCTAAAAAATGCATTTACCTTACCATTTCCGAAGTTGCATTTACTTTACCATTCAACCCTCCCTGTATGGATTATTACAGCTTTGTATGTGTAAACAACGATGCAGGGTTGCCCCAAAGTAGTGTTTAAGCTTCAAGGGGCTTATAGGAAATTCGATTTTGAGGGGAAAAGTTCCTGTCGGCATGGGACCAAGTTTTCTGGAAGCTCTGGAGCTAAAAAACTGCTAAAATCATGTTTTTCAGACTCCAAACCCGGTAACCTCTCAACATGTGGCGTTAGAGGAAAAAAGCTACAAATAAGTGTTGTAGGCAACTAAATTAGGCACATTCTGGTACAAAGGAATCTAATTTTGCATTACGGAATCTGGAGATTTGTTTGGTCCATCTTTAATAATTAGTGTTTTTCCAATGTCGATCAACGCTCCCTGTGGCGTCAATTATATACACCAAATGTTGAGAAGATACCAGGATTTAAGTCTAAAAAATGGTTTAGCAGGATTTTTTTTAGCTCCAGCGCCTCCAGAAAACATTTCCGTGTCCCTGTTGATCGGAACGGTTTTTCTCAGAATCGAATTCGAATTGAAGCTCAAACACTACTTTGGAGCAACCCTGTGTGTGTGTGCATACTTTTATACTTGGCGTTTTAAACATATACTTGAAGATGATCATGAAATGAGCCAGAAAGTGATGTTATTCATAAAAACTAAATGTGTTTTAGAAAATTTAGATGATTTAATTAATAGTTTAACTTAGTAAGTAAATGGACGAAACATAATTGCCCCCCCCCCCCCCAAAGAGGAGAGACCAACTACGGATTGACCAGACTATTTGTGACATTGGAAACACATTCCTGACTCACTCATACTTCATGAATAGAAAGTACAGACCTATTTGCAAATATTGTAACAGGACTCTATTACTATAAAACATTTACTTATAGAATGCATGCGGAGCAATCAACTTCACACACCTTATGACATTCAAGAACAAGTAACAGCCTACATATAAAAACAATACTAAAACATATTCAAAACATAAACATCTATCATAAAAGTTTACTAATATAATGTCACTACAACCTATAAACAGTCTTTTGATCTGGTCTCTGACCCTAAATTCTTTAATATTTACATCTTTCTCCTGTCATACTTAAATCGTGTAAAGATTATTAATGTACCTTTTTATTTTTTTTTTATTTTTTTTTTATTCTATTAAATTTGTTTTTGCATGGGACGCCGCTCTTCTTGTTTTCTCGATTCTTATTTTCATTTATATGCTCATTACCAATTTTTCTATAAAATGTTTTATTGGTATTTGCTCATCAACTGTAGATTTTTTTACAAAGAAATTGTAATCAGTTTTTTTTTATTATGAATTTTCTTGTTTTATATTTCATTTTTAGAATTTAATTTTTAATTTAGACGCGAAAGATGTGTCTTTCGCGTCTAAATTTAATTTTTATGTGTGTGAAAAGAAACAGCATTTATTCAATTTTCGCTCTATTTAAAGGCTAAAGTAAGTTTGAAAAATGAATTATTATTAAAAGGCATCATTAAAAAAAATATAACACCAACCCACGAGAAAATCACACCTTCGACAATATTGCCCCACTTGACGCTGCAAGAACCATAGGGGGAGAAAGAAATCACAGGTCGTCGAAAATCACGCCATCACTACGTAGTGCAAGTATCAAACAAATTAAGTGTACCAAAACAGTACCGATAACACAATTACTGCCCGGACATGGAAATACAAATTCATAATTATACATATTTAATATAAGCATATGTACATGCAATAACAAGACAGTAAGGACATACATTCATATACATAATACATGAATGCACGCAAACAATACATCTGAGAAATTATTTAAAGCCCAATATCAAATTGTGAACAATTAGCCTCAAAGAATTGTATCAATAATGTAGATATTTTAAATAAAAAAGCAACAAATATTTACCAAATGAGAGTGAACGGAGTACTTACTGAGGAAAACATGGATCCATGTTTTAAACTAATTATAATTAGGCTCATTATACATTTTATTTTGTTGTGTTTATAAAAAGAGAAATTACATTGTAAAATATAAATTTACGTTGGCAAGAGATGTACAAAAAAATTAATTCCCTCGCCAAAGTGTGCAAATAAAAAATAAAACAACCCTGGCTGTGACAAAATCACCATTCCCAGATTTTCAAGATAGTCCACCCAAAAAAATGTTCCTTCTTGCCATTATATGGTACCTATATTTTTTGTTAATGTATGGATGCGGCTTGAATTACATTTCTAAGTACATTATTTATTTACATTATACTGAAATACTTGAGCCTTATCTCTTACTACAAAAAAAAAACCCTCATCAGTCACGTGCTATCAATTTTATTATGTAAGCTCATCCAATTCTCAAGAGGAAAGATTTTATCGGGTCAAGTACACCGGGAAAATGCGTCTTATATTATTTAAACGCCAGAAAATATTGTTAAACAATGAATAAACAATTAACAAAAAAAAAGTTGAGCAGGAACTATGTCATCTTAGCACCTGTCTAGAATAATATTATCTCAGAAGCCACTTCATTCTTCCTTTTACGAACTCATCATTTTTTTATGCTTCACAATATCGAACTAAGTTTCAGGTTTTTAGCATTGAACGGCAATTCGATTGTATGGATAGCTGCGAGTGAGATGAGTAATGCTAGGTAGGTCTTGATACAGATAGTGATAGGTCAAAATCGTCTACCAGCTGTCTGTCTATATGCTTTTTCCTTATACAAATCACACCGTTTGACCAAACTAGGCACACAGGTAGGTCTTGATACGGGGAATGTCATAGGCTAGGTAAAAATCGACTATCAGATATCTGTCTGTCTGTTTGTTCCTTATACAAATCCACACTGGTTCACCGATTTTGAGCACACTTGACACACAGGTAGATCTTGATCCGGGGAGTGTCATAGGCTAGGTCAAAATCGTTTAGGACTCACAGTTCGGAGGTCATGGGTTCAAGATTTGCGTTATTATATTTTAATTTTACTTATTTGTTTTTTAATATATCTTTGCTTTTCTAGATGCAGAAAGTAGGTGTAGCAAGGTAAGCCAGGTAACAGCTAGTATTATATATGTCGACTGCTGCTCCAGCGGCCAAAATTACTTCTTATTTCTTTAGCACATTTCATCCCCATGGATAGTTTATATGGCTATGAGGATCGGGCTATCTACTGTTTGCCAGCCTTTCTTCCTTCGAGAAGTAGCAACTTTTCAGAGGGTTCATTGCCCAAGCTCATCAATGCTGCATTATTAAAAAAATGAATGCCAAATATTCGTGTTTTGAATGGCAGCATGATTCATACTCCAGCCATCCTCATACATTTTACTGCCACCTTAATCTACTGCGGTGACATCAACTTCTATCATGAAGGAATTTGGCCCTCATGCATAATTCATCACAGTGCCATTATGCTTCTGAAAGTTGCCGTATTTCATACTTAAAGCCTCCATACTTCTTTATATTTCGAATTACAGCTTGCTATTTCTCGTAGAGCAGTCTTTTATTATTTTTTATAAAAAATCCTGTTCAAAATTATTTTAACATGTTTTATGATATAAAACAGATTGTTTTTATTATTTCAAAACGAGGTCTTGAATTCGATTGTATGGATAGCTGCGAGTGAGATGAGTAACGCTAGGTAGGTCTTGATACAGGAAGTGATAGGTCAAAATCGTCTACAAGCTGTCAGTCTATATGCTTTTTCCTTATACAAATCACACCGTTTGACCAAGCTAGGCACACAGGCGGGTCTTGATACGGGGAATGTCATAGGCTAGGTCAAAATCGTCTATCAGTTGTCTGTCTGTCTGTTTGTTCCTTATACAAATCCACATTGGTTCACCAGTAAACGCTTTCAGGAGACCTATTAACAAGTAATTCGACTTGGTCAATCGAATGAAATAATTTTCAAGGCTTTAGGTATAATTGTTTTTTAGAAAAGTGGAAAAACCAAAGTGTTATTTTTAGTCTTCCTCTGCCTCCCGGCACTTTCATTGCTGACGAAGGCTACCAAAGAGTAGCCGAAACGTCCTTAATATAGATTTTTTTACAAAAATCATATTCAGGTTTTTTTTTTAGCCGAATCCCAAATAATCCATCTTTACTTTTCATAATTTAGATTTTAAGTAAGCATATGATTAATTGATTACTCTTTTGTTTATTATAATGTTGCATATAAATATTTGACGAAAATTCTATTTGTCCTTATAAAACAATAATGAAATGGTTTAATGAAAACTGAATTATTTCGTGAGAGTTTTCCCCTTAAAAGTGGAACAAAAAGATTGACACACTTCACGGAGGCAATATTAATCAACTCATTAATTCATGCTTCGATGACTTTCTCTGAATAATGTCAAAAGCACATAAATATCATAAACATCCTTTTTACATTTCTCCATTTCCCTTCACATAGGCTAGATATTATGGGGAGGAAAGCCGACTGTGACATCAACAGAGAATGCCGGGGTTCATTATATTAAGGTAGGAAACTTAAAAGCTCTAGAAATAATAATACTGGTTTCTCCTAGATAATTAAAAACATAAAATATGTTAAAATCATATTAAAAATAAATTTTGATACAAATAATAAATTTTTGGATTATGATCAATCAAAGACCGTACAATAAAACTTAGAAGTATTTTTAACTAAGTTTTATTTTTAGGGTATATATATATATATATATATATATATATTAGTATTAAATACTGTACGTGGATTTGGAGTATATTCATGTAAATTTGAAAATCTTTTTAGTTAATTAAATGCTTTCATGAAGATTTTATTTCAGCAAAAACTTATACTTGCTTTACAGTCAAATGAGTTTAGTAATATAACTTTCTTCAAAACAAAACAAAAATAATGACGTGAATTGCCTAAGAAAAAAAAATATTAAGGCTATTTGATAACATTGTTGGTAACCAGATATTTTGCAAACGTCATTGGTACAATGATTTGAAAATATTTCCTGGCTTGAAAATATTTTTCCTTGTTGCATACTCGTTCAAATTGGGGTGAGGAAAATATTACCCGTTTTGATCAGTCTGGAGAACGGAAGAAATATCCAGGTAGTTGGAAGTTGACCCGTCCGAGCATAAGCATGCGTTAACTTTTTACGTGTTTATTACGTTCCATTGAGCCTGTTTCTTAGTTTGTTTTTTTTCTAACAGTAAAGAG
Organism: Gonocerus acuteangulatus; assembly: GCA_946811695.1. Taxonomy (NCBI): domain Eukaryota; kingdom Metazoa; phylum Arthropoda; class Insecta; order Hemiptera; family Coreidae; genus Gonocerus; species Gonocerus acuteangulatus. Next base: position 98,040,133 of record OX328132.1, on the reverse strand, counting down.
AGTTTATCAATAAAATATCAAGTAATAAAGAAATGGCGTTTTTCCGTAATATGAAAAAATGAAGATTTTCTGCTCTAAGCGTTTCAAATAACACCGCTGAGAAGCACACTTTGGACGTGGAAATTTTAAGGTTGCCATACAGGTAAATCTCAAGGCCGGGACTGCACATTTTGGCCTCAAGGTTTCGATTGCACGGGTCTAGCACACACACGATAAGTTCATAAGCCTCAAGGCAGGGACTGCACATGCCAGTTATAGACTCACTGTATGTGAAGCAAATATCCTCTTGTCCACACACGTCAGGCCTGGCTTGCACAGTCCTGGCCTCACTGGACTGTATAGTTTATGTATTAGTGTTTTAATTATACCTCCATGGACTGTACATATCCATATGTATGTCTCATAAACATTGAGGAATATCTCAAGATTTGGACCGCGCAGTCCAAATTTTGAGATATTCCTCGCCGTGTATGGGCACTTTTACGTTGTGTGGGATGTCTGTGACTATGGCTTGTTATTTCTATTCACTTCGACATTCAATAGACTTACATTCTATATCCATTGCTTGGCTTACTTTTCTGTTTGTCTCTTTATATATATTGGCAATCCCTATTCAATTCTTCTCATGTAGGTAGCCTACTTATTGCACATACATTACTGGTAGGGCTAATCAAATCTTTATTGGACTATACTTCAGGAAAATTCACACTCCCGTTGAGCCCTATCGAGCGCTAGTACAAACATGTGTATAGAAGATGTTATATGGATGGTATTGTGTTCTCGGCATTAGATAGACTTGGGGACCATTCAGAGAGCTGCAATGCCATTATGCAGTTTTTGTCCCCTTTATTGCTTCGCGCTAGGTCTTTACGGCTTCTCTTATATGGTCTTACAAATGGTTCATTAGTTTACTAATGGATTAAGCACATCCACGTACCACTTTGGGTGCATGTAAGAAATATCAGTATTTACAAGCTGTTTTTAACTGTGTTTATGAGCTCACTTATTTAACTAGGCCCAAAGGAAATCGGATAGTAAGCTCTTTCGCATTTTACCTTTGTACCTTTAATCAATCGGTTTTGCATTTTTTACCTTTATGTTTATTAATTACTATTACACCGACGCTTTACTTAATCTTTGAATTTTCGTAATAGGTTCGTAATGAATAAAAACTTTACTAAATAGTTTCACAAACTTTATTTTCACTACATGTTGGCTCCCTTTTAGTGCCTCTTCAGGGGAACACGTTAAATACAAACATACAGCCTCAACCTGAGGAGGATAACATACCACTAGTATGGCCACTTCCAGACTGGTAATGGACTGAAAAAATACAATATGGTGGACAGTAAGCTAATCGATAATAAATATGTCATATGTTATATTTCTTCTGGATATTAATGTTAAACACATTGTATATCGATTATCGATCAGCTGACTGTCCACCATATTGGATTCTTTCAGTCAATGACCACTCTCGACGGTGCCATACCAGTGGAAGGTTTTCCTCTTCAAGTTGAGGCTGTACGTTTTTATTTAATTTTAATAACATTATAAAGGGAAAAGGAAAGAAAGAAAACAGGGAAGAAAATTATATAAAAAATAAGAAGAAGGGAGGGAAAAAAGAGGAGGGGATAAAAAATTATAAACAAATTAATAATAAGTAAATAAAAATAAAAGTGGACAAATAAGTAAATAAAAACTAAAAATACAAACATATAATAACAAAAGAAAAAATATAATTATTAAAAACAAGTACAATATAATCATATATCTATGCAATGGATTTTTGTTTTATACAAATTTGCAGACCCAGTTCCTAACATTATGCTATACACGACTTCCTAACATTTCACTATACTCTTAGGGCGGTGATTACCTAGGAATTTTCTGCCCTTAAATCCCCAACTCATAGTGCTGGCGAGTTACGTTCGACCATTTTTCTTGAGGCGACAGATGTGCGGTGATGACCCTGCTGTCACATGGTTTCCACGGCATAGAAGTGACAGAAATTCTAATCAATTCTCAATCCGCTCTCAGGAACTGAACAATCGGGCAGGATGCGGCGAGTAGATGAGAAAATAACAGGAGAGGCTGCTGAATAAAGAAACTGATGGGAAAGTGTGAAAAGGGAATATGATGACTTGGGACATGTGGTTAGTTGAAACAGACGGCGAGATGCCACGGCGTCGAGGGGCTGATTGGAATAGGAGGCCTCATCACCAACGCCCTATATACGAGATCGCTTTGTAGTCTCATTTTTTATGCCGTCCTAAGGAGATAATGGGGCTCCTCATGAATATCGGCTTTTAGCGGAGGCCTTTGCCAATATCACCCAGCGCAAATTGAATATCACACTTCTTATGCAGCCACCAGGGAGACCTGGTGGCTGCATAAGAAAAAAAGATTTTAAAATACAGCCTCGTCATGTCTTAGTGCGTTTTTGAATAGTACAGCCATTAAAAAAATCATTGGCATTGGCTTGAGTGAAGGGATAGGATTAACCCGAAGATGAATTTCCATTTCACATATAAAAGGTAACAAATAGTACAGATCTTAAGCCAAGTTAGTCCGCCTTATGTCATCTCAAATAAATTTCCAGAGAAACGTTTTTATCAATATCCTATATGGGCCAAATTTATGCTAGGTAGAAGGATTATTCAAACACTATTAAACCACTTATTGGCCACTCAATTTACGAGGATAGGGGTGATGCCTTTTGTTTATCCCTAAATAAATGCCACCCTCCATGTGGGAATCGAACTCATTCCGTAGAGCGCATAGTGCAATTGAAAGGTTGGCAAGAAACACCATCGTTTAGTATTTATTCCTGAGAACTGTTCTTGTTATCCAACCTTCTTCTCCTAATTTTTTTAGAATAGCAAGCAATATATTGTCAGTCGCCAAGGTTTGGTAAAACCACGATGAATATCTTTATTATTTATTTGTTTTTTTTTATTATTAAAATAAATAGCGTATCAATATTTTAATTAAGTGAATTCATCTCGGAAAGTGTGAGCCGAAAGATGACGGGGGTATAGGTAGCTCTGCAAGTCAATAGGATGACTGAGCATGCAGCTGCCAGCACTTTAGACGTCATTTAGCTACTTAACATTTATAATTAAATAGATGGAAGATAAACAGAGAAAATTTGAGAGAGAAGAGATATAGACACAAGTAAGCTCAGCTCTCCTAAACAAAGAGAACAAACACGCATCTGCTTGCACGTTTATACGTATGAGCGGTTACTCAATCTGGGAACATCGTTCCTTCATATCAAGACCGTTTGAGACCAACAACTGTAGACTGTAAAAGCAAGACACATTTCCTTGCCTTCTAATTCCTCGGGTACGATACGAGCGATGATCGATGAGCGACAGAACGACAGAGCGACCGAGCGTTTAGCAGAAGAGAGGCAATGTCTACGATACAGAGCGGCTGGGCGATAATTCCCTTTAGTTTCCGTCATCGCATAGTCCAGTATACGTTTTTTAATTAAAATATGAATTAAAAAATATATTTTAAATGTTTAGTTAATAAAAATAGCTTACCTTACATGTTTAATACGTTTCCAACCTCTTCTCGTAGTTTCTTGGTTATGATTGTATTTTTAAAATCACGTTGTCTGTCATTCCATACTTTGTACTTCCGAAATTAAAAGCTCACATTCACTATCATCGAATTTACTCTTTTATTTGTATTCATATTTTAAAAATATTTATGAGAAAGGTAGCTAGAAGGTTATAAGCTTTCGAAGGTTATAAACATTGGATGGTTATAAACATCATTCACGTAATTTAATAAACAAGGGAAACAAAAATGTGAATTGACAAAGTTGTTCTAAGTTTTATTAGCTTTCAATAAAAACAAAAATGCATTGAAATCAGTAAAGATTTAGAGCCTTTTTTCTAGCACATAAAATATAATGTCTGGGGTGAGCGACAAGAAAAATTGTAATGTCTGGGCTAAGCGATGAGCGACAGGCAGGAACCTGCAAGTGCCGTCACATTGTCGCTTATGCATATTGTAGGCAGTCCTACCTGCGACGTTGCTCTGAAGCTTTTCGCTTATCCCTATTCGCTCGTATCGTACCGGAGGCCTAATTCTCCTTTAAATTCTTCCGCTTGTGTATTTATGTCATATTAATAAATAAGTCAAATATTATGGTTTTCTATGCTAACATTACGGATAACACCAAAGTCCAAATTTTTATGAACATTATATTAGATGATATCCCAAAATAATTGTTAGATGTAAAGAGAGAAATTGTGCCAGAGGACTTTATTGGGCACAATAATAATGATTTTTTCAATTATGAACTATTTACATGGAATTATCCGTGCATAATTCCTTCCCTCGGAATTCTCCAGGAAGATTTGAATATTCTAATGAGGAATACATTAAGTCTGTAATGCCAAGTCACCTGATACAAAATATGTACCTATAAGGATTTTATTCTCAATTGGAAATATTAAAAATACAATTATAAATTCAACTCAATTAATTACTGCATTTCTCTAATACATTCAGAATCTTCCAACTTCCTATTAGATTAATTTTCCTTAGCGCCAGGAATATCCCAAACATAAAAAAAGAATTTATCGCATTACGCAGGATATCCAAATAGTCCAACTCGCAGGAACTGGTTCATCTTAGCACGTATTAAAAAGTTTATAATATTTTGATACCAAACTTTATGCAATAAACACTATTTTATGCTTATAAATTTATGGATGACAAAATCCGGAAGTGCCGGCTGGTAAATTTCACTTTCAGAACTCATGGATTTGTGTTTGTGCATATATGGATTCGTATTTGGACATTTCTCATCGTCTCTTTCGTAATGCTTCATGGCGTCGACCTCATAAGCGAGTTTCATCGGTCCTGTTTAAAAACAAATCAATTTCATCTGACCTTCCTAGTTTTCACAACCTCACACTGCTAAAATAATTTTAAAAAACAACAACAATCAATACTGCCCCGAAGAAAGAGAGACGTTTACGGGAATAAAACCAACATTTTCGAAATTTTAAACACAATTTTCTCCGGCTAATATAGATTAATCCAAAATTGTGAAAGAAGCTTTTTGTGGAAATGTTCTTACTATTTCACAACAACAATTAGCAACCGTTTTAGAGATATTTAAGAAAGTATACTAAGGAAGTACCCTTTAAGAAAGTCTGTATTACTTATGTCTGTTGATGACTTGTAATACTTCCTGTGGTCTTAAAGTAATTTCATATCTTCGTAAGGATGAATATGAAACGGCTACAAACAAAACTGGACACGGTAAGTATAAAAATATATTTATAAATAAAAAAATGTAATAATGCAATTTCGTATTATTTTTTATATGTGTGTATATTTTTTTTATTTGTAGCTCTGATAAAGGCTTGAAAGTTATGGCAAAATGTAAAAAATAGAAACAAATTTTTATTTAAAATTGTAGTTTGATTGGCTATTACGACCGCACTGTCACATATTTAATGATCTAGCTAGGAACAAAAAATTGTAATACCAGAATTTACCATTGAGGATTTGGCTTATATATATATTTATATACATATTGTATTTTAGCTCAGGTCCATTTTTGGTACTATTACGAATATTATGCCTCAATAAAAACAGCCAAATATCAAAAATACAATACCAATACAAAACCAGTTCTGAATGCGCGAAATCGGGGAGCCTAAAAAGAAGCATAAAGACATTCCTCAGCTGATAAAATCTAAAGATAAAGTTTCTAAGATCCTTAGGTTGATGCCGCCTTAAGTATCAAATAGGAAAGGGCTCTTGCTCCAATTCTCGGGATTTTACGACGATTCAATAAACAGAATGACTGAGAACGGCAATCACGATTAGCGATTCCCGTCAATCTTTGGCCCCTAGTCATAAAGTAGGATAACGAGCAGCACAGCTCATCATTCATTTGGGCCAGAGTCTTAACATTTCCCGAGGAAAAATGTTTGTAAAATTAATATTTCTTTAAAATAAACTCATGAAACTTAAGAAACTGTCGGCAAATATCGTCCTGTGTGGCACTATGGTGCGGCATGGAACCTTTCCAACGGACCCTGAATTTGGGATAAATATAAGAACATGTATACAAATTTGCCAAGCGTATTGACCCAAATCACTTCCATCTTTTTTTTTTTTTCTTTTGGGTGCTTGGACTACAAAAATACAAGCGGATACAAATTCTTCACACTACAAGAGTTCACTAACGATTGGAAATTAGCAAGTACTACTGGTTCGTTACCAGTTAATTACTACGAGTGTATGAGTTTAACCCATTGTAAGGATTGAGAGTAAAAAAAAAATTGTATACCACCATAGTGTTGTCAATACGTTCTGAAATTAAAAGTGTGGTAAACAATAATAACATTTTTTTTTTTAAATTGCGTAGGAATTAATTGAGAAAGGCTCAATTAAAATATCTCTTTGAGAATGTAGATCAATTGCCTCAATTGAAATTTTCTTGTTCTAACATACACCGCGATGCGCTTTCCACCTACCATATCTTCAGCAGCTTTCACAATATCCAATAAGGAAATTCTTCATTCCTATACCTTCCAAGATGCTGTATTCTAGCTCTTTGAACAGGCAGTATGTGTGGCCCCTGTTACAAGATATGTTATATATCACCAGATATGTATACACGATCCAGTAACTATAATTACAGCATAAATGAGAACCTTTATTCCCAGCCAGCATTAGATTATATATTTGTTGCCCGTTTTATAAGCCTTTTTATAAGGAGCGGGGATAATACCGAAACATAAAATTTAACCCCTTGGTACTGAAATAAGTGTACGTGCAACGTAACGTGGAACGGGGGCTAGGAACACACGGCTCGGGCGATCGCCCTATCAGGCTGTACAGAATCATTGCTGCCATTGGGGCAGCGCACACGGTCCGGCGATCACCCTGTCAGGCTGTAGAGAATCATTGCTAGCAATGGGGCAGCGCACACGGCTAGTGTGATCGCCCAGTCAGGCTGTAGAGAATCATTGCTGGCAATCGGGCAGGGCACACGGTCCTGCGATCGCCCGGTCCGGATGTACAGAATCATTGCTGGCAATGGGGCAGCGCGCACGGCTAGGGTGATCGCCCAGTCAGGCTGTAGAGAATCATTGCTGGCAATCGGGCAGGGCACACGGTCCTGCAATCGCCCGGTCACGCTGTAGAGAAGCATTGTTTCTCATGGGGTAGTGCACACGGCCCGGCGATCGCCCGGTCAGGCTGTAGAGAACATTGCTCCCAATGGGGCAACATAAAGGTGCCTATGTCTAGCCCAATGATTAGACTACAGAGTGTCCCTTAGTTTGAACGAGTATGAGATTATATACCATTTATATTCCAAAAAAAAAGTGACTTTATTTAAGGGGTGGAAGCAGGCCTTTTAATTTTAATCTTATTTTGTCATTGTATACCCATTATTTAATTATTCTAAAATGTCGAATCATCTAGGAAATGTTTACTTTTCCTCAAATATAAGAAGGGTGTTTGTCAATGAAAACATACACGACGTCCCATTCGTCAAATCTGCCCAAGATATTAAATGCGTCCCTAGCGGCAGTTGTATATGTTTATCAGCCTAAATAGCTCAATTATGTTTTTATGCTAATTAATGCTGTTGATTATAAGATTATTCGGAATGTGATTAATGATTGATGATTGATCAACACTCTTTTCTCCATGTTTAATGACTAAGGACTAACTGCTTCTAGCGTATGATTATTGATTAATGATTAAATCAGGCTTTGGCTATTGACTTATGACTAGTGACTAAGCTTACACAAAGCCAAGCTTTAGTGATCAGTTACTAAGCTTTAATTAATGATTAAATACTAAAAAAATAACTAGATTTATCATTAATGAAAATTTAGGAATGATTAGTAAAAAAGGCTTTGATATATATTTTAAGTGTTTGTCATAATAGCAATCATAATTACACCTGTAATCACAAAGTTTTTAAAGAACAACACTCCATATTTTTCACTTTCACTGTTCTAAGCAATTCTGTTATCTTTTGAACAGTCCTTTCAAAAGATTAAACAGAACTTCTTCATTGAGAAATTGGGACCCCAATGTGTATGTGTTGACAAGTTGGTACTTGCCTAATACCAAACATATTTACAACATTAGTCATGTTCTCCTTTAGGCTCCTTCGCTGGGGCATCGTCTTCATCGTCTCCCGAAGAAAGAAGCCGGGGGACGATGAAAACGTTAGTCATGTCAATCGTTACTACGATTGAAGACTAATTTCACATATGAGTAATGATTAATGTGATATACGACTAATGATTAACTTGAGTTGTGACTAACGAGGATAGTTTAATCATGACTAATCCTTATTATATGTTATCCCATGATTGATAATGAATTAGTAAAATTTAATCGATTCGTCTATCACAGTTCGTGCCAAAAGGACTTTTCTCTTGATACCTGTAGCGATTTATTTATAGGTCCTCCGTAGAATTAAGCACGCTCTTAATTTAACTAATTCAAAATATCAGAAATGTTCCCCGACGCCTATAGAATGGAAGACTCAGGAAGAAGTCCGGTCTTGAGAAAGACGTGATGTAATGCTAGCGGTGCAGGCAGCATGTGAGAAGGAAAAGCTCTGAACGTTGCTGAAAAGAGGAAAAGCAAGAGCAGGTGTGAAGTTCAGTGTGCACGTACAGCACAGCTAGGCCTTCATCGATGCTCTTCATTCTCGGCTTATTGTTATCTTCCGCAAAAGGATAAGAAACAGGAGCAGAGCCTAGGAAAGGCTACGATCGGAAGTTTTAATTATAATTTAGAGGAGATCTACCCGTTGCCCAGTGGCTAGATTTTCATGTGGTTGATGCGGATCCGAGTCCCGCTTGTAGCTTGATGGAATTTCTGTAAAAGTTTCTGCAATCTGCAGATAGCCCGGCGCTAAAAGCTAACAAAAAGATAAAGAACAAAAAAACATTTAGAGGAGGAAAATTATTTCCTTCCCACTTTAACAAACTGGCCTGTTGAAATTTATGCATGAACCTATTAATTAGGACCACGATTTCAAATTTCTTCGAGATATTTAAGAAAATGTACAAAATGTGCTCATGTCAGTTGATAAATTTATTTTTTTGTAATACATCCTCTACTCCCAACGTATGTATCTTAGCACGGAAAACGTTAAATGTGTGTATAAATGTTCAAATCAAACAACAAAAATGTTTTTCCAATATACTCCAAATCGGTAAAAAATCGGATTTTATGTATAAACTCACACCTCACAGGGTTACTATGATGAGAAACAAATTCTCTTGGTTATAATTTTTATAATCAGTTTCAAGAACACTGAGAAATTATATTTTCTACAGGCTAAGTTAATTTGGGTTTGTTTTATATGTAAGCTATAGGAAGTACACTCTTATTGAAATTTTATGATTATTATTTTGTAACTATTAATTCCAGATATTTGCCGGATTTTTTTTTTAATTTTATTTGAATGCTTATCTATTAAAAATAATCATATTATAATTATTGGCACAAGAGAGTGTTGTAGATTAAAGGTAGGTTTTAACCTCGACTACTAAATGTGATATAAAACGACAATTATAACATTTTGAGTAGAAATAAAGAAATACAGTGTTATATTTGTCATCTGAAGTTTTAAATTCGCTTTCCCAAGTCAAATTGACTTGATAATCTATTAGCAAATAACCGGTGGCGGATTCTCCTGGTTAATATTGAGATATTAGATAAACTATATTTTTTGGAAACTTTCAACAAACTCGTAAAATGTTGGTATACTATAGAAAGTGAAAAGACAAATATATCTGCAAATATATATATATATATATATATATATATATATATATATATATATATATATATATATATATATATATATAATCTAAAATCAGAGACAAACTCACTCTTATATTTTTGGGGTGCGGGAATTTCGGGAGAGACGAGGGTGGGGGTGGAAGGGTAAGAGGAAGGGGGTGGGAGATAAAACACATACTTTTAATAATTTTTATATAGACCTCATGAAAGACAGCCTTTTCATATATTTTTTTTTGCGTTTTTCTCGGAAACGAAGAAAACGAGAAATATGCCAAAGGACTTTCTTTTTTTTTTTTTTAATCAATTCCCGAAGTTTGGCTCTTTTTTGGGGCGACACCCTGTTTACATATCAGGACCTTGGAAGAGTAAGGGCGAATCATGAATTCCGGATGTTGGGAAATCGAGTTTAAAGTTCTAGAAGCGCTTTAGGATTGCAAGGACGAATGTCTGCTCTATGGAATGCTGATTCATAATTCTGATTGAAAACGTATGCAATTGAAATTCAATGTTTTAATTATAGATTTTGCGAGTGATTTATGGCTAACAAAATGGTAGGTGGGACGTTTCAGACCCCAGATTCGTCCTTGAAATAGGGATGATGGTGCTATTCACTTCAACTTGAAACTGTGAGAGAACCAAAGGCGGGCCAGAGAAAAAAGGTGAAGCGTCATATTACCTACATATTTCTGAATCAGAAAATGAAATTAAAAAAAAAAAAAGTCGATTTATCTGATTCGCCCTTACTCTTCCAAGGTCCTCATATAATGTATATATATTTGTTCTGTCGTGACTTACGTGTTGGGAAACGTAATCTGGCCATAATGAATTGGTCGAATTACTAAAAAAAAATAAGTAAGTATGTATATATACATATATATATATATATATATATATATATATATATATATATATATATATAAACATAAGTAAAATAAGGAACAAAAATTAAATAGTGAAAAATATATTTTTATTAAAAAAGGAAAATAAATTAAAACAAATAAATAAATAATAATAATGCCAACTATAATGCAAACAATAACCTAGATTGGTACAACAAGGGTTCAAATTGGTATATATATATACATTTGTTTCCGCTTTCTTCAGTTTTCTGTGCATTGTGGTGCCTAAAATCTAAATCTTCTTAAAGATGTGGTCGGAGTAGATGTTTACATTGTTCACAAAATATTAAAAAAAAATATAAACTGTTATCCCAAGTATTCTAAATGACACTTAGGATAAGAACGTCATGAAAAGGCGCCATGATGACGCAATTCCTGCGAGTAGGACATTATAGAGTGCCTGTCAATTTGAATTGAGTGGTAGTTCATTGCCATAAGTAGGAATAATCACTATTAATGGTAGTACTTATAACAAGCACTCATCCTATAGATACCAAGGTCAATGCTCAAAGAAATACAATAAATTATTTATATTAATCCTCACAGAACATTACTAGGAAGAAAAATGAGTAAAATCTAATTGAAGTTACTTCAAAGGTACTCAGGAGCTATCCAGGGCATAGAGCCAATGAAGTAAGCTCCTTTTCTCTCTCCTATCCTAATACTCTTCGAGGCATTTCTATCATCTCTTGCTCCGTTAAAGTTGAGAAAGTATTTTAAAAAATAAATAAATACCATGTTTAGAGTAATTTATTTATATAATCATTTATTTAACTGGGTGCGTAATGTTTAAAATAATAATAATACATTTAGAGGCATGGTCAGTTAGATGAACTGGTTGGTTTGTTTGGAAAAAGAGGGACAAAACTGATTTCATGAGTTCTCTCCCAAAGCTCTTGAGATTTTTTGCTATCCTAATACACACCTGTTAACATCGTCCATGCTGTTTTATTTTTTCTTTTCGTTAATAATTAATTGTAAATTTCTTTGGAATGGTAAAATCTAATTTGTAAATATGTAAATCGTCATACATCTTATGTAAAACTATATTATACACTTGGCAGTAAAAAAACGGGACACTTTTATAATATTTTTTGTTTTGCTTGCCGTCATCTGGATGGTGGAGAGTAGGGAATGGACTATGTTCACTGAACTAATCCCTCTAGTGTTAATAGAGCAGAGAAGATAATGCTCGGGATAGCCATTGGTCTCAAGACTGGATCTTCAATGCCTTACAAGAGGGGGTGATGCTCCATTTTAAGAAGCCACCCTGCTTCAAAAACGTAGGTAAAATCAATAATTACTATAAAATTTTATTTATTTATTTTTAACCATTATTAATCATATGTATTTTTTTCATAATAATACTTTATTAAAATAATCAAATATATCTAATTATTAGTATAAATTAAAAAAAAATAATTTTGTTTAGAGCCTTTTGCTCAAATTCAGGAACATAAATATGCTTTAGCTCCATCCGACAAACCTATGTAATGTACTGTATAACATACAGTCTTCTTTTTCGCACATGGCCACAGCGCATGCGCGAACGCCAGCGGACACTTTTTTGTAACTTTTTTTCAGTTTAGTCATCGCTAAAGCATATTTATGCTGACAAAAACAAATTTACTGGAGTTTCCGGACAGATCAAACAATATCAGAGAGTCTGGTTTTGTTTTTTTTTTCTTGGTGTAAAGCTCTATCCCCTATCTATGTAAAATTTTGTCATTTGGAAAGCTTTATTATCTATCTAAGGCCAATGCTAACATGTGTAAAGCTCATATAGATCTCACCACTTTTTTCAGAAAATTTATTGTTGAAAGTTTTCAGATCAAAAAGAACAATTATATACATAAATTCCTTATCTAGAATCTAAATGACCATTAATATTGTCAATATTTTCTTAAATAAAGGATGCAGATTGTCATCAATGATAGCCACAAGCCGATGATAGGATTTTATCAATTGTGTTTTTAATTATAGAACTCCCACAATAATTTAGCGATTTTAGTTACATTAGAGATCACAACATAAATAATTATTCTTTCGTGTTTCCTTTCTCCTAAGTTGTCGGGAAAATCGCCGGCAAGGCGATCCACAAGTCAATAATCTCACCTTGGTACCCACAGCTTATTTTTTCATATTATTTATTATGTGTATGACAATGAATCAAACAAGAGAGTATACAAAAAAAAAGTCCAACTCGCAGGAACTGCATCATCTTAGCGCGGTTCCGTTCTTATCTCTAGACTCATTTAAAATGATTAAAATAGAAGCTGTTATTATTTTGGGTCCACATTTCTAGAAAACATGAAGATTAGATAGTTAGCCGTCGAGGTGATAAGTAAAGATGGAATGGTTGGGATTCGGCTAAAGAAACCTCAATACGATTTTTGTTAAAAAATCTATATTTAGGACGTTTCAGCTACTCATTGGTAGCCTTCGTCAGCATTGAAAGTGCCGGGAGGCAGAGGAGGACCAAAGTTGACAGTTCCATCTTTACTTTCAAGAAAGGTCTTATTTACGATCTTACCTGGATAAGCCAACCCGCCCTAGGAAGGACACCGCTAGGCAGTTGAAAAGTTATATCTCCATATAGTCCATATCTCTAAGATTAAATTGTTTTTCTTAACCTGATTTATTATCAAATACATTATCCAACTATAAGCAATTAAAAAATAACAAGGAATAAAAACAGACAAAAAGAACAGTTCGAATAAGCGAAATCAATTACTTTAAAGTTTTAAGCTCTTATTTCTCCGATTGACATCGTCTAATCAAAACTTTTATCAGAATCTTTTTGTAGAGCATTTCGTAAGCTTTCTAATGGTATTCTTCCGTTTACGAAGATTCTCAACCTTTTTCGAGATATTAAGGAAAATATACAAAGTTACCAAAACGTTTTGTCTGTTAATAAAATATTTTATTCTAACCCTTCCTTAACTCCAAACGTAACCAAAATTTCAACATATTAGTTTTGATGAATGTGGAACATGCAGAAAATGTTTCAACTGAATCCCATGATTCTAAGTACCCAAACCAAAAGCGGTATTCAAAAACTATTTTTCCAATTTTCTCGAAAATGGTTAAAGCTATCGCCTTGAAAATGGTTTCATTCGTTTTCCTAGCCCAAGAAGCCTATAAAACGAGTACTTACAAGCTTATGAACTCATAAACGTAAGCGTTACGATTTTTTTTGCGCGAATTTCGCCCCAAACGCCACCTTCCAGTGGGCGGATTCTGCTGGTTAACGAACTTGACCTTTCAAATTGGACGACGGATTTTTGTACCAAATTTCATCAAAATCGGGCCATCAGGGAAGCCAGAAATGAGCGAACAGACAAATATATATATATATATATATATATATATATATATATATATATATATAAATATATATATATATATATATATATATATATTTATATATATATATATATATATATGTATATTCAAATTTTAACCACCGTTATTTTCGGTCTCTAGGGGTTCTGAAACGCGAAATTTTCTAGTCGGCACTTCCGGATTGTTTCATTGTATCAACCCTATAAGCGGGGTTCCTCCCTATGGGGGAGGGAGGAACCGCGCTAAAATCAAAAATGATTTGTGTTGAAAATCATATATTCACATTATGAAGGTAATATTATACTAAGTTTGTAAACACCAATTTAAATAAGTATATTTTATGGAATAATAGTATGTTTAAATGTACTTCACCCAGATTAAAATTATTTAAAAAAAATATGAAAATGAGGAAATAAGAGGCCAGTTTACATATATTGTTTTCATTTAACAATTTCATGATTATTTTCCCGATAAAAAAGTATAATAATGATGACCTTCACTTGTACAAAAATAATAATACTAATGTATAATTTCGGTTTATTTGTACACATGTTCGTTTTGCATGTAAATAATATTAAGAACAACAATAACAGAGGTACAAAATAAGCTTGATATAGAGATTGTGGCGCGGTAATATAAAATAACAGAAAAGAAAACCGCAAGTGTGAGATCAAAAAATTGAAATTAACATAAATGCTAATTTCTTAATAATACAATAATATGAATACAACATTTCAAATATTCTCTTTACAGAATCGCAACAGATTTCCTCTTCAAAAATGCCAAAAGCCGTAAAAACGTCTACATATTGCCATACGAATAAATTTATTGCATCTTCTTAACATTCCAACAATTTTATACCTCTTAAAATGAAAAAAAAAGTAAAATAAATTTGAAATTAGAAGTAAGATAATATACAAACGATCCAAACAGAATTGGACATGGAAACAAAGGAGAGTTCTCAAAAGGAAAAAGGCACGCCAGGTAGACTGATGACATGTCTTCATTGTTGCCAATGTTTATATTTACAATGAAACTCGAATTTAGGTATTCAGATGGAGCAGAGAGAGGTGAAAGGTGCGCATATCCTGCGGAAGAGCGAGCCACTGATTTCTCTAAAGGTTTAATTCCACCGTTTATAGAAAACTATTTTCCAGGTTTTAGACTTTAGTTGGCTTCCTCCACTCTTGTAAAAACGTGAAGTGAGTGCAGCACCGGGTGTTAAGATGCGTGATATGTGAACGCATGCTGTTATTTCGGAAGTCAAACAGCATTAGCACAGAGAATACTCCCACCATCAGTCTTACCAAGACTGACTGAATCCAGAGTCATGATTTCGGAACACAAGCAAAATATTTAGCTGAGATGCTAGGAAAGTAGCATTGGCACCGCGAATGTTGTTCATTCTATACGAAAAGCACTCCCGACTCAGGATTTCGAACGATCCACAGGATCACAGCTCCGAGAATTGTTTTTGTACTCAACACAGCGAGATGTTTTTTTATTTGCAGTATCACTGTTTGTTTTGAGGACAATTCGACAATATGATAATCTTTCAAAGCAGTAAATAGTAAAATTAAGCTTAATATTCGCTAGTATTGATGTTTTGATAGGTCTTCTATTCTGAGGGTCCCCTCAAGTTGATTTAGTACATTCATGCCGGTCCATTGTGCTGCTAATCGACCACTGGTTCTGAATAGTCCTACTAGTTTAATACCCATTATCAATACTTCCGCTCCTATTGCAGATTTTTCTTATTTTTTTTTTTTTTTTTTAGAGGCCTACAAAAACCACATAAATAAGATGACAAGAAGAATGTACGAATCAACATGTATCAAAGGAATCGTTTATGGGCATAAAAAAAACCTCGCATAGATAATATCAACACATTTTACAGTTTTTTATCATTTATATTTTATCAGTCTAACCAAGGCTATTGGTTGCCAATCTTAACTAGTGTGGACATCTTCTGACGAGCTATAGGACGCCCGGAACGGAAGGAACTATAGTCCGCCCGCAAACAAAATAGTGCGCAAGCGCTGCCTTTAGCCCATTTGGTAAAGGCCTAGCTGCCCTCCGGCCACGCCCCTTCTTGTTCTTTTGTTTGCGGGCGGACTATAGAAACTCATTCTAACCTCTACCTCAAATATCAACAATGTCCCTAATCCAAGATCCTTAACAGTGAGTCACGGCTAGGCACTAATAAAGTAATTCCTCACAATTTATTTTCTAGTAAAACTCAAACGGCTATGAAATTAACGCTATATTCTGCCGAATACACATGGAGCTATATTTATTAAATAAGTTTATTTCTCTACATAGTAAAATATTTATTAACAAAACTTACTTAACACTTGTATTCCCTTAGCCATCAATATATATTTATACAATCTCACTTTCGTTTGTAATTTTTGAAACTGGATTGGGATCGTGAATCCCATTCCTCCCCAAACACGACTAATGCGACGAAAGACGATACTAGATCTAGTCAGTAGGCCTATCTTCTCGCTTACCGTGCTCTGAGAGTGATTCAAGAACGGAGAAAAGCAGATTTCTATCTCCCCTAGCCTATTTATTAATTCATATGTAATTGGCCTAGGAGTATCATTAGATACACTGTGCTGGTGAGCTAAATCTACAAATAGGCAATTTGATTTGTTTATGGTCCTTAAGGGAAGTTTTCTCTTCTTCAAAGCGTGGAACCCATTCACTCTTACTTGACAAGATCGTACTTAGGTGGTCCATTTATGTGTCCAGAGCCACTTAACGTCAAACCTAGGCTAATTCTCAGTTCCTTAGGACTTCGCGGGTCGAAGAAAAAACGTCAAAAGTGTTTCTCTTTTTTTGTAGCCATTTATTCTAGCACGAACTCATACTACTAAGGCCTCTGTATTTGAGTTCTTTGATACTTTGGATACTTTTCGATTTAAATCCGGGGCCTGTTTAATTTTGAATGAACCCAAATCTTATACAAGAAATCAATAACATTTTAAAAGCTGTTTTGAAGATTTCGACGTTAAGCGATCGACGTTCGTTGTCTGATTTGTGAGCAAAAATTGGCGTACAAGGCAATTACGTAGGAAACTTCGAGTTTCCTCTCGAACTAGGACTAGTAGATGGAAGTCAATGTGTTAAACCTATTTGGCCATTGTGATTTAATTCAGATTCTTTATTATGCTAAAGCTCACTGTTTGTTTTATTTTGTCTGTCGTGTAAAGGTAGAAATAAAACCGCAGAGATTGAACTCATCTAAACCTTATAGACCCTGTGAATAAATAAACCGGTCATTCTGTAGTTGCTAAATTTAGATTCTTTTCCTTAAAGCATTCACTTTTAAATCCAATATTGAGCATACCTTTTCGGGTGGCTAAGTTCTTCTTCAAATTTGATTTATGGAATTACGAATCCTTTGAGCCAGCAAGACTAACATAGAAAACGACTTCTTATAAATGGCAGGTGGAAGGTCAACAAAAACATAATTCTCTACTTAACTTCAATTCTTTTATTTAAAAATAATTGAACTCTTCAATCAGGTGTCACTACACTACTAATACAACCTACTTACACAGAGCTGAACCTTCCCCTACGCCTAGAATGGTAACGCATTTTTAATAAAAGAATCAACACGGTTAATCCTGTTTTCATTGATCATCCCCTGGCATTTATATGATTGGGGACATTCGGAGCACTATAAAATACTAATTTAAGTGAGTTTTTTTTTTTTTTTTTATTCGGAAATCTATTATAAAGACGCAATAGTCTCTACTTGTTTTTTAGAGACAATACTTAACGGATTGTTGAGTTTATTTACCGAATGAACAGATCATGTATACATTCTGAATACAAGTCCCGCCGGCGATAGACATCTACGCTGGTCCACGTCCCAAGATTTATCACGTGGATTGTAGTAAAAGCGATGTCGATGCTAAGGTAATGACTTAATCCAGAGAGCTTCTTTCCACAGCTTGAAAGTCACGTCCTATGGTCCTGCGCCGGGAAGGCTAGTGTGGAAGGTGATGGTCCATAGAGAAGGGACAATGCCCAATGGCGGGTGACCGAGAATCCACTCTCAATGATATGCTTGTTATAAAGTACCTCATCACTCCGCTCAGCCCAGCGAAGGCGAGTACTTCAGCAGGAAACTCAAACGACCATTAACGATGCTTATTAGCTCTCAAATAACAGCATATTAGCCATTGAATCAATTTCAAGGTATTCAATAATGTGTTTTAATAATTGTCACTATGACTTTATTTCTTCTGGTTCTATACCTGAAGTAGCCGAGGGGTAATCCCGCCGGGATGTCGTGCACCATCTGAATGGACACCACATTGCAAACATTAACTGTCCGACTCAACATTACTGACTTTATCAAATTTTCGAAAAGAAGGGTAATTTCTAATTCTTTAATGACAAGAAAGTAATCACATTATGGGGAATGAAGACATTCCTTTTTTATATCCTAAGCTAGGGTTAACGAGGAAAATATAGGCAGCAAGAAATATCACGATGGGGTCAGCCTATTGAAACCAGCTTATCGAAAATTTTGTAAAAAGGATAATCTTTGAATAAACAAGTTCTGCAAACCCCGTTACTCAAACCTTTTGAGGTATTTAACAAAATAAAAGAACCCTAAAAAACTGGCCAGTTTTGTTAGACAGACAATGACTAGCTAACAACCAGTTAGCTCGTAGTTTGTGCTAATTCCTAGGATAACAACTTAATTTAATTGCGCTCGACTCCGGACCATGAGAAAATTCGTAATTTGCTGACTAGGACGAAAATTATTGAGCACGTCTCACTCTACCATCTCACACAAAATCCGAATCCTGAAAAATACGTAATAATAAAATAGAGTCGGGTCTCCTCGTGGTTTAGTGGCTAACGTCTTAGTTTCTCATGCAGAAATGATGGGTTCGAGTCCCACCGGCGGCAGGAATTTTCTCATGCCACAGCTCGTTGAGAAAATTACTTGCTGCACCAGGGCGTCGGCACTAATGGTCCAGATGTCGGTGCGCCGTAAAAAAAAATATAAGTATATAGTTATTACTAAACATCGCCTTCTCTGTTATTATAAACACCGGTAAATATTGTTAAAGCATTGCCCAAGATAAAGGGCAATATGTGGATAATATGCAAGTCATTATTGGTAATTGCAACAATAGAGACTTTTTAATGCATCAAGTTCCCATAGTACCTACAAAAATCCATATAGGTTTGATTGAAGGAAAGGATTGAAAATCTACCGGCGGTCTTGTGAGGGCAGTTTCCTTAGGAATTAGAAACTAATCCACGTTGATCAGAATATTGGACAAAAATAACTATTGCCTAGCAGCAATGTTTCCAATCAAAATGTTAAAGAACGCCTTTCTTGACTTAAGGGGAAGCTCAACTTCATAAAATCACACCTGGATGGTGCTGCTATTTAGAAACATTCAAGAGACGGAAAAACATAAGGAGAGAATTACTTTTTCACGGAAAGAATAAATGTTTATAAAGATCAATGTATTTGTTTTGGTAAAGACGCCACTTCTAAATTGCTGCGGTTGTTGTAAAGGAATACAGTAATTAGTAAGCTGCGTGGGAGTGGGAAGCGAATGCCTGATCCTAATCTCCTTACTCATCTGATACTTATCTAGCTGGCTATGGATGGGCTCGACCTTAAAGAGAAGATTAACATACTATGATACCTCGAGGTTAGTAGTGCTTTACGTAAAGACAGCTATTCAATAGGAATTAGAACTATTGGGACTTTTAAAATAGTGAGCGTTATTGACATTGTGTTACCATACTCTTTAAAATGCCTACAAGTATAAATCAATCTCCGCTTGTTCTTCTTTTTCTTTAATTTTTCGTTCATTTTAATTGTAGTTATTTGTTCAGTTAAAATAAAATTTGCTACCTTATATCATTTCATTTTCATCAGAATACAAATTTATTTTTTAGATTATAGTACTGTGCAGCTTCCCACCTCATGTACATTCATGTCAATATAATCTAGCAATAATTTATTAGAAATGTATCTTATACATTGTTGTAAATTCCAAATAAATAAATAAATAAATTATTATTTATTAAAATTATAGCAATTTCGGCGAAATTTGTTTGTGAAAGGTTTAGAAAACGATGTTCATTCAATTATGTTGTTCCTTGAAAATGAAGTAGTTGACATTTCAAATCTATAATTTTAATAAATATATGAAAACATTATATATAGTTATTTCCCCTGTTCAGTATATCATATTAAGTTTTGAACGCACTTTCTTCGTTATTCCATATTCTGAAGTTGAATTTGAATAATGTTTATAAACATTCTTGAAATTCAATTATTTTGATAATTAAATTAACTAACACTACCTGCTTAGGATATAACTATTATGCGTATTTACCCCCCGACTAAATTATTTGCTCTGAGAATTATTTGTCGTCCAAATTTTGGTGAAAAGACTTAGTTGGAGTCGAACGATTTTACTAGTTGAAGGTCATCTTTCAAATTGGACAAATATTTTTTGAATGAAAGTTTTTAAAACTCGTCAATTTCTTTAATAGATTTTCCATGCACGACGTTTTTTTTAGCCAGGTTTGGATATGGTACATTTAAAAGCGTGGTCTATATATTTTTCAAGTACTTAAAAAGGTTCATACAAAAATTGGGAATTCGACTGACTGTGCAAAGACCAGAGAATGAGGATTCTAGGCTCTCTTTTAGGCCAGGGATTCATCGAATATCATTTTTAAGAGCATTTCCTCCTTCCCTCTATAGAGAGGAGACTTCATAGAAGTGTTGGGAAATATTTCCAACCCTAAGAAAAACTACTCTTTAGGCTCCAATCTACGATGAAACATGTTGGCCGTGCATATCGCGATAAAGTGGCTCGTCCAGTATTTTCAACATTAATGCACTCCTACCCAACAGGCTTAATACTTAACTTGTGATGGGCTTTTGTTTCGGCAACGACCAACTCCAGCAGGAACAGAGGTTATGTCCTAATTTTTTTTCTACTAAAAATATGACGGTTATTTTCAACTTCACTGTTTCTATTTTTGATTGAGAGAGGCAGATTGCCTTAGTGGAATTCTGTGCACTCACAAAAAACTTAAGTTGGCGTCATTTTCATTTCCACTAAATTATTCTGTTCGATGAAAGCGTATTAACAGAATGTAGGTTTACAATGTGATTGTAAGTACTCATCTGTAATATTGAATCCAATAAAGGAGTCATAGTCAATGAACCCCATAGTCAAGGGGTTCACAACATATTCGACGGAGAGTGAACACCGATATGATGGGATGGATTAAAGGTGAACGCCTGTTCGATCGTGGATGACTGTTTAACAGTTTCGACCTGGATAGGCCTGGATTGTACATGGATACGCTTCCTGAATCGTCATGAATAAGTCTTTTTGTTACCTAACAGATATTCGGAACTTTTTATCAACGATATCTTATATTTTCCTTTGTGAGATATTTTTATAATGTTCCTTCTTCGCTTATGGTAATCCGATTTTGCAAGAATATAATGCCTTGGTCATTCCAACCACTTGGCCATTCGGCTCTAGTACATATCATAAATGGTTCCTTACTTCATGAAGTCTATTGCAGGCTTGATAACCTAATTTTGTATGCAAATAGCCCTGAAAAAATCCGTGATCTGAGAAATAAGCCATCCTTCGCTCCAGCTTCAGAACTGGGGGTGCAAGGATCCGTCGTTCTGGCCTACTTCTGCCCAATGCCTCGCAGGGAAGTGGGCCATCCTGCAATCTTCCGCTAGCTCTTTCTTATAAAGGTGATTTTCATCTGTGGAAATTTCAAGCCAAATCCACAAAAGAAGAGTAAAAAGAAAAGGGGTTTCTCTCGTAATGTACACATATAATCAAAATTTTGACCAACGGCCAAAAGTTAAACCTATAGCATTTTCAACACTTATACATTTTTATAGTCCTGTCTTGTTTAAACATAGGGGCGTATCAATTCCATTGACACGTGTCACAATCGTTGTAGTGCGCTATGTCTGGTCTATTGCAACGAAACAAGGTATCAACAACAGCCACACATAAAAAGAAAGAAGACCAGTGGAAGTAGGCACCAGCTAGAAGCTTTATTTTTTTAATATTTGAATCAGCAGATTACATAACCAAATAAAAAGAACAAATTTAAGACTCTAGAACTTTCACATTTATTGTATTGGTTACCTTGCTGACAATTTCTCAGCTTACGCAGCTCGTGTAGTTTTTTTCGTTTGCTAATTGAGTCAACTCGTGTTAATAAATTGACAATAGCAAAGAAAACGGATATTGTAAACATCCCCGTTCGGAAGCATTTGCGAAGTTTATACAGTTCCTGTGGGGTGGACAATTAATCATTAAAACCAATATTTATAATATTATTTTTTTTATTTATTTATTTGTTGGTGTTCCGCTTCGTTAGATCCTTATATAAGTAGTCTTTGTAATGAATAGAAGCACATTCCAACTCCGATAGATGTAGAAGCACAAAATTTACTCAAAAAATAATTTATAAAATAGTTTATATAATATGAATAACATTGATAATATTTCAGCATCTTATTTAATTCATTACAATTATTATCTATACTAAATGTTATTTCCATTAATCTCATTGTTCAATTACGATAAATTGATGTTTTATGAAGATGTATCAATCTAATCTATGATTTGAACGTTTCATTTCAACGATATAAGTGCTGATATTGCGTTAGATGAAAAATAAAATATTATTTTATTATTGTAAAACTTCGTGAATTTAAATTATTTACGCGTAATTTAATAAACAAGGGAATCAAAAAACAAAAATAGGGGTAGACAAAGTTGTTTTATATTTTATTAGCTTTCATTTTTAAAATAAATGCATTGAAATGGTTTAACATTTAGAGGCTTTCAAGATCTCATCAGGGCTATAATGTGAAGCACAACTAATCTGTTTGGATATCGCTTCATCACTAATGGGATCAGAACTTCCTATCCTCATAGTCATTATGAAGACTTGAAGTTAAAGCCAAAACGTTGGAAATAAAACTCTTTTTTTTTTTTTTTAATGTCGTCTTAATTATAATAATTGAACTTTGAACATCTCACCACTGGCCAAAAGATTAATGTATTTGTGCTATAACTTTATTATGTCTGTATAAGTTGAGGACATTCCTGAAATAACTAGAATATCTTCACGAAGATTAGATAGTTAGCCGTCCAGTTTACACTTGACCAAGGCAAGTTTTATAACCACGGCAGGAATCTACAGATTTGAGAAATTAATTTTCTAATTGCGTCGAAATTTCGTTAGGTACAAAAACTATTAACCCTTCGGACTATTATACAACCCCTTCGTAAGCTTGACGCGGGGAAAAAATGTATTAAGGTTCAGGTAACTGAAAGCTCTCCCAGCTGGCAGGTGCATGCCGATTACCCTTGAAGTAAAAAGTGAAGCCTATCTAGCGAACAGAAACGGTAGGAAAGTGAATGGGTCGGTAAGATCAAAGTAAATCAGCGTCTTAAGCTTTCTTCATTCAGTAACCAGGCAGGCGTAGAATAGTTGCGCCTGCACGACATCAATTCACATTCATTTTGGTAAATCCTAAGTCGCAGGGTACTAAATCTTCTCCATAAAGGTATTACAGATAGAATAGTCAGACATAGATTTACATAAATAGATGGACGTAATAGATAGAACTAATAATGTTCAACCATTATTCAGATAATATTCATGAAGCTCGATATAATCAGGGTCCAGTCTTGGTATCTTAAGAAAACTACATTTTTTACAAGAAAATGCGTTTTATTTTTCCCAAAGTATATACTTAAAATACGAAGGAGAACTATGCCTCACGATCATCATCGAGAAATGATCGCGCATCCTTGTCGCATAGTTCTCGTTCTTCTCGTCCCGCTGACGAAAGCTCGAAATTCAAGCAGAAACGTCGACAAAAATGAAACGCGTTTTCGTATAAAAAATGTATTTTTATCAAAACAGGCGTCACTCATTTCTCTCCGAGACCGCCGGATTAGAGAGAGAGAGACGGATAAGGGATATATATATATATATATATATATATATATATATATATATATATATATCTTTTCGCGGTCTAGTGTCATCTGACATTAGGCACAAATATACGTTGCCTAAAACAAAAGATCAAATTAGTAACCTGCAGAATCCTAATGCGTTAATACGCATCAAGTTACACTTTTTATAGGTGTGTTAGTGAGGGAGCCTTCAAAACGATACCTTTAATTGTTTGTAAATTTGACTTAATATGGCGAATCATTTGATACAATTTGTTACGAAAAGAATGTGTATGATAGTTTTTCTTTCGGACCTTTTCGCTCTCTCGGTTATTAGGCTACTATTTTTTTCAGTAATGGGCTCGTCTACATGAATTCTTTACTCCACTGTAAATGTTTAGACAAGGTGGGAATCCTTAAATAACCCGGCGTAATTGGCCTAGATGCAGACGCGCCGTAAAAAAATGTCGCCCAAAACAACGACGGATTGACTTAAGATATTTAAATTTTGTTTATATTTGGAGCTGAAAAGGAGCGAGGTTAGCACAGTTGTAGAGTACTCGATATTCCGCGGGACCTGAATTCTAAACGTAAGTACGCACTAAAAGTTTTATATTCTAATGTCTTCGGTCGAGGGTTGGATTCGGGATCCCAACCTCCCCCCTGGAAAAAGGAAAATCAGGTTGCCGGAGTATAGTAATGACTTTTGTGGCCTTTTTATAGGACTGAGTTGATTTATTAAGGGACTAAGCTGAAAAAATATTAGAACCCCCATTTTATTAACGGACAAGAGCGGTTTTGATCAAATCTCGAAAACCGTGGGAAATCGTGGTAAATGGAAGGTAATCATTCGAAAGCTCTATAAATTTCCCTTAAATCTCATGTAATTTTGGATAGGATGATCCCAGTCGGAGAAATCAGAGCATAAAATATCGAGTACATAGTGTTTACCTCTGTTTTTATTGGTCCTAGTTTTATTAATTGTAAAACGCATTTGTAAATAAAACCAAGGACATGAAATGAGAAACAAGAAAGTATCATCTAGTGTTTGTAATGGAGCTTCCCTTGAGAAGGAGCTAAAGTCGAGAATAAGGGGGAATTGAGTCACTTAACGAGAAAACGAGAAGATCTATCAGAGAGAAATCCCTTCTCGAAATCCGAGATCCAATCGATAAGAAAAATAAATAAAGTAAAAAGTGTGAATAAGTGGGGAAAGTAATTGAATGAAGAGGAATAATGCACCATGGAATGAGCGTAGGTAATCCTTGCATACATTCTATGATATCGTTATGAAAGACATAACAGTTTAGGCATTATACACTTAATTCAGTTAGTTAGATTGCACAGTCTGTTATGCGTGTTTATACATTAATGGGTGATTACTATGACTGTCCAAATGTTCTTGCTGCTAGGGGAATGCTGAATGAACAGTTTAGCGGCCGCTTGCCTTTATGCTGAAAGCTTACCCGATTGTCATCATCAGGGCCGTCGTGCTTTTCCGACCTTGGTGCGGCGAGCAGCAAGAGCAGGCTTTCTCGGAAGGTGTCCTCCACGAGATACTATTCGGGGTCCAGCCCGCGACGAACAACAAATAATTGATGATAATCCTACCTTCTCTTCTCTATACAGATGAATCAACTTTCTGTAGTACAGGAGTAGTAAATTGGAAAAATTTTCGTTACTGGTCCAATGAAAACCCACACTGGATGCGAGAATATTCTCTGTTAACAGTGGGTGTGGTATTTACCGTGGCAAAATGATTGGGCCCCATTTGTTTGAGGAACGATTAAGAGGATAAAGTTTATAATCGATTCCTCAATAAAGAAATGATTGAGCTCATCGAGGACTTAAGCCAACGAAACACGATAAGGTTCCAGTTGCTTGAATGCCCTTCACAGTTCTGTGTGTAGTTCGGGAAACCCTAAGAGAACTTTTCCCAGACCGCTGCATCGGACGAGGTATGGTTGCCGACAGGCCTCTAACATCTCCATATCTGACTGTAATGGGGAATTATTTCTGGGTTAGGTACAATCATAATTAACATTAAAAATATTATCAATTTTTTATAGTAATCTTTGCCAAATTGTGAGTATGTTCTATAGAAATTAAAATTTGTTTCTACTACTCATTTAATGGTTTAACATTCTATTTTGATGAGGAGAGTACTTTTAGGCAAACTTCCTTTTTTATTAATTCTGTCTAGCATGTAAAATTCTTATATACACTAAAATTAATATCCAACATTCCATACAATTTTTTTTTAGAAATCCCAATTTCATTCATACTATTGTATACATACAATTTTATGAGAAAAGCTAATTCCACCTAAATAACAATAAATAAATTGATAGTATTTATTTCTCCTTATACATCCAATAAGAACAGCATCCTTCATCGCTGACCTACATCAAGTGGATTTATTTTCCCACTATTGATAATCATCGTTTTCTCCTGTTTTCCTGACAGGGAAACCTTCCGTTCGTCAAGCCTCCACTCGGGGCGGTCGAAAATACCGAGACGGATTCCTCGCTTTTTATGCTTTTCCACAATTCCCCCCCAGAGTGCCGCAGCTAGAGTGCCCATCACTCGTGTCCGGGATCGTCTGAAGACTATCTTACTTCTCCTCTCACTTCCCGGCTGTGCGTTTTTTAAACCAGAAATATTTCCGGGAAATAAAGCTGGCTAGTTGTTAATTTGGTTCAAGCTGACAAACTAGCACCGCATGAGGAAGCCGGCTGGAATTACGGGGAAAATTTTCACACCTGGTTATAGATGCCGGGAAGTAGGAGGAGGTTAAATTGGCCAGCAAAGAAATTTAAAAGAGACTATATATATATATATATATATATATATATATATATATATATATATATACACACATATATATATATATATATATATATACATATAGATATATATTATTTTTGAGGTTTCTTCGCTGGGGAGAATTATTCGTGTTCTTCATGCGGCATTCTCCAGCGGTCTGTTTTTTAGCGTGATATTTCGCAGAAATCCTATTCTGCTTCTTCAGACGGTTGTCCATTTTTTCACTTTTTTAGTTTGTTATTTTTAAATAACCTATAATAAATTGAGCTTATTTTAACATATGGCGCTTTCGGATATTCTTTCTTGTATCGTCGCCTGTTGACAACGCGTAGAGCCGATGGAACTGTTTAGAAGCTTTTCTTCGTCTTGCTGCGAAGTATCTGCTTTTCTTTTCTCTGCCAATCTTCCTATTACAGCTCTAAGTACGGGCTTCCAGGTAGGGTGTAGGATAACACCTTCATCCCTGTTGAGAGTCATGGGTTGCTTGAATATCTCTACCGCTTCTCTGACAAGCCTTCTTTGCCGGTTATCTTCTTTAGCCAGGACTCTAGCTTCATCAAAGAGCATTTGTCCAGGACATTCTTCCCCGTGTCTGGCTACAGCAGACGTTTTGGTGCGTTTTAGGCGGTAGTCAGCACAGTGTTGCTTTATCCTTGTGGCTATCTTCTTTCCAGTCTGTCCGACGTAGACTGTTCCACAGTCACATGGAAGAACGTAAACACCCTTGTCCTGTAACCACTGCTTATCCTTTGCTGATCCGAGTGAGTCACCTATTTTCTCTAGAGGTACTTATATTTGAAATCTAAATATAAGTACCTGTAAAAATGTGTTCAAATGCGTGATATAGGTAAAAATAATAATTTTCGAGGTTAATGTATGGTTGGGGTTCCTTAATGGCCGCCTCCTGGACCCAGAATTAGTTACCTGAATGAATAAATTCAAAATAAATGTGTATTTTATTTATTTACTGTTTTAAGATTTTTTTTTATATCCGTGGAAGTAATTTTTTTTATTCTTTTAAGTAAATATTTACTTAATATTTATGTAAACATTTATAAAAAAAAAATATTTCCCTTCAGCTTTTGGAATAAATTGAAGAAAAAAATATAATTTTCTTTTCACAGATCCATGTTTTTTTAAAACTTTTGTTCTTAAATCGTTCAAATACTTCAATAACACAGGATTGTGATACATGAATGGAAAGCTGGTTAAATGAGGAAGTTTTTCTGAAACCCGGAAATCTCAGATCCTGCTTATTGAGGAGTAACGCTGGAAAGAAATATCAATAAAATGTCAGGAAATTTAGAATTGCCTTCTTTTGGTAAGATAAACATACTTACATTCATTCATTTTTACGTTTACTCTCAACTAGTCTTATAGTAAATTTACTCAGCTTTCGATTGGTTTCACTCCCTTTCTAGTAGTACCACCTGGGACGGAGCTACAACGATTATGTTTCTAAAAACCACGTTTGTCTCGATAAAACAATAAAACGACGTTTTCTCCCTTATGGGCGAGAATTCGGGAAATCGTCATAGAACATTTTTTGTTCCCCTAAGGGTCCTCTATCACCCCTCACAATATGACTAGACATTTACGGGACACCCTGTATATACATTTCTATATATATATATAATATATATATATATATATATATATATATATATATATATACATTACATATTTCGGCGCTAATGACCTAGATGTAGATGCGCCGTAATATATATATATGACAGTTCGTTCTTCCATTGGCTCAAAAGTGGTTCGATTTTGGAGACATTTGGTACAAACATCTTTCCTCTAAATTCAAAGACCATGTTGGTCTCATACTGGGCAGAATCATCTCGAAGAAATATTTTCTTTCAGCCCGTTTCCTCCATTATGAGGTTGACCTTATGACGCAATCCGAAAGTGCCGAATAGAAATTTCACGTTTCAGAACCCACAGATCCGGAAAATAAAGGTGGTTTAAATTTATATTTATATTTATTCAAATTATATATATATATATATATATATATATATATACAGACAGGCTCAAAATTGGTCTGATTTTGATGAAATAAAATACTTTATCTAATTCAATAGATCAAGTTCGATAACAAGTTTTTTTTCTTCCTCCAGTGGTTCTTCCAATTTGTACTATTTTGAATTTAGATATGTGACTTTAGTGGATCTTGTAGCAATTAACAACCCGCTTGTAACAACCGTTACAGACATCTTAGAATTCCCTCCCATCGTTGACCTGCTGAGTCCGCCTACAAGAACACCCTTTTATGAGTGAAATTCACGCTTCCGGGTACATTTTTTATAACTTATCTAACGTAGGGAAGCGAATAAAAACGATTATCAAGCCGATATATGTAACCGTTTTCGAGAAAAGTAGATATTTAATATTGAATGTCATATCTCAAGATTCCTTTCAAGAAAAGAGAAACTAAGACAGTTAACTGTACATTGACTCCAAAAAATATAAAAGTTAAAAGTGTAGTAATTTAGTGTTTATAATAAAGCAAAGTCAAAAAAGGTGGCAAGGAGTGGATAAGTGGTAAGGTTGCACCCGACTATTGAGTCTTAATTCCACACCAATAATATATAATAGATACAAATAAATAGGCGAGGTTCAATCTAAGCGAGAATAGAACAGAGGCTCCTCGAGTTTCATAAAAACTAATAATAGACTAAATAAATGGTGCTATTATGCCTGAGGGAGGGATCTCCATTCTTGGTTCGCCACTTGGCATTCCACTAGCAACCACGCCACCTGCCATCTACCACTTGTTCCTCGGTTATCCTACCCCATTCTACCGGTTTTATCTCTTCCTTCCTTACAGTCTCCTCCTTGCACATGTCTTCCAAAGTATTCAGTTTCTGAAGTAATCACTTGCCAGTGATTCGGCATCTCCTGCTTTATTGCTCATGAATAATTCTGTTCTGCCTTTTATCGTTTACCTCCGAGTTCCGCTCCTACTTTTCCCTCCTTTCTGCAGAAAAACGTTTTTATGTGTTTTTCTTGATTTCCTTTATATGTCTAACCGTCCGATTGTGAAAAGATCACCCGCCCCCCATAGCTAATACAGTTGTTTTTATTATTTGCTTGTCCTGGAGTGAGGATTTACCTAAAATCCAAAATTGTATATAACAAAAAAATCACAATATTTGCGTGTATATATATATATATATATATATATATATATATATATATATATATATTAGACGGAACGGCATTTTTCTCCAGCGGTGGTACTCCTCCTCACTTCTTCCCGGAATATTTCGATGGATTCATCTCCATCTTCTTCAGCCAGGTACTTGTTTCTTCCTCGGTGGTAGCCAAGGGAATGACATTTTTCTCGATCTGGGCGCCTTTTCTCCCCTCTAGCCACAGTATCGGCGGAAGAATGGTGTTGAAGCTCCCTGGTGTAGTTGGTATTCTGTCCGTTGGCAGCGCTGATGGTATTGCGTCTTTTTTTTCTCTCTCCTGCTTCTATTTTCCTCGCCGTAAGGTTTTATATATGTTTGATGTTATTTTTCGTCGCCGGGATAGTATTTTTAGATGGAACGGCATTTTTCTCCAGCGGTGGTACTCCTCCTCACTTCTTCCCGGAATATTTCGATGGATTCATCTCCATCTTCTTCAGCCAGGTACTTGTTTCTTCCTCGGTGGTAGCCAAGGGAATGACATTTTTCTCGATCTGGGCGCCTTTTCTCCCCTCTAGCCACAGTATCGGCGGACGAATGGTGTTGAAGCTCCCTGGTGTAGTTGGGATTCTGTCCGTTGGCAGCGCTGATGGTATTGCGTCTTTTTTTTCTCTCTCCTGCTTCTATTTTCCTCGCCGTAAGGTTTTATATATGTTTGATGTTATTTTTCGTCGCCGGGATAGTATTTTTAGATGGAACGGCATTTTTCTCCAGCGGTGGTACTCCTCCTCACTTCTTCCCGGAATATTTCGATGGATTCATCTCCATCTTCTTCAGCCAGGTACTTGTTTCTTCCTCGGTGGTAGCCAAGGGAAATGCCGTTCCATCTAAAAATACTATCCCAGCGACGAAAAATAACATCAAACATATATATATATATATATATATATATATATATATATATATACATATACATATACATTTATTTTTCACTTATTCTTGTTTCTTTTTATGGCAGGGGGTGAATAAAGCAGTACACCTTTCGTTCTTGTTCAACTATTTTATTTGTTATATTTTGCCCGACATGTTTCGTGCCTTAGTGTCGCACCTCTTCAGGGGCTTTCCTTATCAGGAAGTCCTCTCGTCATGTATACTGGCTTGAGTCAGGTGTATTACTTCCTGATAAGGATAGCCCCTGGAGGGGTGCGACTCTAAGGCATGAAACATGTCAGGCAAAATATAACAAATAAAGTAGTTGAACAAGCACGAAAGGTTTACTGCTTTATCGACCCTCTGCCATAAAAAGAAACAATAATAAGGGAAAAATATATATCGGGTCAGCATTCAGAAGAATTAATATACATTTATGTATGTAGACTTCGATAAAAATATACGAAAACCTGTACATTATATATTCATCACAATATCTTCTCATTGTAGGGGGGGGGCAAGGTCCATCGGCTGTTTCTAATCGATAATTTCTTGGTTTATATCGGTTCCAAAGCATTTGTCATTAAGAGTAAAGTTATAATAAAATAAAAACGATTGATATTAGCTTTATTGTATTATGTAGTAGGGACGTGGCCTTACCAGTAGTGGAAGGTCTTCCCGAGCTAAGGATAAATTTATTTATGTATAATTAAGTTGCTCCTGAGGAGGCTTCAAGGGACACGAAACATGTAAGCGACAAATAAATCATATTATGTGGAGTAGATGAGTTGTATATATGCATGACTTTACACCTATTTAAATAATAAATTTTT
Source organism: Gonocerus acuteangulatus (assembly GCA_946811695.1). NCBI lineage: Eukaryota > Metazoa > Arthropoda > Insecta > Hemiptera > Coreidae > Gonocerus > Gonocerus acuteangulatus. The sequence goes on along the minus strand of OX328132.1, from coordinate 98,008,319 downwards.
GTTATGTTATTTTTTTCAAAAACTAAAAACAGATTTTCATAGTTTTATTCAAGAAATTCAAAATTTTAGTTTTTCCCGTGTCTCCAAATTCGAATCTAAAACGAAACGCGAAGAAAACAAAGAATTTTTTAGCCTACTTTTTGGATTCCCTATCCATTCCCATAATTTTTAACTTTAAGAAGGTACAACATGCATATTATTCAAGACTTGCTCTTACCCGGCGTGCCATGCTACATCTACTTTCTGCATCTAGAATACCAAAAACAAATTAGAAACCAAATAAGTAATATTAAAATCCAATAACGCAAATCTGTAACTGCTCGGGTTCACAGTTTCGAAACCGTGACGTCCGAACTGTGCGTCCTAGACGATTTTAACCTAGCCTATGACACTCCCCGTATCAAGACCCACATATGTTCCAAGTTCGGTCAAATTCGGACAAACGGTGTGGATTTGTATAAGGAACAAACAGACACGTGATTTTTATATATATAAATACACGCACACAGACACACACACATATATTAGGGTGGGCCGAAAAAACTCATTTTTTTATTTCGAAGTTGTAATAGTGCGGGAAAGTTGCGAATTATATATAGAAATAAAAGGAAACAAAAATGATCAAAATCGGTTGACATCTTCCGTTCTCGCATTGGCTTTGAAATTTTACAAAATATGAAAAAGCTTACTTTTTGCGACTATTTTTTAAATTTTTGAATTCGATGATTTCTTAATATAATAGTTTTTAACGTATTCGAATAGAGCCTAAAAACACTTTATATTAATTTGGTTTAGATCGGTTGATATCTTTCAGTCGTTCAAAGAGCTCAAAATTTGTGTGGTGGTTGACAACACATTAAAAACAAGAAAAAAAAAAAAAAGCTCAAAATTTGCCCAAATATTGAAAATCTCACATTTTTAAGAGATATTTTATATATCTTGGGTTTATTTTTTTTTAACGTAATAGTTACAGTGTTTCCATTTTTTAACATAAAAACATTGTATTTTATTATGGTGTAAATCATTTAACAAATGAGGCTAATGCTACAGAAAAACTGGACCTCAAAAAAGATAGTTAGGCCTATGACATGATGGGCAATAACAGTTATAACGGCCATGGTACACTTCCAATTGTTGTATATTTAAAAAGCTTAAATATTTCAGATACAGAATACTTTTTAACAATAAAGTTACGCTTATAAAATAGAAAAAAACATTGTTCTGTATAAATTACTGTTGTGTTAGTTGAACCTAGATTTTTCAAAGGCGAGGGTCTCTTATATGTTTCTTGTAATCTGGAGTCACTGCTAACAGTAAGTATCCAGGATGGGCGATAAAACCATTCTGATCAATTACATGATCGACAACATGAAGTAAAAGTTTTGGCAACTACCTCATAGATTGTTTTGCTTGGTAAACAAGTTTTGGGCCGTCTGTAAAGCGTGTACTTGTTTTAATAGTAAACCACATTGATATGTATGATTTCAATATAAACAAAACTAGTTCTTGAAGTTCAGGTGAGGGCATTTCTTCACGTACGTACAATCTGAGAGTTCTAGTTGCATTTGTCAACCACCTCCATACGATAAACGCCTATTCGTCTTTATTAGTTCATATGAAAAAAATCTACGCCTATTAGATTAAAATAATAATTATTTATGATAAACCAAAAACCCGTTCAAAGTACCATTGGATTCAAAATTGAGAACAGTTTCGGAATCCTGAAGGCAGGGCAGATAACTGAGAACACTGACTGGTTCAACTAACACAACAGTAATTTATACAGAACTATGCTTTTTTCTATTTTATAAGCGTAACTTTATTGTTAAAAACTATTCTGTATCTTAAATATGTAAGCTTTTTAAATATACAGCAATTGGAAGTGTACCATGCCCATTACAACTGTTATTGACCATCCTGTCATAGGCCTAACTATCTTTTTTGAGGTCCAGTTTTTCTGTAGCATAGGCGTCATTTTGCGGCCGAAATTTGTTCATTTATTTACACCATAATAAAACACAATGTTTTTATTTTAAAAAATAGAAACACTGTAACTATTACGTTTAAAAATATATATATATATTAATGATACAAAAAATAACTCTTAAAAATGCGAAAATTTCTATATCTGGGCAAATTTTGAGCCCTTTGCACGACTGAAAGATATCAACTGGTCTAAACCAAATTAATACACAATTTTTTTAGGCTCTATTCGAAGACGTTAAAAACTATTATATTAAGAAATCATCAAATTCAAAAATTTAAAAAATAGTCGCAAAAAGTAAGAATTTTTCATATTTTGTAAAATTTCAAAGCCAATGCGCGAACGGAAGATCTCAACCGATTTTGATCATTTTTTATTTCTCTATATAATTCGCAACTTTCCCGCACTATTACAACTTCGAAATAAAAAAATGAGCTTTTTCGGCCCACCCTAATATATATATGCATATATATATATAATATATATATATATATATATATATATATATATATATATATATATATAGAGAGAGAGAGAGAGAGAGAGGGAGAGAGAGAGAGATTAAAAAAAGAAAGAAAGAACACTTTATTAAAATAATTAATTAATGTGACGCTGCCCAAATTAATGGGGTTGCAAAGCGACACAGCTATTAAATCAGTCCCGAGATAAGTGCTTAGATGAAGATCGCCTGGTTTAAAGCAGAGTCTGGGATGCGTCGAGGATTCAGAAGTTGTAGTCATGATATCTTTGTATGCGTGAATGGGCTACATGGCAAATGGTGCTACGTACATTATGTTATTAACCGTAAATATGTTGATTAATTACCCCAAGGGAGTCAACTAAGATTTGTTTGGCTAAGAACGGGAGGCTATTAATATCGAGGTCGAGCTCCTGTAAGAATATGCTCGTATCCTTTGGTATGGTTCCTCGAGCTCCGAACCATAACCCTTTCACTATGAATTTTCTTTTGCCGAATTGTTCTTGGAACTTTTCCGAGAAGAATGTTAAACATTTCTCGTAAATCGATCTTTTTTCACGATCGACTGCGTTTGCTTGGTCGCTATTATTTGTTTTGTACCTCACAGTGGGGTCGATGATATAAGCGAGCTCACTATTTTGTTTAAATGCAACGATATCGGCAAATTAAAAAAAAATGGTACGTAAAGAATTGGCGCTAGTGGAATAGGTTGACATAAATATTGGGAAAAACGTAGCTCAGAACTCAGGAATCAATAAAATATAAAATGAAGATAGATTTGAGTGGAAACTGCCGGTTGAACTCGCGACCCTTCAAGTCTTCCTTCACGCCAGTAGTTAAATCTTGTTTTACTGTCGTCTAAGCATCTTGAATACTTCTCGCTAACAGTCTTTCTTCCTTTTAAACCGATTACAGGTATTAACTCTTCCCATTTATGACTTTTAATCAAATATATATCCCTAAAGATAGAAGGTATTCATATAACCCCTAATCAACTGTCATTAAATCCTTCTGAACAAATGCACTATGGTCGCAGATTAATGGTGACTTAGATTGATTCCTTGCTTCTTTGATTTGCATCTTCAGTTTGGATACACAGGAGAATATTCTGGTCTTTGAAAACAGACGGGAAAAACCATATATTTGTATTCATTAATTGGAAGTTGTGACATAAAAAAGAGAAATTGAGTTCAAAGTGTTTTCGTAAGGTCGAATTCAAACGAGCTAGGATATGTACATTTGGGTTCAGTTTTAAATGCAGAAACTATTTTATTAACAGCCTCAACAATAAGAATTTGAGTCACTATTCTCACACCATCCTTAGTTATTTAAACGGGAGGCTAGGTATGAATAGACAGTTTGTGTGAAAATCTTTTCATTAAGCACATTTTCACAGATTGCAGTACTTACAAGATCTTTGAAACCAAATGGACATTCATGGTCCTCTCAATGAAATATTAAGCTGGAAAGTGTTGAGAGCTTCAAGTCCGTTTACAAAAAATATAGCTGATTTAATTACGATCAAAAAGGGGGAAAGAAGAAAGCCAAAAATATAAAAAAAATGAATTAATGTTGGTTATGTATTATTGTAAGAGTGTATGTTTGTGTGCACAAGTATATCATATCTGCGTGTATATTCTTTTTTTTTATTATTATTTTCTTTCATTTTAGTTTATATGTATATATATATATATATATATATATATATATATATATATATATATATATATATATATATTTAATTCCACGATTTCCACGCATTTAAGAACAGACATACATTTGACTTCGACGACATAGCAATAGTTGACAGGGACAGAAACAACATTAAGCGAAAAATAAAGGAAAATATCCACATAATAAAAAACAGGAACTCGGTAAATAAACAGACAGAAATTAAATTTTCAAATAAAATATTTTACAATAACATTAGATGATAGCGAACAGTCCAAGGGAAAAAGCAATAGTACAGGCCTTTATAGAACTTATCGTAATAAGCTGATTACTAAGCCTCTCGACACAGGTGATTTAGCTAGCCTCAGTCTTAGTAAGGGTGGCGAGCTGACCACACATGGGGTATGTACAATGTAGCAATATTTTTATTGTATTTTACCTATAGATTTAAGGTTAGGAGTTAGTATAGAAAATGTAATGTTACTCTGTTTATAATTATTATTGAAAAATTATTGGCTTTATTAAAATGAAAAATGTGTTATTTAAAATTTGTTAAAAATTTTTAGGATTTAGTTTTTCCCTGAGGAGGTGGCATAAAGGCCACGAAACATGAAGGGCGTGCCAAAAATAAAATAGTACATAAAATGGAGTACTATTATTTCGACCTGTGCCATATTTATATAAAAAATAAATATATATATATATATATATATATATATATATATATATATTGTTTTAAATTTCATCGCTGGGATTGTTTGATTTATGAGATGGCTTCTCTCTCCAGTGGCTCCTCTCCATGCTACAATTTTTCGCCTGAGTCCTCGGGCTTCCTCAGGTTTCCTTCATGGTTCCTGGTGAAGATGATGATCCCTTGCCAACCACCAAGAATCCATGGCGGAAGCCTGAAGATGCCGGAGAGAAAACCGATGGAATATTGCAGCATGGGGAGGTTCAACACCGCTGGAGACAGAAGCCTTATCATAAATTATCAAGTTAAGAACGAGCAGAAGTCGAGTAGGTCAAATGTCTCTGCATCGTGGTCCTTTATTTTTGGTGATCATACAGTCCGTAGAAAGTAAATACGAAATTAAATATATTTTGAAAACGTCTTTATAAATTTAAAAACGTTTAAATTAATATTTAGTTATTAATAATTTTATTAAACAGCCATAGGAAGCCCGGTGGCCGTGAGTGTTAAGGCGTGAGCACTTAACACTCTGTGCCAAGGGTCGTGGGTTCGATTCCCACTAGGGGTGGTGGCTTTTCTTTAGAAACAAGAAAAGGTATCAGCCCTATCCTGACTAGTAAATTATAATGCACCTTAAAATTAAACAAACACATATGTTAGGTTCATATAAGGTAATAAAATACAAATTAATTTGACCTTATGCTTGAATTTCTGCATAGTCACTACTATGTAGAAATTTATTTTTAGATTCTTTCGTATACACACCTACTAAAGAATAAATTTCATCGAAAAGCAATTCCACGCATCAATTTCCTTGATTTTTGGTAAGATTCTAGCTAAATAAAGAACAGTGCGAAGAAAGTGTGAGGCGCGTTTTTCGGCAACTACGTGTGCGGCGTTGATTGTGTGGGCGAGTTCCAGGTCTTCTGGTCCAAACTTGTCACGTCTGCCCTGACCTGCAAAGCACTTCCCGTTTCCAGGGGAACAGGTTTATTATATCTCCTGAAAAATATAATACCACCCCCAACAATGCCTTCCAATTCAATCGAGAAATTGAAAAGCTTCAGTCCCGCCTGACGATTCTAATACAGGAAACTACTTATTAAGTGAAATTTTTTACAAGAAACTACTGTCGAATTTCTTTCATTCTGGTAAAAGCTAAACTGAAAACTTCCTTTCTTCCATAATTTATCAAATGTACAAAGAAAAGGAATATGAGAGACTTTCCTCATCGCTGTAAAAAAAAAGGCCTGTCTCGCAGGAGCTGGGTCATTTTCTTGTATTTCCATAATGCAACTATCCATCGTATGTCATATGAAAAGTTATTTCATAATGGTCTGACTTCTTGGCAAAAGAACTTATTGCAATTTTTCCGGGACAAATTAATTTTATATTAATATGAATATAGAAACACTAAATAACTTCAGTCATAGTTTTCGATTGACGTTTTGCTTTCATTGAAATATATACTTTGTTCTTCACTCGATGAATTTCGGCATGTGCTTTGGTTAAATAATAAACGAGAATAATGGTAGTCGGCAAACATATTAATCAATAATAAAAAATAATGGTCATCTCAAATACAAACAGATAAACACAAAGAGTGCACCTGAAAAAAAAATCTGAGGTAAAAAAAGTACAGAAAAAGATTCAGGAAAAGGTGAGAATGTGCTCCTCGACACGGTTGTCACCCCAACACGGGCAACGTTACACCTGACATTTGTTGTCATTTTTTTTTTTTTTTTTATGTGAACCGCACCTCAAAAGATTTCTTTATCAATTTCTCAGAGAAATTTGACATCGCCGTTGAAGAAAACATGTCAGTGAGTTGTCACAGAACAGACCTCCCAATCAACATTTTTTTCATTGGATATTAATCGATTATCTTAATTTCAAAAATAAATATATCTAAACTCTATATTGTATAGTGGCCCAACCTTCTTTAATCCAATAATAACACTGATAAAATAGAATTCCATATAAATGATACAACGCAAAGCAAAAATATTTTTAAAAGGAACTAAGCGGAAAAAAGTGTAATCAATCTCAAGAAACAGAAATGTATAAGAACAAAAAAACATGATTTCTTCAATATTAACAATGACACCAAACGAAAAATATTGACTAATAAAAATATCGAAAACAATCATATTTTTAAAAAACGGACAATAACTAATGACAGCTCTTTTAAGAGTCCTAAACTACATGGACACGAATTTTATATATATAACTAAAACCCAGTTTAATCGAATAAAATAAATGATATTTGCCAGAAATTACCAGAAAGAAGACTGGCGGAACTCATCAGTGCACAGATAAAAAAAATCCGACTTGCAGAAACTGCGTTATCTTTGAGAATTTCCGTTCTTACCCCTAGTTTCGTTCGGAGTGCTTAGAAAGGAAACAGTTAATTTTTTTTTTCTGATCCTTTGTGGAGAATTAAAACATGCTTAGAAACTTAAGGAAACCGAACATAGAAGGAACATGCTTCCTTAGAAACCGATGAAAAATGAGATGTTCCGAAGGGTGGATTCAGTTTTTTTTTTTTTTTTTTTTTTTTTTTTTTTTTTTTTTTTTTTTTTTTTTTTTTTTTTTTTTTTTTTTTTTTTTGTAGCAAATTTCATTAAAATACGGTCATTTTTGACCCTGCTGGAGAGCGAACAGGCAAATTATATACATTTGAACCACCGTTATTTTTGTAATATATGGATTCTGAAACTTGAAATTTTCTAGTTGGCAGTTCCCGATCGCGTCAACCATAGAATGGGGTTACCTCCCTATTAAGGACGTGGCTAGAGAAGCTTCTTTTTTTTTTTTTTTTTTTTTTTTTTTTCTTAATTTCTCATTAAATAAGTAGTTTTTATTCCAAAAATATATGATCTAGAGATATTTTGAATTTACGGTTGTAAAGAGCATCAAATTTCTAGTAAGATAGCCAGTTTGAAGATTTTAACAGACACTGATAAAGGCTAATTCGAATGCGTTGAACATAAAATAAAACCGGAAATTGACAATTACTAAACATTCGTGGGGATGTCTCGAAATTGTTAAAACCCCGAAATTAATTAATTTATCAACCTTTCAGATGGTATAGCACACTATAAAAAGTCCGACTCGCAGGAACTGCATCATCTTTGCGCGGTTCCGTTCTTATATCCAGACTCATTTAAAATGATTAAAATAGAAGCTGATATTATTTTGGGTCCACATTTCTAGAAAGCATAAAGATTAGATAGTTAGCCGTCGAGGTGATAAGTAAAGATGGAATGTTTGGGATTCGGCTAAAGAAACCTCAATACGATTTTTGTTAAAAAATCTATATTTAGAACGTTTTGGCTACTCATTGGTAGGTAGCCTTGTTCAGCAATGAAAGTGCCGGGAGGCAGAGGAGGACCAAAGTTGACAGTTCCATCTTTACTTTCAAGAAAGGTCTTATTTACGATCTTACCTGCATGGGTTCCCGCCCTAGGAAGGACCCCGCTAGGCATTTGAAAAACTATATCTTGGAAATCCATATCTCTAAGATTAAATTGTTTTTCTTATTTTTCTTAACCTGATTTATTATCAAATACATTATCCAACTATAAGCAGTCAAAAAATAACAAGGAATAAAAACGGACAAAAAGAACAGTTCGAATCAGCGAAATCAATTACTTTAAAGATTTAAGCACTTATTTCTCCGATTGACATCGTCTAATCAAAACTTTCATCAGAACCTTTTTTGTAGAGCATTTAGTAAGCTTTCTAATGGTATTCTTCCGTTTACCAAGATTCTCAACCTTTTTCGAGATATTAAGGAAAGTATACAAAGTTCCCAAAACTTTTCATGTCTGTTAATAAAATATTTTATTCTAACCCTTCCTTAACTCCAAACGTAACATAACTTTCAACATATTAGTTTTAATGAAAGTAGAACATGCAGATAATGTTTCAACTGAATCCCGTGATTCTAAGTACCCAAACCAAAAACGGTATTCAAAAACTATTGTTCCAATTTTCTCGAAAACGGTTAAAGCTATCGCCTTGAAAATGGTTTCATTCGTTTTCCTAGCCCAAGAAGCCTATAAAAAGAGTACTTACAAGCTTATGAACTCAAAAACGTAAGCGTTACGATTTTTTCTGCGCGAATTTCGCCCCAAACGCCATCTTCCAGTGGGCGGATTTTGCTGGTTAACGAACTTGACCTCTCAAATTGGACGACTGATTTTTGTACCAAATTTCATCAAAATCGGACCATCAGGGAAGCCAGAAATGAGCGAACAGACAAATATATATATATATATATATATATATATATATATAAATAAATATATACATATATATATATATACAAATTTGAACCACCGTTATTTTCGGTCTCTAGGGGTTCTGAAACGCGAAATTTTCTTGTCGGCACTTCCGGATTGTTTCATTGTATCAACCTTATAAGCGGGGTTCCTCCCTATGGGGGAGGGAGGAACCGCGCTAATTAACAAAAAATTTAGTTTCTGATTAAAAAAAAAAAATGAATTTTTAGTTAGTTAGGTAGTCTTTAAACGTTTCCTAAAACAAGGATCAGCAACACTGACATTCAGGTAACTAGAACTATATATATTTTTGCCGAAGAGCTGATAATCCTTACAAATTGTCCAATTTTAACAGCTTAATGACCACACCCAAGGTATTTCGGGAATAGATGACTTTTCTATTTTCCTATGAACTCCGGCGCTGAAAATGTTGCGGATATTTAACACCATTACTTATTTTACATTGACCAAGGATTTTCGGCATAATTCTTAATATAAATTTAGGCATTTGGTGGTTTAATTCCTATTAGAGTTACATTAACTTTCAATAACGAAAAATACAATTTTTTACTTATTTGAAATCGTTATTTTGTAGGGAGTATATATATATATATATATATATATATATATATATATATATATATATATATATGTATATTAATATAAAAATATGAGTGTCTATGTGTATGTTTCTAAGCGTTCTAAATAAAATATAAATTATACGCTTAGAAGATGTTTCCTATTTTTAAATGTATAACAACACTTTAAAATCTAATAATAAATACAGTCTGCAATAGTTGTAGAATAGAAGCAGCCACGAAAATAAATGGTATGTCGTGAGCATAGCTTTTGAATTCAATACAACAATTTGATTAGAAATATAATTTTTGCTACAAACTAATCTGATATTAACACGAATAATACTTACTAATACAACTACTACTAATACTAATACTAATACTACCAATACTAAACTAAACTAGGGGTCTCCCGTGGTCTAGTGGCTAGCGCGCTAGATTCATAAGCGGGGGGGTTCGATCCCCACCAGCGCACAGTGTAACATCCAATGGACAAAGACCTAAATTTTTGTTTTCTTATATTTAATTTTTAATCCTCTAGCTAAGTTTAGAAACTATTCGAGGAATTAAAATCGTATAAAACTAATAAATATTAGTTTTATTTTGACAAACAAACACATTAGCAGTATTATAAACAAGGCAAAATCTTTAATACCTGTTTCATACCAACAATCAGTTTGAGCCTCTCTCGTTGACGATAGGACAGTGTTTTTACTAAGTCATCCAAAGGAAATTACGTCAAAACTATTCCTTTTTTTATCTTATATAAATGATTTTGGGTAATTACTCCCTTATTATTTATCCTGAATTATTCTTCATTGATTTATGAAATTTTTCTTAAGTACAAAATTTCGATAGAGCATAGCAAAAAAACTTCATCTGAACACATCCCAAGTTTTTTAGAGCTTAAAGTTTACCTCAAGTATAGTGTACTGAGGGCATTTTAGTTCGCCGAAATTTGCCGATTCCAAAGATTTTTATTTTTAGATCCATCATCATTTTTTCTTCCAAATTTGAAAAAAATGTGGATAAATCCAAGAAAACGGTATTAATCCTTGGGCCAATAATTCAATTTAATCTGCTCCTAAAGAAATATTAAGCAATATTAAAAAGACTGCCAGTTTAGTCCTGTATTACATGTAAAAAATGTGGGAACGTGTTCACCGCAGAGAAAAAACTCTTATATAAATACTGGTTGAAACAATATATCCACTATAATTAATTAAGAATTAATAAGAAATTATTATTAATTTTTATCATGAAAAAAGATATTTGCGCCCTGATGACATTAATAATCAAATAGATATTGGTTTCGATATAAGTTTACATTCTCAAAAATCCAAAAACGATTCAGACTCAGCATTAAAATAATATTTAATAATTTCATAGAAAATGGTAAAATATTATTATTCTATGGCAATATTACTATAAGTATAATTTACTACTATATTATTACTACATTATATGTTACAGTTATAATATATTTTATAATATTGTTACTAATAATATTATTACCTGCTATATTATTGCTATTAATATTACAATTTATATTATTATAGCCGTATAATATGCATTATTATACGATTGTTACATTGTTTTGAGTTGATTTCAATTAATAAAAATGTTTATTTGAAAATAACTAGTGGTTAATGATGTTTGTCCATAATCCTCACTACTTCGTTACACTGTGCGGCGGCAGGAATTTTCTCATCTCAGGGCTCGCTGAGAGAATTCCTGGCTGCACCCTGGACGCTATGGCAACGATTTGTCGATGCGCCGTAAAAAAAAACCTAAACTAAACTAGTAATACGTATATATTTTTGTTATTTAATTAATACTACAGAATATACATCGAATCAGACAGAAGGAGGTGTATTGCAGGAGAGTATTACCCCCCCCCCAAAACTAACTATATCGATTGACGAGTTTTGTGTCATCGACTGTACATATTTTTTTTTTTTTTTTTTTTTTTTTTTTTTTTTTTTTTTTTTTTTTTTTTTTTTTACGGCGCATCTACTTCTAGGTCATTAGCGCCTACATCCAGGGTGCAGCGAGGAATTTTCCCAGCGAGCCTTGAGATGAGAAAATTCCTGCCGGAGGTGGGAATCGAACCCACCATCTCCCGCTTATGAATCCAGCGCGCTAGCCACTAGACTACGGGAGACCCCTGACTGTACATATTAATACCATTACTGTATAACATCATTAATTGACTTTTTTTTTTAAATTATAGAAAAAAACGTTTCATTAGCATTCTAATCAATCTGATATTTTTTTAAGTTTATTGGAACGAACGCGAAAAGCTTGTTTTTTTTTTTTTGTAATAAATCAAAAGTAGTGATGGCTTATTAATAAAGAGTTAATTATACTAACACATACATGAAATAAGGCTCATTGCAATAAGCATTGAAGAAAATAGTTTATTTAGGCTACAACTGCATATTTCATATTAGACTGAATTTCATGAGCTCATTAGAGTAAACATAAAAAATATCAGGTTGATTAGAAAGTGCTAGATCATTTTCTAATTAGGCGGGTGCATTGCAAAATGACAAAGCTCTATGTAGAAAGCCAACTTTTTTAATTAGTGAACCGTATCCGTACCCTCATTTTAGTGGAGTTGATACACATATTTTGGCCAATTTGAAAAATAAAAAAAATTTCCTTATACTTTATAATTTCTCTACCGTCTTTTTAGCGCGTTTCCACCATCGTTCCATAGAGAATACACCCGCTTATGAGGTTGACCTCATTCCGTGTCGACTAGAAAATTTCAGCTTTAAGAACCCATAGATCACGGCAATAACAATAGTTTAAATTTATACATACGTCTATATATATATATATATATATATATATATATATATATATATATATATATATATGTTGTATGTCGAAATTAATTATCTTTTAACAAGTTTTATCAATTTGTTCATTCTTGATCCAATATAACCGGTCTATATTTTGGGAGAGGGGGGTTATGTGATTAAATTACCCAACACTATATCTATATATATAAAAATCACGTGTCTGTCTGTTTGTCTGTATGTTTGTTTGTTCCTTATACAAATCCACACCGTTTGACTGATATTGACCAAACTTCGCACATAGGTACGTCTTGATCCAGGAAATCTCGTAGGCTAGCTCAAAATCTTCTAGGATTCACCGTTTGGAAGTTATGAGGTCGAAACTGTCATATACAGAAGAGTTTATAGTCAGAAATCGGCATTTTTGTTCCAGTGTTGCCCCTTCTTCTAAGAAGAAGGGCAATACAAAACTTTTTTTTTTGCGAAAAGTTTTTCTTTTGCAAAATAACTTTTTAGTTTTAACCTTTGTTTGTTTATCTAAATAATAGGTTTATATTCTCAGAGTTTGTACAAGATCAATTTTTAAGATCAATTTTCTTAATATCAGATCAATTTTCTTCATATCAAATCAATTTTAATTTGATTGCCTAGAGCAACACTGGGCTCTAACCAGAATATGGAGTAATATCATAAAAAAAGTCCGACTCGCAGGAACTGCATCATCTTAGCGCGGTTCCATTCATGTCCCTAGTGTCATTTGATAAGCTTAGAAAAGAAATAAAGTTATTTTTTTTTATATATCTCGTGAAAAAAAAGGCGTCAGGGAGACCGACAGTAGCTAACTTTCGTAGATACACAGAAGCGGAAATTACACAATCCGGCTCTCTTTCTAAAGCAAAGCTCTATAAATCAATAAAAAATATGCCTAATAAAGCCTTTCTTGTGGATACAGAAGCATGGGCGTATATGAGGGGGGGGGGCTGCAGCCCCTCCCGAAATTTTGAATTGATTATAAAAACTTGTCGTAAAACCCTTAAAAATAAATTAAATAAGATCACTTAGTTCATAAAACATATTTTATTTTACGTTTAATAGTGTTTTAGTTGCCTAAAACGATTCCAAGCTCTAAATATTTAGTATTCCATACCCTGGAAATGGTCTCAGCCCCCCCCCCCCCGAAATTTTCCCAGCCCCACCCGAAATTGTTTTCTATATACGCCCATGTACAGAAGGATCAAGAACATGTACAAGAAAGATTGAGTAGAATACCCTACCTAATAAAGCCTATATAGAATAATATGCCGAATAAAGCCTATCTAGTAGACACAGAAGGACAAATAACAAGTCTTGACGAATAACGAGTCAATATATAGAATAATATACCTAATTAAGTCTTTGGAGTAGATACAAATGGACCAAAAACAAGTCTTGATGAATCTTGTTTTTTTTTTCTTCTTAAATACTTTTTATCAATATTTAGTATATAACCAGTGTTGAAAACTATTGATTGCTAATTGATGAATCGGGTTACAACTAAGTAGTCTTTATGTATATTTAGTATATAACCTATGTTTGGATCTGTGTTTTTGGGGTGCTCTCCGCCTAGGCTTTGTATTTGTGTCGGCAGATACCTGGGGTATATTTACAGCTTTTGAGGATTAACTCTTAGCAGGTAAATATCCTGCGGACCTTATGTTTGTACGGGCAGTGTATTTTTTGGATTTAGGACTTAATATAGATATGTAGACTAAATCATAGCAAGAAGTCAACCTCCGACGTCGGTTTTTAACTATGTAGACTCGCTAATGTTACCCAATCTTAGACGCATCGTAATTAAAATCCACAGCAAAAACACGACATTTCATCAGAATCTCCTGCTAAATAAAACATATATAGAATAATATGCCAAATAAAGCCTATCTAGTGGATAAAAATAGAGGAAAAACGCCGTTCGTGGTGGTAGAAAATCTTAAAGGCATTTCGCTCAGAAATCTCCGAATTATTGTTACTAATTTTACGTATCCTGTTTTATAGCCAAATAGATTTATATTCTATAATCGATAAGAAAAAACTACTAACAATAAAAAACTATGGGTAACAGATGAAAATAGGGAATACCAAGAACAATTCTAAAGAACGAAATCAACACCAGTACTGTAATCTAGATATTCATACGGCATCTTCGAATTCTAACAAACAAAATATTGATTCTAATTATACGTATCCTGTTTACTGACAAATACATTTGACTGCTATAAGCAAGTACAAAAATAACGAGAAGTGAAAACAAAAACTGCGGGAAACACAAAAATAGATCCGTTTAAATAAACGAAACTCCATCAAACATTTCTTCAAAACATTTTTTTATAGAGAATTCAGTAAGCTTTCGAACTGTTATATTTAACTTGCCACGATTTCCTAACCCTTTTCGAGATATTAAGGAAAATATACGAAGGGGGCCTAATAGATATTCATACGGCATCTGAGAATCCCAAGATTCCGCAAAAATAAAATATCGTTTCTAATTATACGTATCCCGTTTTATTGGCAAATACATTTGACTACTATAAGCAATTGAAAACACTAGGGAATATGCCAAAGAACTCGGAGTAGGAGCCTCGACAGTTTCAAGACATTTGAAGGAAATCGGCAAATCCAAAACTGACATTTCATACGGTACAGCCTGATATATTTTTAACAATGAATTGTTTTTCTTATTTTAATTAATCTGCTTTATTGTCAAATACATTATCCAACTATAAACAATGAAAAAACAACAAAGAATAAAAACAAACAAAAAGAACCGTTCGAATAAACGAAATCAATTACTTCAAAGTTTAAGCACTTATTTCTCCGATTGACATAGCCTAATCAAAAATTGTTTCAGAATCTTTTTTGTAGAACATTTAGTAAGCTTTCGCATGGTAACCCTCCGTTTGCCAATATTCCTAACCGTTTTCGAGATATTAGGGAAAGTGTACAAAGTTACCAAAACTTTTTATGTCTGTTAATAAAACATTTTATTCTAACCCTTCCTAAACTCCAAACGTAACAAAAATTTTAACGTATTAGTTTTAATGAAAGTAGAACATGCAGAAAATGTTTCAACTGAATCCCATGATTTCAAGTACCCAAACCAAAAACGGTATTCGAAAACTATTTTTCCAATTTTCTCGAAAACCGTTAAATCTATCGCCTTGAAAATGGTTTCATTCGTTTTTCTAGCCCAAGAAGCTTATAAAACGAGTACTTACAAGCTTATGAAGTCAAAAACGTAAGCGTTACGATTTTTTTTGCGCGAATTTCGCCCCAAAAGCCATCTTCCAGTGGGCGGATTCTGCTGGTTAACGAACTTGACCTTTCAAATTGGACGACGGATTTTTGTACCAAATTTCATCACAATCGGACCATTAGGGAAGCCAGAAATGAGCGAACAGACAAATATATATATATACATATATATATATATATATATATATATATATATATATATATAAATATATACATATATATATATATATATAAATATATACATATATATATATATATATATATATATATATAAATATATACATATATATATATATATATATATATATATATATACAAATTTGAACCACCGTTATTTTCGGTTTCTAGGGGTTCTGAAACGCGAAATTTTCTAGTCGGCACTTCCGGATTGTTTCATTGTATCAACCTTATAAGCGGGGTTCCTCCCTATGGGGGAGGGAGGAACCGCGCTAAAATGTTCTGTGTTTATCTAATCATAATTTGGACTAATATCATATAATTAAGTATTCATGTATCTATTCAGAACTTTAATAATTTCAATACTTTTGTTCAGAGGTAGTTTTTTTTTTTTTTTTTTTTTTATCTCTTTAGTAAAGAAGGAAGGTTGCAATGTCGGTTATAATAAAGTGATTTCTCCAGCTAACGGGTCTTGCCCAAGCTTTTCTTTTGTAAATATGCATTAATTATTGTTAAAACAATGTACATATTAGAAGAGAAATATATTTACTTATTCATTCATTCATAATAAAGTGATTATGTGGTGTTTGTGTGTTGAAGTAAATGAATATGTTTGTTCTGGTATTTGATGGAGAGGGTTGTAGTATGTGGAAAAACGCTTAACTTTGTTTTTGAAACTGATGAAGTGTGTAAATGTCATTGAAAAGGCAAGGAGACCAAAGTTGGTGATGATTGGGATCAGCAGGCCTTAAGGAAACAGTTTGAATTTCTTTGTGATTTGACAACAGCCTATGACATAATTCAGAAATTTGATAGTTTACACCTAAAGGATTCAACAGCTTTGCAAATTGTATGTAGAAACTTCAGATTATGTTAAAAAAATAAAATTCAAACAACTGAAATGAAACATCAAGAAATGTAACAGTTTTGGGAGAACTTCAGGTGCATTTAAGGCAGTAAAGAATCAGTTTATCTGGACATGTTATAAATTTATAAAACTTGTATTGTATACTGAATCGTGTTCCTTTTGAAAACAATAGGAAGGAAAACAATAGGAGTCTCGAATGGTGAAAAATATTTTGTTTCATTTATAGATGATTATAGTAAGATTGCTAGGATTTAAACTATTAAACCTAAAACAGAAGTTTTTAATTCCTTTGTTCAATAAGTAAAAGAGGTTGAAAACTTAGAAAATAAGAGAATTGGTATTATGAGATGTGACATTGCTAAGGAATATTTAAATAGTAAGATTTATGACTTTACAAAAAAAAGGGTATCAAAATTAATCCCTGCCCCATATATGTTCATGAACTAAACGGTGTGATTTACTAGAACAATTATGAATATATCTCATTGTTTACTAGCAGAAGCTATTGTAGAAAAAAATGTTGGCCAGAAATTGTCTGTGCTGCAACTTATTTGAAAAATCGCTCTTTAGGTAACACCATTGAGAATAAAATAACCTATGAAATATTTTTTGGAAAGAAACCAGATGTTTCTAACTTTAATTTATATGGTAGTAAAGATTTTGTTACGAGACCAGAACAAATGGTGGATAAAATGGTGAATATGTGCATTTTAATCGGTTATAGTGAAGTGGGATATAAAGTACTTTTGAATAATAAAATCATTGTCGCTAGGCATGTTGATGTTATCCAAGAAAACATAAGCTGTATTGGATTGGCTGAGGGTGAATCTGATAAAGATCAAGCGATTGTGATTTTTGGGTAAAAGCTAGGGATAGACAAATAGATCGTTTGAAACAAAATAATGATATCAAATGGGTCTAAATGTTGAACAGATGGATGTAGAGACTATATTCTTAAATGATCATTTAGAACGAAAATCCACCACTGGTTTTCTTATTAGGTTATTTGGTAATGTATTATACTGGAAATAGAGAAAGCAAAAAGATGTTACAGAAGAGTCTACATATTCAGAATATGTAGCTTTAAGTGAAGTTTAAAGTTCCAAGACTCTCCAAAAAGATAGAGCTTTTTTGTTTTATACATGAAGAACTCCAAAAACATAAAGATTTTTTTTTTTTTTTTTTTTTTTAAAAACTCCTTTGTAAACAATGTCATTTTGTAAGGGACTTAAATTTATGAACTTAAAATTAATCCTCTTTCATACATATGCAAATTGTTATATTAACTTATTTTTTTATTCGCATATAGATAGATGTACATAATAAATTACATAAATGTTTATATTCATACAAATTAATGTATATAAATTAATTAATTTTCACCACATTTTGAAACATTATTTTATTATTATTATTAATATTTCTTTTGCATGCTATTTTTTTTTTGCAGATAAATTAATGTATTAAAATATTATTTTTATAAGAAGAGGAAGTCACGTGAATTGTGGTGTTTTAATAAATAAATGAAGTAATTAAATTTTCCATGCAATTTTTTATTAATTTAATATCTATTATATTCTGACATATGCTTTCTTTTGTCTGAGATAGTTATATCCTCTGACTGTTACCATTTAGTCGGAGAGCTGGAAACGTAAATTTCATGAAGTATTTTATGCACCTTGGAATTTTGCTGTATTGCATCTCGTGGGAAGGTAAGGCATATGCCTACCCACACATATATTGTGTTTCCTGGACCATAGGGGAAAAAATATGTCACAAAAATAGTATTTTATTCAGAAGCCAACAATCTTGAATGTATAGTTAAGGCAAGTTGCTTTATTTCTAGAACTACCACAACTGTCCTGTCCTTATGATTGGTGCTCTCACTCACTCTTACGGTTACACGCAGTTTATTGCAGTCTGTCATCGGCTAAATTTATTTTCATGTTTTCTGATTACTAAACCTCAGAAAAAGTGTCTGCCCCTTTGTAATTATTTTGAATTATGGTGTTTAAATAGCGGTGTGATGAAGAAACTTCATTTAATATTACAAAAAAACCACCTCTGTTTTTTTTATATATGTTATCCCCCTTAAAAGTGTCTGCCTTATATATTATTCATTATAGAATTGCCTTAATTTTACATTAAAGAATTATGGCTTCTGAATAAAAACTATTTTTGGCCCATAGTTTGTTACTGATTACCTGATTACCTTTTTATCTACCCTAGAGATCCACTATAGCAAAATTTCAAGGCGCATAAAACACTTGAAAAGTGTGTTACCAGCTCTTGAACTAAATGTTTAAATACGGTTTCAATTCTGGTAAAAATATTGTTGCTCGCCAAATCAATGTCGTTATTGAAATTCCCAAATACCTTTAATTCATTGTTGTCCATAACTGCAAGAAAAATATCTTAAATTTGTTTTTCTTCTTAGATGCCCCTATTTCCTATGATAGAAGGACTATCCTTATAGAAGAGCTCATGAACCATAAAATTTGAAACAGAAGCTTTAATAGAAAGGAAAAAAAATTGAACAAAAATATGTGAAAGTGTATTTGAAACAATATGTTAAAACTTTCATTTTGGCATAAATAACATAAACCCTGCACCACTTACCTACCTTTATTTATTTATTTATTGATAAGGCTTCGCAACTTGGCGAATCGCCTGGTCAATTGATACACATTAACAAATTATTAAGTTATTTTCATACAAATGTGTTCTTATTCTAAAATGTACTAGGGAACAAAAGTTATACAAAAGCAAAATAGAAAAGAATGAGTGAGTTCAGAACAAAGAAAGAGAAAGAAAAAATAAGGGGATAAAAAAAAATAAAAAAAAAATAAATAAAATTAAAAAAAATAATAAAAAAAAAAAATAAATAAATAAAAGAAAAAAAAGAAAAAAGAATAAATAAATAATAATAAAAAAAAAAAAAAATATATATATATATATATATATATATATATATATATATATATATATATACATATATAAACGAAGTGGAAACAAAATGTTTTGGGCGTAGCTTATATATATATATATATATATATATATATATATATATATATATATATATATATATATATATATATTCATTCATTTATGTAATATCGAATTTTGATGATTTGCGGGTATGTTAAATTTTGTTGTAGGCATTAATGTGTTGTAGATATATTAGTATAGTATTTATGTGTATACTGTCAAGTGTGAGTAGCTCCTGGATGTCGTTAGGTATGTTAAGATGATTACGTTGTCTGCATTCTGTCAATATGTGTTTTACTGTAAGTGTTGTATTGCAGTATTTACAAACTGGTTTATCCGTTCTGTCCATAAGGTAAGAGTGTGTCAGGAAAGTATGTCCAATACGTAGTCATGTTAATATTACTTGTTCTCGTCTTGTCAGGGTACTTTTATTAATCAACCAAGGTTTTTTTTTGGCCACCTACCTTTTTCATTCATAAAAAAAACTTAGTCACAGATTATTACATGAACAGGCAAACAATATAACATATTAATATTATATTTGCGCAAGGTTGAGGTTTTAGCTTTAGGTGCGAAGCCCTTAAAATAAATAAATATTATATTTAAAAAAAAAAATCAATGAAAATAAAGAATATAGTTTCAGTTATAATTATTACAACTTATAACTAATCATAACCTTAATTAAATGCCTCAATTTTATTGCTATTTATTTATGGACCAGAGGTTTTTTTTTCTTTAAAAAAATTAAACACGGAGTTTGGTTTGGATTTTCTTTAAAACGGTATTGCAATTAAATGATTTGGAATCATTTAATTGTAATACCATTTTAAAATAAGGGTACTTTTTTAAATAAGTATACTTTTTAAAATAAGGGTACTTTTTAAAAATAGTATACTTTTTAAAATAAGGGTACTTTTTTAAATAAGTATACTTTTTAAAATAAGGGTACTTTTTAAAAATAGTATACTTTTTAAAATAAGGGTTAATTTATTTTCCACCCCACTTTCACTAAAAAAATTGGAAAATAAATTTTTTCATCTGAGCTCTCAATTTATAATCTTATATTCTCATAATTTGGACAAATATCATGTAATCAATCATTTTTTAAAATATATAATATAAAGTAGGCATACCATGGAAGCTGGGTTACAACTATTTAATATGAAGCATGTGTAGCATGGCACGCCCGGCTACAGATATTTAACATAAATTAGGTGTAGCATTGCACACCGGGTAACAGCTAGTTACATTTAAATATTTTCTCAACTTAATTATACATGTTTATTTAACTCAACAAATGAAGCCAAACTTCAAGTAGACATCGAAGCACGCTTTTCCTTACTTACAATTGTGTTATTTATGTGCTCTGAAGAAAATATCTGGTATTAAATTGATTAAATCACCAAATGGTTTTATCCCTTAATATAGTTTCAATGAATTTCATATACCAGAAATCTCCTGTATATGATTTTTGACCATGCGACACAATTGGTAGGCAGTAGAGAAGGTCATTATTCAATAATCAATTTTTTATTCAATAATCATTCAAATATATTTGTATTGTATAAGAATTTATTCATTGATTAAGTTATTCATTTGCTCATTTATTTTTTGTTCTATGAATAGCAGGGTTGGCTCATTATTCAATACATTTTAGTGAATAAAAATGTATTCAGTTATTCATTGACTTCTTTTTTTTAAATTAATGAATAATTAATTATTTTTCATTCTTCATTCATTATTTTTATACATTTAAAATAATGTGATTCATGGAACAACAAACTCAGACTCTTTAAATTCAGTAAAAAATATCACTTAAATAAATAATTTTCATTAAAAGTAAGAAGTTTAATGAAGTTAGTCACATTATTACAATAAATCACTTGTATTTAACAAAAAAATTGAGTCAAATAAATGAATTTCATTCAAAAATTGTTTCATTCGAATAAAGAACTTTCATTCAATAAAAAATTTCATTCAATAAATCATTTTTATTCAATAAAAATTTTCATTCAATAATGAATAAAAATAAAAAGTTACTTTATTCATTGAAATGACTGAATAATGAATGAAAAATTATTCATTATTCAGAATGAAATACCAGATTTATTCATTATTCTGAATGATTTTTGCCCAATACTGGTAGATAGTATGGTCAACACTTTGTGTCATTACAAATTAAGGACCGGGTGTTCCTAAGAGCAGCCTAGATTCTAGATTACGGCCCTCAAATTGCCACATTAGAAGAGATAATATTCACTCAGCTTCGCAGGGATATACAAATACAAGCTTCTGTGTATCTTGAATTGAACTTTGCAATGTCAGTTTACTAAAGATTCACAATTTCTTCCCGCTGTCTTCGAAAAGAAAACTGGGTCATCCGTGAAAACAGGTAAAAGGTGGAAATCGTCTTCTGAAATGAGAAGCTGGTTTTTCTTTTCTGGAATCATCGATTTCACGACTTCTCACGATTGCTCAATTCCTTTCCCTTTTATTATTCATGGGTCACCGATTTCAAAATCACATTAAATAAATACTCCTTACCCCGACTTACCGGAAATCTCTGTAATTAGTATTTTTGTAATTAGAAAAAAGCACTACGCCGGAAGTGTCATCTTATCGCGTTTTCGAAAGGAAAAATAACTTTTAATATTCTATTTTATTGTAATCTTTTAAATGAAATATTGGAAATAATGGGATGACCTTTTCTATTTGAATTCAATATTATACAGAAAGGATGGGAAGAGGCAGGAAACGACGGAATTAACTTGCATTATTCTCATGGAAGGTAATAAATTATACTCAACACTTTAAAAAAATTAGGCAAGGTTTTCTCTGTCATGATCTTTTAATATAAATGTTTTATTTGTATATATATATATATATATATACAAATTTGAATCACCGTTATTTTCTTGGTCTATGAATGAAAATTTGTGAAATATTCAAGCCGGCACTTCCGGAATAAGCCATCGCGGCAACGTCATAAGTGGGTTTCCTCCCTATAGAGGAGTGAGGAAGCGCGCTTAAAGGGATCGGTCATGCATTGACGGCGATGCCCTTTCACTGGATATCCTCGCCACCAGTTACACACACCCACTTAGTTACTCGCCTTCAAATGTGGTTTACACTAATTCCTGGCATAAAATATATATATATCGGATCAATCGTATTTTTTTTAATCTAAAATGAATTTGGCCCGCAATATGATTTGTGCCGGTAAACGCCGTGTTTTAGGAAGAAAACTTTCGATCAAGGCAGCGCCATAACTTTTGAAAAGTAGTGTCATTTAAAACACGCATCATAAGGAATACTGCGTACCATACAGACCTCTCTTCTTGCGCAATATTGAACTTGTATGTGAAGAGAAATCTAGAATCTGTGGGCAATGTTTCGAAAACAGATATAGATTAGATGAACTTTAAACGAAAACAAAAAACACAATTAAAAACCTTCCGCCATATTTTACATAAACACAACAAAATGCCTATTTTCAAATAACATGTTATGGTAAAAACAAGTACTCAATTACATGCCATGAAATATATAAATACAAAAATATAGTTCGATGGAAGCTAAATGTATTCGTATAGTTTGTTAAGGAAAAAAAGTTAGAAGTACACCGCTATTATAATTTTCGTAGAAAGACAGCAGAATTACGGCCACTTCGAAAGCACTATTCTTCAATTCAGGAGTGAGTATTTCAGGTAAGTCCGATTCTTAAGAAATCTACTTCGCAGACAATCTTGTATTTTCTTCTTATACGTAGATGACGTATATGTGTAAAGTTTCAAAACCTTTGACAACAAACGATAAATATAGGCACACATACATGAATATACATACACATATGTGTATACACACACACACACACACACACATATATATATATATATATATATATATATATATATATATATATATATATATATATATATATATATGGTGTCTATCTCCTATACGCGGGCCACAATTCAAATATCTTTTAACCCGTAAGATATATCGCATACTACCAAACTTTTAGTTCGTATCCAGGCTCACTTGTAATTCCCAAAACTTTGGCCAAAATCGGCGTTTGCTCTGTACCCCACATTTTGATACATTTTTGTAAACTAATGAAAAAATAAAGAAACATGTGAATCTTCGTTTTGTGATTCGCATATTTAATGACAGAATGGCATCCAAAATAGACACTATTTTCAATGTCACAAGTTTAGATTTGATGTCTACCTCACTTTAACAGACCTTTTTTTGAGTATTGTAATTTTATTGTATTGTACAAATTCTAATAATAAAATAAGAATTGTGATTGCAATAAGTAAAATAATTGTACTGTAGTTTTATCTGCATATTCAATTAAAAATATTTTAATTACCAAGCCATCAAAGCACACTAGCACCTACTTTCAGCAATAATTTTCATGGATTTCATCAATACATCAATAATTGTTAAAATAAATATTTAGCTATTTGATTTATTCACTTATGTAAATTTCTAATAATAGTTGTAATACTTCTAATATAATACTGAAGTATAGAGACATCGGTTTATTTTGGTCAGAAAGGATAATTCATAATATAATTTAACTTAGGTAGTAGATAATTCCAATTCCAATATTTTATTAGTAGTAATCCAACAAAATAATAAAACAACAACAATTTTAGGGGTGGGGCTGGGCGGTTGAGTGAAGATACAAAATATACTTTTAATGATTTTTATAAAGGCATTATGAAAGTGGTCTTTCACGGACTGATATATATATATATATATATATATATATATATATATATATATATATATATCAGTCCGTGAAAGACCACAGCGAACAGCCCAGAAAGGATGATATAGTAGAGGTATCTGGTTCTTCTGGTAAATGTATCAGTGGAGATATAATGTGGTATACACTTTGCTCCTTATTTTCCCCTGTACTCCATTAAAGGCATTAGGTCCGTTGTATGCTTTAATATGCCTTTCCGTCATCCGCAGCTCAGGCGAAAAAAATATATGGCATATGAAAGGCATCACCCGTAACAAAGGCACAGCAAGGAGGGGTGCAAATGAGGCTATATCAAAACCGAATTCCCATAGAACCACACAAACCACACCCAGCCCAACGAAGTGAAAATATTTTGCATGTCCTCATTTGTAAGAAGTAATATTTTTTCTACTAATGAGCGAGACTTCTCATCTAAATGACTCCTGGTAGCCCTCCCTAAACATGCAACACGGTTTAGCACCCGGACAGAGAAACGAAGCAAATTATTCGGTTTCACCCAGTTTCCTATTTCTGTGCAATTCATTCTCCATTTTCAGACTCTTCTTCTCACACTGAATAGGCATATTTTTATTTATAGAGATAGTGGAACCACGACTACATACATGTACATAAGATCAAAGGCCTTTTTCCGCCACAAATGTGATATTAAAACTGCAAAGCCGCTTTCGACAGCAATCTTCCATCCACACGGATATAAATATCTTTGTAGTGGAAAAAGGTCTTTGATTTGAACTACACCCTAGACAATTTTGTTTCTGGTTGCCACCCTTCCTAAACATCCGTAGCGGAGCAGGAAATTTTTGTCACGCGAGTCCATAGAGGCAAAAAACTCAACCTGCTGTGGGTAGGACTCGAACCCATACCTCCTTAGGCAGGCATCGGGTATACTATCCACCGATAGTATGAGGAAACTTACCAATTAATAAAAAGGTTCACCATCTTACAAAATAATAGTTCACCAAGGTTTAGAAACGGTGGGCATCTGTAGAACGGTACTAAATTGTGACTACAGTAAAATATATAATTTGGATGGCTTAGCATAGGATCACCTAAATATGAAGTAATGCATTATCAGACTTGATATAATTGAAATCACTTGAGTTCGGTCCTGTACGTTCGTTGAGTTGTAGTTTTAAGCACTCGTGGGTGTATATAAGAGGGGGGCTGAGGGGCTGCAGCCACCTCCCCAAAATCGGTAAAAATGTGTCATAAAAACATTAAAACAAGATTAACTTAAATAAGCTCACTTAGTTCAGAAAAAAACATTTTTGGGGCGTAATAGTGTTTTAATAGGGTAACTTTTTTTTTTTTTCTTTTTTTTTCTTTTTAACGGCGCATCAACTATATGGCTATTAGCGCCCAATTGGGTAACTATTCCAAGTTCTAGGTTGTTATTATTCCACAACCCCCAAATGCTCTCAGCCCCCCTTGAAATTCACCCAGCCCCCTCCGAATTGTTTTTCTATATACGCCCATGCAGGCACTCAAAAACTTTACACTGACTTGAAACGTTTTTCAAATGTCACAGATTCATCAAAAATAAGATATAAATTTGATTACTAAGATACTATACGTGATTATGTACCTATCTAAGCAGTCTTCAGCCATAATGTATAAAGTTGCACATTCTCTTTTTTGAACTTTCCATGCCTCACATTTTATTAACATATTATGAAGGTAGAATTTGTCAGGGTTCGGTTGTAGTTTTTAAACTTTTTTTGTATGTATATATTAGTATTAACCGTGTCCTAATTGTTTTACAGCCCTGATGAAGGCTTGAATATCCAGCCGAAACGTCAGCAAACAATAAAACTCATTTTCCTATAACAAAAATGTAGTTTTATTAAAATACGACAACCGAACACTGACAAATTTTACCTTCGCGCCACAAACGGTCAACAATCTACTCTTAATCAAAATATTATCTTTTTGGCAGTCCTCATTCTTCATACTATTTCTGAATTGATAACCATTCTGAACCTCCCAAATAAATAGCCTAACACTATTTTTATTACGCTCTTGCCTCTGATGGAAATATTAGGGCATGGGCGTATATAGAAAGAATTTCAGGGGGGCTGGGAGAAATTTGTTTCGAAAAAAAGGGGGGTAAATAAATAAAAAAATCCTAATTTTGGAGAGAGATTTTTTAACCTCTGTTTTTCAAAAGCGGTTACAAGTTCGTTTTGTAGTGGGAGCTTGTGAAGACAGCGGAAGTATTTGTGATATGCACGAGGAATTGTACCATGGGAACCGGAAGCTCGAGGACTGGTCGAGCTAGAAATGCATTCCTTACCTCTGTGGGTTCCTTACTACTAATCGCATTTTCAATTTAATTTAAAGACAGAACACCAAGAAAACACAACAATAAGGAGTATTTACCTCAACTATTTCCCGTTCCGTATCAATTTTATGCAATGAAGAAAAAAATGGGAGGAAGTTATACTCCAACAATTTGCATTTCTAACTAATACTAGTTATCAAACATATATGTATATAAACATACTCATATGCATATGAACATAGATAGGTATATATATATATATATATATATATATATATATATATATATATATATATATATATATGCATATATATTTCATACTCCTTTGTGAAAAATAAAACAAAATTTGAGATTATCAAAAACAGCATCGAACTATTATTTTTATGAAAAAAAAAAAAAAAAAATCAGTCCCTTAACAGGCCACAAGGGCCCAGAGGGGCAGATACTGTAGAGGTATCTGATTCTTGACCATACGGCACACTAGGGAGATAGTGTGGTCAATACTATGCTCCGGCCGCCTGATTTTCCCCTTGGCTGCTTCGACTGGTAGAGTCATTAGCACCCAAGGTACCCATCATTAATTAAATTAATTAAAGGCTGGGTGAGCCTAGGGACGATCTGGGACCCCAAATCCAACCCTCGAACGGCAGCACTAGAAGAAAAAATCTTTAGTGCGCGCTCGGGTTTTGAACCTGGTCCTCCAGTTCATTAGTCGAGTGCTCTACCACTGAGCTAACCTCGCCCCCTATTTTTATGAAACGTTTCTTAAACCTTTTTTTCTGAGTAAAATATAGATGCTTTAAATAAAGTATTATAAGAAAGGAAGGCTATAAAATGTATTAATAAACGTGTGCGTACGTGCATATGTGTGTGTCTGGTCTGTCAATTTTGATAATCTAAAAGGTTATATTGTCTTACGAATATATATATATATATATATATATATATATATATATATATATATATATATATATATACACACACACGCAAAGGTAATATGAATACCAATCTTATCTTTACTCTAAACTTTTTGTTTGCAACAAGAATATGACAGCACGATGTCTTGATAGATCTCGCTTTTCAAAAATTCCTTTTTTTGTTTGTTCTTTCTTTATTTAAGTACTTTGCGCTTATGTTGAAAAACTCCAGAAATATTAATTTTTGTTATGTTAATCAGCTCAAATGACACAGATTCAAGACAGCTTCTTTTAAAGATAATAAAATAATTTCTACTATTCTTAAGCATATATATACGTGTGTGTATATACAGAGGGGCAAATATTGTAGACGTACATGATTCTTGGTCAGTACTATGCTCCGGCTCCCTGATTTTTCCCCTTTGCATGTACCCACTATGTTAATTAAAGGATGGTCTGGAACCTAATCCAAACCCCTGTGTCGACACTAAAGATAAAATCTTTAGTGAGCACCCGAGTTTTATAAACTCAGGTCCTCCAGAACATTCATCTCCTGCTCTATCATTGAGCTAATTTCGCCCCCAATATATATATATATATATATATATATATATATATATATATATATTTAAAAAAGTTATTCTTGGATAATGATTTATAAAATATTGTTATATTTTAAACGAAATTTAATGTACAAAAATTTATCTTGTTGTAATAGTGCCCCTGATGATGTGCGAAAGAAATAAAAGCACGGAACATGTAGGGCATACAAAACAAAGCGGTGTAATTCAAGGCATAACTACTAAGCCTACAATGAAATCAAAATATATTAAGAAATATTTTGGATCATCTACAAGAATAATTATATATATATATATATATATATATATATATATATATATATATATATATATGATAGTATATGTATATAAATAATTTACAAACAAAAATCAGAAATGTGATAGAAAATTAGCTTTTACCTTTTTTAAAAGAGATGTTATCCAAAATAAAGTGTTAGTTGAAGGTGGAGTTATGTTGAGTTGACTGTTTAATATACGACAGTCAATAAGGGAAGAAAGATGCCGACATAGCAGAGACCCGAGGTTACCGATGTGATGTTCGGAGAGGTACTGGCTGGACCTGGAGACACCCCTCCACTCCATCCTCCCCTCTAGACTACCACCCTCTCCTCATCCAGGATGTAGCCTTAGGCCAGCTCCGATACGAGCCAAGAGCGATGAGCGATAAGCGAAAAACTTCAGAGCGACGTCGCTCAAATTAACGTTAAGCTGGAGTACAGTAGGAATTAGGGAGGACTGGCTACAATAGGCATGAGCGACCGTGGTTTGCAGCCTCCAGCCTGTCTCTAATCGCTCAGCCCAGACTTTAAAATTTTTCTCGTCGCTCTCCCCAGACATTATATTTTTCGTGTTACAAAAAAGGTTACAGCCTCTAAATCATAACATATTTCAATGCATTTTTTTTTTAAATGAAAGCTAATAAAATTGGCAACAACTTTGTCAATTCACATTTATGGTTTTTGTTTCCCTGGTTTATTAAATTACGTGGAAAGATGTTTATAACCATCCAACGTTTATAACCTTCTAGCTAGCTTTCTTATAAATAATTTCAAAATATGAATACTAATAGAAGAGTAAATTGGATGATAGTAAATGTGAGCTTTTAATTTTGGAAGTACAAAGTATAGAATGACAGACACAGTGATTTTAAAAATACAATCATAACCAAGAAACTATGAGAAAAGGTTGGAAACGCATTTAACATGCAAGGTGAGATATTTTTTTTTTTTTTACTACACATTTAAAATATTAATTTTTTCAATTAATATTTTGATTAAAACACGTTTATTGGAGTATGCGATGACGGAGATTAAAGGAAATTTCCGCCCAGCCGCCAGCCCCTCTTCTGCTAAACGCTCTGTCTTTCTGTCGCTCATCGCTCATCGCTCGTATCGTACCTAAGGCCTTACTCTTCTATGATTCTTCGCTGAATGATGTTCATGGCATTAATAAAGTTTTCCCAAAAAATTACTGCGGAGAAAATGATAAATCTTGAGATCTTCTTATTATCTGGGAATATTATCAAATCTATCTTAGAAAAGGACCACCTGAACCAAATCAAGACGGTTTTAGCGGGAGTCCTCCCTCCATAGGGGGGTAATGCGCTTATGACCTCATGGTACAATCCGGAACTGCCGACCAGATAATTTTAAGGTTCACAACCCATAGATCATGAAAATAACGATTTTTAAAATTGATTTATATATGTATATATATAACTTTTTTATGGTGGTTTGTTAACCAGCATAATTTGTCCCTTGGAAAAAAATCGAAGGGCTAACGTTCATGTGTTATTATGCTTCCAGGTGCACGTTTTATCGGTAATTGGACGTGGAGAATTTAATTCAAGCCATATCTTCAACCGTTGTCGAAGAAAATAGAAGAAACTAGATTTTTCTTGGGATTTTCGGATATATTCTTATATATCTCGAAACTGGTTAGGAAATTGTAGTAAATGTAAAGACTCACTTTGAATTATTAAATTTCCTAAATATACGGTTCTTATGCGATCTTTGATAGAGAAATCTCATTCGGAAAAATCGGTGCTTAATGGATATTGTCAGTTTCATTTTGTCTCGCCTAAAATCTTGAGATTTCATTTTACATTTCTTGAAGATTTCTTCTTCACAAAAGGTTAAGGCAAACCTTAAATTGTATCTATTCAAAGCTTTGCATAGCCACTGTGAATAAGGACAGAAACGCGCTAAGATTACGCAGTTCCTGCGAGTCGGTTTTTTTTATGTTAAGCCCTGAAAAATCTACAATTGGCTGTTTTTCTATACACAAAAAGTCGTTCCCTAGATTAATTTATTTTTTAAAGAATTTTTTGTTTAAGGCGATTCAACTTCTTGGCTTTATTAGAGCCCATAGATGAAAGATCTCATCTTGCTGGAGGCGGAACTCGAACCCTTATGAGAATCCAAGGCGTCGGCCACTGACCCACTGGGGAGCCTAAAAGTAGAATTACTGTTGCCTCTTCAAGATGGCTATAAAGAGGAAATTATTAAACACACAAAACAAAATCAATACGATGTGAAATTATGAATGACAACCAAGCGCGGGCATTGAGCACACAGTGTAGCCAGCAACACAGTAAAGTTGGGCAGTCCACCTCATTACTTCATTTTGATTGATAAAGATTTCTTCTTCTTCTTCTGCAACCCACTAAGCGAAGAAAGAAATTCTTTATTTAAAACAAAATAAAGAGGGCTGCCCAAATAAACTGGGTTGCTAAAAACACAGCGTACTTATCAATCTTTCGAAAAATTCGTTTCAATTGGGTAAAATATGGTTTATTTTTAAATTAGCTTTGCCGAGAAAATAAATTTTGGTGACAAATTTAATAAAAAATATTTTTAAAAAATTAAAATAAATTTGAATGACAATTTTAAATTTGTACAATTACTTTTATAGGTCTCGACGTAAATTTTGTGAAATGTATTCCGAAAGATTGATAAGCTGAACAGCTGCTTATCAATCTTTCGGAATTCATCCCGTATATATGGTAGCTGAGTATCCCCAGGTAATCTATCAAGATTGATTCCGCAAGGATACAGAGTTTGGAGGGATCCACGCCTAGTTCTTGCAGGAAATCGCTAGTCGATTTTGGTATCGTCCCTCTCGCCTCGAACCATAGGCCCTGGACTACTTACTCTCTTCTTCCAAAAGTATCCTGGAATTTCTCCTCGTAGATTTGGATGCACTTAATGTATATAGCTATTTTTTCCTCGTTGACTTCTTCTGCCTGCGGGGGATCATTCGTCTCATATCTTATTGTCGGGTCGATGATATAAGCCATCTTCGATTTTTGTTTAAAGACAATAATATCGATTGATATTATTAATAATAATAATTAATAAGCCATTGTGGGCAAAAAACTACGAAGGAGCTTACATTTTTAGATTGCGCATCTAACTATTATGCATCTAAAATCAACAACTTCTAAGCAAGAGTTGGCTACTGTCCGTTTTCTGTGCATTGCAGGGTCTGTTTAATTTTTTCACTCAATTCAGTTTATATTTCAAGCTTTCTAAATGACTCTGTGGAACGGAAACGCACCAAGATGGCGCAGTTTCTGTGAGTCGTACTTTTTTAAATATAAATCAGTGTTGTATTTACCAATTTTTCGGCTTCATCAAGGCTATGAGGCATAGAAAACTGGCCCTTATGAAAGTCACTACATTTCCGTGCCTTAATAGTTGTAAAAATATTTTAAAACAAATTATGCACTCTCCTTTAATGTCATATAATTTCATCTGTACCTATAATAAAATTCTAACGGTTCACTGTCTGAACATGGAAGATATATGGAAAAAATACTACTGGGAGCCTTTATTAACGCAATAGTACCCAAAACAACAATTTTTAGAATTTTTGTCAGATTATCTGTTTGTGTGTGTACGCTAATTTCAGAAACGGCTTATCTGATTTAGTTGCAGTTTTCACTAATATATTGTGGCAAGCTTCACTTAACACTTAGTGTCTGTTTCATGTCAATCAGTTCATAAATAAAATAGTTATGCCAATGTAAAGAATCACGTCGAACATTTCATGAACTATCGTTAACACGATACACACCACAGTTTTTTGTTTTTGCGCCATGAAACTTGGTATATAGTAATCCATTAGCAAATGATTGAACGAGTTCGTTAACCATAAAAATTGGTTCATCCAGAGGGGGGGGGAGGGTATACTCCGGACCCAAAGAAGTTATTGGCCCTTACCGGCCGCAATTATTGTTGTATTGCAACGAAACTCAGTATTCGTGTTGGAAATATTAATAGAAAAATATTTTGTGAAAATAAACTAAATCGGTTCATTAGGAGGGGGGTACCCTGGACTCAAGTTACCAGCTTGCCACGAACCAGCCGTAATCTATCCATATATATAATAAAATTCTATGGGTTCGCTGACTGCACATGGAAGATATATAGGAAAAAATACTATTTGGGCCTTTATCAACTCAATAGTATCCAAAGCAATGATGTTTAGAATTTTTGTCTGTATGTCTGCTGTTTTTCAGACACTCTATACACACTAGGGATTAAGAATAGGGGGTCAGCTTAGTGGCTCTCTCACGTTTTAGCAATCCTAGCAGTGTAGATGGCTATACGTCTAATATCGTGTATAGAGAAGCATTACTGTAAAGTCGATTTTTTTAAAATAACCATACGACAGTGTTTATAATCCAAAATAAACCAAAAGATATATCCAAAAATGCTGCCCTAAGTCACTATCCACGCGGACGAAGTCGGGGGTACAGCTCTTGAATAAATATATCTAAAACATTGTCCCGTCAATTAAAATATATATAATTGTACATATCAGACTTTTGAGTCTGTTTGTCACTCATACCAATTCAGAAGACATTAAGAGTTTCAGATACATCCTAAGGTCGCGGGATCGATGCCCACTAGAGGTGGCTTTTCTTTCGAAGAAAAAAACAACTCAAACAAAACTCATCAGCCCTATCCTGGCTGGAAAAGGGAAACCTATAAATAAACCGTCCTAAAATGCGTTGTCAAAAATAAATGAAAGTTAACAATTTAAATAAATCAAATACACTAGGGACAGAAATGTTACAGAACGAGCAAGAGACTTTTATTTTAGGATAGGAGGCCCTGATCGGGATGGAGCTAACAGACTTTCCGAGATCTGGGTTACGGTAATTATGTAGAAATGAATAAAAAGTCCGTCAGTCAGCTAACGGTTATTGGCCTAAAATGCCTTTTTAAAGGAATTGGCATTCCTCAATGTGCCCAAACATTTTCTCACCTTTTACCTTTATTCATTGGCGTCAAATCGGTAAAAGACCGAAAGCATCACATAAACTGACAAATTGTGTACTTCCAGTTAGGCTAATTTGATTTTGGACTATTATGTGCCAGACGGATGATTTAATAATTTTATCCTTTTATGTTACATACATCTAATATATATATATATATATATATATATATATATATATATATATATATATATATTTATTGTTCATAATAAGAATAATAATTTAAAAAATATGTTGTATACAGTTCTTCATGAATGAAAAAGACGCTGTTTTAGGTTTTAAAATTGTTCATAAGCAAATTCATTTCCTTTTCGTAAACATTTATCTCTAGTCCATGTATAATTTTATTCGCATAAAATTACATAAATAATAGAATGAACCAGAAAGATGCTAGAGACAACTGCAAAGGATGGACAACAACCAAAATTACCAAATACATATCTTATTTGAATTATTTCATCTCTCAAAAAAATCTTTGTAGATTAACTATGTTTGTACAGATTATGTTCCAACATTACATTACTTAAAATCACCATCACGTTTGCTTGAAGGTTAATGCACTTTCAATGTTCACAAATGTATTTTTCAAACTGCAATTACTTTTCCTTTTTTTTTTATTTTTTGTACATCGGCTGCCGAGGTGCAGACTGCCAAATCTCACAAAAGTTGTCAAATTCCTTTCTAGCGATATATTTAAAAATAAAATTATCCCTTAATTTCTTAATGTAATTGGAAATTTAGGGGGAAAACAACTGATAAAGAAAACTAATATTATGTTTACTTTGTGGTCTTATCAGAAATAACTGAAAATTATTCTTGATGAAATTGATATTTAATGATTACAGTGAGCCTCCTCCTCAATGATCACGATCTGGTCATCACCGTTGTTTGACCCTTAAATTTCCCATTACATTATAAAATTGAGAGAGATATTTTCGGAATACCCTTTAGAACGACATATGTTGAGAACAAAAGCAGATAGAAACTTGTTCTTACTAACATTTAACTAAATGTTTGGTCTAGTCCTCCACCTTGAGCTTTGCAATCAATTTGCGATACACCCTGTATAATAGCACATATTATTCATTCGCATAATATTTTATACTTTGATTAAGAATATTTTTTATATATATATATATATATATATATATATATATATATATATATATATATATATTAAATACATATAATGTAAACAAATAAAATTATTAAATAATTCGTTTTACACATATTCATTCTGAATCAAATAAGACCAGCTAGGATGTATTGTGGGTAATTTAATCAACATAATTATATATAATTACTGGTATCATTAGGTAGGGCTGATGAAAATTTGAAGGAATATTCAAAAGCTCTTTCACGGGTAGAAGCTAAATACCTACATTTCTTCTGATCTTGATTAAGCCGTGTTGATTTGGTTCGGGTAGTCCTTTCTAGATAGATTCGATAGTTTTCCCAGGTAGTGACAAGATCCCACGATTTATCACATTCAACGTAAGTAATGTTTGGGAAAACCTTTCTTAATACCACAAACATCTTTTAGCGCATTTCCTCCCTCCTTCTGTAACGAGGAAATCTCCTTATGGCGTCGAACATATGACGCAAACCCCACATGTAACAAAATGTTCATATTTTTACACACACACACACACACACACATATATATATATATATATATATATATATATATATATATGTATGTATATATATATATATATATATATATATATATATATGTATATATATACATATATATATATATATATACATATATATACATATATATATATATATATATATATATATATATATATATATATATATATATATACAGTAAAACCTCGTTTAACCGGATCAACTGGGACCAGGGCCGATCCGAGTTAACGAACATTCGGGTTATCCAGAGAATGACGGGAAAACGGAAAAACACATATGAATCACCGAAATATTTTTACTGGAGCTTAGAAATTATTATTAACACAGTTTCACCTTAAACACATACACGCAGTGAGGTTCTGATGTCTCAGTTAGTATCGTTTACGAGCAGCGGCTTATCTTATCGGCTTGATTCTCGAAATACACTAGCAATTTCTTAATGTTTGCTACTTCTTCTCCGTGGGTCATAACCACCATAAACTGTCCCTAGAAATCATATTGAAACAAAACACTTCAAAGCGTTTTCTGTTATTTTTCCTATCAGGTACCGTTGATGTTCCTACTCCAAACTCAGCAGCAATGTTCATTAAATATTCTCCCTTATAAATTCTTGTCAATGCTTTCATCCTTTTTTTCCTTAGTCACAACAATGTTTTTACGTTTCGTCTAAATCGCGAACGAAAGAGCGAAAAGATACTGTACCTCGGCCGAGATGGTAGGAAAACTCGCGTACATTAACCTAGGAGGACTCGCGTAATTTACCTACTGGGAATAGTAATTTTTCGTCTATAATACAATTCTTCATTTACTACGTTGAAGAACATTATTTCATTTCAAAGGGTTATCCAGAAGTCAGGGTTAAAGAGGTCAGTGTTAATGATCTCTACAGCATCTGTCTCTCTGGGCCTTTATGGACTCTTATTGGACTGATATTCCGTGGATGAATTTATGCCATCGCTTGTAGTTGCTTATCGGCTTCCTTAGTTGCTGCTCTCTGCTGTTTTGGCGGGATAACTTTCCCTGAATGATATTAATCTTAACAATCGTTGGGGAATCTACTTATGAAGTGGCTATCCCAAAACCCTTATGTACACAACGAAATACTCTTTGAAGCACTTTAACAACCGATGAACCGGAAATACATGGAAACAAATTGAGGTCAAAGTAGTTTTTTACAATTAGCATTCTATTTTATTGAAAATAACTTTGGCTGGCGGATTGCAGCCTTATTTGCAGGATCCAATTACATTTGATTATCATTGAGCCGAAATAATAGAGCCCTCTTCTATTAAACCCATTTTCCAAATTATAGCCCCACATTAGGACGAAATGTTGTAGAAGTGTGTCGATCCATCAAGTTGTCTCTAGTACCTGTTTACGCTTACGGGGTCCAGCTAGCCTAAATCCACAGGTGTAGATTATGAAACAGGTCATCTAGAGCTGGCATGAGAAGCGGGAGGCCTGTGGATATGTGGGCCGGGAGAGTGGCAGGTTTCCAAGTGTCCGGTCCCCGGCCTAACCGGTCCACAGGAAGTTTTATTAACGAACGGCCAGTAGCAGCATTTGCGATTCAGGCCGTGGTGACGGTCAAGGCCGCTGGCACTGTTCTGCATTCCATAAATTCAAAACTTTAACCCTTGAAGAGGGGTTACTTAAGGAATTTTCAGGATGATTGAGAGGCTAGAATCGTCTCCGGATCCTTCCACCTGCTAGGCCACACCAAAACTGTGAAGAGACATTGAATAAAATGCTGAAAAAGTAGGGCACTACTGGCAGGAACTTATATAGGAAATAATTTCGCGGAGTGAGTACTGGGCGATTTGTGAAGAGGGGTAGGGAAAATGTTAAATATTTAAGTGCAAAATGGTGTTTTAGAAGTCTTTTAGACACCTAGTACACCAGGGTAAATATAGAAGACATTTTTCGTTTGAATAGGTTTTTCTACACGAAATGTTCTTGCCAAAAACATTTCGGGGGGCTGCTTTCGATAAACTTAAAAAGGGGAAATGTTGATAACTTCTCAACGTGTGGCGTTAAAGGAAAAACCTACAAATAAATATTCTAGGCCTCTGAATTCTGCACATTTTACTACCAAGAGATATCTGCATCACGGAATCTGGAGACTCGTTTCGTCTTATTCTTTAATAATTCGATAGATAGATCAGCGTAGGGTCATTAGCACTTATCAGCGTATAAATCAGAATCCCCTCAGGGAGCCTTGGTCAACGCTGGATACAAATAATGTTCTTCAACGTAGTAAATGAAGATTTGTATTATAGACGAAAAATTACTATTCCCAGTAGGTAAATTGCGCGAGTCCTCCTAGGTTAATGTACGCGAGTTTTCCTACCATCTCGGCCGAGGTACAGTATCGTTTCGCTGTTTCGTTCGCGATTTAGACGAAACGTAAAAACATTGTTGTGACTAAGGAAAAAAAGGATGAAAGCATTGACAAGACTTGAAAAGGGATAATCGTTAATGAACATTGCTGCTGAGTTTGGAGTAGGAACATCAACGGTACCTGATAGGAAAAATAACAGAAAACGCTTTGAAGTGTTTTGTTTCAAGATGATTTCTAGGGACAGTTTATGGTGGTTATGACCCACGGAGAAGTAGCAAACATTAAGAAATTGTTAGTGTATTTCGAGAATCAATCCGATAAGATAAGCAGCTGCTCGTAAATGATACTAACTGAGATATCAGAACCTCACTGCGTGTATGTGTTTTAGGTGAAACTGTGTCATTAATAATTTCTAAGCTCCAGTAAAAATATTTCGGTGATTCATATGTGTTTTTTTTTTCGTTTTTCCGTCATTCTCTGGATAACCCGGATGTTCGTTAACCCTGGTCCCAGTTGATCCGGTTAAACGAGGTTTTACTGTATATATATATATATATATATATATATATATATATATATATATATATATATATATATATATATATATATGAACATTTTGTTACATGTGGGGTTTGCGTGATATGGTCGACGTCATAAGGAGATTTCCTTGTTACAGAAGGAGGGAGGAAATGCGCTAAAAGATGTTTGTGGTATTAAGAAAGGTTTTCCCAAACATTACTTACGTTGAATGTGATAAATCGTGGGATCTTGTTAGTACCTGGGAAAACTATCGAATCTATCTAGAAAGGACCACCCGAACCAAATCAACACGGCTTAATAAAGATCAGAAGAAATGTAGGTATTTAGCTTCGACCCGTGAAAGAGCTTTTGAATATTCCTTCAAATTTTCATCAGCCATACCTATTGATACCAGTAATTATATATAATTATGTTGATTAAATTACCTACAATACATCCTAGTTGGTCTTATTTGATTCAGAATGAATATGTGTAAAACGAATTATTTAATAATTTTATTTGTTTACATTATATGTATTTAATATATATATATATATAAAATATTCTTAATCAAAGTATAAAATATTATGCGAATGAATAATATGTGCTATTATACAGGGTGTATCGCAAATTGATTGCAAAGCTCAAGGTGGAGGACTAGACCAAACATTTAGTTAAATGTTAGTAAGAACAAGTTTCTATCTGCTTTTGTTCTCAACACATGTCGTTCTAAAGGTTATTCCGAAAATATCTCTCTCAATTTTATAATGTAATGGGAAATTTAAGGGTCAAACAACGGTGATGACCAGATCGTGATCATTGAGGAGGAGGCTCACTGTAATCATTAAAAATCAATTTCATCAAGAATAATTTTCAGTTATTTCTGATAAGACCACAAAGTAAACATAATATTAGTTTTATTTATCAGTTGTTTTCCCCCTAAATTTCCAATTACATTAAGAAATGAAGGGATAATTTATTTTTTAAATATACCGCTAGAAAAGAATTTGACAACTTGTGTGAGATTTGGCAGTCTGCAGTTTATTTTTTCAAAGAGTAGTATTCTCGAAAATTTGTCGCTAACGAGACTTTTTTAAAAATCAAATTCTTGAACGGTAATTTTGGCGTGTGCTAATGACCTCGGCAGCCGATGTACAAAAAAAAATAAATAAATAATAAAAAGTAATTGCGGTTTGAAAAAGACACTTGTGAACATTGAAAGTGTCACCTTCAAGCAAATTTGATGGTGATTTTAAGTAATGTAATGTTGGAACATAATCTGTACAAACATAGTTAATCTACAAAGATCACGTTTTTTTTTTTGTTTTTTTTTTGTTTTTTTTTTTTGAGAGAGATGAAATAATTCAAATAAGATATGTATTTGGTAAAACGAAAAAAAAAACGAAAATCCCTTAACTTTTCATGCCTGTTAATGAAATATTTTATTTCTAGTACTTCCTTAACTCCAGACGAAACCAAATTTGACCTATCATAGATTAGATAAATATGAAACGTCTGGAACAAGTTTCAACTGAATTAATCATTTCTGAATACCCAAATTGAAAATTAGTTTGGAAAAGTAGGCGTTTCAATGTTTCTCGAGAACGGTTTTATTTATTAACGGTATAATTTATTAACGGTTTTATTTATTTATTATACTTTTTTCTTCAGCAATAAAAAATTGGACATAGCCCCTTTCTTGTTGGAAATAATGTCTAGAATCACCTCCTGAAGTTTGGCTACTTGGACCTGAATCACCCTCTATACACATATGTCTACACACACAAAAATTTGAGCCACCATTGTATTATTGATCTATCGGATCTGAAACATTAAATTTTCATGTCGACACTTCCGGATTGCGTCAAGAGGTCAACCTCATAAGCGGGTTTCCTCCCCCCGCTATAAATGAGGCCGATATCGACAAATTGGTAATTTGGTTAACAAACTCATTCAATTGTTTGCTACGGGAATGCTATATACCAAGTTTCATGACAAAAAAAAACAAAACTGCGGGTATCATGTTTATATATATATATATATATATATATATATATATATATATATATATTTTTTTTTATATGTGTGTGTGTGTATATATATATATATATATATATATATATATATATATATATATATATGTATGTGTATATGTATGTATGTGTGTGTATGTGTGTGTATGTGTTACACCTTTATTGGATGTGGATGGCGAGATATGCCTCCATGTAGTTGCAGGTACTATGTTTTAGAGGATGAAGTTAGAGAAGTTGACTGCCACTGGCTACAGTTTGGCATTTGGTATGAAGGTGCTCCGTCTCTCCTAATAAAAAATAATAAATATATATATATATATATATATATATATATATATATATATATATATATATATATATATATGGTCCTTTTTAGCTGATTGTAGCCTGTGGTAAACGACATTTTTACATAGGTGTATATAAGGGGGGCTGCAGCCATCAAGCAGAAATCTTGATTTAAAATATGTCATGAAAACCTTAAAAATAAATTAAATAAGACCACTTAGTTCAGCTTTTTGGGGGGGGGGACGTAATAGCGTTTTAGTTGGCTAACAATTCCAATTTCTAGATTGTTAGTGTTCCATACCCCCCAAATGCAGAAGGAGAAAAATGAAAACTGCATCTCTCTATCATTTGCCTAAACGTAACTATATAAATTAAAAAAAAAAAAAATAATAATAATAGTTTTGCTCTTTTATATCTGTAATGAACAGCTGACTGAGAAAAAAATGTCATCTAGGACATTTAGATGAAGGTGCTACAGTAGTACAATAAACCACTTGTTATGTTTATTGTCCTTAAGAAATAATGAACTGTCTACATACAGAAAGAAAACAACACATTTAAAATCATAACAACGTAGAGAGTTGATAATGCTGGTCAGCGCCCCTAGTGGTGGCCTTGCCAACCTACGTTTAGCGGCTTAATTAATTTTAAACATAGTATAAAATGAACCCCCCTTCTGATGGACCTTATTAGTTTATGTTTCAAACATATTTTTCTCTTTTGATACCCCACAAGTCTCGTTACAATATAATATATATTACTACCGATACGAGGATATTTAGTTTAATTTTACAAAACATTTTTCTCTTTAGATGACCATAACGAGTTTCGTTGTAATGTAATAAAAGTCCGTCACGCAAGAGCTGCATAACATTCCTCACAAGGTAGGTAGAAGAAATTTTGTCAAAGCTTCTGTCATAAGTGAAACCTCAATAGCCAATTATTTTTTTTTTTTTTTTTACGGCTCACCAACTTCTTCTTGGCCATTAGCCCCGACCATGGTGCAACGGAATTTTTTCAACGGGCCCTGAAATGAGAAAAATCCCTGCAGGAACCCCCATTTCCAAATTGTGATAAGAAGATTTCTATTTACAAAAAATTATTTTATGGCTAAAAAATGTAATTTGGTAATTAATGGTAAAGCAGGCTCGATTAATATCTGATAATCAATTGTATGAAGCTAACTGAAAAAGTGTTAATTCGACTATTTGTATACTCATAGGCGGCTCTTGACAAGCATTTCTGGGGGGAGCTAATTTAGTATGGGCTTACTACCATGCCTGGAGGTGTAGAATCAAAAGGTCTTATAACTAGGGACCTGTAAATCATTAAGGAGGTATTTGATAAACTAAGAACATACATTAATTATAACTTACTACTAATAATTTTCCTAAACAATTTAGTTGAATTTTTTTGTTTATGGCGAGTGGAGATTGCAACTTTTGATACTTACGATTATCGTTGTCTATTTAGCAATAAGCAGAATATTTATACAATGAAAAAACAAAGTGATAATGACAGAAGCTTGTCTATAGGATTTTTATTCCATCCTCCGGAAATTAAAAAAACAACAAAAGAGTCATTTTGGTACAAATAACAAATATTTCAATTAGCTGAAATCACGGCAGCCATTAGTTTTTAGAAACAGGTTACTTTTTGTTTTAGTACTACTCCTAACATACTATTTCTGACATTAAGAATTCGTTCATGTATAGAAAAATAAGTTTTATTTTTTAATAGTTATGAAACCTAATGCATCACTTTCATTTTAGTGTAGCTTGCATTACATTACAAATAATTTATATAATAATATTTTATAGGAGGGAATCTATGTATTTTGTGACGTCATGTTATTAAAAGTTTAACCCCGACTGATAATTTTCGTGCTGCCTTGGACACAAGATTCCAATTAAGTATGTTATCTGGTTGATAACATTATTA
This sequence comes from Gonocerus acuteangulatus, assembly GCA_946811695.1. Lineage (NCBI taxonomy): Eukaryota > Metazoa > Arthropoda > Insecta > Hemiptera > Coreidae > Gonocerus > Gonocerus acuteangulatus. The sequence continues at coordinate 97,965,882 of OX328132.1, read as the reverse complement.
CTTGCATTAATATAGAGAGGGAAATGTGTACAAAAACTATCAAGATATGAAATATTTTGATACTTTGTGTATCTGGTTTTCAAGACTTCAGATATGTCCAGTAATAGTGCATTTCCTACTTTAAAATATCCATCTTTAGATTGGGTTTTTATTAAATTAAAGAAACCAACATGTGGTCTTCTCTTCTGGAATATCGCCAGCAGTATAACGTTAATTACTGTGGGAATGTTCAGTAAATTCTTAATTTGTAAGTATTTTCTATAAGTCAGGGTATTACTGTCTGCAATTCTAGTCTAAATGGACTCTCATTTCTATTGCTCCTCACTTTTGGATCAAATTATTTTTTTGTCCGCTCATTCTTTAAGGAATTTTCAATTCAATTTACTCATAATGGGTGACATGCCTTGATTAGATAAAACTTGAACACAGACTACAAAAATTGCAGCAATAACTGTTTGGACACAGTAAAATATCCAGAATCGTTTTCTTTTTTTTTTTTTTTTTTTTTTTATAGACTCAACTTTAATGGCTTGTGTTCTTAAACATGGCATCTGTTTAATAATCTTTATAATCTGTTCATAAGCGCCAGATTTATTGTATAATTTGTCAGTAAATGTGAAATTTCTTTTATAATATGGTGTTGAGCGTGAAACTTGTTTTATAATCTGTCAGACGGAATGAGTTATTTCACTTTTTAAATCTTTTTCCTTAATAAAAGCCATATTATTAAGATATAAATTTCATTATGGAGCTATACTAAGTACTCATTTGGTTATTAATTATGTGTCAAACCTTCATCAAATAAATTATGCTACTATAAATAGACTAGTCTACATCAAATTTGCCTTTTACATATAAATATACTATATTGATAGTACTTCACTTGCTGAAGTTAGCTCTTATTGTTCATTTGTGCCATATTTAATACAGGGAGCATGATAAATTTATCACATCAATGATAATAACTCCTAATGAATGATTAGGGGGCTTTGAAAAAGAAGCTTGTGAATCTTCTAGATCAGTCGTTCATGGTTTTTTGGGCAGTAAGAGAAATTAAAATTATGTTGAACTTATGAACAATCACTTTCAAAAGTATCAACGTTAGGGTAGCATATGTCCTTAAATATTTATTCTCATCTTGATTTTCCTTCTAACTGTGGTGATGTTACTGGTGAACATGGTGAACGATTCCACCAAGACATCTGACAATGGACTGATGCTGGAATTCGAGAAGAGATACACCTGAAAGCAATTACAATAGACAAATGAAAAAGAAGAGAAATTCTTAATTAAACAGGTTTAAGTATGTTCCCAAGTTTATATAAAATTTAAAAAATAATAATGAATAAATATAGTTTTTTTTTTAATATATTGTTTTGTAGTTTAACATGTTAATAAAAGTCAAATTTTGTTTATTAGGTATATTTTCAAAATAAGAGCTAATTTAAAAGAAATGGTAATACTGAAGTTTCCTCCGAACCGATTATTTTCACATTTTGCACTATAACATATTTTGATGCACTAAACACGAATCCGTTGAAAAAAAAAAAAAAAAAAAAAAAAATCACTCTCAACTAGGAAAAAAGTTATTAAGCCCTAAAGTTCACTGTTAGTAAACATGCGCATGCGCAGGAATTTGAAATGAAGAAGTCTAATTGAAATTTACCATCATTTTTTTTTTTAAATTACTACTAGTTATTTATTCAGAAACATTTTTTTTAAAAAATGAAACAATCTTCACATTTTTTGTTTCGCTGTTGAAAAGTATTATATAAGAGAAATTCCTGAATTTAATGGGAATATTTATTTCGCATTAAATTAAGGGATTAATGCGAATATTTATTTCCCATTATGGGCATATGCTAGGCATTTCCGCTCGCTCAAGAAGGTATCAAAATTCTAGTTAATCCAACTCGCTAAAATTAATAGAATTCTATTCATTTTAATTCTATTAATGTGGAAAGGCATAGCATGTATGCGCATAAGCGACTGGTTACAATGGGTGAGAAGGCCCTTAAAATTTACAATTATTTTTGAGTAAATGGTTTATCAACATTTCAAATGAGACTTCTTTGTTTCCCAATTTTACTTTCCTGCGCATGCACATGTTTACAAATATGTTGTTTATGCCAGCTTAAAGCTACAGTGAACTTTAGTGCTTAGTAACTTCTTTCCTAGTTGAGAACGATTTTTTTTTTTTTTTAACGGATTCGTGTTTAGTGCATCAAAATATTTATTGTGCAACATTTGAAAATAATCGGTTCGAAGGACGATAAACTTCAGTATTTCCAAAAAAATATATTCATGTATTCTTATTCAGAAGCCCCAAAGCAGTATACAAATATATTCTTCAATTGAAAGGCAAACAAAAATTTAAATTTTGTAGACCAGTGATATCAGTCACTAGACCCCACCTTACCAATTAATGGTTAACAAAATTGGCCCATTCATATATTTTTTTGGCTACCTGTTTACATTCGGTGATGCCTGATATTTTCAAATAGTTTACAATTTCTTACAACCAGAATGGTCAGCCACTCTTCTTTTCCAGTTATAGACCAATTCATGAGCTTGCTCAGTGCTCTATTATCAGGCATTAATTGGTGTTTGTATGCTTGGTTTCCTATCCTGTAATTGACCAGAAAGTTCTTTGATTTGGTCTTGTAAAGCAGCAATGGCTTCTTGTGCTGACATTTTTTTCCCTTGTTCGTTTACAAATGTCATTTTTTATGAGTGTATGTATTTGTAAATATGTATTCGTTAGTTTAGAAGATTGGAAGGAAAAAAAATGATTAGTAAGCCACTTGTGTAAGCAGAAAGATTTAAATGAAAATATGTACTTACCTTTAGCTGCAAAAAGTGATGGTGTTGACCGTATCCCAACGCTGCCACCAAAATTTGATGGAGATTCGGGGGCTCTGAATGAAAGGCAGCGTGTAAGTGGTGGCGTATATTGATAGGACAACTGGCCTGGACGGGATGAGTGATAGAGAAGAGTGGAGAGTGCCGAGCGTGGAGTCTAGTAGAGAGTCGATGAGAGTGAGAGGGAGCTAGGATTTAGCCCTGCCTAAATAGGCAGGTAGGATTGGGGAATCGTGGGAATTATAGAGCAATGCAGGTCTCTAGCTGCTGATGTTCAATATTGCTGACTAGTGTCTGGGTTCCTTCTTTTCCTATGCTTTTCCTTACAATAGCATATTTAAATACAACTAGAGCTAGTTGTGCCCTGTTGACACTATCGAATGCTTGTCGATATACAATAAAAAGGAGATGAAGATCAATATTTTATTCCAGCTCTTTATGAGCAGCTGTCTCATTACATATATTGGTGCACCTTCCTCTCCAGAAGTTTCACTAGTGGTCATTTATTATAAACTCAGCAAAAAGTATTTGATTTCTTTTTTTTTTTTAAGTATTTGAAAATAGTATATATAGTGAATAATTGTCACATTGATATTTATTGCCATTTTTTATAACTTTTGCAAATTATGCTAGTTCTTCCCTTATGTCTTAAGTCAGAGAATATAGTTGTGTTTGTGTAATTTCTCCAATTTGTTTTAGAAAATTTAGCTACAGGGAGGAGTCTTCATCAAGCACTTCATTATTATTTAAATATTCAACTGTGATTTACATATTTGGTGGCTCAAAATTACTCAAGACATTGGAGACTCAATCTTGTGAGCTTCTGCTTTTTATAAGGAACTAAACTGTTATTTCCATCCATAGCATCTTCTTTCCCTCTATTATTGTACCATTATTATCCTTACAAGTGCTAGTTTTGTACTTAACCTCTATAAATTTTTTAGAGTTTTTATTGTACTTCGATCTTCTCTACATGGTTCCTTATAAAATCTCTTCTCTTTGGCATACACGATCCGTTTTGCTTTCTGTTGACCCATTTGAGATATTCACTGGTGTGGTCAGCTTGGATTTGCATTCCACTTCAGTGTTAACTTTGAAGTTCCTATGGAAATCGTTTCTAGTATGATTGTCCCCGACAGAATGCCCAATTCTGGAATGGTTTCAATTATCTTACAGATGTTTGATTGTCCTCCCTGGGCCCGAGGTGTTTCAGTCACTTTCAGGGAGGTCAGCGTGTATGTTGTGATTATGGCTATCCATGCTACTTGCAGGTATAGGGGAGGTAATTCATACATATAATATAGGAATGTTTTTTTCTTTTTATTGAATAATAATAAATAAACACTATATTGTAAAATATACGTTGTACTTGTAGGTGTTCTGAACAAAACTAATTGTTATAATGCTAAAAGTTTCCATGATACCCTTCATAACAAACCAAAAGGAGTTCCTGTGATCACTATATCTAATCATCTGTCATGTTTTGATGACCCTGGAATATGGGGTGAGTATAATTTTTATTAGATTACATTTGTTGTCAAATTTTGTTATTTTTTCTTTTTTGGGGGAGGGGGAGACTATTATATATCAGAAATTTTGTCTTTAATTATGTCTATATATATTCATTAATTTCAGAAGAAACCACTTTCTTTTATTTTTCCATGTCTCGAACCTAAACATTGCAATAACGTTTTTATTCATGTACACATATGTCCCAAGGTACAACTCAACATACTACTTTAAGATATATGTTCTTTCTTGAGTCATGAGTTGCTTTTTGATTGTTTATAGTGGGCTACAATGTAAATGAACTCCATACTCTATAAATTCCATGTTTATTATTAATATAATTTTAATATTATTAACAGTGTTAAGAATGATTGTAACACATAATTGAACCTAAAAATTAAACGAACCAGTTTTTGAAATGAAACATTAGAAATGAAGGTGAAAGCTAATAACATGAACTTATTTTAAAATATTCATATTTAGGATCAAAGTTTAGTTAAATTATTGAGAATCCCAAAATACATTTATTTTTCCCCTGATAGAATTGTCTTTTATTTTATTTTTTTTTTTTTTTTTACGGCGCATCTAAATCTAGGTCATTAGCGCCGACATCCAGGGTGCAGCGAGGAATTTTACCAGTGAGCCGTGGGATGATAAAATTCCTGCCGGAGGTTGGGAATCGAACCCACCATCTCCCGCTTATGAATCCAAGGCGCTAGCCATTAGAACACGGGAGACCCCAATTGTCTGTTATTACAACTAAAACCGTGTCGGAATTAGTACAGGTTATATTTACATTAAAATTCAAAGTCATTTATTTAACAGAGAGGAAATATTAAACTTACTCCAGATACTACACTAGAAAATATTTGGGCAGCCGGGACTGTTCTCATGGTGCTTCACATGAATATATTCGTTTTGTCATTCTTTCTATAATCACTGCTGTCAGCAAGCCCAGAGATCTCTTGTGTCACTCTGTGAAACTATACTAGTTATTTCGCTATCCGTTTGATAGCAGAAGAATGTTCTAATGCGTGTTTTTCCTGTACTATTGCGAATTAAAGCTATTTTTCCCCAAGTGGAGTGTCCTTGACCATTCTAAGGGTCCATTATGCATTTATTGAGACTGTACCCTAGGCTGCTACCTGTAGGGGTTGAGTTGTTTCTTCTATTTTTTCTGTTATCAAAATCTCTGTACCATTTTTGGTTTGGCACAGTGCACATATATAAACACGGTAATTTCCTCATCTTTGAATATGTCTTAAGATTTATTAAGATGTCATGTATGGCCATTTGAGGAGATTTGGCAAGAATAATCCCTCCCAAATCCGAATATTCCAATTTCAAGTGGAGAAGGAAATTTTGAGGACGGTAGTGAAAGTGACGATACTAATCTCACTTTAAGAATGTCTTCTGGAAGAATTTCATCCACAATATTTTCAGTCCCCAATTTAGGATTCTTCCAATTATGACAATGAAGAGGATACTTATGTTAAAGAATAAACAGAAGGGAGCAAAAAGTAATTTAGATGGAGTGCAACAAGACCATATGACTGGAGCCTCAAATCCATTCGTGATGGCGAAATTCATGTAAGTTCAAGCAGCCAAAACCCATTTTTTGGGGTTTTTTTGCATTTTTTTTTCTCTGGACTAGTCACAAAAATCTTTTCAGAAATGAATTGAGGCTTTCACAAATGCCTCAATTATCCAAGGATGAAAAAATGGTCGAAAATTCCCACAAGTGTTTTATTGGCAAAACGTTTTCAGGGACTAAGCCCCATTTTCAATGCCCATGCATTGGCTCTTATTCAGCCGAGCCTTGCTCCTAGACTGCTAGCAGTCTAGGAGCAAGGCTCGGCTGAATAAGAGCCAATGCATGGGCATTGAAAATGGGGCTTAGTCCCTGAAAACGTTTTGCCAATAAAACACTTGTGGGAATTTTCGTCCATTTTTTCATCCTTGGAACATCAATTTTCCACCATCCAGCATTCTCCAACAATGCCTCAATTATCTGTAAGACTTAAACGGTTGACTGAAATGCATCCTGAACTGTTTTATTATTTTTTAGAAGTGAATTTATTCATGCCTCATTGTAAGAAGTTATCGGCCCCCAAATATTTATCTAAAGAAAGATTAATTGAGACATCAATATTTAAAAAAATAATGTCAAGGGATATTTTTCAGCATATTATCCATATGCTACGTTTTAGTGACTATAGTACGACAACTTGGGACCTAATTATAAAATACGAATGGTTGTGGATCATTTGAGGGAAATCTTCAAAAAAGCTTTCTATCCCAGTGAAAAGCTGTGCATTGACTAAAGCCTTCTATTGTTCAAAGGGAGGCTTTTCTTCAAACAATACATTCTGTCAAAAAGAAGTAGGTTTGGAATAAAAACCTTTGTCATTTGTGACAGCACAAGCTACATTGTGGACTCTGTTGTGTACTCTGGTCAGAGTAGTGATTTGCCAATTCATTCAAAGGAATTACAGAAACCAGGTGTTATAGTAATTAATTTATTACTGCACTATTTAACTGTTTACTGACATTGTTCCCATTTGGGAACATGGATTTGAACAAATTTTAATCAGATTTCCATTTTAACAAATATTTTACCAATTGAATTTCAATAATATTTTTTCTTAGCTGGAAATTTAATCTGAATTGACTCTCAAAATTCGTGAAATTGTTTTATTTTTGAATATAATATGCTTTATGCTTGTTTTTGCCCTACGACTTAAACAACCGGTAGAACTACTCCAATAATTTTTATTTAACAATATAATGTTACGATTCCTTTAATAAGTTTATTTCTTAAATTTTGATCTACCTTAAAGAGAAATTTTCCCATTTGGGAACAATGGCCTTTTCGGCTTATATACCTCGAGATATAATATGTACCAGTAATCTGTCAACATTTTCTACCTTTTAGAGCATTGCCCACTGCCTTTTCATTTTTAGTTTTCATTCTGCCCTTGAGTTAGGTACTATTTCTTTTTTTTCTTCTTTTTTTTTCCTATTCCTTTTTTATATTCTTCTGTAAAGTCGTAAAATAATTTTGTAAAATGGGGTCAGTTTTCCGAACTGTAGAAGAAGCAGTTGTAATGTAAATGTTAACATCATTTAGACCAAATGGATAAATAAAGTAACAGTTTCTTTTAGGAAATGGACATGTGCCGGTTACCTCCAGACCAAAATAGAGGTAACTAGGGGTGAGGTGAAAAGAAATAGGAGTGAGTTGTGTGTAATCCTAAGGAAAATTTAAAGTTGAAATCCCCTGGTATCTACAGTATCCCTTGCTCTTGAGGAATGGAATATATGTATACAGGAAAATTGATATGTAGAGGAATTTCGGAACATGTAACTACTGTTAATAACTGCAATATTGAATAAACAGGGTAGCAGAAGATTATTACAACACCAATCATGTTATCCAATTTGATAAAGTAAGCATTTTGGCTAGAATAGAAAACTACCAAAAACGGGTAATTGGGGAAGCCATAGAAATAGTAAGAGTACCGGAAAAAATTCTTCAGAGTTTTGATACTCAGTGATTATCACTCTATCTGAAAAAATGTTTTATTTGTCATCTACCGAAGATTCCATTGTTTCCCTTGAACTGTTGATGGTTTCAAGATAAAGGTTCAAACTCTGTGCCTAAGGTTCCCACCAGGGCTAGTGGATTCTCTTTCGAAAAAAGAAAAGGTATTAGCCTAGCTCTATTATGGTCAGAATAGTATAGTAATCCCTATTTAACGCTTCATAAAACTCTGTGTTATAAATAAGTGGGCGTTAGAATTTAAATAAGTGAATAATATGATTTGTGACCCCTCAGCAGACCATTGTTCCCAATTGGGAACATAGACTAAAACATACAATTAAGATTTTTTTTTTCTAGAAAATGTCATTTAAATATTTTAATGTGAAAATAAGAAAACTAATAATAATAAGAAAACCTTAACATTTCAACTGGAATTGGGTTCGGTCTATAAATGGTTAAACAAAGACCGTAAAATTTATTTGCATAATTGGTACTCTAGCCCAAAAGTATTCAAATGGTAATATGAAATAACAACAAATTAAGTTGGTACCGTCAAAAAATTAGAAAAATATGACGGCAATAGAGGGGAAACTTAAAAGAGGTTAAATGATTTTTACGTCAGATGATAATCTTGTTGCGGCAGATGTTTTTGCTTGCAAAGATCTTTTAGAAAAGAAAAGGGGAAAACTCACAGGTTGTTTAAATCCCCTGTACTCAAAATCTCCTATTTTTGTTATTTTCTCTAATCTTCTCCCTTTGAAACATTGCAGATTTTTTTGCTGCAAACTTACGTTCATAGAAGTTAGAAATTAGAAACGTAGTTTAGCATCTTACAGTTACTGAAAATATGCTTCCTAGTGGAATTCTGTTACAATCTAACAATAAGAAAATATAAATAAAAGAGTATATTAATTCTGTCATTATATTTTAGGTGCTCTCAATTTCAGGACTCTATTTAGCAGTAAAATGCGGTGGTCTTTAGCAGCACATGACATTTGTTTTACTAATCATTATCATTCCTATTTTTTTATGCTTGGAAGGTGCCTCCCAGTGATTAGAGGAAAAGGTGTTTATCAGGTATGATATCATAATTAGTCATTTTTTTGTTTTTAGCGCGGTTCCTCCCTCCCTCGATAGGGAGGAACCCTGCTTATTAGGTTGACCTCATGACGCAATCCGGAAGTGCTGACTAGAAAATTTTACATTTCAGAACCCCTAGAGAACGAAAATAAGGGTGGTTCAAATTTGTGTATGTATATATATATATATATATATATATATATATATATATATATATATATTTATTTTGTCTGTTCACTCTGTAGCTCAGTGAAAAATGGTCCGATTTTGATGAAATTTAGTACAAACATTTTTTGTCTAATTTAAAAGGTCAAGGTGTTAACTAGCAAAATCCATCCACCAAAACATGGTTTTTGGAGGGAAATTCGTGTGAAAAAAAATTGTTACGCTTACATCATGTGCTTGCAAGTACTCGTTTTATAGGTTTCTTGGCCTAGGAACACGAATAAAACCATTTTTAAGATGATATCTTTAACCATTTTTGAGAAAAGTGGAAAAATAGTTGTTGAATAAAGTTTTTGGTTAGGGTACTTAGAATCATGGTATTCACATTTTGAGAAATAAGCCCTTAAAACTTTAAAGTAGATGCTTTCTCTTATTTGAATGGTTCTTTTTGGTTACCCTTAGTTTTTTTTTTTTTTTTTTTTTTTTTTTTAGCGCGGTTCCTCCCTCCCCCATAGGGAGGAGCCCCGCTTATAGGGTTGATACAATGAAACAATCCGGAAGTGCCGACTAGAAAATTTCGCGTTTCAGAACCCCTAGAGACCGAAAATAACGGTGGTTCAAATTTGTATATATATATATATATATATATATATATATATTTATTTGTATATATATATATTTGTCTGTTCGCTCTCTAGATAGAAGACGAATGGTCCGATTTTGATGAAATTTGGTACAAAAATCCTTCGTCCAATTTGAAAGGTCAAGTTCGTTAACCAGCAGAATCCGCCCACTGGAAGATGGCGTTTAGGGCGAAATTCGCGCAAAAAAAATCGTAACGCTTAAGTTTTTGAGTTCATAAGCTTGTAAGTACTCGTTTTATAGGCTTCTTGGGCTAGGAAAACGAATGAAACCATTTTCAAGGCGATAGCTTTAACCGTTTTCGAGAAAATTGGAAAAATAGTTTTTGAATACCGTTTTTGGTTTGGGTACTTAGAACCATGGGATTCAGTTGAAACATTTTTTGCATGTTTGAATTTCATCAAAACTAACATGTTAAACTTTTGGTTACGTTTGGAGTTAAGGAAGGGTTAGAATAAAATATTTTATTAACAGACATAAAACGTTTTGGTAACTTTGTATACTTTCCTTAATATCTCGAAAAAGGTTGAGAATCTTGGTAAACGAAAGAATACCATTAGAAAGCGTACTAAGTGCTCTACAAAAAAAGGTTCTGATGAATGTTTTGATTAGGCGATGTCAATCGAAGAAATAATTGCTTAAAACTTTAAAGTAATTGATTTCGTTTATTCGAACTGTTCTTTTTGTCTTTGATTTTGGTACTTAGAATCATGGGATTCAGGTGAAACATTTTCTGCATGTTTGAATTTTATCAAAACTAATATGTTGAAAATTTGGTTACGTTTGGAGTAAAGGAAGGATTAAAATAAAATATTTCATTTTTAGTCATGAAAAGTTTTGGGAACTTCGTATATTTTCATTAATATCACGTAAACGGTTCGGAATCTTGGCAAGCAAAAGATTACCCTTCGAAAGGTTACTAAATTCTCTACAAAAAATGTTTTGAAGACATTTGCGATGGGATGGTCATATTTGGAGAAATAAGTGCTTAAAACATAGGTAATTTCGTTCATTTGAACGAATCTTTTTGTGTGTTTCCTACAGTTTTTTTCACTGCTCTTAATTTTTGTGATTGCTTATAGTAGTCAAATGTATTATTCAATAAAACAGGATACGTATAAATAGAAACAATATTTTGTTTCAACGGCATCTTGGAATTCGAAGAAGCCCTATGAATATCTAGATTACTGTACTGGTGTTGATTTCTTCCTTTAGAATTGTTTTTGGTAATCCCTATTTTCAGAAGTTTTTATCTATTTATTAATTTTTTTGTTTAAATTCATTGAACAAAATCATAGGAATTCAAAGGTGAGGAGCTAGGAGGCTTAGGGTGGGGGGCATTTACCCTGTCCCCAGGTAGCGGCGCCCAGTGAACCCTCATCATCTGTAAGTCCCTTTCTAGAGTCATAAAGATAAGCCTCCAAACAACTTTAGGAATGTAGGATTTCTAATTTTGGCAGTATCAGAACAGCCGCTCTTTACATACCACAGTGGTACTGACATACCGGTATATACTAGTTGCACTCCACACGGTGGTAGTACTTGGTGTATGCCACAGTGGATCGCTCATTATAACCTTATTTTATTCGTATTAAATAGATACCTAAAAAAAATTTATTTGTGTATAAGTGTAGCGTTATTGGGATTAGAATAAAATATTTTATTAACAGACATGAAATGGTTCGGAATCTTCGTATATTGTCCTTATATTTTTTTTTTTTATTTCTTTTATGGTGCATCGAAAATGAGCCATTAGCACCATTTTTTCCTTATGAGCTTATTTAATACTTAGATTTAGCTAGCGACAATATTTTACACCGCAATTAAAGTGACTTGCTCTCCTTACAAATATAATATTTATATTATAATATAAACATAATACATTAATTTGTCTGAAAAAAAGTCCAACCCGCAGGAACTGCATCATCTTAGCGCAGTTCCGTTCTTATCTCGAGTGCAATTAGTGAAGGAATATAGCAGCTATCGGTAGGTATTAGCACCATTTTCCCCCCTTAATATCTTCAAAACAGTGGGAAGTACGATATAACCATTCAAAACCTTACTAAATTCTCTACAAAAAAAGATTCTGAAGAAAACTTCGATGGGGCAATATCAGTCGGAGAAGTAAGTGCTTAAAAATACGAAAGTTTTAGTTTTGTTATTTTAAACGGGTTTTCGTCACTGTTTACCTCACTTTTGTTTTTTAAGTTTATTTAACGGTGGAATGAGTATTTCATTAAAGCTGAGAAAATAAGAATCATATTGGTAATAGAGTTTTCCTAGAGTGAGCGTTGAGATGACGGGAGAGTCCCATCCGCTTAGAAAACTGTCAGTTTCCATATGTGGCGCTTTAAGCTTCCTTCTTTTTGAGATTTTATTTTATATTTTTAACGAAAGATCAAAACCTACCGATAGCTGCTACTATTCCTTTACTAATCGCACTTAGGATAAGAACGGAACCGCGCTAAGATGATGCAGTTCCTGCGAGTCGGACTTTTTTTAATTGAATATAGGATGAAAATGTATTTGGCAATAAAACAGGATACATAAAATTAGAGACAATATTTTGTTATAAGAAATAGATCTTTCTAAACAGAATGCTGTGTGAATATTTTTGTCTCTGTTTACCTCAGTTTTTAATTAGTTGTTTGTTTTTTTCTCTGTTTGCCTTAGTTTTTAATTAGGTGATGTTATTTTAATTACATGTTTCCCTTAAAACATGAGAAGAATGTTAGTATTTTGAATTTACTTATAGCTCCTATGCTGGATGGACAAGGGAGTCCCAGATCTTTACCTGTTGGAGGCTAGTAGGGTGGGTTTTTTGCACTCCATAAATCAAGAAGCATCCTAGGAGAGTTGACAGCTATTTTACCAAGGTTCCATGTGTTTATTATTTTGATTACATTTGGAGTTGAGAAAGGATTTGAAAAAAAAAAAGGTATTTAGACATGAAAAGTTTTGGGATTTTCGTATTTTAAATTGTCACCGCACACTGCGACATATTCATTGACATTAATGAAATCTGTAAAGGTTATCCGATAGTCTGGAACGACGTCTTCTCATCCATCCACTGGTTGTAAATCGTCTACAGAATCGATGTGACCTATTCCACTTTCGTTTGATTTTAAAAATCCAAATTTTTTTAAAGCAGTTAATCGAGGGGGGAATACTTTGGCCTTCCCATTGGAGGTTCAGACTCATAAAAAAAATTGAATTAGCGAACATTTTATTCAAATTAACCAAGATTTTTTTACATTGTTTATGCGCTAAATTCTAGGGACTGAGAGAAATATTTGAATTAAAGATGATTTTGAATTATGGAAGTTCGAATTATCCATGTTCCACTGTACTCATTTTCTAAATGTAACAAGAAAGAGAAATTTGTGTTTCATTATTTTTAAATTCACCTTAAAAAGTGCCATAATGTGTTTTAAAGTGCCAGGATATTATGTTCCTTTGTTCTTGTCCATTTTGGTTTATGATTAAACTAGTCAACTTTGTAAATTATATACAAGCTGAGCTAAAAAATCAAATGAAATAAACCCCATTAATTATGGGCGTAATTATATCAATAATTTGTGTTCATATATTCTAATGATATATATATATATATATATATATATATATATATATATATATATATATATATTTGTAATGATTTATTTTTCTTTTTTCAGGGAGCTTTGGACTTCTGTATTGAGCGACTAAAGCTTGGAGATTGGGTCCACATATTTCCCGAAGGCAGAGTTAATACTGAAAAAGAGTTCATACGATTCAAGTGGGGAGTGGGTAGACTTATTTATGAATCCCCTATTACACCTATTGTCATACCAATATGGCACATAGGGATGGAAGACATTTTGCCCAATGAACGTCCATATATATTTAGAATAGGGAAACTGTTGACAATGAACTTCGGAAATCCTATTGATCTCACTAGTCTTTTAGTAAAACTTAAGTCTGATAATGTTTCCCCACAAGCTGCAAGAAAAGCTATTACAGACAAACTTCAAAAAGAACTTCTTAGTTTAAAACCTGAAACTGAAAAATTACATTACAAAGGTAATTCACGATAACTAAGTCTTCTCGTACACCTATTAAATTTTAAGATAAGGTCTTTACATTAATTTTATATCTTTTGGTTGCCAAATATCACTCAATTGATGTCTATAAAATGACACCGAGAACAAATTTGAACTGTTTTGAAATGTCACAGAGTTTATATTAATTTAGGCTGCACCTAGAGGTTTTGGGTAGTTTATGTATCTAGGGAAATAATTTATAATTATAATTTATAACATGTGCAAAATATTTGGTAGTAAAAAAATAAATAATTTGGCCAAAGTACAATTTAAGGGTCAGAACTTAAAATTAGTGAGTTGCTTTCGATTGTTTCCTTAGGAAAATGTATTCTAAAAGAGTAATGCACTTTTACTTAGTAAGGACTACTTCCTTTATAAATTAATTAAATTAAAATAGTTATACCATGGAATCAGTAAATTTATTTGGAATGGCGGATCTGGAACAGCAAAAATTACAATGGACTTGTGTGAAAATCCTTGCTTTAACTAAATCCTAAAACATGACAATTAAATTGTGTATGAAATAATATTCATAAAATATTAGATGACAAGGGCAAAGATAAGACATTTTTAAAATCTTCATTTCATCACATTTCCTTCACATTTTCTTGAATGTGGAGTTCAAAATTCGTCAGCTCAACTTCAGTCAAAATGTTTCTTACTTGCCCATTGCACATTCAACTCTATTTGTATTCGTTTGATAAACTTAAATTTGAATCATCAATATAAAAGAGATTTTCATCACTGAATTTGGCAACGACCAATCGTAGGATTTTAAAATTAATAAATAATTGTATTATTGTGAAGAAATTAAGCAATCAATTTTAGGCTGAAATTTGATTAAAAAAGCATTAACAATCTATTTATTTTAAAATATTAAATTAATGAAATGTTATTTATGTATTTAAGAAATATTCAAATACTATTTGACTATTTCCTGTTATTTTAATAGTCAAAAATTGTCTGATAGCAAAATTTCTGTTAGAAAGATTAACATTACAATGTTTATTTTATTCCTTACAATTTGCTTTATTATTACGGAATTGTTCTCAGTTTCGTGGACTAAATTCTTTTCAGGGGACATTACCAACCAAAAGAATTATTGTTTTTTTTTTTTTTTTTAATGTTTCTTTCTTTAATTATGGGCGTTATTTAAAAATTTCCTTATGAATCTGTCAGATATCGAGCAGCACCACTTGGATACCTTTAAATATATTTTTTGGAAGCCTTAAGTAAATAGTTGTGGCTATCATTGTTTTTGGACTGGGTCCAGTTGGTCAAGATAATGAGGGCAGTTATCCCTATAGAATCTAGCTTAAACAATCTTTCAGCTGTATAACCAATTCTTGATATTTTCTCAGCTTCTTGACTTACAATTTCCAGATATTCAAATCATTGTGGACTATGATATCAATAATATTAGCTGCCTTATAACTCTTGCCAATGATAAAAATATTCAGTTTATTGAGATGGACAGTACAGTCCCTTAACATTGCTTCATCCCAATACATTTTAATTCTACCTTTCTCTAAAAAAAATTGTTGGACCTAGTGGTAGTAATGGACCTTTTTATCTAACATACTGAATTTTCTGCAAATAATTCTTGAGCCAAAATTGTGGCTCAGATACGTAGATGATGAATTAATGGTCTGGCAGCATGACCCCGAAGAATTAAGAAAGTTCTTAGCCTTTCTGAATGCTTCCCATCCATCGATAAAGTTTACGATGGAAGAAGAGAAGGATGGAAAGCTCCCCTTTTTGGATCTTCTAATCATCAAGGAACTAGGCAGCAAATTGGGGCACACAGTCTACAGGAAACCAACAGCTACTGGACGATATCTGCATGCCGATTCCCACTACCACCCAGCGCAGAGAAAGGAGTGGTCCAGACTCAGACTCACAGGGCTTTGAAATTATGAAGCAACAAATCCTACCTCGATAAGGAACTTGCCTTTCTAAAAAATGACCTCAAGTCGAATGGCTATGCAACTCGAGAGGTGGGCAAAGCAGTCAGCCGTATTAAAAAGAAAAAAACAAGAACAAATAATTGAGAAAGATAAAAAACAAATAAGGCACAGAGTGACGCTGCCATTCGTTCGAGGCATAGGTGAAAAGATAGGCTGACTCTTCATTAATCGAGGAGACATTCTAACCTTTAGACAAAGGTGGTGACAGGCTTGGATCGGCAGTGGCTATGAGACAAGAGTGTGTTTACCTTCTTCCATGTGACTGTGGAACAGTCTACATTGGAGAGACTGGGAAGACAGTTTCCATGATAATAGAACAACACTGCGCTGACAACCGTCTTAGACATACACAAACCTCTGCTGTAGCTAGACGCGTTGAAGGATGTCCCGGGCCGACGCTTTTTGACCAAGCCAGGGTCCTAGCTAAAGAAGGCAATCTACAAAGAAGAATAGTCAGAGAGGCTATGGAAATATTTGAGCAACCAAAGTTGCTCAACAGAGATGAAAGTGTTATCCTACACGCTACTTGGCCTTACCTGTGCTGAGAAGTTTTCAAGGAAGATTGGCCGAGAAAAGAAGAACATGCCCATCGGCTCTAAATAGTGTCGACAGGCGCCGATACAGGAAGTCCCCATATGTTAAGATAAGTATTCATCTATTACAGGTTATTAGGACCAACAAATTTAAAAAAAGTTATAAAAAATAGAATTGTCTGATGAAGCAAAATGGGATTTCTGCGAAACATTACTTAACCCTTTCCGTACGCAATGAGCCGCGAGGAGTGTGTTCTGCTGTACGGGATACTAGAACCCGGCGTTGGTCCCTCTGTACGGGATACTTTTCCCACTCTCGGTCACAGCGCCTCGACTTTCAGCGATCTCCTCGCCATACTTAAACTCGTCTTTTAACATTTTGATTTTTATTTTGCTTACAATGATTATTAATTTTTATTTATGCTGAATTAGTTTGGCATTTAAATAATTATTTTAAGTTGAATAACTTTCTTTAAAAATAAGTAATAAAAAAGCTATATTATATATATGAGTAAAAAAAAGGTTTTTTTCCAGTTACCATTTGCCCTTTCTTTTATGAATAATAAGCAAGGGAGTTAAATACTCAATAACTACGGCAAATAAATTTTCCATCTTTATTTTTGATCCGTGACTTTGTACACCGGCGGAGTTAAATTTTTTTTTTTATGTATAAAATTTAGTTACAAAAACAATAGCATAATTATAAATATTTACAGTAAATTTAATGTATTATTTAATTAAATATGTTTTATATTAAATTTTTTTTAAAAAAACAAAAACAGTTTTTCTAAATTTAACAAAACACGAATATAAGATCTTAACTTCAGGACTAAAAGTTAACTGATTTTGCAAATAAATGCTGTTAGGAATGTACAGAAGTATAAAAAAAACGGTAATTTGACTAGGGTTGACAGGGTAACTGGGCGGAGAAGGCAACGAGTTGTAATTTGACTGAAAACGATGAAAAACTTCATTCAAATGCCATCTAGTAATAGGCAGGAATACTAGAAGTACAATACGGTAACGCTAGATAGCTCTAAAGTCGAGAAATGAGAAGATAAAGAATGCGAGAGATACGCCGAGCTCTCGACTGCTGTACAAGTCCACGGTACATGGGTCCCGTCTTGCTTCGACTTCTACACAAGTCCACGGTATGTGGGCCCCGACCCCTCTCGACTGCTGGAGCAGTCCACGGTACGGAAAGGGCTAAATAAACTGACCACTGGAGAAAGTTATATAAGATACAATAATTCATAACATATATGTATAGATATATACATATATATATATATATATATATACACACACACACATATACATATACATACACACACATATGTATGTAAAATAATAATATTTATAACCTCTCCATATTAGTGCCTCTAGACTGCAATAAAACTATAACCTCTGGTATAACACGTAACATAAGCTGTTACAGTCAATAATATGACAACTCAACGCTACAATAGAAATTTATTCAAGTTGAATGAAAATTTATTATTTTGATAAATAACGCCAAGTTCTACATATCATTTCCATAAGTGAAAAGAAAGAATTGTATATACATGCTTTTAACGTAGACTGCTGATTGATAGATAATCTAATTTATTGTTGTTATTATTGATACTGTTATTCTAGTTCTTAATAATGTAAAGAAATATTGATAAAACTGATGAACACAATACCAATAAAGTTAATTTATTATATTTTCTAACTGGTGTGTATTTTTGTTTACTAAAACACATCTAAATTCTAACATTAAAGCATAAAACTGCCTTTCTCTATGTAATGCTCTTTTGTTACAAAGGTAATTATTTACTGTCTTGTTTTGTTTATTTTTCTCTTAAAGAAGAATGCATTTTTTGTAACAACTATTCTACTGCCTTATTTGGCATATTAAATGTATGATTACAATACAATACTCTAAACTTGGGCTGTCCTCCTCAAGGAATGCACTATAGCGAAAACGACCTATTGTACTGCTCATTTCTTTCGTCCTCTATACTTGTCCTCTCTCTTCAGAGTGCTACCAACTTCCAGTAATCAAGAAGTCTCCTTATCGATATTTCCCTTGAGTCAAGGCTGGTATCCTTTGTGTCATCAAAGTACCTAAAGCGTATATGATCCAACCGTTCGCAATCACGGATGATGTGTTTCGGTGTCTCTCTTTCTGCTTCACACCACTTGCAGATGGGGGAGTTGACCATCTTCATCCTATAAAGGTCCTTGTTCAGATTACAATGTCCTGTAATTATTCCAATAGCTTCCTGAAGTTTTGCTCTGTTGAGAAGCTTCAGCTCCCTCCAGGGTTCTCCAGAAAGCTTTTGAATAAAGTATTTAGTATGCCTTAGGGTTGGGTTTTCCACACGCATTGTTGCTTCCTCATTGTTAAATAGTCTGTTTGAACAGTGATGGTGGTGCCAAGCAAATGGAGCAGGGCGTATTTTCATTGTAGTGGCACCTTTTCCTGTAAGTAGGTCCCCCCTTTCATTGCCTGGGATTCTAAAGCATCCAGGTATCCAATGAATCTAGGCAGAGTTCCTATTCTTGGTTAATTCATTTACTCCTCGGCCAATTGACATAGTATTTGGGTTGTTTAGCACCTTGCAGCCAGCTAAGCTGTCTGTAAGAAAATCCTTTTATTGCTGCATTGCACTCCTCTTAATTCAAGTACAGCAGCCAGGATTGCATGTACTTCAGCCTGAAAGAGTGAGGGAGTGGGGTCCCCCCTTGCCACCCCCAGACCATAGTCCCCTCTGAGGTCTTGGATCCATCTGTGTAGACTTTGAACCCATTGAGTATATTCACTTGTGTGGTCGGATTGGGTTTATGCTCCTCTCCAGTATTGACCTTGAAGCTCATACAAAGTCATATTCCAGGATGATTGTATCCGTCAGAAGCCCCCAGATTTTTCTGCACAGTCTCTTACATGACCATAATGCAAAGTTGGATTTTTTCCTTTGTTCCAGGGGTTTCTTCCAAGTAAGCTTAGTGTCCAGTAGTACCCCTAGGTACTTAACTCAACTGCTTAGAGGAATAATGGCCTCTTGAAGTCTTAGAGTGCCATGTTTGGATCATCGCCTCTTGGTGAAAGGGACTATGACCGTCTTATAAGCATTAATGCTGAGTCCTGACCTGGAGCACCAACTTAATACCAGTTTAAGTGCTTCATTCATTAGATCAGATATCAATGTAGGTACGAGAAGATCCTCTAATTAATATGGGGGTCATCAGCATAGGCTTGTGAATAGAAGCCTGCATTGTCTAACTCTTTGATGATTACTATCAGTTGACTCTCAGGCACCGGATAAAGTGGAGATAATACCCCTCCTTGACATCCTCTGGTAGTCTTGATATGTATGTTGGTCTTCCTCAGATTGGCACAAACTATCCTTTCTTCCAGCATAGGGAATGTCCATCTAGTGGTGATTGGGTCAATGTTAACCCTTTCCTTACTGTATACTGCTGTAGGAATCAAGGCGTGCCGTGCCCCTAGAAAGGTGGACTTGTACAGCTACCTCTCAGTAGATTAACAATCCTCAAGAGTAGACTATCTAGTCTGGAGCTCGCATGAGGTGTCTTATCTCTGTAGTGAGTTG
>OX328132.1:97845899-97943399 GCA_946811695.1 Gonocerus acuteangulatus | reverse complement strand
CAATTGCATGTTGACTGTTTATAACCTCTGGAATGAATTTAAATTTAAATAAATTTACGAACCAAATTTTCATCGAGTTTTGTTGTTGCAAAAAATCTTCTGGAAGTGTTTCCTGTACTTGAAGAACCATGTCCCTGCCGTACTTGTAAAGATTTGCGGGTTCCTTTTAAATAAACTCCAAATGACTCATTAAAAGTCCGACTCGCAGGAACTGCGTCATCTTAGCGCGGTTACGTACATCTCCAAGAAATGGAATAGATTAGCATCACAAATCACAGGAAAAACCCTTTCAAAACAAACACTTTTTAGCGCGGTTCCTCCCTCCCCCATAGGGAGGAACCCCGCTTATAAGGTTGATCTCATGACGCAATCCAGAAGTGCCGACTAGAAAATTTTGCGTTTCAGAACCCCTAGAGACCGAAAATGATGGTGGTTCAAATTTGTATTTGTATATATATATATATATATATATATATATATATATATAAAATATATATATATATATAAAAAAATATATATATATATATGTGTGTCTGTTCGCTCTCTAGGTAGAAGACGAATGGTCCGATTTTGATGAAATTTGGTACAAAAATCCTTCGTACAATTTAAAAGGTCAATTTCGTTAACCAGCAAAATCCGTCCACTGGAAGATGGCGTTTGGGGCGAAATTCGCGCAAAAAAAATCGTAACGCTTACGTTTTTGAGTTCATAAGCTTGTAAGCACTCGTTTTATAGGCTTCTTGGGCTAGGAAAAAAAATGAAACCATTTTCAAGGCGATAGCTCTAACCGTTTTCGAGAAAATTGGAAAAATAATTTTTGGATACCGTTTTTGGTTTGTATACTTAGAATCATGGGATTCAGTTGAAACATTTTCTGCATGTTCTACTTTCATTAAAACAAATATCTTGAAATTTGTGTTACGTTTGGAGTTAAGGAAGGGTTAGAATAAAATATTTTATTAACATACATAAAAAGTTTTGGTAACTTTGTATACTTTCCTTAATATCTCGAGTGAGAATCTTGGTAAACGGAAGAATACCATTAGAAAGCTTACTAAATGCTCTACAAAAAAGGTTGTGATGAAAGTTTTGATTTGACGATGTCAATCGGAGAAATAAGTGCTTAAAACTTTAAAGTACTTGATTTCGCTCAGTTCCAATACTGTTCTTTTTGTCTGTTTTTATTCCTATTTTTTAACTGCTTATAGTTGGATAATGTATTTGATAATAAACCAGGTTAAGAAAAATAAGAAAAACAATTTAATCTTAGAGATATGGATTTCCAAGATACAGCTTTTCAACTGCCTAGCGGGGTCCATCTTTACTTATCATCTCCACGGCTAACTATCTAATCATCACGCTTTCTAGAAATGTGGACCCATAATAATAACAGCTTCTATTTTAATCATTTTAAATGTGTCTAGAGATAAGAACGGAACCGCGCTAAGATGATGCAGTTCCTGCGAGTCGGACTTTTATGTTTTAAGCGCTTATATCTCTGATTGACGTTGCCCCATCGAATAATTGCTTTTGAACCTTTTTTGTATTGAATTTAGTAGGCATTCGAATGGTCGCCTTCCACTTAGCACGATTTCGCAACCGTTATGGAGATATTTACGAAAAATGTATGAAGATCCGAAAACTTTTCATGTCTATTAATAAAATAATTTTTTTCGCATACTTCCATAACTCCAAATATAACCAAAATTTAAACGTCTTAGTTGGGAGTAATTTCAAAGTTGTAGAAAATATTTCAATTGAATCCCGCGATTCTAAGTACTCATAAAAATATTATGACTTCCAAAAATATTGATTTCACTTTTCTCAGGAACGGTTGCAGATATCGCCTTATAAATGGTTTCATTCGTTTTCTTACGTTAAGAAACCTATAAAACAAATACCTGCAAGCATATGAACTCAAAAACGTAAGCGTTACGATTTTTTTTGCGCGAATTTCGCCCCAAACACTATCTTCTAGTGGGCGGATTCTGCTGGTTAACGAACTTGATTTTTCAAATTAGGCGACAGATTTTTGTACCAAATTTCGTCAAAATCGGACCATTTTTGAGCTTGCTAGAGCGCGAACATACAAGCAAATATATAAATATATACACACACATATATATACAGGGTGTCCCGTAAATGTCTAGTCATATTGAGAGGGGTGATAGAGGACCCTTAGGGGAACAAAAAATGTTCTATGACGATTTCCCGAATTCTCGCCCATAAGGGAGAAAACGTCGTTTTATTGTTTTATCGAGACAAACGTGGTTTTTAGAAACATAATCGTTGTAGCTCCGTCCCAGGTGGTACTACTAGAAAGGGAGTGAAACCAATCGAAAGCTGAGTAAATTTACTATAAGACTAGTTGGGAGTAAACATAAAAAATGAATGGATGTAAGTATGTATATCTTACAAAAAGAAGGCAATTCTAAATTTCCTGACATTTTATTGATATTTCTTTCCAGCGTTACTCCTCAATGGGCAGGATCTGAGATTTCCGGGTTTCAGAAAAACTTCCTCATTTAACCAGCTTTCCATTCATGTATCACAACCCTGTGTTATTGAAGTATTTGAACGGTTTAAGTACAAAAGTTTAAAAAAAAACATGGATCTGTGAAAAGAAAATTATATTTTTTTCTTCATTTTATTCAAAAAGCTGAAGGGAAATATTTATTTTTATAAATGTTTACATAAATATTAAGTAAATATTTACTTAAAACAATAAAAAAAAAATATTTCCACGAATATAAAAAAAATTCCTAAAACAGTAAATAAATAAAATACACATTTATTTTGAATTTGTCAGGTAACTAATACTGGGTCCAGGAGGCGGCCATTAAGGCACCCCAACCATACATTAACCTCAAAAATTATTATTTTTACCTAGATCATGCATTTGAACACATTTTTACAGGCACTTATATTTAGAAAACAAATGCTTTACCTTATATTAATACTGATGGCTACGCTTGTGAAACTCACTGGGATTCTGAGCCCATGCGGTTTTGTTGTGGTAATTAAAAATTCTATCCCTCATAAATAATATGTACATAGTCCTGTAAAAATGTGTTCAAATGTGTGATATAGGTAAAAATAGTAATTTTTGAGGTTAATATATGGTTGGGGTTCCTTAATGGCCGCCTCCTGGACCCAGTATTAGTTACCTGAATTAATAAATTCAAAATAAATGTGTATTTTATTTATTTACTGTTTTAAGATTTTTTTTATATCCGTGGAAGTAATTTTTTTTATTCTTTTAAGTAAATATTTACTTAATATTTATGTAAACATTTATAAAAAAAATATTTCCCTTCAGCTTTTTGAATGAATTGAAGAAAAAAATATAATTTTCTTTTCACAGATCCATGTTTTTTATAAAACTTTTGTTCTTAAATCGTTCAAATACTTCAATAACACAGGGTTGTGATACATGAATGGAAAGCTGGTTAAATGGGGAAGTTTTTCTGAAACCCGGAAATCTCAGATCCTGCTTATTGAGGAGTAACGCTGGAAAGAAATATCAATAAAATGTCAGGAAATTTAGAATTGCCTTCTTTTGGTAAGATATACATACTTACATTCATTCATTTTTACGTTTATTCTCAACTAGTCTTATAGTAAATTTATTCAGCTTTCGATTGGTTTCACACCCTTTTTAGTAGTATCACCTGGGACGGAGCTACAACGATTATTCTTCTAAAAACTACGTTTGTCTCGAAAAAACAATAAAACGACGTTTTCTCCCTTATGGGCGAGAATTCGGGAAATCGTCATAGAACATTTTTTGTTCCCCTAAGGGTCCTCTATCACTCCTCACAATATGACTAGACATTTACGGGACACCCTGTATATATATATATATATATATATATATATATATATATATATATATATATATATATATACAAATTTGGGCCAGCTATATTTTCGTGATCTATAGGGTCTGAAAACGTGAAAGTTTCTAGTCGGCACTTCCGGATTGTGTCGTGAGGTCAACCTCATAAGCGGGTTCTCCCTATGGAGATAGGGAGTAACCGCGCTAAAAGCACCGATTAACCAAATGTGGTTTAACAAGCACAAATTAATGTTACAAGAAATAGGAATAATCTTACAGCAACAAGAAAAACGATAATTTCAGCATTGAAAACATTTTTGTTTGGTACAAGTGAATCGTGTTTTATTCTTTGACTAATCAAGGATAAAAAGCCGTAAAAATTAACTCCACGGCCACGGCTCACTCGCTCTTCTGTAAGAACCGGCTCAGTAGTGAGCGACCCATCTCTACTTCAGGTGTTTTAATCTTGACATCATCACTGTCTACCACATCTACGATATTTATACAACAAAATTACATAAAAAGTGATTCCAATTAAATGTGGTCTAGGCCAGAATGATACGTTTATAAACTTATAATTCAAGAATGAGTTTTCATATATTGCAGGATAAGAGAAGTTATTAACCCTTAATATGCTCAGCAAGTGAAAGGCCATGGGTCTTTGAGTGTGGCTCTCTTTTCCAAGCCACCTACCCTCCTATGCACGAAATCTCAGGTTTTCTGTATGTTATATATATATATATATATATATATATATATATATATATATATATATATATATATATATATATTTTCCTAATCAACGCCTAGCAGCCAGAAATCTTCTCACGTGCCCAGAAACGAGGAAAACCTTGCCACAGGCAGGACTCTAACCCGCATGAGAACCTAAGGCATTAGCCACTAGATCACAGGTAGACCCAATATTTTGTAGTTGTTTCTTTTATTACAACTTTCCTAACATCAATTTATTTACAATAAAAGGAATAAAATATTTTTTTAAAAAGTAATATTATATTCAGTTATAATTTTGCAAATGAAAATTAAATGGTATGACCTGCCAGAGCCATACCTTCATCCCTGAGTAATGACAGTCAAACGGTTCTTCTAAAAGTAGTTACTAGTCTTCGCTCTCAACAGATGCTACTCTGCCAAGCCATTATTGTGGCTCGTGCAATTAGGCGGAAAACAACCACGGACACAATAAAGACCTAGCAAAACCACAGGACGGTGGCCATTATCCTGGCTAAAGCCACAATAGTGGATTTACACCCTTACACAGAGGTTTTGCTAAATAGATTTCAAATTTTGTTTTTATAAATTGAAATAAAAAATTGTTCCACCGCTAATTACAAATGAGAGAAATGGTAGGAATAAAAATAATGAAAGTTGATTTCAGTATTTTATTACACAACTATTTAACAACACATAAAACCATTTAAGGAAAATCATTCAAGTTGCTAAATTTATTATACACTGTATTCATATTTACATTTACACACTTGGAAGATATTTACGAATACGTTTCTATACATTCAACTTATTAAGCATATCATTATTTTCACAAAGAGTACATAAACATTTATAATAATAACAAGAGACTGTTTAAGCAGTGCGATTATTTAATTTTCATACATAAAGACAGCCAACATCTACTTTCTCTTTTAACTTAGTTCAGATATGGTTACGAATAAATGAATGTGTTTGTATTTTTTTAATTTGTCTGCATGTTTGAATTATGTCTGTATGAATATAATCAGAATCACGGAATAAAAAGTCAATTATTGCTGATATGATATAATAAAACAGCCTCAAAGTAACAAATAAACGCTATTTGTTAATGAATAACTATACACCAATTTCATAAAAATAGAAACATTTTGATACATGATAATTATTCTTATACAAATAATATATTACATTTTGTACACTCCTTTTGAAGGTCCTATCATCAAGGTCAACATAATAAACATTAAAATTCAATCAGGGCTGATTAAATGTTTAAATTGGAATGCAACCCAACACTGCTGCTAACTGTGCTCTTTTGATCATAATAGACCCTGAAGAAAGATAAGACCTGAACTGAAAAGGCTTATTTAATACATACATACAAATATATATATATATATATATATATATATATATATATATATATATATATATATATATATATGTGTATATATGTATGTATAAAATATCTATTAAATGCAAATTTACAAATAATGACAAATAAAATAATATGAAGAATGTCATGATTTAATAAGAAAAACAAGTTTGTTCTACATTGAAAGACTACATAACTATGCACAGTACAAACTAAAAAATAAAATAAAAAAGAGTTACCCAAAAATTAGTAAATATTGAATTTTTAGGGTTCACAAGTGGAAGTATATATTTACAATTTTTGAGGCTATATTTTATACGAATACGACTAACATTCAGATTCAGGCAAGAATAAGCAATTAACAAGCTCTTGGAAAAACATTGTGTAATATAGAAGATTACAAACGTATCAAATAAAGGACAATTTCAAAAACAATTACGAAATCCCAGGTATCAAGTGGCATTAGCCCATCCTGAACAAGAAATGTAACATTAATTTTTTTCTTTCTTATATCACTAAAATTCATTTTGTTTTTAAATATGGGGTAGTATAAGCAAATCAGCCAAATTTCCTTGTAATAAGTGTATATTCTAAACATATTGAAAATGATATAATCAAATCAGTAGGATGTGATTTACTAAATGGTTAAACAAAGAGCTTTAAAATTTGATTATAATTTTTTTTCATGCAAAAGTATAATATAAAAAGTACACCATATTTTATTTATAAAGTAAATATCTGTAAAATAAAATGAATATGCAAGTTATTATGCATAACATAAATATTAAATATCACCTTCCATTTCAGTTTTTTTTTTTTTTCACAGCTCAATTGCACAATCCTCTTGCTTATCAGTTTACTTAAATTTTAGTTAAGAACAGCTGAGAAAATTCACTTCGTCAAAAGGCATATTTAAATGAGAAATTAATCTGTTTGTATCTTACTCGAAGTTGAATTGTAATGAAAAAAAAAAAATAGGATGCCTCAATCTGGATTGTGGAGATGTAATAGGGAAAAGACAAAATTTATCTATTAAAATGACAAATAATATTTACCTTCTCCAAATAAATGTGTTTGTCCTAATTATATGGCCCACGAAGAAGAGAGAAAATTGAAAGGTAAATGGAAACCCCTGGTCACTTATCAACCAGTAGGCAGGCAAATTAAGAGAATCAGGGAAACTGGAAATCTTCTATAAGGAATGTGAAAATGTATGTCTTGCCTAACTACCATTTAGCAAAGAGTCTAGAACTAAGAAAGGAGTCAAATTGCCAAATAAAATAAAGTAGCAGGAGTAAATTAAATTCAAACTGAACCATTAATAGGTATAGAAGAAAATATATTATAATGATTACAGAATTATTTTTGAATATTTCATTAAAAAATAAAAATATTACATAATGTAATAGAGGGAATGGTAGAAACAGACAGGCTTTATTTTCTATGATTTTTATCTTTATAACTCTTCTATACCTATTTTGTTTTAATGAATTTGGAGTTAATTTTATTTAAAGGGTAATGTACTCAAATATATAATTTTAGAATAATTCTACATCTCAAAAGGTTTCTTGTTTTTATTATGTCTGTTATTCCATATTATATATTCTAGCCTCCAAAATTAGCAGCATTTGTGGAGGTGTTGCACAAAGAAAAAGAGCTTAATTGATGGAACATTGTGACTATTCAGTATTAGTAGAAAGCATGGAAAAGGAAATATAAGTTTGTTTGACATTTTACAAGAGTAATTACGTCAACATTTTAAGGAAGAGTAGTTCCTTTAGAAATTAAAAAAATAACAGAAAAACAAGTTAAAAATCTACCAAATTTTACTTTCAATAAAATTGTATTGATAACCCTAGAGAGGCTAGTCAATGAGCATGTTAATTCATAATACCTTAATCAATCTCAGGCCTTGTGATAATTAATAATTTCACTTACTCAAAGAATTATAATACCTCCCTTTCATCCATCTTGTTTTCCAGGACCTCAGGAGTTAAGAAATTGTTCATTTATTGTAAATTAAACATAATACAGCTCTAAGTCGACCAGTTGTATTATGATTTCAGCAGTACCATTCACAATTATATAACACAGATTTTATTTAGCTATAACAGGAAAAATGGATAACAAGAGCAATGTGAAGTTAGAATATAATATCATATAGATATAAATCTTATTAAAAAGAATTGTCTCTAATGAATATTAATTTAAAGGACATTGTTTGTGTAAAACATACTGCTGAAAATTATAACATTTTTCATTTGATAGGTAAAAGCCATTTCAAATTAAAACCATTTTTAGAAATATTTAGTTACCAAAAAATTAAAAATATTTAAAAAAAAATATGTAAATAACTATGTAATCTGCATATGATTATATAAGGAAGTCTGTTTTTTTTTTTTGTTTTTTTAGTTTTTTATTTGTCGAGGGTTCAGCTAAGGAAACTGCAGGAATATTGAAAAATCGCTTAACAGATTGTAAAGGTTTTTGACACTTGCAGCTTTCTTCAGGAATCTGCAAAGCCCTGGAGGAAGGATGATCTGGTTTTGCCAGTTTTCCTCTAACACATTCCTGGAGAAAACTGTCGATGAGCAAACCATTATTATGAGATTTTACAACTTCATTTAGTCTTCATAGATGAAATTTAATAAAACCCCTGACTTTATATTACTACATGGCTAACACTCTTCACTAGATTATATCTGAATTAATATACAAAATTTAATAGATTTATTAAATTTTTTGAGATGAAATTAATCATATTACTTCAAAATTTCATTAAGTTTTAGGATTCCTTTTCAGTTGCAAACAACTAGTTCATGAGATTAGGTGACAATGATAAGTTCCATAATAGTGGATTACAATTTAAATTAATGACTAATATTAGAAGTAAAACCTTTATTTGAAGAAAATGAATCTTGTATTAGTTTCATGAATTGATTTAGATTTATAGGAGGCCGTACATTTTAATATACAATGTATTAAATTAAGGGACACCTGCAGAAATAAATAAGTAATGATAATAAATATACAGTATGCTATAGAGTTTTAACACAAATTAACGACCGTAACTTTCAAAAAATTCTTAAATTTATGCTTGATACAGAAAATACTCAATATTTTTAATACCAGCTCTTAAACATAGTTTAGATAATATTTTTATAATTAAATAAATAATTTGTTGAAATGACTGCTTTATAATGTCACCACTATTACCAAATTCTTTTACCATACATACCGTTTTATACACATTTAATATACTTCTTATTATCTGTAAACAGTTACTTTAAGATATA
This sequence comes from Gonocerus acuteangulatus, assembly GCA_946811695.1. Lineage (NCBI taxonomy): Eukaryota > Metazoa > Arthropoda > Insecta > Hemiptera > Coreidae > Gonocerus > Gonocerus acuteangulatus. The sequence goes on along the minus strand of OX328132.1, from coordinate 97,934,164 downwards.
AATATTCTTAAAAAAAAAAAAAAAAAAAAAAAAGATAAACTATCACTGAGTTAAATAAATGGTATGTGATAATTTCAGGTATAAAAATAACTGCTATTACAAATGTATCAATACGGTAACCAATAATTGCAACAAAGTTATTTCTGAATAATGGAAGTCATAAATTAAGGGAAGCAAGAGGAAAGGGAAAACATTAATATAATATACAACATCAATACAATCCAGTTGTACAAAAAAGTAGTCATTTCAACAGTATTGATGATTAATAACTTATTTTTGCCTCTCAAAAGAAAATGATATAATACTGTAATTATTAAAGCTACAATTGTATCTAAAATATATGAATTGTGCAAATATTTAAACATATTTTGAAACATCTCTTTAAAAGGAAAGGACAATTTATGAATTCCTCAGGATACTCAAAAGCTTGTTAGATGATAAGGAAAGCATATATTTTTCCAGAGAACGCCCCAAATTTGACTATTTATTTTAAGAGCATTTGATAATAACAAAAGAAAAAAAGAAAGAAAAATGCTATAATTACTAAAGCTATGACTATTCTTATTTCAAAATAAGTATTTTTTTGTTGCAGTAAACAAACAAAATAAGAATAAATATTTTAAAAATCTTCAAAAATAAAATACTTTGTAACAAGAAATTAAAAAATAATTTTGTAGTTGAAACAAATTATAAAATACATTTAATTTATTTATAAAAATAAAACAATCGGTGTTAACGGTCTAGATGCTGAACCATCATAAAAAAAAAGAAGAAAACAAAATTTCCCAGTGATAAAAATCGGCTCGATGCTGAAAGGAATTCATAAAACAATTGTGATTCAACACAAAACTTTAACATATTCACGAATAACTACTTTTTCCCCCATTTCATTGGTAAGTCAATTGCAGTCCTAAATAAAAAATATTCTATTTAGAAACAATATTTCAACCTTATTAAGTATATGTACAAGAATGAAATCTTTGGATATTTTATATACAATTAACAAAATAATAATAATGATGATTATAATAAATTTTTGAAAAAAGGTAAAAATGATGTATGTCACAATAACAAGTTTTAAATATAGTAGTATGGTAATAAATTAAAAAAATATTATAATAACAATCACAACTTTTATAACATTAAAAAAAATTAAATATCCTAAAAACTATTAATAATACTTATCACGTAACAATATAAATTAAGAAGAGTCAGTGGCGATATCAGCTTACGTATTCACCAGGTTTACAAGCTGATGATCATAGACCACTTGCAGTCTTTCAAAAATATTTAAAAATTTACTTCATCTGGTGAAAGACAAAAAAAAAAAAAAAAAAAAAAAAAAAAAAAAAAAAAAAAAGTATAAAAAAACTCTTACAATTCAATATTAATCCAATATTGAAATTGTATCATATCTTACAATCAATGGATGTCCATAGCCAATGCTCTTCAATAGATTAGTATATATGTTAAATGTAATTTATGCAAAAAGAAAGAAAGACCAAACATTACTTCAATTAACCATTAAAGTATGAGACTCCATAGGAGCAGCTGAATCATATAATGTATCAGTATCTTGGGTAGGTTCTCCTTGCAGTTGACATTGATTGGAAAGAGTACCAGCTCCACAATCGCAAAAAAACCTGGAATTTAAAGGGTAAATTGATTGCCATTTCTTGGAAAACATGTTTTTATTTGAATGGAAAGAGGCATTGGGGATTCTTAGAGGAGCTGGTTCGAATTCAGCCTAGAGTTGTCTCGCCACCCATACTAGTAGTAGTATCCAGTAGTACCCATACTAGTAGTATGGCGAGCTATCCACACATGGGGATTTAGTGGCCCCTGAGGAGGTGGCATAAAGGCCCACGAAACATCTAGGGCGTGCCAAAAATAAAATAGTGCATAAAATGGAGTACTATTATTTCGACCTGTGCCATATTTATAAAAAAAAATATATATATATATATAAATTTACCATGGTTTAGTTCCATAGATGGATAGGAAGAAAATAAGGCCTATTTAACTGAAGGCAAAAACTATACAATGAAAACATAATTTTGATTTATATTCAGTCATAATTATATGTATGCATATAAGCACAAACTTGTGTTTTTAGCCTTTCAGGCACCAGTATATTGGTGGTGGGCATGCAGGTCTGAGCGGACAATACTCTAATGCATGTCTAAGAGGAGTTATATTGGTACTATCCGAGACTTGGCTTACCGATGCTGTGGATTATTTAGAAATTCTCTCACTGTTTAACATTTACCGCAATGATAGATTTGTGGAATTGACTGGGAAACTAAGAGGGATTCTTATCGCGGTTCATCCATATTCTAAATGCCTCTATGACAAGAAAAACATGTTTCAAGAGCTCGGATTTTCCTTGAAACTTCCTCGGCAAAATTAATTTTCAGCAATGTCTATTCTTCGCCAAATTCATCTATTGAGCATTATGAACTCTTCTTATGCAAAGTTATTATTTTTGTTTAAGCATGAAGTAATGCTAAATATATTATTTGTGGTAATTTTAATTTAAAAAGCTTCTCAGATTATAATCTGGGAGAAAATTGCAAGGGATGCTCCAATCTAAATATTATGAAGGCTTTACATGATGAGATGCAAGGCCTTGCACTTCAGCAACATAATACAATTGGAAATTGTGATGGTCAATTATTAAATCTTTATTTCTCCTCCAATGGTAATCTTTAACACTCGGTGCGGGTGTCCTTCCAGGACACTAGTGACCTTACCCGCATACGGGTGTCCTTTTGGAAGGACACTCCTCCATTACTTTTACCTTTAGATTCAAAAGGCTCATAAATGGAGGGGATTTACTTTTACAGATTCAGGTAAAGACAGTTGCTTTCAGTATTGTTTGGGCTTTCCAGCAGTGTTGTCCGTTTTCAAATCGGCTGACTGGAAGAGTTTTTATGAATTTCTAAACTTTTTCTTCGATAAATTGTTTATAAGTAAGTACAATTTATTATATAATGGATATTTACTTCCTGATTTAATATATTTAAATACCATCCACATATTTTTTGTATCGTTCCTTTAGTAACGTCAACAAACACGTCGATTTGTACCACTTCCGGATACAAATAATTAAAACTTTGTGTGGACCTAGACCCTTACCATTCTTCCGTCAACTGGTCCGATTTACATGAATCTTAACCATTATGCCACTCAGCATCCACCAGTTGGTAACCCTCCGCGAAGAAAGCAACTTAGATGTAAGAGTTACCACAAAAAAACCACCTGATACTGCCCTGACCGTGAAGAGTGTCCTGGAGTTTGTCAGCAGAAAGAGTGTTTTTTGGCATTTCACGGAAAAGAAGGCTTCCCAATAATTTAGGGCTAGCTGCTATTCTAAATAGATGTAAACAGTTTTTGTTTTTCTAAAATAATTAGGTTAGTTTTTTAAATATTTTATTTATTATTTTTTTTTTTACCGGCGCATCGACAAATCTGGGCCAATAGCGCCGACATCCAGGGTGCAGTGAGGAATTTTCTTAATGGGCCCTGAGATGAGCAAAATGAGAAAATTCCTGCCGCCAGTGGGGATCGAACCCACCATCTCTCGCTTATGAATCTAAGGCGCTAGCCACTAGATCATGGGATACCCCAATAATTTGTTATTGAGACTGGGGAAAAAAAAAACCGAAAGGTGGTCAAGATAGATTTTACAGCCCCCTTTTACTACGGTTAGTTACTCTCATAGTTAGCCGTTGTGGTAATACAAAGTCATCGTTAGGCCTGTGGGAGGGGGAGGGGGTGTAAGTCGGTAAGGATGAAAGAAGGCCTTACCGACTTACACCCCCTCCCCCAGGCCTAACTATGACTTTGTATCACCACAACGGCTAACTATTTCAATCTCATTATTATAGAATGTAAGTAAGTTCAACCCAAGGTGAAAATTATTTTCACAAGAGCAAGAACTATCATTCTTATCAGATAATTTGATTTTTCTACGCATATATTCCAAGAAAAAAAGTTGTAATAATTGATCTCATACCAATGTAAATTAGCTGATTCTCACAGATTTGAAATAACAACTAAAATAATTATATTTGCAAATGGTGTTCAACATTAATCTTAAAATAATTGAAAATGTCCAAAAAATAATATTTGAACCAATAATTATATATGATCGGTAATTATTATTTGCTATTCTAATAAAAATTGTCAAAAATTATTGAGTTTTCTTTTAAAATAAATAAACAATAGGTGTAGGTATAGCGGGTTTAAATAAACTGACTAATGCACGTCTATTGATACTAGCCCGCAAAGCGGGTGGAATCCCTCGTGTACGGGCTGTCCCTCCTGAAGGACACTGCCGAAAATGCAATTCCGGTTAGTTTTATTTGTTGCATTAGTATTAAACTCATCAGACATGATTAAAAAAAATATATATCCATGAAAAATTCAAACGAAAAATGCACCCGTAACTGAGGTATTCCCAAGAAATGATACCCACACCGAAAGTGTTAAGTATCCTCTGCTACTGAAGCACTTCTGTACATAAGAGATACCATCCTCCAGTTTAAATCCAAATATCAGTTGATATGAAAAATGGAGTTTTATATGTATTATGGACATAAAATGAAGCCTCACCTATCATGCCTGATGAATTCTACTTCATGTCCAGCATGGCAAGTTTTAATGCAGTTAACACAAATAGCATTTCTATCTGTGGTGTTACATGTTTGGCACCTGTAAAAATCGTGCATTGGGAATGAAGTGTAGCTAGAAATTTTATAAAGACATTGCCCATTTCTTACAGCTTTTTCCACAGCATCTTGATTACTAAATATTTTATTGCCTTAAATAAAAGAAAAAAAAAATAAGTTACACACAGATTATAAAAATAAGTAAAATTAAAAAATAATTTACTACAATTATATAAAAATGAATTGTATACATACAATGCACGATAGGACTAACACCACTGGCTAAACAGAGACCTCCAAATCTATTATTGAATATTTGGTTACTTTCAAGCGTAGCTGTTGCATTATTCGTTATCTCTATCCCAGCAGCCAAGCCATCAAATATTCTATTATGTCTTAAAACTGGATGGCTCTGAGTAGAGATCAAAACACCGGCCTGAGCATTACGGAATATATCATTTTCTTCAAGAACTCCTGTTAACATAAACACACATAATTGTATAATAGGTTTGATAGAATATATCCTATAATTAAAAAAATATTAACTGTCAGAACAAACACATTAAAAATCAAAAATGACAGAAATATAAACTGTTACATTTAATTATATAAGCAGAAATGAAACAATAGAAATATAATGAAGAACGTTAAAATGAATTTTAAAACATATAAATTTCACCATGTGGAAAAAACATAAGTTTTTGAAATTTGAATAGTAAAATACATATTTTTACACTAAATTATTTAAGATATTTCAAGGTTATTTTTATTTATTTATTTAAATTTTAATGTCTATTATTATTAACTAAGAATTTTAGGAAAGGTTATCTATAGGCTACCACCTCCTTCTAGCCAGGATATGGCTGATGTCTTTTCTTTTTTTATAAAGAAAAGCCACCACCCCACAGTGGGAATCGAACCCACGACCCTTGGCACGGAGCGCTAAGTGCCCATGTCTTAACACTTACAGCCACCAGGTCTCCATGGTTATTTCTAACAAGGAAAATATAACAGGTGAAAAACAATGAATTATTCACTAATGTCAATGATACTCATATTTTAACTGCATATTAAAAGAGTAAATAGATACATGAAAAATTTCATACTGAAGATGTTGTTTTAATACATAGTTGATACATATATAATAAATTTGTGATTAATAAATGCAGATGGGGGGGGGAGTAAATGGGCGGGCTAAAGGGTTGCCGGAGTGGACGTGGGGGTACGGGCGCTCTGCTAAGCTGTAGTGCCCTATTCCACTGCTTAGCATCTTCAAGAAGCATACCTGATTCCTGTCAAGCCTACTGCTGACCTCCCTGTGGTACCTGGAATCAGCCTTCTAGAAAACCCTTAAGGATGGCGAGCAGCTGAGGTAGGGATCCGCAATGAGGCAGGGACACCTCCCCTATTGAGTGGATCCTCTCCTTCAGGAGAAACTGTGCCAGTCTGCCGGCTCAGGTGGCAGCCCCATCAGCAGACTTAGTGATGAGGGTTAGGGGTCTGACTTACCCCAAATCGCTCAAACAACAATTCCCTACAAGTTCTAAAACGGAAAAAGCCGGACTCCTCTTGATGGGGGGCAGGACCCTCTGAGAGACCTTAGCATGAAAACGGAATACACGAAACTTCTAAAAAAACAACCCTTACCCCTATCGAGTGCAGTAAGGTAAAGAGTGAAAATCAGATTCTTAGCATTGAATCCATAGGTTAATTCAGAGCCAAGAATTTGATAACGATTGTCTTAGACAACAAGCCTCTGCTTCTTGCTTTACTTTGGAGCCCTATGTAACACCCTCAAAGTAACCCGAGAAGAAGAAGCAAAGAAAAGGGAGAAAACGACTGCTCAATGAATTAAGTCCACACATAAGTAAATTAACTAAATTTATTGTACTGAGTAGGACAGACGGACAAACTTTTGCAAAAGTTTCTCATCAAAAAGGGTAATAGTTCAAAACTTTGGAACAGTCTTAGGCATTAGCAAAATGTCAGACTGCTCTTAATTGATCGAGGCATCTAGCAAGGTGCAGAGTGACAAAATAATTAAAGCAGCATCTCTGAGTGAATTTAGTGTCAAAGCAGAACTGGATAAAACATTGAACACATCCAGAGGTATGATAACATGCTCTGATTTTGAGCATTGCACTGATGATGAAATTTTAGAGGGTCTACAAGATTGGGTTTCATAGACGTTCGCAGATTCTTCCGTAAGGAAAAAATATGTGAATGGGATAGAGGAAGCAACCCAATTAACTGGAACCGTGATGCTCATGTTTGATCGACCTGAAATCCCTTCTTTTGTTCAGACTGCCTTCTGTAACATCAGTTTGCGACCACACATTCCATTCCACCTCATAAGCAGTGCTATAAATGTCAAAAATTTTGACAGTTTTGAGTGATCTTCACCATTCCGACCATTTAACTATATTGGTTAACCTTCCAGCAGTCGCGGCCACTGTTGGAACAAGGGCAGTCAAGCGACACACTTAGTGTGACATCGTGTTTATTTTGTGTTATTATGTTTTAAACATCTATTTATTAATGTTTTTTCTTTACTATTACATTTTTTATTGTAGTTAAGTCATTATTGTAGACAGATATATAAATGGATAATCTCATTTTATCTTTTAAAACATATTTATTGCATATAATTTTTTTTATTTAAAAAAAAAATTACTTTACAATAAGACTGAAAATTTTAATGTTTATAAATATTAATGTCTGGAACACACTTTAACACGTTCAGGCCCAGTGTCGTGGCATATGCATCAGAGAGATAGCTTGGTTTTCTTTCACTCCCGCTACTCATGACGTATTCCCGGTTAGGTTTGCGGGTCTGGTATCGTGTGATACTGAATCCTCCCGAAAACTTCCTTCAGCAGGCCTGCTATCGTGGCGTATTTGACATTTTACAAAATTGTAATTAATCCACTAAAAGTACATCATTTTAAATGTTTCTTCACTTATTTTTTTTTTTTTTATATGCTTGCCGAAATAACTATACAAAAAGAAGACTTGGGCCCTGATGGAAATTTTTTTGAAGCCATCGGTCTTGAAAGTGTTAAAAATGTTTTAACATTAAAAGATATTTAAATAAAAGTTGAAATATACATGGAAATTAAATGCTAAGAATGTAATTCTTACGATCTATTCAGACAAATCAGTGTCCTGTCCACTGACACCCTGTCAATGCATTTAATGCAAACTGGTTCACATGTTATTTATAAGTAAATTTATTACATGAATTACACGTTATTGTGGTGATTATGTATTTTTGTTATTCACACACATGACATCGCCCTTTCTTTTTCTTCGGAGGCGGTTCTTTCATTGTTGCTTCTTGACTCGTTGAGAATTTTCTTAACAAAAATTGTTTTGTAATAGAAGGAGATGACAGACAAAACAATGTCTGCGATTGTTTTGCTCTGGACTGCAAATGTCCATTCATGAGCTGAAATGCAAGATTCTTAACGAAGTTGCGCGGAGCGGCATGCATCAACAAGCTGTTCAAACGGTTGGCAAGCTAGAATTGAGGAATGCGTGATAGGACAGCACACCACTCGACACAGTAGGCGTGTCAGGGTTTTCCCTTGGCATACCTGAGGTCTCTGGGCCGTAGGGTTTCCCAGGAATTATTTGCTAGGGACTGCTGGAGTGTTAATCAAGCGAGGAGATACAACAAATTAAGAGCACCAACAAAATGGAATATAAAGCAGGCAAATTGGGAAACATTTCGAGAATTGTGTATTGTACCTCCATCGTGCAACTCTGCACACGAAACACTACAAATGCTATTGATGTTAATTAATGATGAAGCAGAAAAATTGATCCCTTATACCTCATCTCTTACAAGAAAAATACCAAAGCCAATTTGATATCAGTTTAAAAGGCTAGGGCATTTGAGCGTCGAATACAACTCAAAAAGAAAAGAGAATCCTGGGCTGCTTATATTAGCACAGAAACTATATACACGCCTCAGTCCGAAGTCTGGATTTTGAGCAATTTCTGGAAGGACGACTAAAAATCAAAACCCTATTTCAATGAATTCAGGTGTTTACATTGGCGATCCAAAAGGGGCCACTAATGTCTTTTGTGATCATTACTGTACCTCATTTAGTCAGTCAGCTTATAAAGAACAATTCATAGTCATTAAAGATAATGGGGAGCATTTTCCTCTAGACTTCGGACCAGTAGACGACATTACAAATGATTATAATATCCTTTTCCCTATGGAAGAAATAAATAGGGTACTCAAGGATCGATCTAAGAAAACATGATCTGGTTATGACGGGATGCCCTACAAAAAACTAAACAATCACCCTGACAAAGGTAAAAGAAGAATGCTTGAGTTATATAATCAGCTCTGGATCAAAGGAGAATACCTCATTGCTTGGAAGGAATCCATTATTATGCCAATCTTGAAACCAAGTAAAAACACCATGGATCCTGGAAGCTACAGACTCATATCATTTCTTTGTTGTATGGGAAAGCTCTGGGAGGCTATGGTGAATTACCGGTTGATTCACGAATTGGAGACATTTAATTTATTATCAAAATTCTAAGCAGGATTTAGAAGGGGATTTTCCACTCAAGATCAAATCGGAGACACATTATCATTCTTAAAGGTACAGGAAACCGGAATCCGCCAAGAATCCTCAGTGTAACCCTGTTTCTTGTCACAATCAATGGCATAGCTGACAATATAGGGGCAGAAATTGGACTATCTCTCCATGCTGACGATCTTGCTCTTTTTAAGACACATCCAGCTGATGATAGTAAGCCTGTAAATTACAGCAAGCAATCAATACGGTTAATGGCATTGCAATTAGGTGAGGATTCACATTCTCTTCTGAAAAAAACTGTGTCAATTCATTTCTCCAGGCTTCAGAGACCACACAACCGACCAAAGATTACATTGGGTGATTGTGAGGTACAATTAAAAAATGCTCATAAGTTTCTTGGCCTCATAATGGAAGCACAGTTCAGGTGGAGACATCACATCAATTATATTATAAAAATATGCGAGTCATCCCTAACTGTACTAAAAACATTGTCAAGATTGCAATGGGGTAGCTGAAAAAGTCATCTTGTTACAAATGTGTGACGCACTAATAAGGTCCAGAGTTGATTATGGGTGTGCCATATATAGATCATCGCAAAAATCGTGGCTCCGCCAGCTAGACAGGCAGTACAATACAGGGCTGAGAGTTGCGATTCCACTCCGGACATCTCTCACCAGAACATAGACAAAACTTAATAATGCCAACATACCTATCAACTTTATGGACAAAAAGGAATCACTTCCTAAGAGAAGTTATTACAGTATCAGATATGTACCAACAGAAGCGTTCTACCACCCAACCCTTAGTTGTGAGAGCAGATGAAATAATACACTCTTATGGGGGGACCTGGGGGAACCTAAAGGAAATTCGGCACCCAGCTGTAAGTACAAGGGTTCTCCCAGATCTCCACATAGAACTCACATTGGCTCGTCTGAGCAAGCAGGATACTTCTCCATCGGTGTACAGGTCTTTGTTACTTAAGAGAATGCTAATGTATAAGGAACACATTAAGATGGTTCTAAATCAGATAATCGGACGGGCGTGGCATATTGAAAAGCCATGACAAGCATCTCTCGACCTCCTTCATCATCATACAATCGTCTAGAATTAACAGAAATGTTAATTCTATGTGCAGACTTAAACAGTTCGCTTGCATCGTTAAATCACAAATTCATCAGAGATCCATTATTATAAAAAATCTTTCAGTTAATACATAATATAAATATTAGAGAAAATAAATTGTCATTACTCTGGGTGCCAGGAAATTCTAACATTGAAGGCAACGAAAGGGCAGATGACTTAGCAAAGCAAGTCAAGCTGCTTTGCTTTGATGAGGGTCGATTTGGCCGTTCCGTTGGATTTGAATGACTTCAAAGAATTATTAAAAAGAAGGTGGAAATGAAATGGCAAGCTAAGTATAATGACAAAGACCTTTTTTGAAAAACATAGAGGTTTATGTAATGAACAAGAGCCCTGCTTATTATGTTATGACATGACTTAGAATTGGCTATACCATGCTGGGATAATGTAATTTTTGCACATATTTATCATCTTTTGCATTATTGCATCAACATTAAGAGAAGGTTTGTATATATCGTGTAACTGTATTTATTGTGTGACTTTATTTATAATCTGAGACAATGATCGCATGTGTATGATTAATGTAAATAGAAATTTAGATTAGATTTAGGTTAAGATGTATTTTTAGGTCCAACATATGTTGAAAATGGAACTAACTTCTGTATACTAACCACTAAAAACAAAATACTACTATATAAAGCATGTATTAGACCAGTACTGACTTATGGATGCCCTGGTTGGAGCTCCACTTAAAACACTAATTATAAAAAACTCCAAGTAATACAAAATAATCGCATTGGAATTGCCCTAAACCTCTCCTATTGCACCAGAATCAAAATACTGCACAAAAATACTAACTTACCTCTTCTTAAAACTAATATCCACAGGCTAACTTCAAAATTCATTAGAGCTTGTAGATTTAAAACTACTGCACTAATTTAAAAAAATAGGGAACAATGACAAATCCAGAACCCGTAGATACGTAAGCAAAAGGATTAAACACATCTTACTGAAATAAACACAATAGACAACATCCTTCCAATAACGACTAACACAGAATGGATTAAGACATGAGGAAGTACCTACCCATTGTTATCATTTGAAAGTTTATATGATAGTGAGATGAATTCACATAACTTTTTCTCTCGCATTACAATCACAGTACAATAAATGTATTATATCTAAGTCCATTTCTCATAAATCACTTCTCTGTTATGTGGTCTAAAGGAACATTATATTGTAACTGAATTACAATAGTAATATTTGTATTTATTGAATGAAAAAATTAAAACTTCTGTACATAGATGCTTGTGTAAATATTTAGGGTAGATATAGATAATAGGTTTTGCATTAGCTCCGACATTTGTTTAAAAGGAGCTAATGTAGATATATAGTTTAAGTTCAAGGTTAAAACTAGCACAAAAAGAATTAACTCGAGGAGAATTCTTAAATGTAAATATAAACAAATATAACCACCCATTAAACAATACCAATTCAAGCTGAGGAGTGTTAATACATAATACATAAAATAAAATAAAAAATCAGTTTTTCTAACAAATAACATGTATATAACAAGGAAAATTGTTTCAGTAAATTACCTTTTCCACCATTAAATATACAAATACCACCATCCCTTCCATCAAATATTTTGTTCCTCTTTAATGTTGGATTGGAATCAGTTTTTATCCAAACTCCTGCCATGGCATTATCAAATATTTCATTTTGTTCAAGCAAACCAAGACCACCATTATAAACAAGTACTCCTCCATTCTGACCTCCCCATATTTTATTCCCACGTATAACGGGATTGCTACCAGTTCTGGAAAAAAAATAATAATTCTTTATGTATTACTAAAACAATATCGTTGTTAATTTTTTCCTTCCATGTGTCAAAAATAAATATTTTTTTCAATTTATTAATTCCTTTAGGACTTAATAAATTAGGAATTTATTAATTCCTTTATCATAAATTCATATTTTCAATATATTCTTTTAACATTTATGTTGTAATAATTTATTTATTCCCTATAGGACATTTTTCGCTAACATGAGGGATTCATTATGCATGTTCCTAATGCTCGATGAACAATTTTATACAAGAACACACTAATATTACAATATATTGTTATTCAAAGTGTTATTTTTTAAATAAATTAAATTTCAATAACAGAAACCCGAAAACATGACAGCATGACCCCCTCTTAAAAACAATAATAACACAATAATTGTTATAAGATTATATCAAATGGATAAAACATAGTAGACAATAAAATTTACAACTCATTAACTAGACACTGTAAAATGGGTACTAATAAAAGAAGATAATAAATTATAACCTTTAAAAATGCATATTTTTAATCATACAGTTGTAATTATCTAATTTTTAAAATATTTACAATAAATATTATTCTACATTATTAATGAGAGTAGGGGATACAGAAGATAGAGGAACTGCAGAAATCAGTTCGGACTGGACGTTGGAGGGTCAAGTGAATTCCAACTGCTTATATGAATGCTAGCATGATTTCTACCAAAAAGTAATTTAGATGGAAACATGTCTAGTGGTGACCTGAAGGTGATGTATTAGTAGTGGCACAATGTACGTCACAAAAGCCCTATTTAAGTTCAAATAATAAAAGTCCGACTCGCAGGAACTGCATCATCTTAGCACGGTTCTGTTCTTATCCCTAGTCTAATTTGGAAAGATTAAAATAGAAGCAGTTATTATTTTGGTTCCACCAGTCTTGAAAGGTCTTGATTTACGATCTTACCTGGATGGGTCGACTAACACTAGAAACGGTCCCGCTAGTTACAAGGTCTTGGAATCTTGGAAATCAATATTTCTAACAATAAATTGTTTTTGTTATTTTACTTAACCTGTTTTATTGTCAAATACATTATCCAACTATAAGCAATTAAAAAATAACAAGGAATAAAACAGACAAAAAGAACCGTTCGAATAAACGAAATCAATTACTTTAAAGTTTTAAGCACTTATTTCTCCGATTGACATCGCCTAGTTAAAACTTTTGTCACAACCTTCTTTGTTGAGCATTTAGTAAGCTTTCTAATAGTAACCTTCTGTTTACCAAGATTCTTAACCGTTTTCGAGATATTAATGAAAGTATACGAAGTTCCCAAACCCTTTCATTATTTCTAGCAACAGAAAATTGGTCTCATTTTACCTATCCTGTTCTACACACAAATACATTTTCCTAACATAAGAAATTACAAAAATAAAAATCAATAAAAAACTAAGGGAAAGAGACAAAAAATACAAAAAGAACGACAAAAACCCGTTCATAAGAACTAAACAGACGTATTTGAAGTTTTAAGCACTTATTTCTTCGATTGACATCACCTAATCAAAAATTGTTTCAGAATCTTTTTTGTAGAGAATTTATAAAGCTTTCAAATAGTTTTTATTCACTTACCACGATTTCCCAACCGTGTTCGAGATACTAATGAAAGTGTGCTAATGGCCTCGGCAGCAGATGCAGACAAATAAAAAAAAAAAAAAATTAATGAAAGTATACGAAGTTCCCAAACTTTTCATGTCTGTTCATAAAATATTTTATTCTAACCCTTCCTTAACTCCAAACTTGACCAAAATTTCAACATATTAGTTTTAATGAAAGTAGAACATGCAGAAAATGTTTCATCTGAATCCCGTGATTCTAAGTAACCAAACCAAAAACGGTATTCAAAAACTATTTTCCCAATTTTCTCGAAAACGGTTAAAGCTATCGCCTTGAAAATGGCTTCATTCGTTTTCCTAGCCCAAGAAGCTTATGAACTCAAAAACGTAAGCGTTACGATTTTTTTGCGCAAATTTCGCCGCGAACGCCATCTTCCAGTGGGCGGATTTTGCTGGTTAACGAACTTGACCTTTCAAATTGGACGACGGATTTTTGTACCAAATTTCATCAAAATCGGACCATTAGGGAAGCCAGAAATGAGCGAACAGACAAATATATATATAGATATATATATACAAATTTGAACTACCGTTATTTTCGGTCTAGGGTTCTGAAACGCGAAATTTTCTAGTCGGCACTTCCGGATTGTTTCATGAGATCAACCTTATAATCGGGGTTCCTCCCTATGAAGGGAGGGAGGAACCGCGCTAAAATAATTTATTCAAATAACAGCTGACTCACAGCTACTGTTATTTGAGTAAATGGACTACTTTTTATCCACAATTTGAATATACTTAAATTATGGATAAAAAATATATTTATTTTGCAATAATTGTTGTAGAAATAATATCCTAAAAACTTTCCCATATATACAAAAACTTAATTTCCTATATACACTTCTCATAGGTATTGTGTTTAAGTTCTCAAGGAAATGAGGAAAATGCTCTTTCTCTATGGCAATAATAATGATGCGTCTACTTGAATAAAAAAGAAACATTTTAAAAGTTTGATGTATTGTGTAATGGACAAAGTACAGAAAAAGTCATGAGTTGTTTGGAAATTAATAAAATGAATGAAAACAAAAAAAAAAGTTTGAAAACATGAAGGCTTACTTAATTTCCTTTACTCAAAAGAAAAATGGATGTCTTGATAGAGTGGTATACTTTTGATTCAAAAAAAAAAAAAAAAAAAAAAAAACATATTCAATATGTATTCAGACAAATTATTAGTAGAATTTTAAATTAATATCTAAAATAATAAATTGCAGTAACTTTAAATCCCCCCAAAAAACTAATGTCGAAAAAAAGACGCCAAGTTCCAGGCCCCTCCTAAAAACAATTTGACTATGAAAGTAATGATATCATAGAATAGAGCCAAGTATAAGGCAATTAATACCTTATCAAGAACCTAATAATGCCCTCTCATTTATTTGTGCAATTCCAACTTGGCCAATTTTCATTAAATGATGGCCACTATAACAATTGAATTTATTATAAAATGTCTGGCATTTAAAGATTCAGGCCCTTAGGGTAACAATTCAGGATTATTATAAACTCTTGGATTTTGAGCCAATGACCCTAGTGGTTGAAGTGCCTGATATAAAAAAAAAAGTCCGTCTTGCAGGAACTGCATCATCTTAGCGCGGTTCCGTTCATATCCCTAGTCTAATTTGGAAAGATTAAAATAGAAGCAGTTATTGTTTTGGTTCCACCAGTCTTTTTTTTTTTTAATTAATTATTATAATGGTGTGTCAACCCTTAAGGTCACTAACGCCATTCCTGTGAGTAGTAAAGTCTTGAAAGGTCATGATTTACAATCTTACCTGGATGGGTCGGCTAACACTAGAAACGGTCCCGCTAGTTACAAGGTCTTGGAATCTTGGAAATCAATATTTCTAACAATAAATTGTTTTTGTTATTTTACTTAACCAGTTTTATTGTCAAATACATTATCCAACTATAAGCAATTAAAAAATAACAAGAAATAAAACAGACAAAAAGAACCATTGGAATAAACGAAATCAATTAATTTAAAGCTTTAAGCACTTTTTTCTCCGATTGACATCGCCTAATTAAAACTTTCTTCAGAACCTTTTTTGTAGAGCATTTAGTAAGCTTCCGAATGGTAATCTTCCGCTTCACAAGATTGTCAACGGTTTTCGAGATACTAACGAAATTATACAAAGTTACCAAAACTTTTTTTGTCTGTTAATAAAATATTTTATTCTAACCCTTCCTTTACTCTAAACGTAACAAAAATTTCAACATATTAGTGTTGATGAAACTCGAACAAGCAGAAAATGTTTCAACTGTATCCCATAATTCTAACTACCAAAATCAAAGACAAAGAACCCTCCCTAGGAAGGACGCTAGGCAGTTGAAAAGCTATATATCTTGGAAATCCATATCTCTAACATTAAATTGTTTTTCTTATTTTTCTTAACCTGTTTTATTTTCAAATACATTACCCAACAATAAGCAATTAAAAAATAACAAGGAATAAAAAACAGACAAAAAGAACAGTTCGAATAAGCGAAATCAATTACTTTAAAGTTTTAAGCTCTTATTTCTCCGATTGACATCGCCTAATCAAAACTTTCATTAGAACCTTTTTTTTAGAGCATTTAATAAGCTTTCTAATGGTATTCTTCCGTTTACCAAGATTCTCAACCTTTTTCGAGATATTAAGGAAAGTAAACAAAGTTACTAAAACTTTTTATGTCTGTTAATAAAATATTTTATTCTAACCCTTCCTTAACTCCAAACGTAACCAAAATTTCAACATATTAGTTTTGATGAAAGTAGAACATGCAGAAAATGTTTCAACTGAATCCCATGATTCTAAGTAACCAAACCAAAAACGGTATTCAAAAAATATTTTTCCAATTTTCTCGAAAACGGTTAAAGGTATCGCCTTGAAAATGGTTTCATTCGTTTTCCTAGCCCAGGAATCATATAAAACGAGTACTTAGAAGCTTATGAACTCAAAAACGTAAGCGTTATGTTTTTTTTTTGCGCGAATTTCGCCCCAAACGCCATCTTCCAGTAGGCGGATTTTGCTGGTTAACGAACTTGACCTTTCAAATTGGACGACGGATTTTTGTACCAAATTTCATCACAATCGGACCATTAGGGAAGCCAGAAATGAGCGAACAGACAAATATATATATATATATATATATATATATATATATATATATATATATATATATATATATATATACAAATTTGAACCACCGTTATTTTCGGTCTCTAGGGGTTCTGAAACGCGAAATTTTCTAGTCGGCACTTTCGGATTGTTTCATTGTATCAACCTTATAAGCGGGGTTCCTGCCTATGGGGGAGGGAGGAACCGCGCTAAAAAAAAACAAAAACTTTTTGATGACTTAAAACATTTGGATTTGCAGGTACTTTATGTAAGTTAAAGCAGCCAAAGCCCTATGTAAGTTAACGAAAACTGGCCAAGTTGGAATTTCATAAATAAGTGGAGGGTATTATTAGGTTCTTGATGTATGTAATGTATTAAGAGCCTAGAACTTGGCCCAATACTATATCATAACTTTCATAGTCAAATTGTTTTTAGGAGGGGTCTGGAACTTGCCCTCTTTCTTTCCGTTAGTTTTTTGGGGATATACTGTTTGTAAGTAAATTTTGAACTGGTGCCGTCGATGTTTGGCTTGAGGAGGATGACGCGGGGACGTGAATTATGTTTTATTATTCTATCTACTCTTTATTGAGTTGGTATTTTTTTTTAACTTTATAATGCCATCTAGTCTGATCATTATTTGGAAATTCCCTTGTGTCCTTGTCAGACACTTATTATTTTGTAGTCTAACTTGCATAGGTAAATAATAGAAATGTACACAAGAATTTTAAGATGCATCTACATGTTTCTCAAACATCAAATATAGGTTCTTCTTACCAAGATGATTCATTTGATACCCCACACGATGGATTTTGGAAGGAATGATGGGTTTCCGAAGGAACTAAAAGTACAAAATGGGCACCCCCTCCCCCTGGGAGCTAAGTCAAACACAAATTTTCAAGATTTTTCAATTTTTGCCTTTAATAACACCCTAATCATCCTGCATAATTTCAAGTCTCAAGCTTCTCTAGGGTTTCTCGGGAAGTGCCTAATAATTTTGATGAGCTAGTCGTATAAATTCTGATTTTCCATCGCCTATATCTCTGAAACTATTCAATGTAGAATAATGAAAATTTCCAATTTTACTCATATTTATTAGTATAATACCAGTCTAAAATTTCATAAGTTTATTTTCAACTGGTTCAAAGTTATGAGAGGGTAAAAATCGGCTCTAATACTTTGTGCAATATACACAGAGTGTGCATACACACTACCGTCCACCTAGATTGCTTTGTTATTTGTAATTAAGAAACAATTATTACCTTATTTGGACTCCAGAATATAAATGATTAAATATATCATTGTCTTCCAATTTTCCATGTCCATTATCATAAAAGTAAACTCCAACTTGTTTGCCAGAATGAATTCTATTTCGACGAAGCACAGGTGTTGAGCCAGTCGTAATCCAAACACCAGCTAATGTGTTTGCATATACTTCATTTTCTTCAATTAATCCCTGGCCTTTCTCATGTACATAAATACCACCATGTTGACCATGATGAATTTTGTTATGTCTTACAATAGGATCACTATTCGTGCGTATTTGTATTCCAGCTAATGCATTTCCTGTAAAAAAAAAAAAAAAAAAAAAAAAAAAAAAAAAAATGGTGTGTACATGAAATGGGTTTACATTTATTTAAGACAAAGTATAATTGTACTAAATTTAAACAGAAAGTCAGTTGATGCTTAAACAAAATTATTTATATTTTCTTTTGATGAATATTTTTCTTTATTCGATTCGGTTTCCAAAACTTAAGTTTATGATGATCTCTTATTTTCTTTAACCTGGGTGTATATATTATCTAGATTAGTACCTGCATTATTCAGCAATAAGTATTTCTAAATATTCCATAGATCTCCTCACTAATTGCTCATCTGATTATTAAAATTGAATTTTTAAAAAACAAAATAACTGTGAGTTGTTCATTCTGGGACCATTTATGTTTCCCAAATTATCACATGAAAGGACAAACTAACCACAAATCATGGAGGGCCATGAAAAATGATATACAACAATTAAGAGGATCCGTCTGATTTCTTCCCTTGTCAATTATCGTTTTGCGAATGCTTTAGGTTTAACTTCTGTTCTTGGTTCATGGATGTTTCCATGAGTAAGTGACCAGAAAAATACCCGAAGTTGTTCAATATGACTGAACATTACAGAAGTTTAAAGGAAAAACAATTGGAGAAAACTTCACGCCTATCACGGAAATAATATAACAGACAATGGTAGTCTATTACAATCACTTATCTTCTCCAATATTAGTGTAATAGTTCCCAGCGCTTCTTACAATTACATTATATAAAATGTTTAACTTGTTTTTTTTTAAATTATAAACAATTAAAAAAGTAACTAATGGTGATCGCATTAAATAAATTGATGATCTATAAAACCTGACTGTAATTAGATGAAAGTTTCTTCTTGGTTTGACTGCTGATAATATAATTAATTACATTTGGCTATAAGGTTTATAATGATCTGATTATTTATTATCACTGACAAGGGGAGTATACAGTGGTGGAGTCACAACGGTGTATACTCCCCTTGTGAGTTATAAGTCAGTGCTGAATCAGGTTATAATTGTATATTAGTTAACCCTATTTCCATTAGATAGAGCCACTCAGCACAAACTGGTTCATTAGCATAGCCTAACGTTAGTTTATGTTAAAGCGATGTGATTGTAAAGAAAAGAAGTGTAGTGCTTTCGTCGGCCTCTGCTTCAAATCAAGAATGTAGAACTTCTTGCTTATCAAGTTATATATATATGAATATTGTCTTTATACAATATTTTTGTATTTTTGTTGTTCACTTTTTTTTAGGGGACGGGGGTGGCTGGTCTTGTTAAACATTTAGTTTCAACTCTCACACATCACCCTGACATAATATAAATGATAATGCTTCAAACCCACCATAAATATTATTATGTTCAATAAGGCCTCTTCCTTCACCAAAAATATAAACACCTCCCTGCTGGCCATTGTAAATTTCATTACGGCGAATAGTAGGATTACTATTTGATGTAATCCATACACCAGCAAAATTATTGGAGTGGATCCTATTGTCGATGAATTGTCCTAAACCATTTTCATGAACATAGATTCCTCCTGTCTGTCCATGATGAATCTCACATTGGACAACCGTAGGGTTAGCTCCAGCCTTTACTTCAAATCCCGCAATCCTGTTGTTATGTATATCATTTGCTTCGAAAAACCCCTGAAAATAAAACAATATGTTAGTAGCCCATATTAGATCGAACAATAAAAACTCCAAGTGTGTAATAAAACATTTCGTGAGCAACTATCTTACAAATGACTATTTTAAAGGATGTTCTTATATTACAATGTTCATATTGTTAAATTGAAATGGAAGCACAAAAAATTGTTCAAGTGCATTTTTCCAGCAACATGAAGTAATAAACTAGGTACTTTGTGAATTTGTACTTTCTGACTTACAAGTCCATTGTCGAAGGTGAAAATTCCAACATCTCGGCCATGGTGTATGTGGTTTCTTCTCATGATTGGATTAGCAAAATTTTTCACCCATATGCCAGCAAGTGCATTTCTACATATTTCATTGTCCTCATACGTGCCATGAGCGTAATCAGTTACATACAAACCAACATTTTCACAATCACTAATGTCACAATGTTTGATTGTTGGGGAAGCTCCAGCACCACTAACACATACAGCAGCCCCAACTATAAAAGAGACAAAAATGTTATTAATATTTAACAACAAATATTTCAAATTTCTACAGAAGAATACGAAAACTTAAGTAAACGTTGAGTTATATGTTAGGTTTATAAAAATACAAACTGATTTAGGAAGATCTGAATTATCAAAAAAGATTATGAACACTTACAATAGTTCGAGGAAATAAAAATATCTTTTTTTAATAATTTAACTACCCTTTATGAATTACTCAGTTTTGGAGAAGAGCTATTGACAGGATACCACCCTTCTAGCCCAGGGGATTTTTTTTTTTTTAAGAAAAGGTCCAACAACCCAATGGGAATTCGAACACCCAACCCAGAGTTTAATCACAGCCATCATGCCTAAATAAAAATATAAAACACTTTCAAAATAAACTGGTCTTATAAGCATTATTTCAAGGCTACTGATAATTCATTGAGAGGAGATCGTTGACCGTTGATGATGCAAGGTAGGGATTGTCAGGGTTCGGTCACTGCTTCTTAATAAAACTACATTTTATTGTGATAATAAAACTACATTTTATTGTGATAATAAAACTACATTTTATTGTGATAATAAAACTACATTTTATTGTGATAATAAAACTACATTTTATTGTGATAATAAAACTACATTTTATTGTGATAATAAAACTACATTTTATTGTGATAATAAAACTACATTTTATTTATTTATTTTTTTTTAATTTTTTTACGGCGCATCTACATCTAGGTCATTAGCGCCGACATCCAGGGTGCAGCGAGGAATTTTACCAGCGAGCCGTGGGATGATAAAATTCCTGCCGGAGGTTGGGAATCGAACCCACCATCTCCTGCTTATGACTACATTTTATTAATTTCTTTTTGCAATAAATTGTACGATAATTTCTCTAACATTTAAATGTACATGCTTTATAAATTTTTGGCGTTAATGGTCTCAGAGGTTGACACGCCTTAAAAATAAAAATAATCAAAATATATATTTTATATTTTACAAATTCTTTACAAGTATGCACAATTTCCTGGTACTCTGTCCATTTTATTTCCATGATTTATCCTCCAACTACCAACCCCATTCAATAGAAGAGGGTGTCCTTACATCGTTTGCTTGTCCCAAAATATGTCCAGCACGGAAAGTACTCGGTAGATGATGTTGCAGTACATCCTTTATTGGTGGTAGATTTCAAGAGAGCATGAGCCCTTTTGCATGAGCAGCATGCTGTTTTTGTCATAAACAGTTCTTAAATCGTCGAGACTTTGGCTGTTAATTGTTCAGCAGTACAGCAATACTACAAATTTGTCTTATATATTTAAAATATTATCAGGAATGTATGTTTGCGGCTTTGATATGACTGAAAATGCAGCACTGGCTTCTTTAAAGAGAGTCCATTTCTTCCAACATTACTTTTGACTTTCCTGAGAAACCAGAAATACTGTCAGAGCCTGTGAAAGCATAGAATCCTAGTAATTAATTGGCTTTTCGATGGATGCCGCATGAAAGAGAATAAATTTATAATTCTTGTCTGTTCCAAATGCACCTCAATTATTTCCAGTCTTTTTTCGTATGCTGAAAGAAGTATGGAGTTGCTAAAACTAATACTCGTACATCTATATCTACGAGCGAATATGAATATTACTCAAACCGTTTTCTACCACGTTCTTAATGTGAAATATTATCCTTGAATCTGTTTCCTAATGACCAGAACTAGTCACTCCAATCATAGAAATCACAGCACATACATTTCTTCAAATTTATCACCTGAAGTAGTTATAAGTTGTATTTTCTTATGTAATTCTTTGACAATGAGCCAAGTAGAGAAAATAGCTCTTCATTGTTATTTGAATTTCTTAAAAATTCCTTCCAATTTGTGGGTATTTTGACATGAGGTAGAACTTGTATCCTGGTTCCTGTTCCTCTCTCCTGTCTAATTTCACATTTAATGCTTAGAGTAATGTATCTATCCCAAATCAAATAACTTCTACAGCAGCCAAAACTCTCAATGTCGCTAAATATCTGAGGTTGAAATATATTAATGTAATAATCATTAGATGTCTTTGAAGACTGATGAAGTTTTAGAATATTGTTGCACCACCATAAATTACAGCACCACAGCTTCCTGGGAAGATCTCACTCTTTTCAACATTTTTTTCTATAATATGATGTACATCACTTTTATGGCAGGGTAGAAATTCTCCATTACTGGAAAACGCTGGCGGAAAAGGCTGGTTTTTGTGTTGGTCGTAAAGGTGAAGTGTGGATTGTAGGCAAAATAAATTCCTACTTAGTTCTGACAAGCTTTGATAATCTATTTTTGTAGTTTTTTTTTTATCAAGAAACTATCTTAAAAACTGATTGAGAAATAGTTGAATCCTTTAATTGTTTCTCCATTAATTTGACCAATTCCTCGAAAAGTAAATCCTCACATATTTCACCGATACAGCTTTTATCAACTTGTCGTTCAACTTGTGACACATTACTTCTAGACTTGTTGTATATTACTGCTAGATATTTTGCATGGTACTTAGCTTCCAATGAAGTCATGTCACCATGCTTAATTTTCCAATCAGAGTACTGTTTTCCGTTTTGTCAGTGCACTTTTTAGCCTTAGGTTCTACATTCAGGGTAGACAGGATAAATTGCTGATCCATATCAGTTCCAAAATCATTGAAAAACCACGCATCTGTTGAAGTTGTTAATCGATTTGAATGACAATGAGTTGTTGGAAATCCTGCAGAAAGTTTAAGTTTGTTGGATCATTCAAACATTGTAGAATTGTATTTTAATGCACACTTAGCACTTTTAACAGAATTATTTTCTATCCCACAAGGGTCTTGATCAAATTATTTTATATTAATACCCATGTTATTATGAAATTCAGGACAGATCAGAATGACTTCATCATTATTACTTTTCTTTTAGTAAAGGGTGCAAATTTTCCAACCAATACTTTTTGACTTTCCTTCAACCCAGACACCCTCTGATACTAATTGAAGCCGCTTTGCCATATTCTATATTTAACCTTTATTAACTCAATTCTAAAATAAAAAATACAAAAAAAAAAAAAAAAAAAAGAAAAAAATCAGACCAACGTTCATTGTATAAAAAATGAGATACATAAATTGAGATATGCTTTATTTCCAAATGTAAGATACTTAAGACTATTTTTAACACGAAAAAGGAACTTATTGACCTAGAAAACATACAAATTGACACCACGCATAATTCTGTGCGATGAGTAGTAAAAAAGTTTCCCTGCACAACGCCATTTTGAATTTCAGCCGCCATTTTGAATCCAGAAGATTTTTTGAGATGCCTCCCCTTCCTAAATTAATTGTATTATCATAAACTAAATTTCTGCCAAAGGAAACCTTCTTATCACAATTTGCAGTTTTCGGACACCTAGCACCCGGACTATTAGGGGAAAGGATTTGGTGAGGGGGGGGGGAGGGTAAGTAAAGTACCCTCCCCATGTTCCCTGACGATATACCTTAAAAAATACATTGACGAACTCTTCCTCATAAATCATCCTAATAAGATAACAAATACTAATAGCTTTTAACTTTTACCACCCCCGGTTAATATTCACCATCGAGACCAAAACAAACAACTCCCTTCCTTTTCTTGACATACTTCACATAAGAAATACTGACGGCTCTATATCCACTGATTGGTATACCAAACCCACCTATTCTGGACGACTTCTCCATTACCTTTCCTTATACTCTAAACACCAAATCCTCAATACTGCCAGTAACCTAATTAATCGAGCCCTCTCCCTACCAGACACCAAATTTCACCCCGCCAGCAAATCCAGACTCCTCGATATTCTTAAAGCCAATGGATATCCTACCAACATCATCACCCATCTCATAAATTCTTTTAATAACCCCAAACCTCTCCCCACTACCCAAGACAATATAGTCCCTCAATTCAGAGGCCTACCATATATCCCAAACCTGACCGAAAAAATCCAAAAATCCCTAAGCGATACATTCCCCACTCTAAAACTAGGACTATCGACACAGAACAAACTAAAAAACTTATATACAACTCTAAAAGACCCTATCCCACAAAAAGACAGGACCAATGTAGTCTACAAAATCCCCTGCATCACACCGAACTGCAATAGTGTGAACATTGGACAGACTAAAAACCCAGTAAGAAAACGAATCAACAATCACAAAAACGATGTAAGGAATAAAGACAGCTTTACCTAGACATGCCATCACAGACGGACATGACTTTGTTTTTGACCAATACTCCATCCTCTCCACTGAATCCAACGAAGATAAACACCTCCATTCCGAATCAATTTTTATCCACCTAGAAAATAACCCAGTAAATGACAAAATTGATAAAGAAGTCATTTCCTCTACCTACTCCAACATCTTCCATTTATTAAAACTCCATCCTAATACCCTATACCGCCTGCAATATAGCCCTTCATACCTGCCTCCCTTCCATTAACACAAAATTTTATGACACCTTACTTTACAACACCGCTTTCACCGCTCTTTCTTTTATCTCCAATGTACTCTGTTCATTGGGTGGTCCAAAACAACCCCCCCCCCCTCACCAACTCCTTTCCCCTTAGTTTCCTTGTATCAAGTCAGAAATGATCCCACAACTGTGAGGTATAGTTCTCAACCTTCCCATCAGTAAGCCCATCTTGTATTCTTATATCTGTTCTCCTAATAATCTAAGCACTACTATAGCACATTGTTGTTCTAGCTGTACATTATGTTTTTTTTTCATATATGTTTGTATGTATATGTGTATTTATGTGGGCATATATATATATATATATATATATATATATATATATATATATATATATATATGTAGGTATATATAGATAGATATGTGTACATATTAGTATTAAATATGTCCTACTTGTTTTTACAGCCCTGATGAAGGCTTGAAGTTCAAGCCGACACGTCGGCACAATAAAACCATTTTCATGATAAAATGTAGTTTTATTAAGAAGCAGTGACCGAACCCCGACAATCCCTACCTGGCTACTGATAATATTTTTTATTTAAATTTACATTTTGTCAAAGCTCTGTTTAAATATAAACAAACCTGCATGTCATATGATATCATTCAATGCAAATGCTAATGTTTGTCAACTCATAGATATAAAATAAAAATTCTCTACATAAAGTAAGTGTACGTTATAATTTTTAAAAGAAAATTAATTGAATGATAAATTCATATATATATATATATATATATATATATATATATATATATATATATATATATATTGCGTACATACATAAATTTTATATTTTAATGGATAGATAAGAAAAAATAATCTAGATAAAACCTTACCAACTGATGTGCTCCTTATAATGCAATGATCTATTGTGGGACTACAATTCTCTCCAACTTCAAGACAGTAATGCTTATGATGAGGAATAGTAGAAGCAACATCAGGAGAAAATTTTAAAGTTAAATGACCAGCATAGGCGGACTTAGCACCTTCAACAAACATCATGGTAGATTCTGACTGCCTGTCCAGAATAACTGATTCTGCTACATTGCCCGGTGCAGCTCCTGAGAAAGCAAATAAAATGAATAAATTTAACATCTTAAAATATATTTTAAGTAATCTATTTTTCTATTATTTTATTGTAATTATTCATAATACTATTAGCCTCAAATATAATAGAGCACTATTTTATTGGATATTTTTATATATGTTTTTTTGAGTCAGTATCTCTCCCTAGTTGTGTAATGGTTAATGTTTGTGATAATTTGCTGCTCCATCATCTTTAACACGCAAGCATACATCTCCTTCTTTTTATTCAGTGTGGCCTGCATCACTGTATGCTACACAAAAAAAAACTGCGGGAGAGTAATCTTAGCATAACCATTTATACAGAAAATACTTAACTGGAAGAGGCTAAGAAATGGAAAAAGTTTCATAAGGCAAAGGTAATGGAAATTAGACTGAGTGAGTGTGGAGGGTTAAAGTGGATAAGAACTAAGTGAGTAGCAATGACTAGTGTGTTGAAAGTCTGAAGGAAGAAGAATAGATAGTGAGAAGCTGAAGGCACGACTTTGATTTAAGAAAGGTAGATTGCTACATGAGGTTTTGGTATATTATGTATTTCGTAGGAAGAGGCGATGTATTCTTCCTCATTTTTTTTAGTGACTAACAAGGGGAGTATACAGTGGAGGGGTCACCAATCTGGACCATTTTTTTCTGGTGATTCTACATCGAAAAATAGTTGACACGTGTTCTAGTGTTCTGTCAAATGCGCCTTGAGAGCCGAGAAATAAAATAAAATAGGTTGAAAGAGCTTTATTTTTTATATCGAGTTTAGAAAATGATATCGACATGATTATTTCACTAATTCATTTGTTTTACAGAGTAAATTAAAGGAAAAATATAATCGTTAAACAATAATTTATATTTCGTCAAATAAATTCAAAAATATGCTTACATTTTCAAGTAAACTAGTATTATACATTTTGTTACACCAAAAATAATAGCAGATTTAAAAACAGCACCCCAAGAAACCCTAATGTGGTAAATATCATTGAAAACAAAAAATAATGATTTTTCACAGTCTGAAAGAGACTAAAAATTTGTAAGCAAAAAAGTAACGTGACGTTTTGAAATTCAACATCTCCCCTTCAGATAATCCGATTTTTATATCATTGAAATCTTTCAAAAGAAGAAAGACTTCTTTTTCAAACCATATAAATAACTATTGTATCATCTCAAAAGGTACTTGCAAAAAATGGTTCTCAAAATAAAAAGTAAAATGTAAACTTTTTTTCCATTAGAGCCTTTATCGACCCTCCAAGTTTGGTTTGAATCGGGTAAATATTCTTGGAAATATGGTTTGGAAACTTTAACAAAATTTTAAGGGTCCCTCAGCGAAATTTAAATACTTTTTTTGTTTTCTTTTTTTTTTTGTTTTACGGCGCATCGATAAATCTGGGGCCATAGTGCCGACATCCAGGGTGCAGTGAGGAATTTTCTCAACGAAAAGCCCTGAGATGAGAAAATTCCTGTCGCCTGTGGGGATCGAACCCACCATCTCCCGCTTAGGAGTCTAAGGTGCTAGCCACTAGATCACGAGAGACCCCTTTATATTTTTGTAATATTCCCAAAATTTGAACTGAGATGTTTTTCTATGAGCTAAAAACGAATCTGACATCCGTTTTTAAATCATTTTTTTTTTTTTTTATAATGGATAACTTTTTAAATGTAGGTATGTGGAATATTTTGGCAGAATAATGACTTCTATAGAGTAGAGTATGTAAAAGATTTTTTTATTTAAATATTGATCAAAAAGTAAAAAAAACAATTTCTGAATGCTATTGCTTAATATTTTTGTTACTGAATGTTATATGATAACTAATTTGAAGCAGGAGTGGGATTAGATAACGAACAAATGAGTATTTGATAATGCAAAATACGTACCTACGTTATATTCTCAAACTTTACAAATATTATATACATATATCATAAGAACCACGTTAAATATAAAAAAGGAAAATGTTTTAACAAGTTTCAGCTTAACAAGGCGTAACAATGGAAAAATTATAATTCAAATATTTTTTTAAAAACCTGAATTAATTATTCGATTGGGCTTCATGGCCAATATTAAAACATTTTAGGCAGTAACCCTGATTCCCTACACACTCTGCACAAAGCGTATACACATTTTTAAGTTTTTTATCGGGTGGGTACGGGACACTGGTGTCCCGTTTGCCAATTTTGTTCTTTAGTGTACGTTAGGGGACATATGTGTCCCGTGCTTTCTAATAATTTGTTTTATTTCTCTGCATCTATTGGACTATGAGTTTTTCTGTTTTTTTTTAGAAGTTACATCCATCATAAGTTAAGCGAGTTGTGCTATTTTGCCTGCCGTACATCGGTGGAACCAAGTATGGGACATATATGCCCGTAATGAAGCCAACATGTTAACTGATACTAATGAAGCATAAATTGCAATTATTTTGAAACAAAAGTTTTTAAATCTGATTGGACCAGTTGCAATAAAACAGCAGATTTAAAAAATAATGAGGTTTTATTCATAACATTATAAAAATTTGATGAATCATCATTCATAAATTTTAATAACGACAGACTTTATACCCCTTGTATACTCGATTATGCAGTCTTTATTAGAGTGGCATTGATCAAATTTACATATATGTGTATAAATCCCCTTGGACGAAAAAAAAAGACTCCTGAATTGTTCAATTAGTTTGCACAAGCCAAAGATGTCTATTACTTTTACATTTAAAAAAGAGTACATATATAACTTTATGTTCTAAAGTTACTTACATTAAAATAAGGATTGTTTTTGAAAAATCTATTAAAAATAAATACAATTAGTATTTTTTGTAATCTGAAATACAGCCAATATGAAACCAAAAATATCTAACAGTAATTGAATATCTCATACATTACCAATGAGAGCAACATCAGAATCTATAACCAAAAATTCTCCTCTGTATGTGCCAGCATGTAGGAAAACAATGGCTGTAGAGCCTGCAGTCTGATTTTCATCAGCATGGTCTAATGCAGATTGCACAGTATCAAAGTGTGCAATACTCCTCCCTTTGGCTTTATATCGAGCTCCTTGGCCAGGCCTTACATGAATTCCCCTATATAATTGACGAAAGCTTTCTTTCCAAGGATTTGGGAAATCACAATCATTGCAAGGTATGAACTCAAATTTACAAGGCTCTGGGTTGAATAAAGGCATATCATATTCAAATACACTGTGATAAAGACGTTTCCTGAAAATAAAATTTATATTAGTCTATTTAGAAAACAAGAAAAATACTGCATTTATTACAGATTTTAAATATAAATTAACAATTAAAATTGTAAACCACTATTAAAGAAAATCTCAAAATGAATCACTTACCAGAGTCCATTGTCATTTGATATAGTTTGAAATCGTTTACACACTTGAGACAATCGACAAAGATCCTTTTCCAATAAATAACTAAATATAGTTAAGAGAACTTCATCAGGTAATTCATATTGCAAATAATGAGCAGCAGGTGGTGCAAACACTAGAAATTAAATAAATATAGATAAAAAGAAAAATGAAAGATTACTGACAAATGATTTAATTTGATAAAATGTTATTACTCTACTCTATATGGCATCTTATGTTTATGTATGAATGTGTTCATATGTATAGGTGTGTGCATATACATATAGATAGACCTAAGAAGGATAATTTAGACAATTAAACTTCTTTCTTTTTTTATCGTAAACAATAAGGAAAAATATTTAAACTTACAATCATTGGCTACAGAGCAGCTACGACGAGGCCTTTTTCGAAGGTTAGGCATAGAAGAACAAATCTCAGAATGAGAAGGTGATTTTCTACGAAGATCATAAGGAGGATTATGCTGCACTTGTGGGGTGACCGATGGAGCATTGTTTACACTGTTTCCAGGTGAGTATGTTTCTAGGGGGGAAAATGAATATTATATTTCTATATAAAATAATAAATAAATACAAATATGCCACAAAATATAAGACAAAGGCCATTTCCAATTATTTACTGTAATTACCTCAATACGAAACCTAAAATGAAGATAAGTAACAAGGAAATAAATGTGCATACATAAATACTCGGAAAAAATGTTTTGTTTTATGTGCCATTTATAATGCAAATTAGTGAAGGAGGGTTTAGGAGAATGGTAATCTCTCTCTTTATGAGTTGAGAGTATAGAGCTGGATTCCAGGGCTTAAACCATTCATTTAATCTTGAATTTGTAGCTGCAACTTGGTTCAGGATTACTTACCATTCCAAGTCCCACTAGAGGTAAGATAAATCAAAAATAATTATCATTGTAGATCAAGTTTAAAATTTTATTTTTATATTTTAAGAAAATTTTCTCAAATCATCAGAAGTTTTGAGCAAATTAAACACACCCGGAAATATAAAAACAAACATTAAATTACTATTTTAATATTTTTTCTTAAAGAATGTTTTAACCCAAAATTTAGTTTCTTACCCGGAGTAATTATTATGAATTTAATTAATTGAATACAGCAAAATCATGTAGTTGAGTAGGGGGTTCAAGTTGAAATTTCTTTAATTCAAAATTAAATTGTTTTCCAGTTTCATAACATATAGCAGAAACAGAAGGAACTCACATCGGTTGGAGTACACTGTGTGAGCACTTTCGAAAAAACAAAAACATCAACATAGGCTTGAGATTCAGTACCGTCTCAAAACTCTGTTGGGATAGTATCAACTCTAGTTTTGGTATCAAGATATATATTTTCATGGTCAAGTAAGTTGTTTCCGTGAGTGGGAGATGCTACTTGTCACTGTGATACCCGGATGTTTAGGGAATTTGTTTATGTCTACTGTGTAGAATGGTTATGTATAGTAAATATCTTTATTATGTATCTATGTGTACATACATAGATTTTATAATAAATGACACGTGGTGTACTTAGTATAATATTGACTTGTATTTCTGACCATTTGGCACTAGAAATCAGTTGCACTTCTGTAATTTCATCAACATAAATATTGCCTTCATGAAGTTTCAGCTTATTCTCCCTCCCCCTCCCCCACTTAGTAATAAATGTTGACTCCTAATGTAGTATAAGTCTCTTGCTAGACAATGTTTTGATATAAACATTTTGCTACAACCTATAGTTTATTATATTTTTTTTTACAGTAAAGATATCTTACTTTTTGGCCGAAAAAAAAGTTGATGTTCTATTACTCCGACAAAATAAATTGCCAGAAACTTAACTTTGCGGAATTTGCTATATGTATTTTTCTCTTGTGGTACGGTAATAGCAGTTTTTGACCCTTTATTTTAATTGGTGGGGACATAAAGTTGTTTATCATTCAAATTTTGTAGATATTTCACTAATAAAATTGCAGTCGAATATTTTCATTAAATTATAGTTGATATAGAAGATCCAATGACAGGAAGATAATTTTAATTAATTTTATTAATAAATCTCCTTCGCCGAGTCCTCTCCTTATCCCATGCATCCTTGCTAAACACGCCATTACGCAAAAACACTCTTTTAACTTCGATGACACGAAAATTCTTTCTACAGAACGAAACAAAAAAAGATCTCTGAATGTGTACACATAAACCTAAACAAAAACAATATAAACTACAAAACTGACAAACAAGGTATTTCTCCTATGTACGCTAATATTTTTCAAAAACTCCCGACCTCCCACCTAGTATTTTCCCATGCCCCTTGTGTATCCATCCATTAACAACTTTCTCTCCTTTCCTGTCATAAAATGTCATAAACAGGCCTTTGATCCCTACCGACCTCCCACCACCTGGTTTGTTTCCGTTTCATTTACCCTAGTAGATTCCTTTTTTCTTAGACACTTCCACATTGGTTACTTAACTGTCACCATTGGTCTTCCTCTGCCTCCAGGCATTTCCATAGGTATGTAGTATCTTATTTGTTTTTTATAATTAATTTATGTTACTATAAGCACCTATATACTTATATAAACTTCAATATAATAGCCTTTTTTCTTCTTTTTTTGTTATGTTTTTTTTTTATTTTCATTCTAAGAATTTTAGACCAAATTGTTCTTTTGTAATAAGTTAAGTGTATTTATAGTTCTATTACTTATCTCAATTATAAACTTTTTTTTTTTTGCATTAATTTCTGTTTTTCTTGTCATTTTAGCTGACGAAGGCTACCAATGAGTAGCCGAAACGTCCAAAATATAGATTTTTTTTTAACAAAAATCATATTGAGGTTTCTTTAGCCGAATCCCAACCATTCCATCTTTACTTGTTAATTTTATTGATAGGCTCTGTAGAAAAACAAGATATTTGTTTGAAAAAAAAATTATATAATAATCAATACTTAGTAATATTTATCTAAAGGAAGAGCCACTATCATTGCATGTTTTGAACCAAAAAGTTTAATTATCTTCTGCCTTAAGTCATAGTGAAAATTGTCACAGACGTTTCCCTTATTTCACAAAAAGTTATTAGAAATGCATAATAGCATACCTTAGTAGCAATAAAATTCAAATAATAAAACTCTGGGACTTACATGTACAGTGCAATTAGAAAATGGTATAGCAGATTTGAATGCTTATCTGGTTATTATATTTTATTTTGAACCTTTAAAGAGTCCAATTATCCAGATCTAAACTGATGCTTTTATTAAAATATAGAGCACATTGAAATGAGAAATCAATAAGAAAACTGGTTTGATTCCCATATAATTTAAAAACAAAGGAAACGACTAAATGTTTTGCTCAGCCATTTATTTATTACATTTGGATATTGTTCAACTTAAAGGCTTTTATTGTACTACCCTATCTCCAGAAGCGCATGAAAAGCGAAATTTGGTATTGCATTGCACAAATGTAATTAAAATAAAACACAAAATTAATAGGTTAAAAACATACGGATTTTACTCACACAGATATGTCTACAGGTAGATATAAAATTACAAAACGAAATATTTGATTGTATTAAGTTGATAAAAACTGTTGTAAGTCATTTAACTGAAAGGCTTTCACAGTGTAAACGTATCTCCAAAAGCCTATTAAAAGGATACAGCATTATTCTTTATAGACATTAATATTGGCATTTAAAATCAAAACATCCAGAGCTTCTGGCATAAGTCAGTAATAAGGATAATGGAACAATGTATTTAAATGTTTTAAGTTGACTTTCTGTTTGCATATCGTTCAAAAGATGGCAATGTTAAGGGCAGGAAATGTATTATGGCTTCTTTTTAAATTAAATAACTTAACCTGTTTGAATACTTAATAATTCAACCAAAATTATAGGGTATTACCATGCCTACATAAAGTGTGGAGTTAAGTGTCAACAAATAACATCAAGAGATAGAACTACCTGGGCAGAAATATTGGCTAATTACATTAAATGAATACACACACACATGAGTAGAACTGTATTGTTTTCTGTCATATATATATATATATATATATATATATATATATATATATATATATATATGTGTGTGTCAGAAAACAATACAGTTCTACTCACAAATAAAAGGTTCTAATCAGCTTCTACAAGAAGAAGCTTTTTCCGAAACGCATCAACTTTTATTAGTGAGTATAACAAATTATTTTTGCCAGCTGTCAACAGTTATTTAAATTTGTCAATTCTGAGTCTGATTTAGTTTAGCCAGAATCTATGAATACTGACACGTACATGCACAAGTCCATATTAAAAATCTCGCAAAAAAAATAAACATAAAATTGGCTGCTTTTGACGAATTATTTAATATAATTTTAAGTATTAAAATCTCTAACCAAAAAAAATGTTCAGGTATATTACATTTTTAAATAACTGTTGGTTTCGTTTAGAACATCTTACAATCCTAGAAACAAACTAGAGATCTTTAGAGTGAAACATTTAATTGTGATCTTTCTTCGTTTAGCAGATATTGTAAACAGCGTACCAGTTTTTTTTTTGTTTTTTTTTTTTAAATGCATGTATGTAGTTGATATATAAAAATTACCCTATATTTAAATATAAAAAATTTAAACTCCGGTCATATTTATTGTCTTGAAGTGTGTAGATGTATTTATTTTTAAACATAAGTCTTTATAGACAGATCAAATTGTTTAGATCTTTCAATGAACTTTATAGTTTAAGAAAAATATTACTATCATAAGGAAGAACCTAATAAACAGGGAGCAGAAAATCAACTTAACATACAATGCTAATAGGAAAACAGTTATAATCGCAACACAAAGAAATACAAACTTGTAGTATTGATGTTTATTATGAAAATTTAACTTGAGAATTATCTATCTAAGGAATATGAACCTGGAAAAAATGATATTATTATATAAATGACATATATGATTTGTTGCAAAAACAAGTTGTCATTGACAAAAATAAGAGATGAAAGCCAAGATGTAGCATATAGCACCAGAGAACATATATATTAAATAATCAATAAAAGAATGCTAAGATGTAACACAAGATTGAAAAGTGCAGAAAATCTGATTCCTAATTACTTGACAAGCTGCTTTCATAAGTCAATAATAATAAGAAAATCCACAAAGTTTAGTAGAAACTTAAGCTTCAAAGTATTACAAATCCAAAATAAAATTATTGATGTATGGGGTAATCCACTTGTCAAACAATTTATATCAGATAATTACTTCATTTAACTATAATTTAAAAGAAATGTAACCAGGAAAGTCAATTGGAGGAACAATGTTTTATTCATGTAACAAAATTATTCAATTGTCACAGTTATAATACAAGTTTTATGAATGACAACTATGTTTTACTTCTTGAAGGATACAAGTATATACTTTGAAATTATCGAACGAAAATAAACGATGTTATGTTTACCAAAGAAATCGGTAGATATGAATGTGAATTTTAAAATAAACTCGAAATACAACCAAAGTAACATAGAAAAAGCAAGGTGAAGTGTAACACACGAAGTTTTTAAGTTTTTTTACGACATAATTTAGTAAATAAAGAAGAAACCTACGAAAAACAAAACGCGGAATGTCAGGAAATTGATGTAATACCTAATATTTAGTCAATAATTGTTTATAAATAAAACCGTTTTGGGCATAAGTATAAGATTAAAAGCTTACCTGGGTTATTTCTTGTCTGTAAAGAAGTTCTGGTCGTTCCTTTACGCCTGGACCTCCGCGGGTAATAGCGGGTTGTTCCATAAGACGCACTAGGCATATTTGAAACGTTCTCGTTGAAATATGGATGTTCGTTTATGTATTTATCCAGTAGTTTCTACACTAACAAAAATCACCGAGTAGCCATTACTGAAGGCGGAAGAAGCATCCCCCCTCAATATTCTTTCAATGACGTCACGATAACACATGAGAGCCAGAGGCCGCCATTTTGAAACTTCAATGGATTGGGATGCAACCTTAGAATGATCCAGACAGAATGACGTCCCACACTAAGCCAATAATCTGAAATGTAAAATTGTGCACGATAGAGAGGAAAATTGGTAATGTATAGAATTTGCAGCCAACTTAGTAATCTTAAAATGAGACGTCTGAAAACAAATTGAAAACCTAAATAAAACTTCTGATGAGACAGTTTAGCATCAAGATCCAGTAGAAAAAATAAATAAATACATTGCACGGAAGAAAGATGCAACAATATATGATAAAATCATGAGAGTCCCGAAATATCCTCTTTATAAATTTACAAAAATAAAGTACAACGAAAGCCAAAAAATTAGACAAATCCAAGAGAAAGCGTATAGATGCCAAACTACTATCTCTATAAAAAATAAAAAAATAAAAAAAATTATAAGATTTTGTATGAAACCGGAATGTCTCTTTGAATCCAACAAAAAAAAGTCCGTCTCCCAGGACTGCATCATCTTAGCGCGGTTCCGTTCATATCCCTAGTCTAATTTGCAAAGATTAAAATAGAAGCAGTTATTTTTTTGGTTCCACCAGTCTTTTTTTTTAAATTAATTATTATAATGGCGTGTCAACCCTTAAGGTCACTAATGCCATTCCTGTGAGTAGTAAAGTCTTGAAAGGTCATGATTTACAATCTTACCTGGAAGGGTCCGCTACACTAGAAACAGACCCGCTAGTGACAAGGTCTTGGAATCTTGGAAATCTATATTTCTAACAATAAATTGTTTTTGTTATTTTACTTAACCAGTTTTATTGTCAAATACATTATCCAACTATAAGCAATTAAAAAATAACAAGAAATAAAACAGACAAAAAGAACCATTGGAATAAACGAAATCAATTAATTTAAAGCTTTAAGCACTTTTTTCTCCGATTGACATCGCCTAATTAAAACTTTCTTCAGAACCTTTTTTGTAGAGCATTTAGTAAGCTTCCGAATGGTAATCTTCCGCTTCACAAGATTGTCAACGGTTTTCGAGATACTAACGAAATTATACAAAGTTACCAAAACTTTTTTTGTCTGTTAATAAAATATTTTATTCTAACCCTTCCTTTACTCTAAACGTAACAAAAATTTCAACATATTAGTGTTGATGAAACTCCAACATGCAGAAAATGTTTCAACTGTATCCCATAATACTAAGTACCAAAATCAAAGACAAAGAACCCTCCCTAGGAAGGACGCTAGGCAGTTGAAAAGCTATATATCTTGGAAATCCATATCTCTAACATTAAATTGTTTTTCTTATTTTTCTTAACCTGTTTTATTTTCAAATACATTATCCAACAATAAGCAATTAAAAAATAACAAGGAATAAAAAACAGACAAAAAGAACAGTTCGAATAAGCGAAATCAATTACTTTAAAGTTTTAAGCTCTTATTTCTCCGATTGACATCGCCTAATCAAAACTTTTATTAGAACCTTTTTTTTAGAGCATTTAATAAGCTTTCTAATGGTATTCTTCCGTTTACCAAGATTCTTAACCTTTTTCGAGATATTAAGGAAAGTAAACAAAGTTACTAAAACTTTTTATGTCTGTTAATAAAATATTTTATTCTAGCCCTTCCTTAACTCCAAACGTAACCAAAATTTCAACATATTAGTTTTGATGAAAGTAGAACATGCAAAAAATGTTTCAACTGAATCCCATGATTCTAAGTACCCAAACCAAAAACCGTATTCAAAAAATATTTTTCCAATTTTCTCGAAAACGGTTAAAGCTATCGCCTTGAAAATGGTTTCATTCGTTTTCCTAGCCCAGGAATCATATAAAACGAGTACTTAGAAGCTTATGAACTCAAAAACGTAAGCGGTACGATTTTTTTTGCGCGAATTTCGCCCCAAACGCCATCTTCCAGTAGGCGGATTTTGCTGGTTAACGTACTTGACCTTTCAAATTGGACGAAGGATTTTTGTACCAAATTTCATCAAAATTGGACCATTCGTCTTCTATCTAGAGAGCGAACAGACATATATATATATATATATATATATATATATATATATATATATATATATATATAAATAAATATATACATATATATATATATATATATATATACAAATTTGAACCACCGTTATTTTCGGTCTCTAGGGGTTCTGAAACGCGAAATTTTCTAGTCGGCACTTCCGGATTGTTTCATTGTATCAACCCTATAAGCGGGGTTCCTCCCTATGGGGGAGGGAGGAACCGCGCTAAAAAGAAAGAAAACATGGACTTTAAACAATCAATAAGAGAGCATAAGCCACAACATTGGAATAAAAGAGCGCAAGCGCATAAGAAAAATCTACAGCTCTGAAAATGAAACATAGGGTCTCAGGAAGAATCATTAAATCAAACAATCTACGAGCATCTAGAGTACTAATGACACTATCATACGAAAATTAATTACGCACCAATGGGTGGCATTTCCTCCATGATCCCATGTATGACATTTATAACGGACAATGAACAATTAGATATCTACTGACAGAGACGTACAATTACTAGACCGTTGGCCAAGTGTGTAAATGAATTTCTTCATTCACAAAGTGTCTCCTGGGGTAACCTGTTAGAGACTCGGCTTCCAGTCGTAGCTCCATGGGACCTCCAAGATATAAACATGGATCTCTCAATTACACGGCTCAGTAAATCCAACACCGCATCCACAATATAAGAGGGAATATATAATGAAATTGTTGAGAAATTCCTAGATCACCTAATAATTTTGCAGACGTCTCGAAAACGATCACAAATACTGGATGTGGAATGTTTATTGACGGCGAGAGAAACCTTGCCACTCCCTTGAATCCACATAGCAACATTTTTAGGGCAGAATTACAAGCTGTATGAAAAGCTCCGTGAGCATTAAGGAGCACTCGATACAATAATATTGGTGTGTACAGACTCACATAGTTCCCTCCTTGCACTCCGAAATATATTTACGAGGGACTCACATCAACAAGAAGTTTTCAATGTATTGGCTGACTTGTACTCTAAAGGAAAAACCGTCGGATGCCAGGGCATACAGGCATTGAGGGCAAAGACAAAGCGGATGAATGGGCATGGTATGCTGCTGAAAATGGCAGCTGATCCTGCTTCTCCTCTTCATACAAAAGATGTGAAGAGTTACTTGAAACGCACAGTAAATAATAAATGGCAGGAGGATTTTAATAATAAAGCCCAGGGCCGCCACATCTCCGAGCCGGACCCAGGGCCAGATCACGGGCCCCCACTTCTCAGAGCCGGGCCCCCACCTTCTCAGAGCCAGACTGAAAATTCTAGTACTTTGCTATAGGACTTTCGACATTTTGAAATTATTTTCATCTTGAGTTTTGGGCGAAATGAGAATAAAAGCCGACAATCGGTGCAGCAAAGGTTACTTTTGGTACTTGTAGTTTTA
This sequence comes from Gonocerus acuteangulatus, assembly GCA_946811695.1. Lineage (NCBI taxonomy): Eukaryota > Metazoa > Arthropoda > Insecta > Hemiptera > Coreidae > Gonocerus > Gonocerus acuteangulatus. The sequence goes on along the minus strand of OX328132.1, from coordinate 97,895,302 downwards.
TTACGACTCCTAATGAAATATACTATTGTGGGACTGCACTTGTTTTGCCGGTTATGTACATTAAAAAAATTATAGATCCTATTCTAATAAATATAGACTATGCCCGTCTATATTTCCACCACTTATTACCACTTTCTTTTTACAAGCTCATAACTTATACATTTTTTCCCAATTAGCGAGGCCCGGCCCGGGCCCGGGACAACTGTACCCGGCTGCCCCCCCCCCCCATGTGGCGGCCCTGATAAAGCCCTATTTATTTTTCGAGAGCTCTGCAGTGGTCAATAGCCCTATAAGTAATGTGAAAGACACGAGGACATAATTGTAATCCGTTTGAGAATCGGACCCACACGTCTTACACATGGGTACCATCTCGCTGGTCGGTGCCGAAAGTATTGATAGCGATCTGAGGCCCTCCTTGATGTAATGCACATCCTGGAGGTGCTCCAGGAAGCAATGCAGTGGTAGCATTTGCCAAATAGAAGTTTTCTGCCAAGTGTAAGTGAAATCTGAGAATATTAAAAATTCGTGTACACATAGGTACTTTGTTAATTTATGTGTTCTACCGGAGTGAATGTAATTGAATGAATGTGTGCTTTTCTCCGAGTAAGAATATTTATTATTTTCGTTTTTTTGTCTTTTATAAAGTTGCATTTGTAAATATCAGTCGTTAAGGTTTAGCTAGTTTTAATGGTTGTTCTAGTATATTTTGAAATAGGATACAAACAAGTTTTGTAAATATGTTCATAACATAGTATAAGTTAATTCTAGATTTAAGTACTTCTAGTGCAATGATTGTTAATTTGGTAAATGTGAAGACGCGGGGTCTCCACACCGATAGTTTTGTTAATTTTTATTTCGGAGAAAGAAAGCAGATGGTTCTAATGGTCCATTCCAATATTGAGTTTTTTTTTCTTTTTTCTTTAAGGCGCATTAAGGAATTTTCTCAACGAGCCGTGAGATGAGCAAATTCCTGCCGCAGGTGGGAATCGAACCCCCCAACTCCCGCATGAGAATCTAAGGCGTTAGCCACTAGACCACGGGGAGAACCCATAGATAATCATTAAACGCAAACTTATTGTTCTGATTGAAAATGTAACATCTCTCATTTAAAACTAACACATATTAAAATGTGATACATTTCCAAAAAATAATTTAGGTTGATTTTGGCAATAATGTTTAATTTGAAAGAACTTCCATTATGGATAAGGACTGGTTATAAATGTTTCGTTTTAAACTATTTATACTACGCTCACCATAGTGCTTTAACTTAAAATTGTGTAAAACCAAACAAAATTTTTTTAAATTTATTTATGACCACCCCGCAAGGAAGGCAAGTCGCTCTAAAAACCAAACAACAAAATATCAAATAACAAGTGTGAGAGATGCGGGGCCTACTTCTATGAGCTGCTTACAAATAGATAACCTTTTGTTTTCAGCTGTTCTTGAATTCTGAGTAGTGATGTTCGCGCGCATTGTACCTCCCCTTCAAATATGGTACTTTTCTTTCAAATTTATTGTATGGGTCCGGTTGAAAGGTTAACTTTATATGCTGTTAAAATAGCCCTAATTCCATTAATCTCCAAACTAATTTCGAATCCTTGCCTGACCGGGCACTTTTTAAAAATCAAGATTTTAAATTGAAATTTAACTCAAGGCGAATTCTGATCCATAAAATCATTCAGTGCTTTAATAAGTTGTTTTCTCTTGAGAGAATAAATATAATAAGCCGGTATGAAGATTATTGCTTATTTATAAAAATGAATATAAATAAATTTGTATTCATAAGTGTTATTAATATTCACAACAAAACAAGCAAATTAAAAACAATTTAGATTAAAATCTATGAATATAAATGTATTCACATTACAATTTGTGAATTAATATTTATTCAGAAAATAATGCACAAAATGAGTTAATAATTTTTTTGTATTAACGATAAGGTGATATTAGGAAGGATATTAAAGGTGAGTGATACTAGGAAGGATATAGAAGATAGTGATATTAGGAAGAAGGTTGAAGGTGGTATTAGGAAATATATTGAAGGTGGCACTAGGAATATATAAGGATATGGAAGTTAGCATTAAGATGGATATAGAAGGTTGTATAAAGAAGGATACAGAAGGTGGTATTAGGAAGGATATTAAAGGTGATATTAGGAGGGTTTAGAAGGTCGTATTAGGAAAAAATATATTTCATTCTTTATCCTTCCTAATACCACATTCAATATCCTTCTCAATGCTACCTTCTATAACCTTACTAATCCACTCACCTTTTATATGCTTCCTAATATCACCTTATCGTTAATACACAAAAATTCATAAATTATTTTGTGAATAAATTTATATTCACAAAGTATAATGTGAATTCATTTGTATTTATAGATTTTAATGCAGTTTGTTTTGTGCTAATATTCACAGTTTTTGTGAATATTTACAATTTTTCCTGTGAATTTATTGGTATTTAAGGAAACCTAATTTTTTTGTGCAGTAGCTCTATAGAATTCCTCATCAAACCAGGAGTTTCTGGGTTCTCATTTGTACAGTCCTTGGGCGCCTCTGCACTATTTGTCATTGCTCTGCAGATTGCATCCAAATAATCAATCATCCATACTGAGTCCCGAGGCAGGTATTTGTCTCAGTTGGGACTCAAGGCTTGATCGGTACTGCTTTGAGAACTCATCCTTTAGCTTTGCAACATTAAACCTTTTGTCCTTTTCTGATCTGTGCCTCTTCACCTAGGTAATGTGATCCCTAAGGTACCCCACTACTAGGTTATGGTCAGAGTCCATATTAGCTCCACGATATGTATGCACATTAATTAGGATTGATTAGTTTCTTGAAGATAAGGAAGTGATCCATTTTATTTACCGTCAGGGGATCTCCATGTTATCTTTGCGTGAAAAGAACGTTCTTATTGTACACAACTGCTAAAACACAAATAAGTCCATCAGAAGGCCCAAACTATACAAAAGGACTGGGTGGCTGAGGGAAACTCCCGTTTAATATGCTCTAACTGCATTTTCATGAACTCTGGTGGATACAAAAGAGTGACAAGTTAATAAAAATTACTGCTAGATATCGCAAAAAACTGTCACAATGGTGAATTTCAATCCCGAATTGAGAAAATGCCCTTGGCGCAAAAGTGGCTATCAGCCAAGGGGCATGCCGGCTCTCTTTGACTAAAGTGGCTGTCTCTCCGTGGGGCATGTTGATCCACTGGCACATAAGTTGCTTTCAGTCTTGAAAGGGTTAACAAATTTATCGGAATAAGATCACTGTGTCTCGACTAAATTATACACATATATTTAGTCACAGTGTACTAAAATAATTTCTTAGTAATAACATTGAAGAGGCCTCCTTGAAGTTGGAAATAGTGTGTTTTTTACCTAAGGCAATGCAGGTTTGGGGCCCTCTACAATACTACAAAAGTTAAGTATTTCGTTTATTGGTTCCCTGAAAAAATCCCTCCTACTCCATTGATGTTTAGGAAGGGAGGCAACATATAGATAGCTTGGCGGTTATAGTCTAACTGCAGATGAGCCAAAAGAATATGTCGATCAATATTCTTGATTGCACAAAGTGAACTCTTTTTGATTTTTGATTATTTTCCACAATTTCTTTCTAACTATTTTTAACATGGTTGAGAGATTTCAAGTTCAAGATGGGTTTATAGACATTTCACTACAAAAAAAGTAGTTAGTACTTGTGTAAGGCCAACTGCTCCATCGGTTCTTCCTCATGCCAGGCTAAAGCCCTGAAACTTTACTTACTGGTTTTCTCTTATTGGAAATGTTTAAAAGTAATAGTATTTGTTTGTCTAATAAGTACTAAACTCCGGGATCCTCTTCCTTTGCAGCTCTCGCCTGATAGTCCTCTCCTTACACGAAAAGGTCCCATTGATATTAATTTCATATTCTCCTGATACTTTATATCTTACATAATAAAACAAATTCCGGAATGATTTATATTCCGTTTTAGGCATAAAGTTAAAGAAATAAAATAATTTAATATTATAATTATTTGAAAACTCCATGGAAATATTTATTATATTTATTATTGTGAGTCTTTTATCCTTTCCTCCCTGTCTTGGCCACCATGTATCTCCCAAGGAAAAAACTGGTCTTTGAGTAGGTATGAATCATAAGAAAAATATATGTTCTAACAAAATAATTTTATAATAACAAAATTTTCATAAAAATAAAGAACTATTAAAAATGTATTGAAATGGATAATAGTCTACTCGTCAATATATCTTTATACAACAAATAATAGCCTGAATGCTAGAGTATATACAATTTATATACCCCTCAAAGGGTTGCTTAACTTGTTAAAAGTAGTTTTTCGATAAACAGGCTTCTAAAAGTATCAAAATTTCTATGACTTTATGTGAGACAGACACTGTGCTAGCAATAGTAATAACATTAATTCTCTTATATACAATAGATTACAACATTTCTATTCACATGCATATTTTTATTTACATGCTAAAAATATTATAGGTAGGTGACTTCGGAATAGCATTAAACATTTTATGGTAAATTTACTAATTCCTAAATATATAAATGTCAATCAGATAACATTGTTGAATGAGGATATTATTAGATCCACTTATTATATTGATAAGGCAGAAGATGATCTTCAATATAGAAATTAAACATCAATATTAAATATTTTATTTTAACTGACAATAATATTTTATTTAATTGACAATCATTAGTAATTAGCACATTCATATAAATGTTTTTCGTTATTCGAATATACTTCTTTCAAGTGTTGATGTTTAATATAAGAGATTCATTGGTTCAAATTTGCTGATTGGTCGGCACCAGTGTGTTTTGCTTCAGTCCTGACAAGGCCCTCATAGTGAAGGGTGTAAATTCTAATTCAGGTTGTACATAGCTTTAAACAACGCTCCTGATGAGCCAGTAAAAGTATGAAACTAATGGAGCCGAGATTAATAAGTGAAATTTATTACTTATATATTTTTTGGTCTTCCACTTGCACAATATAAGAAGTGAATATTTTTTTTTTAACATATGAAATAATAATAAACAATAGGCATTAAAGAACGACTACATGAGGACCATTTTCAATATATATATATATATATATATATATATATATTGTTCTTTTGGGGTGTGGCTTTGTTCCCCAGCGGTTTTGTTTTTCTGTGTGTGATATTTCACAGGACATCTCTCCAGTTTCTTCTGACTATCTATGTTTTCTCTGAAATGGCCACATTATAGAATCTGGAGAGATATCCAGCGAAATATCACAAATGAAATAACAACACCTCTGGGGAAAGAAGCAAAACCCAACAAAAATTAAAAAAAAAAAAAAAAACAGGCCTCAGGGAAGCAGCTTTTGAAAACAAAATATTTATATGTGTGTGTGTATATATATATATATATATATATATATATATATATATATATATATACAGTGAAACCTCCCTTAACGGACACCTCCCTACAGCGGACACCTCTATTAACGGACATTTTCTCACAGTCCCGAATTTTTCTATAGGTAAAATAAACCTCTATATTGCGGACACCTCTGTACAACGGACACGGACAGAGAAACCTGATTTTTTACCTCCTTACTACGGACAAGTACAGCTAATGTAAGTTATCGAAGTGTTCCTATCGGTGTAGGTTTCCAGTAAAATGCGTTAACAATAACAAACTCTTTGTAAGAATAAGATATATATATATATATATATATATATATATATATATATATATAGAATAGTGACTAGTAATATCTTCCTAGGAATTTCACAACAGGAACCTCTTCCTTTTCAGCAGAAGCATATGATTTTCCCGCTGGCAGATTACTATTGTTTTGCCTACAAGGTATCACGGTTCCGGGAATATTCCAAAACTCTCATTCCGTTCACATTCCCTCTCTTCAATTTTCAGTTGGTTTTTAGCTCTTGTTGAGTAAATATCGTGCTTTCTCTTCAATATGTCTAATCGGAAATCTCTGACACTTAAAGAACAAATTGACATGATAACATTTTCTAATCGCGAAAAATTTGGTGTGCGTAAAGTTGCCAAATTTTGCAGAAATGGACGGAAAATTGTACAAACATGTTGTCCAAGAACTAAGAACTGGACACGGATTTACAATCGATCTCGCTACACTGGAATGGTTTAAAAGAGTGCGTGTTCAAAACATTCCCATATCAGGTCCAATGATCCAGGCAAAAGCACTAGAGATAGCTGGACAGTTGGGCTATTCTGAATTTAAAGCTTCCAATGGGTGGCTGGAAAAATTTTGTGGCAGATACAAAATTTCATTTAGAGCCATTTGTGGAGAATTGGAATCGGCGAATGCGGAAACAGTTACTCAGTAGGAATCCAAGCGTCCATCGTTACTCTTTGGATATACGCCTGAAAATATTTTTAATTGTTTTTTTCTTTTAAGTTTATACTTATTTAACTTCTTTCTATATACTTAAAAAAAAACTTGTGAAGGGTAATTATTAAATGGTTAATTAAAACATGAATTAAATATACAAATTCGGTACGTACCCATCTCGACGATCCCCTCTATATAGTGGACAACTTAGGTTCTCCCAGAAGTGTCCGCAATAGAGAGGTTTCACTGTATATATATATATATATGAATATATCATTATTATTGTGTGATACATTTTTTGAGTGTGCATACAGTTTTCATTCTACATCGTGGGAAAGAACAATTTCACAGGAATCCTAATAATTAGTTGTTGGCTTCTGAGATGCTTATTAATAAAAAATATATTACTTTTTCTTACTTCAGTATGGAAAAAGAGAAGAAATACATACGCAGGATAATAATGAATACAAAGGAAAATAAATAATTTTTCAAGTCCCGAGATGTGTCTCCCACCCTATGAAAGAAACTAAGAAGCCAGCTCATGACATTTATTCTAGGATTCATCTTACAGCTGTGTTTTAGCAACCCGTTATTTTGGGGAGCCTCAATTTAATTATTTAAATAAAGTGTTGTTCTTCCTATTTGTGTGTTACAGCTGTTTAATTAACACTTAAGAAAGTGCAGAAAGGGATTTTATGAGTAAAAATAACATATAATTAAGTATATCTATATTAAAGTATTATATTGTTATATTCAAGAGATTTTTTTTTCAGATTCTATTTGTATAGGGCATATAACTATTAAATGGCTTGTGTTGACTAATGTAATCTAGTTAAGAAATATATATCTTCAAATGAATTATATGACCAAATGCTATTAATGGTATTTAATAAGTTTGAAGAAGTATTGATTGAAACCACTTTAAATTATAATTTGTAGAATATATAGCATACATAGTTTAGTAACAATTTACTCATATAATATGAAATTCATTTTTTTTGTTTCATTAGATTAATAAAAATAAAAACAATGTTCATATTATTTTAGATGCAAATAACTCTTGTAAAATCTTATTTTCACCAGTCAAAGTTCAATTATGAAATACTTATTTTAAATTGTGACATGATTGTCTCAATACCTTTACAAAACATTCGATGTATTCAAACAAACCTCAATGAAACTCATGCAAAGTAGCTTAGTAGTTCCAGTACCATTGTATGTTTTTAAATGTCAAATTAAATTAAAAATTTATATGACTGTATTCAAAACACACAAAGAATGTTTCTTGTAAAATTGTAAACATTTAGACATTCAAAGTAAAATTCAGGCTGCAATAATAAAATTATGTTTAAATGAACTATGTTCATGTTTATCACAGGATATTTGAGTTTGATAAACTAATAAATAAAAAAAGGCTTCTTAACAAAAGAAATAATTGAACAAAGTATGAAACCATAATACTAAATTAAATAATTAATTTATCTTACATACATACATAATAATTTATAACAGTAAAACAAAAACTCTTGATTTTCGAAATGAATAAATGAGATTTAAAACAGATAATATATTTTAAAATTTTGATATCTCTTGTCATTTATTACAATTGACAATACAGATGTAAATTTACAAATATAAAAAAGAGGTTAATATTGCCAATATGTAAGAACAATAAAAAGTGAAGCCCTACAATAAAAATTTACATAATTTAGCAAGCTTTATCTAATAAAAATTTTGTTATTTTATTACATTAAGAAAAATGATTTTATAGATCAAAACAATTTAAATAAAACTGAAGCTAAAGACAGGTATATTTACAGAATTAAAATAATCATAATAGGACACATTTTTACAATTTAGGACATATTTGGAATATTATTATCTGTCAAGTGAAGGAGATTTCTCTTTGCTGAATCTCATTTATCCATGTTCAGCGTTTTAATTTCAATCTAGAGGAATAAAAAAAAAGAAGAAAAATATGTTAAAAAACATAAAATAAAAGGTTACACCGAGACATATACCATATACATAAGTTTGAATGGCTCTTAATTAAAAATTTTAATTCAGGGTTGATGAAATTCGCCTTTAAAAATCACTGAAGTAATGAAATAAAGGGGTTTTGTCAACTAAGTTTCAATACTCTATCATACCTGTTAATAGTTTATGTTTTAGATTATCAGGGTAACTACTTATTTTACTTAATTAACATTAAGAGTAAGAATAAATTATTGTAACAATAGTTTCAGGATAGGTGGTCAAATATGTGATTGAAAATTTCTCTTTTGCTTTGTTTGGGAAGAGGAAAGTTGCTACGCCACAGAAAGATGGAAGAAGTTCTTAATATAATGCATAGTTTGTAGAATAAATTTTACTAAAGACTGTCCACAGGAGAGAAAAAAAAAGGATTTATCATTCTTGGAATTGTCTGAAAGAATCAAGATTAACGCTGTCTCAGGACGCTCCAGATATTTGTTTATCCAGTTTATTAGATGAAATGAAAACTCCTTGCAATATGTCATCTGATAATTATTACAAAAAAAGAGTGTCACAAATTCCAAATGTAGTGCTGAATTACATTTGTAAATGTATTATAATTTGTAAATGCTGAATAATTTGACTTCAAAAGATTCTTCTTATATATCAAATAGACCTTTTTGAAGAAAAAAATCGTTTGAAAACAACCTTCTGCATTATTAAACTACAAAGAAAATCAAAGCAATTGTCTTGTAATTTCTCTTTCTTTGTTACTTAGTTCCTTTCAGGTTGGGGGATCTTTTTTTTCAATTAAATAATATTTATTACGTGCCTCTTAGCCTTTGATATCTATATGCATATGTTTGTGTGTAATATTGAATTAAACCATAAGCTCTTATTTTCAATTAAACTATAAACAACTGCATTAATTTGATGCAGTTGTTTAATTGATTAAACAATTAATTTTAAATTTAAATGATTTATAATACAGTTTAAATATTTAAAGCTTTTCAGCACTACCATATAATATTACGAATCATTTATACCTGCTAGATAATACTTAATATATGGTACAACTTATTGGAGGACAAATATGCTCACATTTTTATGTAAATGTATATGAGGCCCCAGATTAAATTCTATAAATTTATTATAAAGTAGTGCACACTTTTATCTTTTACCTTTTTAAATCTATATCAATTTATTACCAAAAAAAAATATTATCATAAATGGAATGTAAAAAGTGCCACGATAACAAAAAAAAACAAAAAAAAAACTAATAAATACTTGTTACTTATATTAATAGATTCTATTCAATAATATAGAAAATAATTATGAGAAATTTGTTATATTTTACAAAGAATCAAATTAATTTAAACTTGAACTTAGATAGGATTATAAAGATAAAATAAAAAAATCAATAAATGATCACAACTTGATAGAAATGGAAGTAATTATAGCATAATGATATTAATATAGCTGATTTTATTATGGTAATAGGAGGCCTCATATATTTCTTGAAAAACATAGAAATAAAGCCATCCAATAATGGCACCTTTAAAGATATTTAATCATCATTATATACAAATATGCTCTACATTAGATAAGAACAAATATACACATAATCAGCCACACATATATCATTCGCTCTCTCAATCGAAACCTTTATGGAAAATATTTGGTATAAAATTGCCACAGAATGCAATGCACTATATAAAATTTACTATATGAGAAATGTTTTACTAAATTATTATTTACGAGGGTTATTGTAGTCAACATATACTCTCACAACTTCACCTGAATATTTCCTTTGGGAAGGCATAAAATAGAAATCAGGTTGCAATTGATCTCCATTAGTTCTTGTAGATCGATGAGTATAATAGCCTTGAGGAGGCTGTGGTTGTGTACGGGGAAGTGAATATGTGCTTCGTTCAACTGGGTGATGGTATCCTTTCGGCCGTTGTAGTGACCTTGTATCAGCATATTGACTCCCATTTGTGTGATAGGCTACCATAGGATGTGCACTAATGGGTTTATGTAGAGGCATTGTAGAGCGTGAAGAGCCATTGCTTTGTGCAAGTGAATGTGGTTGCTTTTCATCTGATTCATATGGCTCAAATGCATAATTAGTATTTGCAGTTGAGTAATCTTTCCAGGCTGAATTGAAGGTCAAAGTTTCCTAAAAAAAAGTTTTAAAATATTACTAAGCAGTTTAATAATTTAATTGATTAAGCATTAATAATACTGGTCCTTTTTTCTCAGTAATAAATGTATGTAAGTCAAATAATGAAACTACAAATCAATTGCATAAGAGTATTACTATGGAACCCTCTCATTCCTTTAACGATTATTTATATCGATAATTATTGAAAAACAAAGAAATAAGGTATATCTTGTTCTTTATCAGAAAGTTTCTGTATGTAAATTTTCAGCAAAGTTAATAAATTGCACCATCCCTTAATTTTTTATTTGTTTAACAAAGCTAGATTTTATGAGCTAGGGGCACAGTTAGTAGCTGATTTAACCCTTTCCATATCATGGTTAGGGTTCTCCTATACGACATACTCGAACCCAGTTTCAAGCCCCCTGTACGGCATACTTTTGCCATTCTCGCTCATCGTGCCTTGGCTTTTAGCGCCCAAATTAAAACTTGCCTTTTATAATTATGATTTATGTTTTGTTTACTATCATTATTCATTTTTATTTATCTTTAATTAATTTTGAGTTTGATTATTTTTGTTAACTTGAATAACTTCATTTAAAAGAAAGTTATATTGTATGCACGTAAAAAAAAAAAAGTTTTTCTGTTAACTATTTGTCCAATATGTTATGAATAATAAACAAGTGAAATATATTTGCAATAACTCAATTAACATGCTTTTGGATGAGTAACGAGTTTTAATATGCCTGAATAGCTCACACGGCCAAAAAATGGATTCAAATACCCTCTAGTGGCAGGCAGTAATACTAGAAGTATGCTATGTATGGTAATGCTCGATAGCTTTAAAGTTGAGAAATGAGAAGAAAAATACATTGAGAATTATCAAGATCACTCGACTGCTGGACAAGTCAACGGTATGCGGGACCTGTCTTTCCTCCGACTTGTTCAAAAATCAGCTGTACACAGGGCCCAGCAGCTCTCAACTGCTAGAGCAGTCAAACATAGAGAAAGGGTTAAAACATAGGATCCACATCCCAGGCCTGGCAAGCTCACTTATAAAAAAATTCTAGTTTTTGTTTGTTTATAGACTTCATCAATAGTAATGTTATATCAATCAATAGTAATGTTACCACCAGCTCATGATTGGATTTTTTTTTTTAATGTAAAACTGAAGTGTTTGCTAAGTGTACAAGTATCAAGATGATTTCTGAAGCTAAATTGATATTCTATTTCACTTTACATTTTTATACATAGGCAAACAACTAGAATGTTCGCTTATTCTATAAAAGAGAAATAAACAGCTTAAAAATATCTTTAGCAATAAGCCTCACATAGTTAGACTTGTAGTTTTACTAGAAGCAATCTCATTAATTTTTTTGGGCTCAATTTGTGAAATACAAAAGCCCAATTCAGCATTTCAATATTTTTCCTTTAAGTTAATATTAAAACTCATCAGGGTTTAGGTTAATACAAGGAACGTTCTTCCACTAAATTTATATATAATTAAAAAATAATGTTTATGAAACTGCATGAATCATTATATTGATAATTTCATTTGAAGTAAAATAAGTTGTCATTTGTCAAAATAATTGGTTTACTAACCTTGTGTTTTGAACTGGATGTTTTCATTGTTTTATATATTGTACAACCTGCTTGCATAACTGCTATTACCAACAGAGCAAGTATACAGCCAATAACAATCCAAAGTTTGGTAACTGAGAGCAAGGTAGTTTTTGGATTTTCTTCAGAACCAACAGCCCATGATGCTAGAAAATCAATGACCATTACATTCTACAGTTTAAAACAGTTATTCAATCTTAAATAATAATTCTTCATATACCAGTTTTCTTTTTTTATTGGAGGTATGGTTCAAGTGATACATTCTTTTGCAGAAATGGTGACACTGAATGTAAATGCAAAGTGCTGTATTCCCTTGGGCTTAGATTATGTGAATCAGGAATGCATTCAGGGGTGAATTATGGGTCCACCATGTCGGATATGCTCATGATTTACTCTTTAGATCAAAGGACATTTAACAGCTTATTAAATTTTACCACAGGGTAGAGGTAGGAACAGAAGCTAGACAGGATGAAAACTTTAAATGAGCAGGGAAACTGGAAGCAAGTAGAAGCTACTTTTGGAAAGTACTCATTTCTGTGTCTTGAATCTCAATATCAATCAATATGAGATTTAAAAATATTAGATACTTAAAAATGTATTTGCCATGCATAGGGTAATAGAAATACTACATCAGATCATTGAAATATGTTGTGTGAGCTGGATGATTGTATTGAACTACTTCAAAATACGACTGACAGAAAATTATCATCAGTGGTTGGTTTGCAAATATTAGGTTGTTTAGGGCAGAAGAGACCAATTTTATTTTAGACTATTCCTGACCTCTATGAATAACTTAAGAACTTTCCACACCCAAAAAATAATTATTTTAAATGTTTGCCCTTGCTCGCTATCTTAGATAGAGAAATATATACAAATATTTAAAGGAATCAAAAAATAAACATTTTTTTTTCTGTATATACATTTGCCACAGTCAAAATGTTTTTGGCAATATTTTTCCCCACTTAAACATTCTCCACTTGTTTTTAATTAATTCACTTCATATCTTTCAAATTTACTCCAAACAAAATAATAGACAGAAAACCTTGTTCAAAAAGTGGAATGTTTAAGTCTAATGACACAGGTCGACACTGATTTGGTAACACGGAAGTGAACCACTATTTTGGAGTTTTTTTGGTGTGCTGAATTCGAATCTGACATTAGTTTTTTCCTATACATCAAGTTTTTAAAATATAGGGCTATTAAGTTGTTTATAATACTGAATCTTAAAATTTTGTCTGTCAACAGAACTTTTTTTGGCGTTCTGGTATCTAAAATTTTTAATGCTTTTTGGGGTGGAGAATACGAATATGAAGTTGGATTTCTGATAAATTGGTTCGTTATTGTAAAGAATATACTTTTAACCAAAGATACATGCAAAAATGCCAATTTTTCACAACTTTAAATTTATTTTTTACAAAATATAAAATTGATAGGAAAAATCTAATTGTTAATTTGGATTCTCCATTAAATTTCCCTTAAGAAAGAGCTATTAGAATTTTTAAAATTACAAAAAAGAGTTGGTAAAAAAATATCAGGCTGTACCGTATGAAATGTCAGTTTTGGACTTGCCGATTTCCTTCAAATGTCTTGAAACTGTCGTGGCTCGTACTCCAAGTTCTTTGGCATATTCCCTAGTGCTTTTTGAGGGACAAGCTTCAACCCTTTCTTTCAGGTGGTCATTGTCAAGCTTGGTTTTTGGCCTTCCTTGTTCCTTGTTGTCAAGGTCAAAATTTCCACTTCGAAACCTGGAAAACTACCGGTAAACAGTTCATTCATTCACCGTTCCCTCCCCGAATGCCGTGTTAATGTTCATACACGCCTCAAAAGTGCTATGTCCGAGCCTGAATTCATAACGAAAAATAATACGGATTTCCGTTGAAGTCATAATTTAAGTTTTATTTTTTTCTCAGAGGATCGTTCTCACAACATAGTACGCAAGTTACTGATTAAATAATAGGAATAAAAGAGCTTTAATTCCATATGAATAACAATGATGTTTGTAAATAATGAAATAAAAAAGGGAAAGGATAAAATCTAATTTATAGAGATCTTTTAACTCAATGGCCAAGTGTTGATATTTTCGCAGCTTTTCGGCATATGCTTTCCGGATATTCTCATCATTTGGCACTGAGATATCAATTATTTCAGCAGTCTTATTATGCTTGTCGATGATGAGAATATCTGGTTTATATTGGTGAACAGTTCGGTCCGTAATCATAGCTTCGTCCCAGTAGATTTTAATTCCATCATTTTCTAGAAGTCTTTGTGAGACGTAGTGATAATACGGTACCATAGTTTCCATAATGCCGAACCTTTCTGCTAATGCTTGATGGTATATCTTGGTAACATTGTTGTGTCTCTGAAGGTAATCAGATCCCGCAAGAATTTCGCAGTCTGCCGTCATGTGTTGAATCAACTCATAAACCTTGTTACATAATCTGCACTTGTCCGAAATACTAATATCTTTAAAAACGTGTCTTCGGTAGGATCGTGTTGCAATTACTTGATCCTGGATGGCTATTACGAAACCCTCAGTTTCCGAAAGTAGCCGACCAGAAATCAACCATGCTACCGACAACGTCGTCTGCACCTCCGGATCAAATAAACGATTGCAATATTGCCCGTGCAGTTCTTTCGTTTGCCTTTCAGAAAGGCGATCCAAGTCTGTCCTTAGATCCGGTTCATTAATTATCTTCAATTTCAAGGCTGTATAATTCTCGTCCAATTTAACAATTTCTTTAAAAAGGTGGCTCTCACTTGATCTCATATAATGCCTCAGATTACTTTCTTGAGATCTACATAAATGTTCAATATTGATGAGGCCAAGGCCACCTTTTTTTCCTTGGCAAATACAGCCTTGCCATTGTTGGATGGTGCATGCGTGCTTTAGTCATTTCAGTTTGAATGAGTCGATCCAAATCCCGTAGTGATGTATCTGACCACTTTATCACACCGAAACTATACGTTAATGAAGGTATTGCCCAGGTGTTAATAGATTTTACTTTGAATTTTCCATGCAGATAACTTCTTAATACTAATCGCAACCGTTTTAAAAACTTATTTTTAAGCTCCTCCTTAACATTTTTGTGGCAGATTTTAAGGTGCTGTTGGATGCCAAGGTACTTATACGTTTTAGATTCCCCCAATTCACGTACATGGTCCCCATCCGAAAGTGCTATGTTTTCAGTAGATACTGTGCGTCCTTTTGTAACATGTAGAGCACACTTATCTAAACCAAAGCACATTCGAATGGTGTTACTGAAATTTCGCACAATGCTTATAATGCTCTCCAGTTGGGAAGCATTGTTTGCGTAGAATTTTAGATTGTCCATGTATAGACTGTGAGATATCCTGGTTTCTTGGTCATTTATAGTCATCTGGTAACCGTACCCACTATCATGCAGCAACTGGCTCAAGGGGTTCAGGGACAAGCAAAACCACAAAGGACTCAGGCTATCGCCTTAATATATTCCCCTTTGTATTTTTATCATTTCGCTTTCCAGTCGTCCCTTTCCAAAGGTAAGCTTGGTTTTCCATGTGGCCATCATGCGTGATAAAAAGTCAGTTACATTATTAGCGACTTTATAAATTCTTAACACCTCGATTAACCAGGTGTGAGGAACCGAATCGAAAGCTTTCTTGTAGTCAATCCAAGCCATCGATAGACTTTGCTGTTTGGCTGAGGCCTGAGATGCAATAAACGAGTCTATAACTAACAGCTCTTTACATCCTTTTAGAACCACTTCTACAGCCTAGCTGCTCGGTAATTCATTTTGAGTGATGTGATCTTGGATCTTGTTAGAGATAATAGATGTAAAGAGCTTATAGACTCCATTTAAGCATGTTATAGGCCTGTAGTCATTGGGTTCGAGGGGTTGACCTTCTTTTTTTGGAATCATGTGTGTCACACCCTCAGCAAAGTCACTTGGTATTGGCTTCGTACCTACAAGAATTTCTTGGTAACAGCGAGCGAATGGTTCATGTAAATTGTCTAAATATTTTAGCCAATAATTGTGAATACCATCATGACCAGGAGCCTTCCAATTATGAAGTTTTTTGACGGATTTTGCTATGTCATTAATAATCCTCCATTTGACTGATTTTCTGCAGAGTTCCCGATATGTCAGGCATCCATATTTCAATATTACTATGGGCATCAGGAACTTCCCATATATTGGCCCAGAAATTGACCGTTTCATCAATTTTCACATTTCGAGGATCCCGGTTTGGCTCATCGCTACATTTGCTTAACATTCTGTAAAAATCCCTTTCTTGTGTACTAAAGAGTGAGTTTTGTTTTCGGCGGAGGAATGCTTTACTGTATCGACGTACTCGGTTGGCGTATACTGCCAATTTCTGCTTTTGCTTGTCCAAGTGCGTAGACAGTGTTTCTGGTAAAACCTTTTCCTCAATGAAGCTGATGTGTAGTACAATTATCTCATCTACTTAGCTTTGAGCTTTTTACTTGCTGTTCCTGGGCTCTGGAGGTAGTTTGTTATAACACCAATCCTTCGACGGAGTTCCGCAATCTTGTTCTCCAATCTTCTCCTCCAGGGAGGTATGGTTTGCGTTTTCTTACCACCTCTGTCGTCTTGATTTGGTGTTTTATCACATCCAATGCCCAAGAAGCAAGTAACAGCTTTTGCAGCTGAATAAATAAGATGACGAATGTCATCAATATCCTGTATTGATTCAGCATGCGATTCCAGGATTTTGTTCACCATTCTTACAGCATTGAAAGCCTTCCTCACACGCGGGATCAGTGGTCGGTTATGAAACGGGATACCATGATATTGGATATACTGGGACATTAGTAGGTCATTAAGCTTGGGCAATACCTCTTCGTTCTTGTCAGTCTCACCATCTGCTGAATTGTCTATATCCTCAGGTACTGAAGTTGGTTCCTGTTCGATTTCAATCGTCTCAACTTCAGCTGGAATGCCTTTTGTACTACTTTGGAGTTCGTGTTTTATCTTTACTAGCTCAAACCCTTTCAGAACTTTACCGGTGTGTAAAATACGTCTGATCCGGTCTGCAAGGTTTTGAGACGTTAGCCTTACATTAGGATAAAACTCGTTCCAATACTGCTCTAATCGTCTAGTCTAGCCTGTTTTCTCAGTTTCGCATTTTGTGACCAGATAGTACGCTCGCATAACTGCAATATGCATATCTTTTGTCCATTTTATGCGTTTCTGCGTACATCTTGGCCTTTGTTTAACTGGAGCGGGAGAAGAATCACTCTCCTCCTAGCTCAAGTCAGAACCTGATTCAGTGCTCAACATAACCGTTTTCGTTGGCCTTGGTCTTACAGCATCGGGGCACTGCCTGCCGATGTCGAGGGCTGACAATCAATTCCCTCCGGAGCGGCCCTCACTCCAAATTCGTCCGAGGCTTTTTGTATCCTTTTCACCATTGTTAATGGGTTGTGCATTTTATACCTACTGCCAGGTATAGCACCCAGGGGTGTGTACTGTAGGTAACCTTATGTCAGTGTAAGTGATTAGTGTTATGTGTGCGGTGTACTGTACTCGGGGAAGGGGGGTTCGTAAAGCCCCAAGCAACTGCGCGTATCAGTCGATCCCTGCCTTTTTGTTATTATTATTATTAAATGATTATACAATACTAAATTTATTATAAGTTATTGAATTATTTAATATTAAATAAGCTCTCATTATGAGAGAATATAAAATATTTACTTCTGTCAAAATATTCACTTTTCCCTTTTATGTTCCGTAACTTCATCCCTTTTCAAATTATAATTTAATAACTTATAGTAAATTTAGTATTATATATTCATTTAATAATAATAATAAATAGAAAATTTTGTAAAGTTCTACCAACTTGGCTCATACAGAAATGTATATTAAACAAATATTACATTTTAAAAGCATAGCCCCTTTTTATTCGCCCCTTTTCCTTTTATGTTCCATAACGTCATCCCTTTTCAAATTATAATTTAATAACTCGTAATAAATTTAGTATTATATAATCATTTATTAATAATAATAAATATAAAATTTTGTAAAGTTATACCTACTTCGCTCATACAGAAATGTATATTAAGTAAATATTACATTTTAAAAGCATAGCCAGTTTTTATTTACCCCAACTACCTAACTTCTGCAAAATAAATTTTTTATGAGTTACAATAATTTGCAGAGTTAACAATTTAACATTATCAGAATTATTGCAACAAAATACTATTGACTTATTTTGCGTGGAATGTGGAGTATATCTAGTTGAGGATTAAGAAAGGTGAAGCTGGGCCCTACTGTAGGAGGAGAATCAGCCTGTTTGTCCCGTACAGGAAACTATTTTTTTACCAACTCATTTTTGTAATTTTAAAATGTCTAATAGCTCTTTCTCAAGGGGAATTTAATGGAGAATCCAAATTCACAATTCGATTTTTCCTATCAATTTTATATTTTGTAAAAAATAAATTTAAAGTGGTGAAAAATTGGCATTTTTGCATGTATCTTTGGTTAAAAGTATATTCTTTACAAAAGCGAACCAATTTATCAGAAATCCAACTTCATATTCGTATTCTCCACCCCAAAAAGCATTAAAAATTATAGAAACCAGAACACCAAAAAAGTGCTGTAGACAGAGCAAATTTTAAGATTCAGTATTATTCAGAAAATTCAGATTTTTTTTTATTTAAAGAAACATTACAGTCTACAATATATGTATTATGTAATTTGATATAATTATTAGTAGCTTGACCATGCCTCCGGTGCCCCAGTTATCAACCGAATGCCTTCCTTGTTAGGAAGGATTCTTCAGTATTATAAAAAACCACTTAAAAGCCCTATATTTTAAAAACTTGACGTATAGGGAAGAAACTAATGTCAGATTCGGATTCAGCACACAAAAGAAAAACCAAAATAGTCGTACACTTCCATGTTACTCCCAAAAAGTTAAAATTTGTTGGCCTGTGTGATCTACAAGCTTGTCTGCCCACTGAATAAAGGCTTTTCCAGACTGATAGAGATATTTAAAGCTTGGAATTTTTTAGCAGTTCTTAAATTGCTGCCTGATCATTATGAATTTACAGTCCTTATGAGGTGGAAACCCGCATATGATGTCAACTTGATAATGCAATTTGGTTGCTCAGTTTTGTGTGTGTGTATATATATATCAATCATTCTATTTTATATTTTTAGCTTTTCAAACCAAATGGGTGAGGACATAATGGAACCCTATGCTATGATGACGCATTTCCTGTGAGTCACTTGGTTTATTTCTTCCTTCTAAAAATTTGACTGTACAATCTATACATGAAATTGTTAGTAAAGAAAGTAAATTTAAGTTATAATAAATTACTAATATTAC
Organism: Gonocerus acuteangulatus; assembly: GCA_946811695.1. Taxonomy (NCBI): domain Eukaryota; kingdom Metazoa; phylum Arthropoda; class Insecta; order Hemiptera; family Coreidae; genus Gonocerus; species Gonocerus acuteangulatus. Next base: position 97,875,853 of record OX328132.1, on the reverse strand, counting down.
ATACTTTGAACAGGTTCAAAAACAAAATACGATGGATCAAGTGTGAGAGCTCCAACTTTACCACCAGTAACAACACTTTGAATAATATGCTTTATTTTTGAATCTGACTCCTCTAAGGAACGCCCACGTTCACTCTGCTCCTGATCTACTTGCATATTCATCACTGCAATCACATTGTCTTTCTCTCTGTTAAATAAATGAATATCAGTAATAAAACACATTGCAATAACATTTTGTAACTAAAATGCATTGAAGGCAGATACTAATAGAATTTAACCTATAAAATAGATACTTTATTACAAAAAAGTGTAATAAGCCAGGGGATTTGGTATCCTAAAACCCTTACTGTTTTATTTAAAAAATGTTGCTAATGGTTTTAGCCTATGATACCATTAAAATACCAAATTAACATAATCTTCAAGGAAATGGAACGAGGGTGAACCTTCTGCTAGAATGCCCATGTCATAACTTTCAGTGGCCATTCTAGGCAAAAGGTTCATTCTCATTCTATTTGGCTGTATCTAGTTCTTAGGTTCCTGAAGAGGCAACCTCGGATACAAAGCTTGTAGAGCCATTTTAATAAATTGACGATTATGTTAATTTGGAATTATATTCATTGAATTTATGTCCACACACACAAAAAAAAAAATGTTGAGATTTTGGTCACCATTTTTTAACATTAAAATAATGTAAGTAAATAAATGATATATTCAATAGAAATATTGTTTATTCCTTAAACAAAACTCATGGCACAGCAACGCATGCAGGAACTAAGCCTACAATGCACAACTATTATACTCATATATATTATATTAGAGTACCATCATCTGGGGTGAGTTCGGACAGGTCGTATAAGTTCGGACAATAGTTCATGGTACAGGAAATCACCAGTGCAGTGATTTCCTGTGGCATGCACTATTCTCCAAACTCATACGACCTGTCCGAATTCACCCCAGATGACGGTATATGGCTAGCATATTTTTTTCTTCTTCATACTCAAGGAAAACCTATTCAACCTGATGAGCCTATACACTCACACCTATGTGTGTGTATTCTTATGAGACAAATAGGTGTATCTAGTTCTTTGGCTCCATAAAGGGTATCCGAGGATGCGAAACCTATAGAGCTAATTTTATGCATCCAGGCACGCACTTGGGCCCACACAAGTAGGCCTGAAAATGCATCAAGTCCTGTCCCAAAGATTCTTGTTTTATATTTCAATGAAATTTGTCAAATGAACAATAACAATTAAATTTAAATATCTAAAAATATATTGTAAGGTACTTTTCTATTATTTTGTTTAAACTATAACTACATATACACAAGAGAAATAACTACTGAACGGTTTGAGTTATCAAAATTTTTCAGAGGGGCAAAGTTGTAGTTCTCGTCGAGATCTATAAAATTGTGCCCTTGAAAATAAGAAAATAACACTTCTAAGGGCTCAAATAGGCCTTTGAAGGGAAGAGTTTCCTATTTACCCATATTTTACATTATATTCTTAAAATGTACTAACAATACAAGGAAGAACTGTGCAAACGGGGTTTTGATGCGTCAAGTAGTTCTCTGTAAAGATACGTTTTCATTTGCATGTATTCCTCATCTGAAATTCCAAAAAAAGGCACTTGAATTTATTTAAGTAGTATTTTTGTTAAGGAAAGGCTTATTCAGCTTAGGAGAATGAACTCAGCATTAAAAATTGTAGTTATTGCAAACAAACAAAAATTCATTCATTATTTGTGATCTGTAATTTTGGCAACTCTTATGCCTAAAGCTCCAATTTTTATGTGTTTTATTTTTTAGTTTACATTAATGGGAATCGTTTTGTTGAGTGCTGAACACATTCTCCTATGCTGAATTACCTCTCCCTTAACAAAAATACTATTTAAATAAATTAAAGTGCCTTTTTTTTTTTAATTTCAGATGAGGAATACATTCAAATGAGAACGTATTTTTACAGAGAACTACTTGACGCATTGAAACCTCGTTTTCACGGTTCTTCCTTGTTTTGTTAGTACATTTTAAAAATATAATGCAAAATATGGGAAGAAAGGCCTTCCCTTCAAAGGCCTATTTGAGCCCTTAGAAATGTTATTTTTTCATTTCCTAGGGCACCATTTTATAGATCTCAACGAGAACTACAACTTTGCCCCTATGAAAAATGTTGCTATCTCAAACCGTTTAGTAGTTATTTCTCTTGTGGCCCACTTATCTGGGCCACCTTGTGTGTGTGTGTGTGTGTGTATATATATATATATATATATATATATATATATATATATATATATATATATTTCAGTTAGTTAGTTCAGAATCCGAATCCTGAGTTCGTTTCACCCCAACGCATCAGGTTTAAGGGTATTTGAAGGTAAAATTTTGTATGTAGTCGTTTGAAATCAGTTGAAATTCACTTTTCACAAACAAAGAAATTTGACCTTGAAATGACCTCCAACCTCTCTTCGGATTCAAAGTTAGCGACCCCCAGAACATATTAACATAGTAGTCTAGTGCTATGAAGCCACATAATCATATTTTTGCATTTTGTATTAGAACATAAAGCGACCTTGAGGACTATAATAGGAAAAAACAAAAAAACACAAATCTGGACGTAAAACTTTCCGTTCTTTCAGAACCTGCAGTCAAAAGTCATTTTTGACAAAATAAACGTATTTCTTCTTGTAGTGACCTTGATTTTTCACTGGTGGGGTGAAACAGACCTCGGATTCGAATTCAGCGACCATTAAAACCATGAAAGCTCTAGTTATTTCTTCTTTAATGACTTCATACGAAATTTGACCTTCAGATGCTCTTAAATGTGATGTGCTGGGGTCAAACGGGATTCGGATTTAGCATGTCAAAATACATAAGCATATATGTATGTTGTCTTAGGAAAATATCACTTTTTTATTTTGTGTGCCTGTGTAATTCTGAGTATGTAAGTGTGTTCTTGTTGGCAGTGGGGTTTGAATGCAGCCTGCTCCTCGTCCGACTGGCCTTCAATGATCGCCCTGAGTTTTCTTTTCAAAATAGAGGAGTAGATCTTATAGACTGATTAGGAGAGACAAAAATGCCTGTAGTTTCCACTGTCGCTTGAGCTTCCTTTCTTGTGGTTTGTTATGATATTAACTCACATTCCTTAGACATGACCTAAGTCGAAAAAATATTCTGTAAAAGATCAACAAATGTATGACATTCAACAAAGTTACATTGAGTCACACAAGGGACCTTGGGATGCTCACTCACTGGACCAATCACAATATATCCAAGAGTAAAAGAATGGGCAACTAACCCATTTTCTCGAATTATCTCACCTGGTATCAAAATTTGAGAATACAAATCTGCCCCAATAAAGAATTGTTATGGATTTATCAAAAACATCATCACTTTAATCCAACAACTCAAAAGATTTCTTCTTTTGAGGAGATATCACAAAATTAGGTTGAGGAGAAGTTATTTTAGGAACAATTAGAACATGTACATCATAAAAAAATGCTTAAAGAAAAAAAGTTCTTAGTTGAAAGAATTTTCATCTTGGCTACTCGCTGATTTGAACTAATTAATATACCGCCTATCCTGTAACGTGGCATCTCTTTCTTAACTTGTGGTAAACCAAGCCTTTGAAAACATTCAGTGTCTAAAATACTAGATTGACTTTCAGAGTCAACGAGTGCTCTGATTTCACCAGATGTACAAGCTGACATCTTATAAAAATATAAGCAGAGCCCAAGAGTTCTGAGCATACTTCTCGTCGAATGTTTTGATATTCAACATAAGTGCTACTTTTGTAGGAATACTAGCTAATATATCACCAGATGAATTATCACATAATTCATTTTTTGGCTTATCACATTATAAAGGGTGATCCCTACGTCCAAAATCAGAACATTTCTTAACAGTCACAATATTTTGAAAAATACTTTTAACTAAGTCAATTGAAACATAGTTTCAAAGCAGCAGTTTTCTGTTTCTTTATAAATTGTTGAATTTGGTCTTAATGACCTAGGTAGTCCAAGTACCTTAATATATATATATATATATATATATATATATATATATATATATATATATATATATATAAAGAAGAACCTTATAGAACTGGTGGCTTATTCCAGTAAGGCTTTAACATTTAAATGTGTTAAAAGAATAGTACCCGGACCTCTTAAAACTATTATATCGTTCTTTTTTTTTTTTAAATTGAACTTCTATCCTGAATATGAGCATTAGATATTCTACATCATCCATTCTGTCAGTAAGAGATATTTTTCATTATTATTATGTAAAGTTAGATTTGAATATTTATAAACAGTATATATTCTATTTTCTGTGAATTATTCCAAAATACTCAATTTTTTTTTTTTTTTTTTTTTTTTTTTTTTTTTTTTTTTTTTTTTTTTACGGCGCATCGACATCTAGGCCATTAGCGCCAACATCCATGGGACAGCGAGGAATTTTCTCAACGAGCCGTGAGATGAGAAAATTCCTGCCGCTGGTGGGAATCGAACCCCCCATCTCCCGCTTATGAATTTAAGGCGCTAGCCACTAGACCACGGGGAGACCCCACAATACTCTACATTTTTTCCAAAAATGACTCTCAATAGTATTAATGTGTATCCCTAAATCATTAGTTCTGGGGAAACCTGCTCATGTATAGCGCGCTTAGTATGAGTTCTCAAAAAGACCACACTCACTCAAAAATTGTGAGTCATGAGAAAAGTGCACCAGGCATAAATTCTTTATACATTATAATTATTTTTCTTAGTATAATTGGTGAAATAAAATGTTATTTTTATAAAAGAATATCAAATAAACTTACTGCTTAAACTCAGCAATATCAAGTTTCCTAAAACCAGAGATTTTTTTAATTGTGTTTTTTAACCCAGTTGATATTGTGTTGGCTAATATTTCAAATTCATCAGTATTTGGCTTTGGAGCTTTATAATTTTGTCCTAACTTCAGTAGTTTCATTTCAATATTATATGTTGTGTGAGGTGGTGGTGGTAATGTAGTTGGTTCATCACCTGAAACCGTAATACGTTGTGATTAATGAAAACAAATAAAAAAATCATAATAATAAAACCACATCATAACCCTATTATTCTGAGTAGTTAAATTAGTTTTTGTTAGATAGAAAATGAGTTTTCACCTTCAGCACAAGTTTTAATGCAGACCTTTGAAGCTGAAAAGTTTGGTACATTTTTATGTTTCTTGATTTTCTTATTTACTGGATGATAATCTCCTCCTTTTACAGGAAACATCATGTACAAACAATTGTCATCTGTGAAAGCAAAATCCTAAAAAATAATAATTTCAATATTATAAAAATTACTGTTAAAACAATTAAATAACTTAAAAGAAAATTCATTTAATCAATGGAAGAAATAAAGGAATAATCCTTATCACAGGAAGAAAGGCTTTTGAGTAACAAAAGGAAATAGTGCAGTTTATGTTAATTCAACCAACAGGGTTGTCTCTCTGTTAGAGCAACCTCTTTTGTGTTATTTGCAAAGTTGCTTTTAACCTTTAGGCTGCGTAATACTCGAAGGGCTAGATGGTACGGTGGTGCGGGATAGCCTAGAACCTGAAGTGCTCCGTGTGCTGAATACTTTCATCACACAATGTTTGTTTGATGATAATTTACTTGTACTTTGCATTCCACTTGTTCCAGGTGTTTCTCCAACAGAAACATTTTGGGATACATTATCAGAACCCTCATCATCATCCAAAGAAAACTCTGCTTCCCTTTCGCTCACACCCATCAAAAGTTCTAACAATTCTTGTTCGGAATAAATTTTCATAGAAATATTTACTCACAGACAATTGTTCACTTGAAAAGCTCAAAATATACTAGTGAAATATGCAGGGTAAATTACAGGTAAAGAGAAACAATGATTTTGGGCAGTAAAAAAAGGGAGGGAGCAGGTATACGTACAGGTAGACTGAGTAGTTGGAAGATAAAGTGCAAAAGTGACATCCTATGCCCCCTATTGGCTTTGAAGGACACTGCAGCTTCTATAAACAGCCTACAGATGGCAATAGTAGAAGGATTCATATAATAGCTCGTAGCAGCCAAGCGCAAAAGAAGCCGGGCTAATATATCAGTCACCAGTGCCAGGGCACTGCTCCCTCCAGACTGAAATATTAATCCGGGGCAATGCAACCACCAGACTTTTATATTAGTCTGTAGCAGTGTAAGGGTTAAAGATATTCAATCACCAAAACTTTGAAGCCATATGATATACTGGTGATATAGTTTTTCTTGTCACAAAAAAAAAAGAAAAGTACAATCAGTATTATCAAAGATGAAGAGTTTACTCTGAGGATGACTGGTAGATCAGTGCAAACAATGTACAACAATAAACGCTTAAATATTTGTGAATTCTAATAACTTAAAAATTTCATGGAGTAAATTAGTTTTTTACAAGGCACTAAAAATAAGTGAAAATTATTAAAGAAGTTCAATAACGTCTTTGAATATTTTGCAATAGAAAAACTTGACATTATTTATTATTTTGTAATTGACTTCCTAAAAATCAGCTCCTTTATTATAAATGAATAATTAATCAATAAAAATGGCTAATTCAGAAATTAAACCTACTTAAAACTATATAGAAAGGAGTAAGAAAAATTATTTTTTGTGCATCTGCATATAATATAAGGAGGATAATATGAAATGGAATTTCTGTGAAGGAAAATCCTTGTTCATCGGAAGCCAAGATCAATTAAAATTTAGTAGTGTCCCAAATAATTTGTTATAGTTCCAAAAACTAGTTAACCGATTGTTTACACATCCGGTTCTTGCTAATGTTCAAAGAAACATTAAGCTTCCTGACCAGAACTATGGGTAAGTCCATTCTTATGCAAAAAATGACATTGGCAATAGAGTTATCTGTCATAGCCAATGAGTTATTTACTCTATTTGTGATTATTGAGAAGAGATCATGGAGATTGAGAAGGTGTAGATAGTCGGCCTTCGGTCGTATGGTAAGTAAAATGTAGTTTTATTTACCTCGCGACTATCTACACCTTCTCTAATTATTATTAACTCACAGACAATGACATTTTTTTTATCTAAATATTTTTTCTTTATTTCCTACTTTGTTCTGCTTAAACAAAGGACATTTTTATGATTGATATCTTTATGAATTAAGAACATTACTATTTACCAACAAAATTTTAGTAACTTATAATCTCTTCAGAGTAATCTAATAGGATTAATTCTTAAACGTTGAAGGCACCTCAGTATCATGAATGTCAGGTCTCTCGTATATTTATGTATAAAAAAAAACCTTACTGATTTTGTATCTCCAGTATCACGTTTTCTCAAGAAAGTTAATGTTGTTACGCCATCATTAGTCTTCCCAGTAATGTTGAATATATCTTGAGATTCATCAAGTAAAGGCGCAGTTCGCCCAACGATCCATGTATCCATCAAGAAAGGTCTCCCAGACTTATCCACCCATCCAATAATGGCATCAGTTTGGGCCTATTTGTATTAAGCACTTCATTATCATACAGATAATAAATTATCATGCAGAATTTGAAGGTGTTTAAGTTGTATATTTACTGATAAATGTAGTATTCAAAGCTTATAAATGACAAAACTGAAGTACTGTAGTACTAATATTTAATATTAATTTACATGTTTTTATGTTTTTTTTTCATTGTTCTTACCATTTTGTGATCATTTGAAAATGCTATTCCTGTCCACAATTGAGTGTTTGTTGTAGAAATTGTGAAATGAATATGACCTTTGTTTGATATATAATTCCATCTGGCATGATATTCACATTCTCGTTTCTCAAGATTACAGCCTTTAGGATATGACCACTCTCCCCTACAGAAACTCAGAGGTGTACTTGTTGTCTGGCCATTGTTTTCAGATATTACTTGGGCTTGCTCTTTAAGGTAAATTAAGAAATTATTAATAATTTAAAGAATAGAATAAAAATGTTAAATGAAATAAAATTACTTAACACAATGTCATTCTTAGGTACTAAGAATATTATTTTACCAAAAAAGTTTATTGATGTTGTTCCTCTTTGGTCTTTCTGTCCATGGTATTTTAGTTCATCAGGTTTGTAAAAGTCCTTCACTGACACATTATCACTTTCTAATCCAGATTTAGGAACGTGCACGTACTTTCCAGGCTCCTGACCTCTGGCCCAAATGACATGCATCAAAGCATTTTCAATTGTATGGTCTGTTGCTTCCATTGCTGTAAATAAATTATATAATTAATAAGGGATCTACAGAATGAATGCTTTGTAACTTTCTATTAAAATATTTCATTAAAAATCGTTTACACCTGTAAAATAAGAGATGATTATTTTAACATAAAACTTTCAAAAATGTATTTTAAAAAATGCTAAATGATTCATTCTAATAGAATTCCACTTGATCCATTTAGGTCTCTTACTAAATAGTAAAGAAAAAAAAAAAAAAAAAAAAAAAAAAAAAAAAAAAAATATATATATATATATATATATATATATATATATATATATATATATATATATATATTACCTCATTTTACATTGTCAACAAAAAAAATAAAAAATGAAGTAGAAACTCGATTTCAGAAACTCATTTAAATTGTAATACACATATCTAAAAACATGTTGGCATGCCAGGTGTTGAGCTCATCAAAAATTTTGTCATGTTAAAGCAACTGATAGTGCTATTTAAAAGCACAGGAAGATCCTCTCAGTTTCCTGTTGTTGCACAGATGCTAAGATATTTTACTCTATTTAATTTAACCTTCAACTTCAGAAAATGTATTTCCTAATTAATTAGAGATGGATATGAAGACCGAAGTTTCTGATAAAAATGAAGCCCAATGGAGGTAGCCATCATCTTCCCCTCTCTCTCTCCCCCACCCTCTCACTCTCTCTCTCTCTCTCTCTCTCTCTCTCTCTCTCTCTCTCCCCCCCCTCTCCCTCTCCCCCCCCTCTCTCTCTCTCCCCCACTCTCTCTCTCTCTCTCTCTCTCTCTCTCTCTCTCTCTCTCTCTCTCTCTCTTTTTTTTTACACACATACTCTCTTTTCTCCCTCCCTCTTTCTTTTTTCAAATGCTTAGGAAGAAAGATTTTGAGTCGTTTTGCAGTTAGGAAGAAGGAATTGATGAAGTCTGGTAGATTTACCAAAAACACTATGACCTTTCATAATAATGGTAGTTTTGAAAACTGGATTGATTTCGACCAGGTTGATTGAACTCCTTACCTTTTAGTTTCTTCCTAAAGAGAATAGTTGTAATCCCATCTTTTTCAAATCCCATTGCAGCAGTAAGATCATTTTTTCCACCCCAAAACCCATCTAGCCGTGGCGTAGAACTGAAATATGTATTTAAAATATATTAAATTAGAAAGGAAAGAACTACGTTTTTATATCTTTACTGTTCTTACTATATAAAACCGTTTTACTATATAATTTTTTGCTAGGCATTATGTAATAATTTTTATATTCTTGTTCTTAAATCGTTTTTCAACATTAATTTTAAAATTTCTAGATTGAGAACTCACCGATCTCTAGTATAATAATCCCAAATTCTAAATGAAGTTCCCCGAGCCATTCCAATTACCATATCAGTACAATCCATTGGATTAAAGTCATGTATTGGAGTGTATGGACCCAGAATATATCCTGAAATAAAAAGAGCATTTACATATTTCTTATTTCAAAGGGACTAATTGTATATTGTTGATAAAATAAAAATAATGAGGTGAAGATAGTTTGCCGTTGAGGTGATGAGAAGTCAAGGAATGGTTTGGATTCGGCTTAAAGAAAAACGCCAGATTTTTCGAAAAATCTATATTGCGAACATTTCGGCATGTTCTTTGGCAGCCTTCTTCAGCTAAAAAATAAAGATTCAAATTACAAATGAGAATAATCATAACAGTACAATTTTTAAGTGTATATTAGGTAAACAGTGGTTTTTATATGGACAAATTGATTAGTAGTTTTATACAGAAAGTAGTTGAGAGTATGTAAAAAAAATTAACAGAGGCCCAAAGTAAAATAAAATGTAGAGATACATCCTTGCTACAGCAAAATGACTACAAAACTCATGAACACAAAAAGTAACAGTATTTTCTTTTTATATTTAAAGAAAATATAATTATAATAATAGGTACAGTAACACATACCACTGTATGCCAAGGTGAAGAAGGGAGACCACAATAACTTTTAGGCGGCCATGGATAAGTGTTTGCGAGAAAGATTCTACACTGGGGGGGGGGGGGGCAGTAAGTCATTAAGGATGAAAGAAGGAAATCACTGGGTGTTAAAAGGAGGATGTGAAAGGTGTTAATGTTATGGAACACCCAAATAGAAATTTTAGGCAGCCAGGGAAAAAAACGAATGGTCGTCAATAGAGCTTATGGTGGAGTAAATTGGGGAAATGCCATGTTTGTCAGTTTTGTAATTAATTTTGGCACATTCAGAAATCTGTTGTTTGTTGTTCTGTAGATAGGATTTTAGTGCCATCAAAGTAGAATATGTAATTTCGAGTTATGGCGTGTTTTGCGAGAGCAGATCGTCAAAGTCTTTGTTTTTGATGGTTAGTTTGTGTTGTGTAAGCCGGTTGTGAACCTAATTTTTGATTTCCCTACAGCATTATAGGAGGGGGTTTGACAGGGAATTTCATAAACACAGTGGGTGGTGCTTTCAAAAGGGATGGGATCTTTGACCCTCTTTCAGAGTAGAGGGTTTTATGTTTGTTGCATTATGGAAGGACTCTTGGGATAAGGAGAGGATCTGTCACAGACAATTTTGTGGGGTAAGGACGGGAAGAGTGAATGTTGAGTAACCATCCAGAGTATGTGAGTAAACCTTTGTTTACCTAATATTCACTTTAAAAAATTGTTTCTTAACCCTTTCCTTACTAAAGACTTCTGTAGAAGTCGATGCGCGCTGTGCCCCTGGAACGAAGGCAGAACTAGTTGTGTTAACTATTTGTGTCGAGAGAGCTACGGATTATGGATACCTGGGTCGGCCTCGAAAAAATTAACACCGCCAGTGTTTAATCCAAATTGAAAAGGAGGATGGCTTTTTCTTTGTTTTAATAAAAAAGAGGCTATTTATTTATTTAGCTTCATTGATTAGTACCTATATCATAAAAAACATATTTTTCTTACTAAAAAATATAGACTGTAAAAATTATTAAAAAATTATTGGAGCATCTAATTATATATTCAACCTAAATTTTTAGAGCTAAAAAGAAAACGTAAATAAATAATAATAAAATTAACTTTTCCTAAAAGAAATTATAAGGGAGGAAATTTTATGAATGTTTTCCCATGTAGAAAGGAGGCCAAGAATAGGTTTGTAACTAGGGCCCGGCCAGGTAGAGAGATTGCCATACTGCAGGGTCGGCCACTCCGCACTTCCCACCGTAAGCTAAGGATTAATCTATTCTCATGATGTTAAAAAGTTTTGTACTTTTTTTTCTCTTTCGTAATTATGTATATTTATTTTTCAGCTGAAGGAGGCTGCCAAAAAGCAAGCCAAAACGTCCACAATACATATTTTTCTGAAGATCTGATGTTTTTTCTCTTAGCCGAATCCCAACTATTCCTTACATTCTTAAAAATAAAAATTATATAAAAAGGTTATTTCGAAAAATAACATTAATGTATTAGCTTAACATTTCAAAGTGTGAGTTCCAAGAAAATCATCACAATAAGAAATAATTCCAAAAAAGAAAATGAAAAAAAAAAATCTTTGATCTGAGTAACGTACAAACGTTTAATATACTTTCAAACAAATTAAGCAAACTTTCAAGGAAAAAGTTGTTAATAATATGATTCATATCAAGTTGTTTTACTATTGAGATTTTTTTTTTTGTTAGTTCAGACACATTGTTTTCAGTAGAGGTTCATTGAATTATATAGTTAGTCATACTTACTTCATCCCATTTCATGATTAGTACTTTAAATATGTATGAATGAATGCATTCTTTTAAAATTTGTAAATTTATGTTTTATTGTTTATTTATCAACTATTTGTTTCTTTCAAAACATTCAATATGAAGTATGGACACTTTCAAATAATCAATCAGAGAGCTAATCTTATAGAAGTTATGTTCTAATCACCAATTAGTTATATTATTAGGGCATAAATCAAATAGCACAGTTATTAAATATTTGGTTCATTTTGATCATTGGTTTAAATTCTAAGGCCAGGATCAAATATCTGTGCCCCCAAATTTTATTCAAGTATTTGTTGATTTTTATTTTGCAAATCTAACATATAAAATTGTAAGTTAAATCTTGGTTATTATTTAATAACAACAAAATTTGAAAATAAATACTCTGTTTATGTGCTACAATTTATTGCAGACAGGGAATAGTTGGGATTTGGCAAGGAAAAAACCAATATGACTTTTGTAAAAAAAAAAATTGAGATTCAGGCCGTTTCGGATACTCTTTGGTACCCATCATCGGCTTCTGGAACAAATTTGAGTATGTAGGAGAAATGCCTTGTTTGTCGGTTTTGTAATTTATATTGTTGGTATTTAAATTGATGTGTATGCATTCATAGATCTGTCTTCTTTTTTTTTGTTTTGTTCTGTAGAGAGAATTTTTGTGTCATCAAAGTTAAATGTGTTTTTTTGAGTAATGGCGTGCTTTGCGAAGGTAGATCTGTCAATTTTGTAATTAATGGTGGTATGTTTGTGGTGTGTAAGACGGGTGTGAATATAGTTTTTCGTTTCGCCTATGTATACAGCATTATATGAAGAGGTTTGGCATGGGAATTGGTAAACACAGTGGTTGGTTTGTTCAAAAGGGATGGGATTTTTGAGTTTAGTGTTAACAGTTTGATTTTTAAACCAAAATTTAGGGATGGGTGTGCTTTTTTTATGGTCTTCGTTAGTTTTTCAGTTAGTGCATGTATAAATGTGAGGGAACAATTGGGGACTGGAAATAAGGGAAGAATTGGGAGAAGTAGAGTTGCATCATTGGGATTTGATTTGTTTTACAAGAGCCTTTATGAGATTGACAGATCTGCCCTCGCAAAGCATGCATTTAACTTCAATGACAGAACAAAACAAAAAAAAAAAAAAAAAAAAAAAAAAAAAAAAAAAAAGAAGAAGAAAAAAAGACAGATCTATGAATGCATTCACATCAATTTAAAACCAACAATATAAATGACTAAACTGACAAACAAGGCATTTCTCCTACCTACTCAAATATTTTCCACAAACCGTACGGACCCACCTACCCAAATGGGTGTTCTTCCATTAATACATTTTCTCTTTTTCTGGTCATAATCCTCTCCTGATCTCCCCCACCCCTGCTTGGTGTCTAGTTACATATACCCTGGAAGAATCCTGCTTCTTTCTATATTTTCACTTAACTGCTAACTTCGGTCTCCACCCCTGGCATTCATTGGTATGTAGTATTTTAGTTATTATTAAAGATTTCATTATTATCTGTTCAGTTGTACTTATGTCAGTTTAACTTTTTCTGTTTTTGATAATCTGCCCAGTCTCTGAACTATTTTCTACGAAAAAAACATTGCTCACTACCTGTTATAATGTTCTGTTACTTATTTTTAACAAAAATGTCCTCCTATGTGATTTTTATTTGTAGATCTATTATATATTTTTTTTTTATTGATTTTATTATTCTGTTTATCAATTTGCATTTCGTCGTTCAAATTTCACAACCATGAAAGTCAAATTTTAGCAAAATTGAGTTATTATCCTTAACTCAGTTTATTTGGTTTTCTTTACAATCCTTATTCTCTCCCAGACATGATGATAATCAATTTTCTTTTAAAGAAAACCAATTGAGCGTACTAAAATTGAATATTACTTCCGCGTAAAAAAAACTGATTTCAAACGTTCGAGCTCATCCGTGTATCTGTCTCAACTTTTTTAGGCCATTCTGGCAAGTTTTTTCGTTTAAATGTTACAGAAAATATGTTTTAAGTCGGAAAGCCTTATAAGTTGCAAGTAAGAGATCATTATAGTTTTTGTTTAAATCAGTTTTAATGCTCTCCTGAAAAGTTGGGAAAATTGACTTACGCGGTTCTGAAATTTGAACGACGATTTCTGTTTGTCCCTTAGCTGATGAAGGCTACCGAAGAGTAGCCAAAAGGTCCTGAATATAGATTTTTTTTACGAAAATTGAATCCCAACTATTTCCTGTCTGCTTATCACCTCGATGGCAAACTATCTACACCTCATTACAATTTATTGAGTGTATTGACTTTGTGAGTAAACAAACACAGTCATATACAATTATAGAACCCATTGAGGAATTAGGCTTTGGAGGATGATGAATCTAACCCTTACCTTATGGCGGGCAGTGTGGGCTGGCTGACTCCGTAGTACGACTATCTTTCTACCTGGCCGGGCCCCTGTTATGAAGCTATTCTTGCCCTCCTCTCTACGTGCATGAACACTTTCATATAATTCCCTCCCTTAAAATTTTTAATAATAGGAAAATTGTATTTTATTATTGTTGGAGACTGCTGGATGGTGGAAAATTGATGTTCCAAGGATGAAAAAATGGTCGAAAATTCCCACAAGTGTTGGCAAAACGTTTTCAGGGACTAAGCCCCATTAATGGGGCTTAGTCCCTGAAAACGTTTTGGCAATAAAACACTTGTGGGAATTTTCGACCATTTTTTCATCCTTGTATTTTATTACGTATTTACGTTTTCTAGTTGGCTTTAAATATTTAGGTTGAATTGTGTAATTATATGCTCCAATAAATTTGTTTATAGACTGTATTTTTTAATACAAAAAACTAATTTTTTTATGATATAAATACTAATCAGTGAAGCTAAATAAATAAACTCTTTTTTATTAAAACAAAAGAAAAAACACATACTCCTTTTCGATTTGGATCAAGTTGGATCTATCACTGGCGGTGTTAATTTTTTCGAGCCGGACCCGGGTATCCTAAATCCACAGCTCACAAAGAGTTAATGCCCCTGACAATTAGTGGTGAAAGATATAGCTAAAGCTTCCCTCAGTCCTTGCTTAATAGCCCCAAGGTCGAACTCCTGGAACGAGAGAGGAGGTTTAGACTGCTGTACAACTCCTTCGTTCCAGGGGCACGGTGCGCCTCGACTTCTACAGGAGTCTTTAGTAAGGAAAGAGTTAAAAGTACAAAACTCCATTTTAGGCAAGCCATCTGCAGTAACAAATAAGATTATATTTTTATTTTAATATGGACAACCAGAATATTTCTAAAATCCTTTCAGAAATCCACAGCTTGAATAAAGTTACTAAAATAAATTTAAAAAATATATATCTTTTATAAAATTGTTGATGATTAATAATAACATTTTTTCCCAATTAAATTATAATTAAACTTAAACATCTGAATTCTCTCCCCCCCCAATAAAAAATCAGCACAATTCAATTTATTAGCAGAAATATACATTCAAAACACAGTTGTAGTTTTGTATTAAATTTATCAGGCAAGTTAATTATTGTTCACGGACATACATGCTATTATAGTTAGAAGTACAATACCATTGTCACCTAAAGCATAGCCATGCAGTTAAAATTTAATTTACAGAAATAATGGAAGCTCATTTATAGGAGACAAAATGCGTCGTTGTTAAGGACGAATCAAAATAAAATCAATTGTACATGCAATCCTGACCTTTCTCTTTGCCACTGTCGAGAGATTGATCTTTATTTTGGTGCAATATGGGCTGTGGCTCAGGTTCAGCTTTAGTCTCAGGTTCAGCTTTGGGCTCAGGTTCAGCTTTGGGCTCAGGTTCTGCTTTAGGCTCAGTTTCTACTTTGGACCCATGTTGAGCTTCAGAATCTGATACTGACTGGGGTTCAGGTTCTGCCTTAGGTTCAGGTTCTGCTTCTGCTTTAGGTTCTGGTTCTGCTTTAGGTTCTGGTTCTGATTTAGGTTCTGGTTCTGATTTAGGTTCTGGTTCTGATTTAGGCTCTGGTTCTGCCTTAGGCTCTGGTTCTGCTTTAGACACTGGTTCTGATTTAAGACTATGATCCGAATTAGGTTCAGGTTCAGATTTTGGTTCAGGCTCAGGAATGGCTTCTTTATTAGACTTCACCTGAGGCATAGCACGTCTTTGGATCCTTTCTTGATGAAATTCTCCTATAGGAAAATAAATATATGCTAAGTCAACATTAATTTTTAAAATACTTCATACGTGACTGCTCTTCTATCTTGAAGTGATAATGAACTATATGGACATATCATTACCAAGAAACCAGTATTCTTAGAACTTTACAAGTGTTCCAGGAAATCTGCACACATATTCATAGTAATATTTCATTAACCACTTTCAACCTCCATGCTTTGAGGAAAATTGGGGCCTCATTGAGGGCTACTTTAAAATAAAACTTTTTCAGCCCATCTCCAATGGCAGTGATGTGGCCTGACTTTCAGTCTACAACAATTAGACTAATGACATTTAGGCCAAAGTGATTGTACAGAAAATTTGCTGACAAGGTTAGAGATTAAAAATAGCTCTTGAAGAGCTGGAAATATTGGTGATAAAAGGCGTAGGTAGAAAGTGTTTAATAAAGATATTTGGTGAATGAAATAATTGGGAGCATTAATGAAAATGTTTCAATAAATAATGCCTTTTACTGTAATTTATAGGCAGTTTCAGTGATAATAAGAACATTTACTGCATGAATTTGATGAGGAAAGTCAATATGTATATGAAAAGGCATAAGTATAAAAAACTTAAGTTATATTTTTCAAAGTATTGTAAAATTTTCTTTCTTATGATTTTGAAAATATTAGAAAAAGGCAGATCGAATTTGTGCTTTAGTTATTAACACCTCTAAAAGTAAGGTCTTAGTTCTGTCCCAAGATGAACAAGCAGACGTTCATTTGATCTGCAATGGCGAGGAATTAGAAGTTGTGCTGTAGCTCACATAATTAGGGACTATAATAAGCTCTTCTGGCTATATTGACCCAGAAATGTCTCACAGAATTTCGAAAGCCAATCAAGTTTATCAACAGATCTATAATTGTATAATCAACCACCAGGAAGTGAGTTTGGTGACTAAAAGGCACATATACAAATCTGAGTTTCTCCTGATCCTAACTTATGGGAGTGAAAGTTGAGTAGTGCTTGATATGCAAGCCAGTCACAATACTGCTACCGAAATGAAGTTTCTGAGGGGTTTGAAAAACAAGAAGAAATTGCGTCAGACATGAAAGAATAAGAGAACAGTTAGAGGTGAAAGAAGTAAGGACCACACTCGAATCCCAGCAGCTGAAGTGGTTTGGGCACATGTGTCATATGGACGACGAAAGAGAACCCAAGAAAGTCCTAGAAACTCGACCCCCCAAGGATGGACGAGGATCTCCTACAAGGAAAATATCCAGAGAATTGGAGAGAAAAGAGGCAGATGAAGCTCCCAGCAGATGTAGCAGCTTCGCAGGAACCAGAAGGAATGGCTGCAATTTTTTGAGGCTCCTCGACGCTAGTAATGGTACAAGAGAAAGACAAAGACGAAGATGAATTCATGCTTACAACAATGCTAATATAAATCTACACTAATACATTAGCATCGTTGTAACCGCATATTCTGTGCGCCTCTCTCTAGTATTTTTAGAAGCATGAGAAAATATATTTTGTAAAACTAGGAGAAATATAACTAAAACCTTAGAACTATGATTAACCATTTGAAAATAATAAAAATCAATTCCTTTCATTAATTTTAAATAAAGAAAGAATAAAAAAGTGTTTTCTTTTGAATCAATAAATTTTACTTGTGTAACAATTTATGAAAGAGTTATCCTATTGCAATGAAAGTTTAGTTGGGATTCAGCTTAATAAAACCCTGAACTTTAAAGTTGTTATCTTGAACAGATTCTGTTCTTTAGCAGGCTTCTTCAATAGAAGAATTTAGGGCAGGAAATTAAGATGTCAAACAAATGAGTATCTTCCCTGGATTAGGATTAGGATCGGGTTTTAGGGCGAGTAACTTTTCGGTTCTTACGCCCGTATCTTCCCTGGTATGACTTATTAAGCCAAACGTTTGCGTGTTTTTAGGTAAAGTGTGAAGTCTTTACATGTATATTTAATTTAATTTTTAATATTATTGATTTAGTGTACCGCTTTGTTATAAATAATCTTAGTTAGAACTAGAAACTTAAACAATAACAATCACCTTGGTGAATATACTCAAGAAATGTTTAATATTCTTTATATAAATTAAACCTTTATGTCTAAATAAAAAAACGCATCATCAAATTTGAGATACAAAGTTACATACATACTTTATTTTAAAATGAAACATCCATTAAAATAGACCTAAGTCATTTGTTTTTCTGCTAAACGAAAACCGGTTTCCAGCACCTCTGCAGCTGCTGGAGAAAGATGCAGCTTATTAACAAGTCAAATTTATTCAAATCAGAAATTATTTTCTTCCCAGCTAAAACCTGGCATCTTATCTTTGGTCAAGTTGTAAACCATCTTCCCCATATCATGAGATATTTAGAATTTTAAATTACCTTTTTTAAAAGCTTCTCTTCTTCCGCGAGATGGACCTGAAATAATAAATCCCACATTTAATGCCAATATATACAGTCAATTATAATTGAAACATGGAAATAACAGTGGCTTCAAAATTGTTATTCAATTTGAAGGCTCAACTTAAAATGGCAATAAAATATCAGTTTATTCATTTATTTTTTGTTTTTCAGATTTTCAACAATACACCATAATATATTATTTAACAATCTGGAATTTGTTAGTTGATCTCTTGGATGGAGCATTAGCCGAAATTTGACTGGCAACACGCATTTCTTTGATGTGAACTAAATACAGCACACAAAGCAAGAGCATTATCTAGGTTGCAATAAGAACTATTTGTAATATTGGGGAGGCAAGTCATGCTACCTAATAGGTATCATTGGTCCATATATCGTCAATAGAAATGCAAAGTATCGAATGTGAAAAGAAGTTGGTTTCTTAAAGATGATTTTATGTATATTTTATCTTATGATATATTTTAGTTAGACTTAATGCACATTTGTTAGTTTGATTTTCAGTAATTGATAATTAATTTTCTTCAATTTTCGAGAGTTTGCCACAACGTACGTTAGTCCAACATAAAGCAGAAAAATTGAAAATGAAAATTGCATTTTTTCATATTCGATACTTTGCATCTGTGTCGATGATATATTCTTGGAAAAATGACAATTGGCAATTGAGCATTTATGTATTTTCACTCTCAATTAATAAAAATTATGATTTCTATTTAAATTGTTTAATTTTAAATGCATTAACCTTCTACAAAAACTTAACAGACCATTGCTATTTTTTATGAAGAATTGAACTAGCACATCAGGCATTTATGAAATAGTGGCATCTCTTCTCTGACTCATACTTGGTGAACCTTCACTTAGACCTGGGCATAATTTATTTGAAATAATATTTTCAAAATAACCTTAACAGATTATTTCCGAAATAATTTATTTTATCATTTTATTTTAATATTATTTCTGAAATAATTATTTCACGAAATAAATTATTTCATGATTGATGAGATATTTATTTCCGAAATGATTATTTCATCAGATAATATATTCTGATATCTTAATTTATGCGAGAATTTCTTCTAAATACATGTTTTCCTGTCAAGCCTCATTGAGCTGAAGTTGACAAAAATGATTTTAAAGTCTGAGTAGCTGAAACTTCATTTAAATTATTTATGATATATATATATATATATTATTACATACATATTATTATATGTAACCGGCAAAGTATATAATCAGGCATTCTATAGAATGCCTACTGTGCTTTAGGCAAAGTATGAAAGACAGGATTTGTAGCTTGTAGGAGTAACTACCGGTGGACGGCTGTAGTGTGGGGGGCCTTCATCTAGGTTACTTCCGGTCTCTCAAAATTACTTCCGGGAAACTGTATTCATTCCTCGTATGTTTCCAGGTGGATCCGAGGCATGTTTGAGTACTTCCGGTCTCTGACATTTACTTTTGGGTCACTGTATTCATCCCTGGGTTGTTTCCGCATGGAGCTATTGGCCTTCCAGGGTATCATGATAGACCGGAAGTGAACTGGAACTGACTCAGATTAAACCGGAAGATTCCCAGAGATGAGTATGATGACCCAGAAGTCATTTTGAGTAACCAGGAGTAAAGGCGGAAGTAAACCGGAAGTACCTAAAAGTAGCCCAGATCCATCCGGAAACGACCCAGGGACGAATATTGTGAACCGGAAGTGATATAAACCAAACCAGAAGATACCAGAAATGGATATGGTGACGCAGAAGTCATTTTGAGAAACCGGAAGTGAACCGGAAGTACCTAAAAGTAGATCGACCGGGAGCAACCCGAGTGGAAGTGATCCAGAGTGACCGAGGTGTGATCGGATTTTTTTTTTGGGGGCATCGACATCTGGGCCATTAGCGCACATCCAAGGTACAGCCAGGAATTTTCTCAAAGAGCCGTTAGATGAGAAAATTCCTGCCGGTGGGAATCGAACCCACCACGGGAGACCGTGGTATCCCAATAAGTTTGTTATTTCAAATTATAATGCGGGTAAAAAAAAAAAAAAAAAAAAAAAAAAAAAAAAATTACGCCGGGCTCCCTTGAGACCACGAGTGCATAATAGTCTAAGGTGTTAACCACTAGACCACGGGTGTAATGTAATTTAAAACCCTTTGGATGTGACTAAAAGGGTATTTGCTACAACACAAATCAACTGTAAAAGATTATTGATTATACAATGTTACAATAATCTCAGACATCAAAAACCTCATAAATTACATATTGATTGAGGCTCCTCTCATTAAAAATTACAGGATAAGCCACACCTGATGTAAAGTAGGATCAAAATAATAAATAGATGAAGATTGGTTTATCAATTATTTTTAAAAACGAATACTAACCTATTACTAGCCCTGTATTGAAAAAAAATAAAATATAAAAATTGAAACCTTTAGGCTTATAGATTAATCATTTTGTAATATATACCATTAGGAGCTATCCAATCCTGAACAGTTCATTCGCACGGACAAAATATTTAGCCATGTGTTAGATGTCACAAAAATAAAATGCCTTTAAATTGATGAGTCAAAAGTAACCGTTTTTATTTTGGTTCAACCTTTCCCCCGTAAACAAAGGGCCCGTTATCAAGGGGCAGCGTACCCTTATACCTGGAATGGCACCAACCACAGGTTGGCCAGCCCAACTGCTACAAATAGTTATTTCAAATATCAAAACAAATATCAAAATATTTCTATTTTTCTTGATTTCTTCTACAGTAATACTAATTCTATAAATAAATGCAATTAAAAAAAAACAACAACCCATTAAAATGTGAGCTAAACAACTACGAAAAGGGCATGCAGGGTTTGGTTCCAGGTAAAGTCATATACTTTTACTGCCCTTTACCGTTACTCAGAAAGCTCTTTGTGTTTACAAACAAAGGACTCGGTATAGACCACCCGTATTAACCCAAAAGTGATTATATCAAGCTTGATAAACTTCCTCAATTAAATTAAGGAATTTATGGGTGCTTAAAATAGGTTCTTGATCTAGTCAAAAAATTCAAGGAGAATTAGATCATGAATAGAAAATCTCGTCCAAACAGAAGGAAAATAACAATAACAAGGATCGTCAAACTTCGTTTTCAAAGATTGTTAGTTGTAACACAAAAACGGTCACTCATGATTCTAATAAATTAACTGTGAAGGGTGATTACACAAATATTCCTGTTAAGGCTTTAAAGCTTCAATTTAAAAAACATATTAACCCGCAGGCATTATAGATAGGCCTAAAAACATAAAATCATTGAAAAAAAGGATTTCTTATTATTGAATCAAACAAAAACGATATAGAGGTTTTATAAGCAGAGTTTTCAAATAAATGCAAAGACCTGTTGATCAAGAAAATTAAAATAAAAAATAGAGTTCTCTGTAAAAGGTTTAATGAGTTCTATTAAATACATATTTTCCAATTTAGTTATAATTTTAACTATTGGAATTATTATCCAAAGATTCATATAATTACTCAAATATAGATTCTAATTTGAAGCACAGCTATTTTCGATATCTACCTGTTCTAAAACGTGAAATCATTTATTAGGCACTTCGGATTACGTCATTGGGTCGACGTCAGAAGCGTGTTTCCCATCTGTGGAGTGCAGCAGGAAACGAGTTGAAAACAGCAACCAATTAAAATGTGAGGTAAATAGAGGAAAAACGCCGTTCGTGGTGGTAGAAATCTTACAAGGCATTTCGCTCAGAAATCTCCGTAATATTGTTACTAATTTTACGTATCCTGTTTTATAGCCAAATAGAATTATCTTCTATAATCAAGAAGAAAAAACTATTAGCAATAAAAAAACTATGGGTAACAGATGAAAATAGGGAATATCAAGAACAATTCTCAAGAACGACATCAACACCAGTACTTTAATCTAGATATTCATACGGCATCTTCGAATTCTAACAAACAAAATATTCCTTCTAATTGTACGTATCCTGTATACTGACAAATACATTTGACTGCTATAAACAAGTACAAAAATAATGAGCAGTGAAAAAAAAACTGCGGGAAACACACAAATAGATCCGTTTAAATAAACGAAACTAACTAACTAAGTTTTAAGCACTTATTTCTCTTAATGTGACGACCCCATCAAACATTTCTTCAAAACATTTTTTGTAGAGAATTTTGTAAGCTTTCGAACTGTTACATTTTACTTGCCACGATTTCCTAACCCTTTTTGAGATATTAAGGAAAATATACGAATGGGGCCTAATAGATATTCATACGGCATCTGAGAATCCCAAGATTCCGCAAAAAAAAAAAAAAAAAATATTGTTTCTAATTACACTTATCCTGTTTTATTGGCAAATACATTTGACTACTATAAGCAATTGCAAACACTAGGGAATATGCCAAAGAACTCGGAATAGGAGCCTCGACAGTTTCAAGACATTTGAACGAAATCGGCAAATCCAAAACTGACATTTCATACGGTACAGCCTGATATATTTCTAACAATGAATTGTTTTTCTTATTTTAATTAATGTGTTTTATTGTCAAATACATTATCCAACTTTAAGCAATTAAAAAACAACAAGGAATAAAAACAGACAAAAAGAACCGTTCGAATAAACGAAATCAATTACTTCAAAATTTAAGCACTTATTTCTCCGATTGACATCGCTTATTCAAAACTTTGTTTGGAACCTTTTTTGTAGACCATTTAGTAAGCTTTCGAATGGTAACCTTTCGCTTCCCAAGGTTTTCAACCGTTTTCGAGATATTAATGAAAATATATGAAGTTACCAAAACTTTTCATTATTTCTAGCAACAGAAAATTGGTCTCATTTTACCTATACTGTTTTACACACAAATACAACATAATAAATTACAAAAATAAAAAGCAATAAAAAACTAAGGAAAAGAGACAAAAATTACCAAAAGAACGAGAAAAACCCGTTCATAAGAACTAAACACACGTATATGAAGATTTAAGCACTTATTTCTTCGATTGACATCACCTAATCAAAAATTGCTTCAGAATCTTTTTTGTAGAGAATTTAGCAAGCTTTCAAATAGTTTCTATACACTTATCAAAATTTCTCAACCGTGTTCGAGATATTAATGAAAGCATACGAAGTTCCCAAAACTTTTCATGTCTGTTCATAAAATATGTTATTCTAACCCTTCCTTAACTCCAAACGTAACCCAAAGATTAACATGTTAGTTTTGATGAAATTCAAACATGCAAAAAATGTTTCAACTGAATCCCATGATTGTTAGTACCCAAACCAAAAACGTTATTCAGCAACTATTTTTCCAATTTTCTCCAAAACGGTTAAAGCTATCGCCTTAAAAATGGTGTCATTCGTTTTCCTAGGCCAAGAAGCTTATAAAACAAGTACTTACAAGCATATGAACTCAAAAACGTAAGGGTTACGATTTTTTTTGCGCGAATTTCGCCCCAAACGCCATCTTCCAGTGGGCGGATTTTGCTGGTTAACGAACTTGACCTTTCAAATTGGACGACGGATTTTTGTACCAAATTTCATCAAAATCGGACCATCAGGGAAGTCAGAAATCCGCGAACAGACAAATATATATATATATATATATATATATATATATAATTAAATAAATAAATATATACACACATATATATATATATAAAAATTTGAACCACCGTTATTTTCGGTCTCTAGGGGTTCTGAAACGCAAAATTTTCTAGTCGGCACTTCCGGATTGTTTCATGAGATCAACCTTATAAGCGGGGTTCCTCCCTATGAAGTGAGGGAGGAACCGCGCAAATACTGGCACAATTGTATCTAAATAACTAAAACACTGTGAATTGATGAAAAAGTAAAGTATTAATACCTTGTGTTGAACTTATTCGATAAGACACACTTGTAACAGATGATATTTCGGGATGAGCATTAGATGATGGAATGTCATGGTCCTTTGTTGCTCTTGAAGCCAC
Organism: Gonocerus acuteangulatus; assembly: GCA_946811695.1. Classification (NCBI taxonomy): domain Eukaryota; kingdom Metazoa; phylum Arthropoda; class Insecta; order Hemiptera; family Coreidae; genus Gonocerus; species Gonocerus acuteangulatus. The sequence goes on along the minus strand of OX328132.1, from coordinate 97,851,404 downwards.
TGTGCGTAAAGGTCGGAAAGGTCTCCTTGGGCCAGTTTGAAAAATGGAACTAATTGTTGAAGTAGATTCACTACTTGGTTCTGGTGTAGGTTCAGGTTCACTCTTTGGCTCAGGATGAGGTTCTGGTTCAGATTTGGGAACATTTTCTTCTTGGTCTGTTTTTTCTGGTTCACTTGGGATAGGATCTTCAATAAGAGGAAAATTTTTACACGCTGGAGTCAAATTACTTGGTCGCCAACCAATGGCAGCATAACTTGTGCCGTTTACAACCATAGCCACTTCTATTTCTTGATCTTCAGGTAAAATACGCCAGTATAGTTGAAAACCAGGGCTCAGCTCTCTGTTCATGTAACTAGAGAAGTCTATTTCTGTGTTTCTTACAGGAGACCCTAAAATTAAATAATGTTCCATGAAATAAGGCGCAAAGAAATTGGAAGCAAATTTAAAATGTCAATATATAATGCTCTTTTAGGAAATAATAACTTACTTTTATTTGTTAAAACTATATATTGATATTTGCAGAATAATTACACATAGAATCAAATATAGTTTTATTGATTATTTATGCATCACACTAAAACATGGACTACACAGACTATGGTTTCTTTACACTCATTCAAAAACATTCTTTCAAAATCTCTTACAGATATAATTTAATAAGAGAATGTGAAATCGGGTTTTAATAGTATGGCTAATTTTATTATAATATCAAATAAATTTTAAAGTATGCATATATATATATATATATATATATATATATATATATATATATATATATATATATATAAAAATGATTGCTTTCTATCTTAAATATTCAATCATCTTCTTCTGAGATATGAGAAAATCACTGAATGACAAAATACTATCTACATTATTAGATGTACCACAGACTTGTCTTTGTTTTTTTTTTTAATTAAAATTTGATGCTAAAAAATTTCTGTTCGTTCAGTGTCTAAATCTATGTAAAAATTGTTTGTGGTAAAGAGCTAACTATTTATCACAACAATAATAATGTTTCATATTCAGCTTTAGGCCCAAAAATTGGCATTTAATCAATTTTTATTTATGAGGAGATTGATTTTTTTATGACCTTAATATCTATTAATGAAATGGAGAATTTAACTTTCCAAAATTTAGAGTATTTGACATAAAATGTCAGAAACACCCATTATTGTTAAAAATGAAAAAAAAAATAATAAAGGAATGTACTTTTTGTGCAGGCTGGCCCAAACCATCCTAATTCACAATAACATTGCTTCCTTGGTGCTGAAGTTGATTGTATATCTACACACCGTCCCATATCGCCACAGTCAATGTGGTCAACACACTCATCTCTATATTGACATCGAGGCCCATAATAAAGTCTATTACAGCGGCATTTTGATAATAAGTATGGTCCATGGCCACTGCAATCTTCTTTGTAAGTTTTTTCTAAAAAAAAACAAATTATATATATTAAAAAAATCATTTTTAAATTGAAAATAATTTCATGATAATGAGTGAACAGACCAACCTTCACAGACAAAATGTCACGAAGTGGGGGTTTGAATAATGAAAATTCATCAACCATCTCCCAACACTAGTGAAATTAATTTGTAGTTTCTAAAGTTATTTCATTGTTAAAAAAAAATCAAAAAGATTAATGAATTTTAAAGGACTATTTTTTAAATTGTTTAACTCATTCACGTATTAACACTTTTTAATAATAAAGCTACTATGTAAATCTATACAAATGATTCCAAGCAGCCAATAAAGTTTAACAATTAATAGTATTTAATTTCTTATATTAATGACCTTTCTTAAAATATACTTACTAGTTTTTATATCTACATCAGCACAGGACCAAAACCTATAGTCATTTGACCATTCTTTAGCTTCCCTTAATAACCTTATAGTGCAGTTCTCACATTCAAAGTCTGCAGGTATCGTTACAGCATAATGTTGAGCACTAAAAATAAATAATAATTAATATTTTAGAAGAAAATATACTGAATTAATAATAACATCGGTTTTTCATAATCTTTGCGTAAAATTCAAGTAATTTTAATTTAACATGTAATGCATGTATGCTTTATCATATAAATATAAAAGAGGATATATGAAAATCTTTAATAAGCGATGTATTTTGGGGGTTGTTCGGACATGTAAAACGCCTCTGAAAATTATCGAGAAAAGGAAGATGACAAATCATCTGCAGTTGAACAATAAATTTAAAAAGGAGAAATATCTTGCTGATTATGCATTGCCCCTTTCTGGAAATAAATAGAGAAAAGGTAGTCTTGAGTTTACAAATAGTACTAATCCAGGAGGGACCAAAGTGTTCCTGGAAAGTGTGGGATATGACTCCTATAAATTGGAATAAATTTCCAGGCATCATGGCTGGAACATATGGCTTAGGGGTAATAATTTCCAATTTAAAATGATACATGCTTATTTTAAAAAAAACAATGATGTAAAGGATAACTAAAGAATAAGAATAGCAGAATTTCATAATTTTCACTCTATTTACAGTCAAGAATCTTTCTTTTCATTGATATATCACCCCTGCCTGTTCCTATGGACTACACTTGTTCCTATATTTTAAGTGTTCATGTAATATACATGATACAGTAGGACCTCCATTATCTGGGGTAATGATGGGGAGGGTGGTCAATGGATAATCGAAAACCCCGGATAATCGAAACACAATATTTTATTGACTAAATGTGCTGGATTATAAGGTTATAATGAAAAACTATGTACAAGATATCATGTAAACCTTTTTATTTGCATTGAGAAATGTGTATGTAAACGTTTTATTAATTAATAATTTGTATAAGTGCAAAAATAAACTCAAGATCAAATTATTTTTTTTGTTGAGAAAGTCAGTCATTTTTTGTTGTTTTTTGTTACATAATTATTTTCTTATATCTGTTCTGATCGTCCGTAACAAGATAATTCTGCTGAAGTCGGCATTCTCCTGCTCAAAATAATTCAGCGGAAGTTCTGCAGCCTCTAATGCCTGGTTGTGCTTTATTTTCGTTTCTTGAATGATAAGCGAATCGTTGTCATCGCTCTCATTTCCTTGGTCGTTCTGGGCAGAGGTCGAAGGCTAGTCTTTTCGGTGCAGATCTGCTATCTCAGTTTCTGTAAGTTTTCCAAATCCTTCTTCATTCATCTCACATTCGAGCCAATTTTTCATGTCATCCCTATCAACATGGATATAATCTGGAAGAACTTTGGAGATTTCGAGAAATGATTCCATTTCAACATCTTGAGAGGTTTCCTGGTCATAATCGTCGTGTGCCAATATTTTCGCCCATGTACTTTTTAAGGTCGTAAGGGGTAAATCTGCCCAGGCTTCACACACTGAAGCCGGTTTATAATGGTTAATTTTTGTTCTAAAGTTAACACAACACGTTTTCTATTTTGAGCCATTTTAATTGTTATGTAACATATGTATGTATGTACTCGAGTGAAGAGTTGAGGCCCAACTGAGGAAATATTTCCTTGGTAGGCTAACAGCTCAGGAGGGGATTCATAGAAAGACGTGAAAACGTTTCACTTCCAAGAAATATGGAATCACATTCTTCCGAAAACAACGCTGTTTTTCCGTATTTATGTACATACATACAAATATTTAATTATGAAAGCAAATTCTTTAGTTGATAAAAATAAAAATAATGCAACAAATATGTTTGTCTGTACATACATATATGTACATAATATTTAAAGAAGGAATAAAAATAAAAATTCCACCCATCAAGATCCCGGTTAATTGGAATCCCAGATAATAGAGCCCGGATAATGGAGGTTCTACTGTATTCTGAAAAATTCCTTACTGAACCTCTCTATGGAACCTAAAGAAGAGGAAGACTAAGACTGAAATGGCCTGAACATATGGCGGAAAATGCTAGATCTATTTGGGTGTCTGGAAGTAGAAGGCCTCAGCTCAAAATAAGTGATAATTGGCAGATGTTGGAGAAGGCCAAGACTCAAAATTGGGTTGTAGGGCAGTGGTAAGTAAGTAAGGGCTTATAAAATATGTGATATGCATAAAAAAAAAAAAAAAAATACTTACGTTGCGTCAATAGCTACAAATTCTGATTTTGCTGTAACAGGAGTCAAATCCAATACAGGCCTCTGCAGTTTATCAAGGAGTTGAAGTCGAAAACCACCCTAAAAAGGAAAACTGAATTAACTTAAATGCTTTTAATTTGATTTTGACAGAAAAATATCTTTAACATTACACTTATAACAATATTGTTCATTGTTTTTTTTTTCTTCTTTTTTTCTTTTTTTTTCTTTTTTTTTTTTTTTACTTCGCACATTAAAAGATTCAAAAATATTGGAATATTAAGGTCTCATAATTTGTGATTGCAACGTTCTATCAGAATTAATCCAAGCTTTCTGAGTTTTAGTAATATTATTGTTAACTTAATGTTCTTCCTTACAGGGTTTGGTACAATGTATCTTTGATAACACAGATCAGCAACCCCCCCCCCCCCAACAAAAAAAAAAATCATAGGATTTCTTTACTGTTCCTTATGGGTTCTTATACACTGAAACTTGGAAAAATATTTAATAAATTCCACCTTGTAATTGGCCATTTGCACAACTCGTGTTTTTAGTCTACTTAAGGCTACCATTTATCTTTTAAACTGAAATTGGGATTCTAATTTTGAGTGAGAAAAACATATCCATATGCATCTGTGATCCATGTCCCTAAAAGTTTTAAAAGCCGAGTCGAAAGAGGAGTTTTTACTGGCCTTTAATATGAAAACTGTTATCAGACCCCCCTCTATACAGAAACATTAAAAAAAAAAATAAAAAAAAAAAAAAAAAAAAAAATAAGCATGATTCTTTTTTACAAAATAATACCCTCATTACAAAATCATTACTATGCATAGTTGGTTGCATATGAATCTCAAGAAATTAAAATAAGCTTAAAAGTTTGTTCGCTACATTCTCATATTGACTTTCATATTCACTAAATCTTAGAAGCCTATCGTGAACAAAAGGTCGAAAGATTTAATGAGAATATCCATGATAATAAGAGAAGATACTATAGAAGATTGGATGTCAACATGTCTTCTGTTGGTTGTTTCAAGTAGGAAATATATAGAATGTGAAAGTGTCCAGAGGAGCATCATAAAGAAGTTTCATAGACAGAAAAGAGTTATCATGTAGTATTAAACATAACAAAAAGCAATAGTTTTTTGTTTCTTTTTTACCTTTTACACAAAACATTATTCATAGTTAATTTTAATAAAATGTTGTTTGTTTTCCTTGTGTTTTCTTTTTTAATGTACACTCCCACCAAAAATATCTCATGCAGTTGACTTTTTTTCTTCAAGATCTGTGTAAATGGTAATGTGATAATAATTAAAATTCTAAGCACATCAATTCTAAGCACTATTGTTTTGGAGTAATTTTTGAGCATTGTACTTTCATGTATCTGGAGAAAGTTGGACAAAAAATGTACAGCTCAATAATTATCGTATGTAATAACTTACTAGGGCACAA
>OX328132.1:97579131-97845699 GCA_946811695.1 Gonocerus acuteangulatus | reverse complement strand
CTAGGGCACAATAGATCTTTGAGGTCGAGCTGCTTTCCCCCCCTAGGGGCCCTGATTATATCTAATAACTTACTGAAAATTTAGCACACATTAACCTGAATAATATTAATTTAGCACTCATACTGAAAAAATCCCTCTCTTTTCTCTCTCTCTATCACTCCCTCTCTCTCCCTCTCTCTCTCTCTCTCTCTCTCTCTCTCCTCTCTCTCTCTCTCTCTCTCTCTCTCTCTCTCTCTCTCTCTCTCTCTCTCTCTCTCTCTCTCTCTCTCTCTCTCTCTCTCTCTCTTTCTCTCTCTCTCTCTCACACACACTCACTCACTCACTCACTAACTCACTCACTCACTCACTCACTCACTCACTCTCACTCACTCACTCTGTCTCTCCGGCTTCCTCCATGCTTATGAACAACAGTCTAATGGATTAGAGTGTGGTTCCTGCAAAATTTAACATTGAAAGAACAACAACAGGAATACTCCTCATCGAAGAAACCTCAAATTCATCAGAAAAAAAAATATTAAAAATCCTATTATCAGTTCACCAATATGAAAATAAGTAAATAATGTAATTTAGTATTGTATTCCTCTTTGTAGATACCAAAAAATGTTTTGCTTTTAGCCTAACACATTATTATTAGAAGTATTCAACACTTTTATGGACATATAATCTATATATATATATATATATATATATATATATATATATATATATATATATATATATATATATATATATATATATATGAATGATAATTATAAATGTAGGGTACTTACTCTGTGCGGATAAGCCAGATGCCATGTTATGTTGAAAGGTTTTCCAGCAAGAAGCGTCGTTCTGATAGAACCTGAAAGCAGAAATATAAATTAGGTTAACAGTCTCTTTTTCTTATGTTTATATTGGATTTGAACTAATTATAGTTCTTGGCCAGTTTTATGCCCTTTTTACAGTGTTTCCTCCCTATATGTCAATGTTTATCGACGCGCTTGTTGTTTACTTCCCAATTAGTCCCTCAAACCAACTTTCATTATTCCCATTCGATTTGTATTCAGGATAAATAGGTGGCATGATTAAAACCTATTATCTAGCAAGTAGAATCTATCCTTTAGTTTAAGGTTTTCCTCAAAACCAAGTAAAGAAACAATAGTTACTCTAGGTAGCAAGATCCTAGTAAGTTAGAATCAGCTTGTCATATACTAAGGAACTGCAGGCTAGCAGGTGCTAACCTCATAGCTGCAGCTAGGTATCCTATTGTGATCCTGCCTCCTTCATCAACGCATCCGGTACCAGATTACACACACACACACACACACACACACACACACACACATATATATATATATATATATATATATATATATATATATATATAAAATCCGGCGCTAATGGCCTAGATGTCGATGCGCCGTAAAATATATACATATATATATATATATATATATATATATATATATATATATATAAATATATATATATATATATAAAATCAGTCCCGTAACAGCCCACAAGGGCCCTGAGGGGCAAATACTGTAGAGGTATCTAATTCATGACGATACGGCACACTAGGGAGATAGTATGGTCAGTACTATGCTCTGGCCGCCTGATTTTCGCCTTGCTGCTGTGACTGCTAGAGTCATTAGCACCAAGGTACCCATTAATAAATTAAAGGCTGGGTTGGCCTAGGGACGGTCAGGGAGGCCGAATTCAACCCATGAACGAAGAAACTAGAAGAAAAAATCGTATGTGCTTGCTTGGGATTTGAACTCAGGTTCCCCCAGCATATGAGTCCAGTGCACTACCACTGAGCTAACCTTGCCCCCATATATATATATATATATATATATATATATATATATATATATATATATATATATCCATATCCTTATGTATATATGAGTCCAGTGCTCTACCACTGAGCTAACCTTGCCCCCATATATATATATATATATATTTGGATGGAACGGCATTTTTCTCCAGCGGTGGTACTCCTTCTCACTTCTTCCTGGAATATTTCGATGGGTTCATCTCCATCTTCTTCAGCCAGGTACTTGATGTTTCTTCCTCGGTGGTAGCCAAGGGAATGACATTTTTCTCGATCTGGGCGCCTTTTCTCCTCTCTAGCCCCAGTATCGGCGGACCAATGATGTTGAAGCTCCCTGCTGTAGTTGGGATTCTGTCCGTTGGTAGCGCTGATGGTATTGCGTCTTTTTTTTTTTTTTTTTTTTTTCCTCCTGCTTCAATTTTCCTCGCCGTAAGGTCGTCGTAGGTACGCCGTAAGGGCGTCTACCTTCAGCACCCTCGACATCAAGAGGGTGTTTTACCATATCAGGGTGAGAGAGGAGGACATACCCATGTGATAACGCCATTTGGCTTGGATAAATTCCTCCGCATGCCCTTTGGCCTTCGAAACGCCGCCCAAACATGGCAGAGATTCATTGACGAGGTGCTCCGAGGATTGCCATTTGTATTTCCTTTCCTGGACGATATTATCATCGCCTCCCGTGACCAGGATGAACACGAAAACCACTTGCCCCAGGTCTTGAAGCGACTACAAGAGTATGGCCTCGCACTAAGACCCGACAAATGTGTATTCGGGCAGCCAGTGGTACAGTACCTTGGCTTTCGCGTGGACGCTGGAGGGATAACGCCACTACCGTCAAAAGTACATACAATACTGGAATTTCCCAAACCAACCAACATTCGACAGCCGAGGCGATTTATGGGGACGGTAAACTTTTATAGGAGTTGCATACCTAACGCCGCTACGGTATAGGCACCTCTGAACCAGCTGTTTAACTCGACCAAAAGAAACGACAAGACACCTTTCACTTGGACACCTGAACTAGTCAAAGCCTATGAACAGTGTAAAGCGGACCTGGCATCTGCATCCACTATCGCGCACCGTTCGGGATCGGGAGAACTATCGCATGCCTGCGATGCCAGCAATGAAGGCATTGGTGGTGCCCTCCAACCCTAGAATTTTTTCCATTGGTGGGGGCGTCCCCTAGAATTTTTTCCAGGAAGCTCAACCCAGTACAGAAGAACTATTCAACCTACGATCGGGAGCTTCTGGCAATTTACGAATCAATTCGCCACTTTCGCCCACTACTTGAAGGGGAGCAATTTTCTATATTCACCGACCATAAGCCCCTCATCCATGCCTTCAACCAAAAACCCGAGTCTGCGCCCCCACGCCGATCCCATCAGTTAAATTACATTAGCAAATTTACCACCCATATCAGGTACCTGCCGAGACAGGCGAATATCGTGGCAGATGCACTTTCACGAGCTGGAACTGACGCCATCCAATTACTGGACGAACCAAACAGGCTGGCCAAAGCTCAACAAGAAGACAACACCACCCCCCACCTCTATAAAGACAAAAGCCTTAAACTGCAGATGTGTGTCGTACCAGGATGTGACACCCAACTTTTGTGCGACACCACTACTGGTAAACCTCGACCATACCTACCACAACCCCTAAGAAGATCTACCTTTGATAGAATCCACAACCGACATCGGACGATGGGCAAGAACTTGCATACCTTGCCAACAAGCGAAAACCCACAGACACACCAATACTCCAATTGGAAGCTTTCCTCCTGCCGGTCGTTTCAGCCACGTGCATATTGATATCGTAGGGCCACTACCGCCCAGCCAAGGCGTGTCATACATCTTGACCATAATCGAAGAACGACCAGGTGGCCAGAGGCGGTGCCTATCCCAGACATTTCGGCAGTATCAGTGGCCAGTACCTTCTACTCGGCATGGGTAGCGCGTTTTGGAACGCCAGCAATAATAACTTCAAACCAGGGCCGCCAGTTCGAAAGAGAAATATTTCGCCAGTTAAGCAAGAACCTCGATATACAACACATCCACACAACGCCCTACCACCCCCAAGCAAACGAGATAGTGGAACGCTGGCACAGAAGCCTGAAAGCAGCCCTCGTGGCGCACGCATATTCAAATACCTGGACGAGAACACGACCCACAGTGCTGCCTCCGCACCGCCCTGAGAGATAACCAATCCAGCGCCGCCGAGGCCCTGTCACTACCAGGCGATTTTTTTCTCACGTTAAAGAAATATGCCGAACTCCAAGAGTTCGTAAACGAGCTGAGAAGGGATATTCAAAAGATGCATTTATCCACGAGAAAATCCACACGTACGACACTATGTACCCGGAGATCTACTCACCGCCTCACACGTATTTCTGAGAAACGACGCAGTACGAAAACCGCTTACGCCTCCGTACACAGGCCCCCACGTAGTAACCCAGAGGGCACAAAAAACCTGTACGATAATAGTAAACGGACAACGCCGCACTGTATCCTAGGACATTGTGTACGTCGAAGGAGGTAGGAAACGATGAGAGACGTACCCAGCTTATTAGGCCTCCAACAATCTCTCACCTATCCATCCTCCCGCCGACACACAGGTGCAGATGTCCCCGCAAGCCCCCGCACATACGCCTCCTCTCGTATGTCGCAAGCTTGCAGACACATCCCCGGGAAAGGAATACCTACTTCTCTAACTTCAACTCCGGGACAGTCAGTCACCAGAAACCTGGGCAGATTGACCCAGAATATCTAACACACGCCACTACGTCTGTAACCGGCGAAGCCTGAAGGGCCCCCGGCCACCAACCCAACCCGTAGTACCATTTTAGGACTTAGTCCATCTGGTCTTGAATGGTCACAGACCCGGAGAACGTTCTCTCCTACGGTTCCCCTATCCATAGGGAACCAGGGGGGGACTAACCCTGGCTCCCCATAGAGAGCCAGGGTTAGGACCCTCACGGTCCTAGGTGTATCCTAGGACAGGGTCAAACCAGTCTACACACTTCAAAATGACAATAAGGGCCACAAAGAAGGGCTTAGTTCTCCGGTCACCCACCAGGAACGCCCCCCACGGCCGCCAGGACAAGCCGGTCGGGACGGTCAATCAGAAGCCGAGTTCGGTTCGACTTGTAACTGAAAAGGGCAAGCAGGAACCCCATTGTTTTAGAAGGACCCGAACATCAGAACCCATCCAGCATGCCACCACAAGAGCCTACAGACCCAAGCAGCGGACCCGACTACACAGACAGGACAGCATATTACGGACTGCGGAGATCGAGCAGCCGATTACAGAGGTCGATGAGCTGTCTACCGAGATTAATCAGCGACCTAAAGTCATCGAGCAGCCACTTACGGAGCTGAAGCAACTGACTATGGAGATTGAACAGCAAGAGTGGGACCAGGGTACAGTTACCGCCAGCAGATCAGAGACAAGAAGACCAGAACGAGGTAAGCCAGCGGTCTGAGAGTGAGCTGCAAAGCGAGCCCACTGATCACCGCTGGTTCAGTATTCCTACGAAGTGCCTAGACCAGGCAGACTTGAATCATTCAGAATCTGTAGACCCGGATAGTAATAACTCAGATCTCCATTTTAAAAATCCCCCGGAGAGCAGTAATGTCACGCCGGGAGCGTGAGGCTGTAAAAGTACTGAGGCAACGGAAAGCTTTGCCACCAAACCCGATGGATCGGCCGCCGGATGGAAAACGGACTTTAAAGAGTGTACAACCGCTGCTCTCTTGCGGCCCTTGGAAGGTCCGTTTAAACTTATATTTAGCAATATAATCTTATATTTAGCAATAATATATGTGTCTAGCATTCGTTCATTGTATGTATGTATGTATTATTTTATATTAGTTTATATTTAATCAATAGATTTAAATATTTTTTTTGTAAATGTTTACACTTTTGTGGCGCTCATAAGGGCCGTTTCAAAAAGCACCCGGTCAGGTGAATCAGCAGGTCGACCTGTATAAAGTATAACTAATAGCTTTCTGTTTCAACTCTAGGCTTGATAAGTTCTTTTGCATTATATAAAATAATTTCCAACTGCCAATATTGTAAATATATATATATAAATATTTTGTTTTTCCCGGACCGTGAGGTCTCCTGTTGTAAACATCATATATAAGAATAATAAAGGGCTCCGCTCATTGGGCGGGGGGACTATGTGAGAGACAGTGACCTAGAGACAGTTCCAGCAGGCCAATGAGAGACGACGATGTAACAGCCAATAGGAGCAGACCTTCCCCTGGAGCCGGCCTTAAATAAGGGCGCCCCTGGAGGCAAGAGCATTAATCTAGCCCCTCCCTAGACGACCCTGACTCTCCCTAGTTTTAGTATCCTAGACTAAGTAGGCTTAAGTCCCCTGATTGTAAATACATCCCCCTTCTAGTACGTAAGCGTAGGATAAGGTGTAGATTTAAGTCCAGTTCCAGGCTCCAATCTGTTGGGCCTGGAGGTCTCTATGTACATTATGGAGGGTGAGAAAAAAAAAAAAAAAAAAAAAAAAAAAAAAAGGCAAGAGCATTCGACTCCAGCGCTCTCACCAGGAAGGACCTAGGGTTTGGGATTTTTGTGGAATTAGAGAGCTGGGCTACGTCGAGAAAGACACCAGAGCAATACTGTCCATTCTCAAAGGCTGTGGAGATCAGATCCACAATTCTGTGGCATTGATGAATGGTGGAATGGAGTTGACGAAAACTAAATTGGGAAGACGGGATTTTGGGAATAAGAATGGGGTAGAGGCGTTTAAGTAAGAGTTTTTCAAGAATTTTCCCCAATACGGGTAGTAGGGCAATAGGGCGATAGGATGTGAGGTGGTGGATAGGTATCATACGGATTACAGAGAATTTCCAGAGGAGGGGAAATTGGGTAGTTCTGAGGACAGTATTATAAATGTAGATTAAGAAAAGTACTGCTTTTTTCGGGAGATGCTTGAGTAATTTGGGCGTAATTAGGTCATATCCTGGGGCTTTTTTCTGGGGAAGGTGTTGGATGGCGTGAAGTACTTGAATTGAAGGCCTTGGGAGGAAGTGACATTGGGAGGGGAGTATCCAGATGATTCGAGACATGGTGGGAATGGGTAGGATCGTTAACACCAGGGTGAAGGGTAAAGACATTGGAGAGGTAATGCCCGAAGGCGGTGGAAATTACTACATCGGTTTTGGCCCAAGAGCCATCTTCTAGTTGAATGGGATGATGGGAGGTTTTGTATGAGAGTATTTTTCTAGTAGCCTGCCAGAGTGATTTGTCGGATGAAGTAAGTTCCTTAGTGTATGTTTTAAATTGTTCGTTTTTATGTTTCCGCAATTAATTTCTTAGTTGTTTTGTCAGTGAGCAGTAGTTGTATGTGTGTTGGTATGTCAGCCAGTCGTGTTTGTGTATTATGTACAGGTTTTAGATAAGAGAAAACTGCTGAAATTGCTTCTGAAGCGAGAACAAATTTCATCCTTGATTGTAGAGTGTGTCAGCAGCAAACTTATAAAGCGAATCCTGACGTAAGATTTGCTTATTACAAGAATGCCTTAGTTGGAAAATCTCATATTCCAGCTGTCCTCGTGCCCTCAATGAACTTCCATAACAATCATTCGAGCATTTTCTTCTTCAGCGTATCCGTCTCCTTACTTTCCTCGCAGACGATGAACCTCTTCTGGATACTTGCATTCGCTTCGGGAATGACTACTGGTGTAAGCAAATATTTTATACATGGTATTCCATAACTTGATAAACTAATTACGTAGGGTCAATAAATTTACGCGAATGTGGTCATTTACTACTTACGGTTTATGGGATGAATTAGTTTCACATGTTATTTTATGTCTTTTCAGGAGAAATCAATTAAAGTTAAATAAAGTGAACATTGTACAGATAATTTAAAGTTAAATCATTCTTCGCCATCTCATAACAAATATATATATATATACACTGTACATTGATTCATGGGCGTATTCATGACCAAAATCGGTAAACAATTATCATAAAAACCTTAAAAATAAATAAAATAAGATCACTTAGTTCAGAAACAATAGTTTTTATTGGGTGTAATAGCGTTTTAATTGGCTAATTATTCCAAGTTCTAGATTGTTAGTATTCCATACCTCCCAAATGTTCTCAGCCCCCCCCCCGAACTTTTTTTCCAGCCCCTCCCGAAATTATTTTCTATATATGGCCATGCATTGATTTGTACACTGTACACATTCAGCGAGGCAATGAGCATGAAAATATAAAGACCAGAATAAAAATATATTACTGTTCAGTATATGAAATGCAGAACTCAGTTTTATAAAAAAATAAAAAAAAACTTAAAAAATAAAATGAAATAACTTCTCAATCTTTTTTTAGGTGAGCCCTTCGTGTATGTATCTAATATATAAAATTCTCGTGTCACAGTTTTAGTCTTTATACTTCCTCGAAACGGCTTGACCGAGTTTGATGAAATTTAATATGTATATTCAGTAGGTCTGAGGATAGGTTAATAACTCATTTCTATACCCCTAATATGATTTTTATGATTAGTCATTAAAAAATATATACAACCCTAAAATTTCAACGTTTTACCACCAATCCCCATTTTATAATAACGATATTAGTACTTTAATCAAAATAAATAAATTTTAATTATTTAAATTTCAACGGCCATTATTATTAAAGAAGAATTTTAGGACGGGTTCTCTTTAGGTTACCACTCTTTTCTAGCCAGGATTAGGCTGATGCCTTTTCATAAATTTTAATTATAAAATGTAGTTTTATTCAACATATGATCTTTTCACAAAGGCAAATATGGCTCCAGATTCTAACCTCCAAATTCACGGTTTGCCAGGCGTATGGTCGGTGAGCTGGACGATCTATTGAATGATCACGATGAATTGTTCAACTTATTTAAATGACACATGCACAAATTACAAAGTGACAATCACGCTATTAACATCAATCAAGATAAAGAACCACCCGAGAGTACATTCAATGCACCTGTTGTTGACGTCGTCGTGATCTTTGTATTTATGCAGTACTCTAGTACCTTAAATACAAAATAATCTGGAAGTAAATTATTAATTGTGTCAGCTGTTCATTACAGATATAAACGGGCAAAATCATTCATATTTTTTAAATTTTTTTTGTATAGATTATTGTTAGCAAATTATTCAGGAATACAGCTTACACATTTTTGTTTTATCAATTCCGGCATTTTAAAATCACTAAATTTACTAGGAAAGAAGAAAACAGAAAATATATTTTTTTTTGTTTCAATTTTAAAACATATTAGGCTTATTTTTTTTAAGAGCAACATTACTTCACACTGCAATTCTTTTCAATTTATAATAGTTTGAAATCAATATTTTCTATATATTCCGTGTTTTATAATAAAGGAAATAAAAATTAAGGTGGATGTTCAGGCACTCACTTCTGCGAATATATATATATATGTGTGTGTGTGTGTGTGTGTGTGTGTGCCTCTCTCTCTCTCTCTCTGTGTGTGAGTGTGCGTATATACATATGTATATGGGGCGGGTTTGGATCAGTTGTAGAACACTCGACTCAAGTTCTGGAGGACCTTAGTTCGAAATTTGGGCGCGCGCTAAAGATTTGTTGTTGGAGGGTCGGTGCCTGGGTCCCAGGCCTTCCCTAATCTCTCCCTGTCCTTAATAGGTACCTGCAAAAGGAAATATCAGGTGCCCGAAGCATAGCAGTGATGAAACTAAATCTCTACCCATTTATATACAGGGTGTCCCAGTATAAGTGTCCACCCCCTTTTCCTCCTAGAGTTGTTGGAATTTCGAAATGAAACTTGGTAGGTCTTAGTTATGTTGCATGAGGTTACTTTTGAAGGTTTAGTTGACTTTGTAACATTCTCCAGCGCATCTAACTCTTGATTTTCCAATGGCGGCAGGTATTTTTTATGACGAATTCTGATAGAAAATTTAATGTTAAGACTAATTTATTCCGAGACATCTTTTGATCCGACGCACCGTTTGCGCGTAAAACGCAAAAAACTGAAAAATATAGCCCTTTTGTAGACAAATTCCTATTTATCACTGAAACCAAGCCTTGTACGTAAAAACACCTCAATGTAAACGTTGTAGCCTATTAATTTTCATTTCAGGTGATACCAAGATCAAAGTTGTAGGTTTAATATTTAACGGGATATTATGAATGAAAAATATACCTTAAAAGTTTTAAAAAGTAACAATTCAAAAATCGATATGAATAGAAAAAAAAGTAGCTGGCATAAACAATAAAAAAAAAGTACTTATTTACTTTATTAAAAGAAGTATATAAAAATTATTATAAAACAGAACAGAATAAATTTATTTTTCCATATGAAATTATTATATCATAAAACTAAAAAAAAAAAAAAAATTGCCTTTGTTTTCATTCATAATACCATTCATAGGAATTTTTCTACAAAAGGGCTATATTTTTCAGTTTTTTGCGTTTTACGCGCAAACGGTGCGTCGGATCAAAAGATGTCTCGGAATAAATTAGTCTTAAAATTAAATTTTCTATCAGAATTCGTCATAAAAAATACCTGCCGCCATTGGAAAATCAAGAGTTAGATGCGCTGGAGAATGTTACAAAGTCAACTAAACCTTCAAAAGTAACCTCATGCAACATAACTAAGACCTACCAAGTTTCATTTCGAAATTCCAACAACTCTAGGAGGAAAAGGGGGTGGACACATATACTGGGACACCCTGTATATATATATATATATGTGGTTCCATTGCACCATTTTGGAATAAAATGTCAGTAGGGAAATATAAAATTCAGACACAAACGAGAGCAAAGGGGTTAACAAATTATTTAATGAAGTTAATGCATTTTTATTGAAAAGTGAATTTTCATGGACACTATTATATTATTTTGGAAGTTATGGTGGACTAATTAAAAGTGATAAACCTAAAAGTCGGGGGTTTAAATGTATTATCCTTTTTAATCGACTGCAATATACCTGTGCGTCTAATTAAAATACGAAGGCCCGGAATTGCAGTCGTCTAGACTCTAGACGAGGCCCTGCTAGTGGAAGGTTCTCCTCCTCAAGTTGAGGATGAAGTTAGGTTTTAAGTATATTCCCCTGAAGAGGAGCCAAAATGGCGCGAAACATGTAGGGAAGAGGAATAAAAAGTGTGAAAGTGTGTGGCGTAGTTTTATTGACCTTCCGCCTTATTCGCCAATTCTATATATTTGAGCTATGGTTCATTTAATGAATTCTCATTGATAATGTAAACCATCTTTTGCGGTTTAAAATCAGCGTTTTCATTAATCGTTTTGTGCTGATTGGGCACAGCATTCATTTTTCTTGGAATTTGATTGCAGCTTCATTATCAGCTAACCGGATTAAAATACAATCCGGTCTGAACTTTGCAGTGTTTATCAATAGCTGATAGCTTATTCCTTTTCCCTAAAAAGGGTTAAATAATTGGATGCTGATTATTTTAAACTTTTAGCTCTTTTCTTCCAAAAAAGAAAATTAGTAGAAAATGGGTACAGAGGTATATATATATATATATATATATATATATATATATATATATATATATATATATATATACAGGGTGATTCAGGTCTAAGTAGCCAAACTCTAGGAGGTGATTGTAGACATAATTTCCAACAAAAAAAATTATTTTAAGTATGGTCCGAATCCGAAAGGAAAAGGAGCTATGCCCAATTTTCTGTTTTTTTTTAACGTAGTCATGATTTTTAATGAATAAGAAAAGTTTTCTCAAAAACTATTCAAAATAATTAAATTCTAATTATGCCATCGTAAAATAGACAAACTTTTCTTCAAAAATACATTAATTAAATTCACTAAAACCATTATTAAAAGATACTTTCTGGACGTCCAATAACGCACTTCCGTTTTTATCAATGAATCAGAGTTTTTTCGCGATTTTTTTCCTCAGCCCTCTAATGGACTACAGATTCAATACTTGCAGTAAAACTTCTACATTTAGTGAGCATTAAATCTGAGAAAATGAAGTGGAGGTTTAATAAGGAAAAAATTGAGCGATTGGCTTTCTTTTGTCAAAAAAATGTGGAATGTAGTTTTGTTACTTTCAAATGCCTCGTGTGAAAAAATTAAAAATTGTTCATTTTTTAATGGCCAAACTGTCGGTATCCATTGTCTATTCCGGAAGCAATAAATGTAACTGAATGAAACGATTGGAAAAGTTTTTCATTTGAGAGATCTGTTACCTTTCATGTTTTTCAATTTTTTATTGATTTATGTTTTACATGATGTGTTTAGCGCGCAGTTTTGACTAGAAATTTTGAGCGGAGAATTTAAAAAGATTTTGAGGGTAGTTGAATGATTTTAATCCGGAATTTACACATAATTTTAAATGTTTTCAAATAAAATTTGACATAAGACTAAAAATTGTGCAAAACATTGCGGGAGAAAAAATGTTAATCCTCAGTTCAGCTGCAACATTTTGTGGACATAAAAGGCCACAATTTCAGGGAATGGAACAATTAACAGCCCCGAATAGCATACTTGGTATCATGTTAATCCTTATGCTATGTGAAGATCACACAATGAAGCTCCAAGTTAACATGTCGTACAGAATTCAGGACGAATATCTTCTTCAGACAATTCTAATTCCTGACAGGTTTGACTTAACATATTTTTAATCCTCCACACGATTTAAATACGACCGACCAATTGCATTCCGCTTTCAGATAGATTCATGGTTCCAGATGGATTGCTCTCATACACATAGCAGCAGTGCTGTTAGACGGTGGATGGATCCACTGCCCAAGTTCATAAAAGTCTAATTAAAAAATTAGCAAATTTTTAAACATATTAGCAAATATTTTAGTGCCTAAAACATCATGTGAAAGATAAATCAATGAAAATTTGTTAAACACAAAATGAAACAGATCTCCCAAATGAAAAACGTTTCCAATCATTTCTTTCAGTTACGTTTTATTGCTTCTGGACTAGGCAATGGATATCCACAGTTTGGCCATTAAAAAATCAATAATTTTAAATTTTTTCACACGAGGTATTTGAAAGTAACAAAACTACATTCCACATTTTTTGACAAAAGGGAGCCAATCGCTCAATTTTTTCCCTAATAAACCTCCACTTTATTTTCATAGATTTAATGCTCACTAAATGTAGAAGTTTTTCTGTAAGTATTGAATCTGTAGTCCATTAGAGGGCTGAGGAAAAAAATCGCGAAGAATTCATTGATAAAAACAGAAGTGCGTTATTGGACGTCCAGAAAGTACCTTTTAATAATGATTTTAGTTAATTAAATTACTGTCTTTTTAAAGAAAATTTTGTCTATTTTATGATGGAATAATTAGAATTTAATTATCTTGAATATTTTTTGAGAAATTCTTGCTTATTCATTAAAAAACATGACTACGTTAAAAAAAAACAGAAAATTGGGCATAGCTCCTTTTCCTTTCGGAATCGGACCATACTTTAAAGGAACTTTTTTGTTGGAAATTATGTCTAGAATCACCCCTTAGAGTTTGGCTACTTAGACCTGAATCACCCTGTATATATATTATTTATATTTTATAGTGACCCAATCTTCTTCAATCCAATATTTTTCAGGCGGAAGGTCAATGAAAGAGAATTAACAAAGTCAATTCATTTATTTGTTCAACCTCTACATATTTCACACCTCAGGTGTCTCTTCAGGAGCCAAAAAACTCAATAAACTAAAACTTACGGCCTAATTGTATTAAGGCGAACTTTCCTGTACAATGGCCGTGTCCAATATGACGTGTATATATATTATATTTGTGTCAATTAACACTATACGCGCGAGAGTTGCTGGTATATTCGTCACCAAACTTGGTCTGTAACTATCCCCTAGGCAAATATTGGGCGAGTTCCTTAAACAGCGAAATTGATACAACTACAGATTCGGTATTAGGAAACAATTAATTCTGTTGAAACTTGTCCCAGATGTTTGATAATCATCTAATCTAAGATATTTAAATTATGGTTGCGTTTGGAGATAAGGAATTAAAAAAAAAATAATATATTATTAGGTATGGAATGTTTTGGGAGATCCGTATATTTTCTTACGTGTCTCGAAAACGGATGGGAAATCGTGGTCAGTGGAAGGCAATCTTCGAAAGTTTACTAAATTCTCTACAAAAAAAGGGTTCTGATGTGATTTACGATGGAGCGATGTTAATCGGAGAAATAAATGCTTAAAACTTCGAAATTGTTAGTTTTGTTCTTTTCATCAGGGCTTTCTGTCTATTTACCTAACTTTTTATTTTATTTTATTTTTTTTTTAATTTCATTAGTAGAATGAGTATTTTAGTAAAACAAGGTAGGAAAATGAGAAATCTTGTTATAGTTTTTTCGTTGGGTGAACGTTGAAAAGGCGAGGGCAGTTATTTCCGCTTATCATATTGTCAGTTTCCTGTTGTGCCGGGTCTTCCTTCTCTTTGTGATTTTATATTATATTTTTCATGAGAGATCAAACCCTACCAAAAACCTCTTCGATTGCTTTACTAATGGTACTAGCGATATGAACGGATCGCTCTAAAATGACACAGTTCCTGCGAGTCGGCCTTTTTTTTCAATAGAAGTAAAAACTTATCACTTTAGTATTCATACAATACTATTATTTTTAAACTATGCTATTTTCAATTTTTTTTAGATGCTTATAGTTTATAATAATATACATTAACAATAATAAAAAAAGACAACTCTTGATTTATTTTTAGGACAATTGTTTCGAAAGTCTCCTCGAAAGACTGGATATACTCCTGAAGCACGATCAGAAGATGAACGATTGGCTAAAATCACAGGAATGGCACATGTGCAAGAATGTGGAGGATCATGAAACAAGCATTAAAACCGAACCTCACGCAGGGTAAATGAAAACTGAATTTGCAATATAGTTTTATTACTGTTCTTTACATAAAATATAAAGAGGAGGGTACAACGGGGAAAGATATAGTGGAACGCCCCCCCTCAGATATGTGGCATTTCTTGAGCAAAAGAAGATGTCGAAAGGCGATTTTACTACTTAGATTTCCGACATTTTCAGTTCTTTTGCGTTAAAACTATTCTGATTCCTTTCTTTGCCTTGATTTTTTAAGGTATATTATGTGCCGTTTGAACTAAATCATTGGCCCAAGGAAGAGAAACATCAAGCACGGTTCGTCCCTCTCTCCATAGGGAGAGCTATGAGGTTGACCTCTGGAAGCAATCCGAAAGTGCCGATTAGAAAATTTCACGTTTCCATCGGCTCTAAAATAGTCCGATTTCGATGAAATTAGTTACAAAACCCTTTCGTCTAATGTGAAAGGTCAAGTTCGCAAACTAGCAGAAAACGTTCACTGGAACATGGTTTTAGAAGCGAAATTCGCGCGAAAAAAATCGTAACGCTTACGTTTTCGAGTTTATATGCTTGCAGGTAATCGTTTTATAGGTTCCGTATCGTAGGAAATCGAATGAAACCATTTTTAAGGCGACATCTGTAACCGTTTTCGAGAAAAGTGGAAACAATATTTTTGTAACTCATTTTCGGTTTGGGTACTTAAAACAGTGCGATTTAATTGAAATATTTTATACATGTTTAAGATTCATTTTAATTTAGATGTTTAAATTTTGGTTACATTTGGAGTTAATGAAGTATTCGTAAAAAAAATATTAATACACATGAAAAATATTCGGATCTTCGTATATTTTCGTAAATATCTCGAAAAACGGTTGGGATATCGTGGTAAGTGGAAAGTGACCATTTGAAAGCTTACTAAATTCTCTACTAAAAAGAGTAAATAAGTGTTAAATCTTAAAATGTGTTTGTATTGTTCTTTTGAACGGTTTTTGCTGTTGTTTAACTCACTAATTAATTGGTTGTTTTTTGTTTTAAATTGCATTTATGTGTAAAATTAGTATTGTTGTAAAAGAAGAGAAGTAAATGAGAAACTTTTTGGTAATAGTGTTTTCCTAGAGCGAACCTATGAGAAGGCAGGGGAGTCATTTTTCCATGTTAAGGTAGTGGCAGAGAACCCTGGTCATCTGTCACGTATCCGGAGTAATAGTGTTTTCCTAGAGCGAACCCGAGAAGGCAGGGGAGTAATTTTCCTATGTTAAGGTAGTGGCAGAGAACCCTGGTCATCTGTCACGTATCTGGAGTAATTTTAGCTCAAAAGAAAACGAACCGAAAATCAGGCATGAAATGTTTTGGGATATTATTATATTTTCCTAACTTTTTCGAAAAAGGTTTGGAAATCGTGGTAAGCGGAAGGTGACCATTCGAAACATACAAAATTCTCTTAAAACTTGGTAATAGTTAGTTTTGTTCTTTTGAACGGGGTTTGTCTCTGTTTACCTCACTTTTTAATTGTTTGTTTGTTTTTTATATTTGCATTTAATATTAAAATAATTATTTTAGTAAAACAAGATAAGAAAATGAGAAACGTATTGGTTATAGTGTTTAAATTGCGAACTTTGAGAAAGACGATGAAGTAATTTCCGCTTTGAGTACTGTCAGTTTCCTTTTATGGCGCCTAAAGTCTTACTTCTCTCTGAGATTTCTTTTTATATTTTCCACGAATGTTCAAAACCCATCATATGAACGGAACCACGCGATATCAGTGCTGATATTAAGTTAGATGAAAAACTAAAATATTATTTTATGTTTAATTGTAAGAGTTCGTGAATTATTTACACGTAATTTAATAAAAAGGGGAAACAGAAACAAAAATCTGGCCAGTCAGAGTTTTTCTAAACTTTATTAGCTTCCATTTAAAAAATATGCATTGAAATCGGTTATGTTTTAGAGGGTGTAGCCTTTTTTGAAACACGAAATGTACTTTGCCCCCACTGTGCGGGGCGTCTCTCTCTATCTCCCTCCCCTCTCTCACCTTATCTTTCACAAAAAATATAAATACATTTAACTTGAGAACTTGAGAAGTTAACTACATTCCCTAACTACAATTCTTCCTACAAAATGCATAATTTATTTATTTTAAGAAGATTGGGTTATTTCAGGTACGTGAGAGTGAAATCAGCCCTTGCGCCAAATCCAGAAGCCACGAAAAGCCCTAAGAGTACTCCCTCCCGCTTGAATACAACGATGATTAATCTTGAGAAGATGAAAGACACCAGAACAATAAATCATACAACACCTGCTTCTGTAGTCGCAGGACCAAATATTACTCATACAATAACAAAGCCCACTTCTGCATCGGCCGCTTACAGAGTCTATCCACAATATGAAGACCAATCAAAAGAAGTGGAAAAACCTCTCAAAATGAATTCCACCTCAATGGCAAAAGAGACACCAATTTCACCTCAAAATGTGACCAGTTCGGCGAACAATGGAACGTCGGATTCAGACGAAGAATTTACGGAAGATGATTATACGGACTACGAAGTGGAACAGGAAGAAGGTGGAAGTGATGAAATGGTCAAACAGAACGTCAAAAGACGTTCCCCATCAATAGAAGTAGTCCAGGAGGAATTTGTACAGTTCAAGATAAATTAACGACCGTTCCGTTCCATTGACAATCCATCAATGGCGGACTGATCACGGAATAACCACAAAATTACAAATATTCAATCTCATGCCATCAAAGAATTACAACTCGCACTATTTTTGTGAAGAATTTTTATGTTTTAAAACAATAAATCTATTAATTTTGATTTATTAGAGAGATTCAAATGTTTAGCAAGATTAATGATCCCCAACATTTGCACATTATTTTATATGTTAGTAGTGTCAATTTGAGAGACTTTATCTCTAATATTGAGCTTAGAAACTACAATATAATCAACAGAAAAGGATTAAATAATCAATTCTTAATCAAAAGTAAACATATGAATTTTATACATAATATGTGTATGGAAACGCACTAAGGTCTCCAGCGACAATTTGGCATATTTCGCATCTATTGACGTTGCACACATGAAAAACTTTAATATTTTTTCGAAGCTTCATTGATCCTGTCTACTCTGTAATATATATATATATATATAAACAAATCTGAACCACCGATAGTTTCGTGATCTAGTGGGTCTGAAACGTGCACATTTTCCATCGGTATCTCTGTATTGGTCATAAGTGGGGTTCCTTCCAATAGAGGGAGGAAGGAAACGCGCTAAATAGAGGAGCACCCCAAAAAAAACATAAATGTGAAATAGAGGGCAAGTTCCTCCCCCCACAAAGAAACACTCCCTTCCCCAAAAAACGCCTTACTCTCCTACACTCCAAAAAAAGTGGTGTGAGTTGGTGTATTAAGTGTACCATATTTTCAACCAAAAATATTTGCCAATACAAGAGATGATACAAGAAAGAAATGTCCAAGTTCATTACTTAGAAGACCTCATTGTTACTTACTAAGAACAGTAAAGACACTTCAACTGACCTTTAAAAACAACAATAAAAATACTTATATCCAGTTACTAAAATATCACTTTCCTCAACCTGGTATATTCTTAAACTTGACAATGCTTTATTTGTGCCGAAATTATCTATAGAAAGAAACCTAAACATTGCCAAGTTTAAGAATATACCTGGTTGAGGAAAGTGATATTTTAGTAACTGGATATAAGTATTTTTATTGTCGTTTTTAAAGGTCAGTTGAAGTGTCTTTACTGTTCTTAGTAAGTAACTATGAGGTCTTCTAAGTAATGAACTTGGACATTTCTTTCTTGTATCATCTCTTGTATTGGCAAATATTTTTGGTTGAAAATATGGTACACTTAATACACCAACTCACACTACTTTTTTTGGAGTGTAGGATGGTAAGGCGTTTTTTGGGGAAGGGAGTGTTTCTTTGTGGGGGGAGGAACGTGGCCTCTATTTCACATTTATGTTTTTTTTGGGGATCTCATTACTTTTTTTCTAAGTATTAACTAAAATTTAGTTGCCGCATACCTACTGGCTTTTGTATTTCATATAAAACCAGGGTCTTTGGATTCTGCATAAAGTTCTCCTTAATGTTTGATATTTGACACCAATAATCAACCTACATACATCTAATCACTAGACTAGAAAAGTTAGAAGCTATTTCTGATGACAGTACTCTAGAGGTCAAATTGATTGCTCTCTTAACTAAACTAATCCCGAGGATAAAGATCACCATAAGGAAAGTGTAGAAGGTCTTCAAGAAAAAGAAAAGAACAAAGACGATACATTTTGGGTTGGTGATCCTAAACTTTGTAATTTAGATGACTTTGAAAAACTTAGTATCTGCTTTCAAGTATATTAAGCAGTTAACCCTTACGACTTTATTTACAACATTTAAGAAAGAAGTCACACGTGTGTTGTTAAGATGCATCGAAATTTTTCTTAAAACATCAAATATAGGTTCTCCTTACCAAGACGATTCATTTGATACCCCACATGAGGGGTTTCAGAAGGCATGATGGCTTTCCGATGGAACAAAATATACAAAACGTCATAGGTAATATGACACTCCCGTATCAAGACCTACCTGCGTGCCAAGTTTGGTCAAAATAGGCCAAACGGTGTGAATTTGTGTAAGGAACGAACAAGCAGACAGACAGCTGAAAGGCCTTTTTTACCTATCCTACTGCATTCCCCGGACCAAGACCTGCCTGTGTGCCAATTTTGGTCAAAATCGGTCAAACGGTGTGAATTTGTGTAAGGAACAAACATGCAGACGGACAGCTGATAGACGATTTTGACCTAGCCTATGACAATACCCGGATAAAGACCTACCTGAGTACCATGTTTGGTCAAAATCGGTCAAATCGTGTGGATTAGTATAAGGACTAAACAGTTCGGCAAACAGCTGATAGACGATATTTAACTAGCCTATGATTCTCCCCGTATCAAGACCCACCTGCGTCCCAAGTTTGGTCACAATCGGTCAAACGGTTCGGATTTGTATAAGGAACAAACATACAGACAGACAGCTGATATAAGATTTTGACCGAGCCTATATGCGCCTAAATGTTTCTTAAAACATCAAATATAGGTTCTTCATACCGAGACGATTCATTTGATACCCCACATCATGGGTTTCGGACGGAATGATGGGTTTCCGAAGGAAGTACAAAACTGGCACGCCCCCGCCCCGGAAGCGGCGTCAAACACTACTTTTCTGGATTTTTGATTTTTTCCTTTAATAACACCCTCATATCTATCATCCTGCAAAATTTCAAGTCTCTAGCATCATGGGAAGTGCCTAATAATTTTGATGAGTCAGTGAGTCAGTGAGTCCTATAAATCCGATTGCTTATATCTCAGAACCTATTCCATGTAGAATTATGAAACTTTCCAGTTTTACTCACATCTAGTAGTATAATAGCTCTGTAAAATTTCATAACTTTATCTTTACCTGGTTGAAAGTTATGAGAGGGTAAAAATCGGCTCTAAGACCTCCTGTAATATACACACAGTATGCTTAGGCCGGAACTTGGCCTGGCGCACTACCGTGCGCCTAGATAAGAATTTATCTTCCTCTCTTCCTCACTCTCACACATTCTCTGCCGACGTTCGTTATCGTGTGCAATGTTCAGCGTGTTTTCTTCTTTTCTTGAGTAAAGGAGAATCCTCTTATGATGTTGTTCCGATAATGCAATCCAAAAGTGCCGACGAGAAATTTCGACGTTTCATAGACCATAGATTATGAAAAAACCCGATCGTTTAGATTTTTGTAGGTGGATGTATTTTATATCGCATATGTACATTTATATATATATATATATATATATATATATATATATATACATATATATATATATATATACATACATACACTAGCTGTTATCCAGTGTGCCATGCTACACCTACGTTCTGCCTATGACTCTCGCCGTATCAAGATCTACCTGTACACCCAGTTACGTCAAAATCGGTCGAACGGTGTGAATTAGTTTATATCTGTCTAGTAATTCGTGACAGAGGCCAACAGGGGCCAGCACCACAGCCTGCGAGTAGATAGGTCTTATCAAAGAAAGGCCAGCACTCCATAGTTAGACAGTGTCTGTAGAAATAAGATTGAAACAAACTGCATTCCATGATTATATAATCAAGAACATCAACAAATAATTTTGAGACATTATTCAAAATGGCCGAGAGAATCTGAATGGTTCAGTGTAGCCAATTTTTCTTGAACAAAACTTTTGACCAAATTTTGAAATTTGACTATTTTGACCTAGCCTAGGAAATTTCCCGTATCAAGACCTACCTGTGTGCCAAGTTTGGTCAAAATCGGTCAAACGGTGTAGATTTGAACAAGGCATACGGACAAACAGACAGACACGTGATATATATATATATATATATATATATATATATATATATATATATATATATATATATCACGTGTCTGTCTGTTTGTCCGTATGCCTTGTACAAATCTACACCTTGCAGGTTCCATCTGTCGATACTGCCTGCATAATAATGACATAGGTCCCACCGAGATTTTCTCTTGTCAAAATATCTATAAAAAATGTAACTGGAAGTCTATTAACCCATTAAGAGCATTAAGATTTTTTATGTAAATTTTGACCAAAAAGACTTCCCTTTGGCTAATTCTAATGGTTAACGAACCGGACTTGCTGGGAAATTGGGTTTGCGTATATACACTTGTATATATATATATATATATATATATATATATATATATCAAGAATATATGTACATATATATATACGAATATATATATATATACAAGTGTATATACGCAAACCCAATTTCCCAGCAAGTCCGGTTCGTTAACCATTAGAATTAGCCAAAGGGAAGTCTTTTTGGTCAAAATTTACATAAAAAATCTTAATGCTCTTAATGGGTTAATAGACTTCCAGTTACATTTTTTATAGATATTTTGACAAGAGAAAATCTCGGTGGGACCTATGTCATTATTATGCAGGCAGTATCG
Source organism: Gonocerus acuteangulatus (assembly GCA_946811695.1). Classification (NCBI taxonomy): domain Eukaryota; kingdom Metazoa; phylum Arthropoda; class Insecta; order Hemiptera; family Coreidae; genus Gonocerus; species Gonocerus acuteangulatus. Next base: position 97,824,032 of record OX328132.1, on the reverse strand, counting down.
ACAGATGGAACCTGCACAATCTAAATAAACTCCCGCAGTATAGGGATAATATATTGTGGAAAAAAAAAGGGAAACAAATAAAACCACCAGTCTAAAGTAAGTTTCGAACGAACCACCTTAGTCGTACAAATCTGTCCTTAAAGTTTCGATAATGTTGGTTATGTTCGATTGTTGATCCATTAGCGTATATAGAAAAAAAGACCGTCACGCAGGAGCTGCATAACTAAGCACTTTCCTCACAATTTGGGTAGTGTAGACTGCTTTCCAGAACAATTTGCTTAAAATATCCTACATAAATAAAATAAAAACATGAATAGTTCTCTTTTTGATTTGTAATGAGTAACTGATCAATTATTAATTTGCTTCCAGAGTTATGTTTACACATGGTACCTATTACACTACGTAATAAATACAAAAAAACTCATATTATCGTATTTTGATCTAACGCAGGAACAGGATACAGTCAGTCTAGTGGTAGAAACCGCTCCTTGCGGCGGCTTTGTGAACCTACGTCTGGCGGGCTTTTCTATTGAAATATATTACAAATTAAACCCCCGCTTTCCGATTGACCGATTCAGCTCATTTTTACAACACTTCTTTCTCATGAGTTACCCGCAACGTATACCGCGTTTCGTTACAATACAGCAGAAATTACGACCGGTATGAGTATATTAATAATTGGGGTCCGGAGTAAACCCCCCCTTCTAATGAACCGATTTAGTTTATTTTTACAACATATATTTACCTGTAGATTACCACTACGAATACCGAGTTTCGTCGAAATATACCAAAAATCACGGCTGGTAGTGGCGAATTGGTATTGTGGGTCCGGAGTAAACCCCCCCTCCTAATGAACCGATTTAGTTTATTTTTACAACACATATTTACCTGTGGATTACCACTACGAATACCGAGTTTCGTCGAAATATACCAAAAATCACGGCTGGTAGTGGCGAATTGGTATTGTGGGTCCGGAGTAAACCCCCCCTTCTAAGGAACCGATTTAGTTCATTTTTATATCTCATTTTTCTCTCTATATTACCACTACGAATACCAAGTTTCGTTGAAATAAAACAAATATTACGGCTGACATAGTCAAATTAGTGTTTTGGGTTCGGGGTAAACCCCCCCCCCCCCTTCCGGTGGACCGACTTTGGTGGTTAACGAACTCGTTCAATCGTTTGCTAATTGAATGCTATATACCAAGTTTCGTGACGAAAAAAACAAAAACTCTGGCCGCTATCGTGTTAACAGACATACATATATATATATATATATATATATATATATATATATATATATATATATATATATATATATATAGGTTTAGGGAAAATTTTAAATATTTTAGTGTAAAATGGGGAGTTTTAAGGTTCTCTGGACACCTAGTAGACCAGTGCAACTCTAGAAGGCATTTTTCGATGTTATAGGCTTTTTTTACACGAAATGTTCTCACCAAAACAAAATTTCGGGGGGGGGGGATGCAGCCCCCTTTATATACGCCCCTGTGTTGAGCTTTTCTAATTAAAATAAATATAAGCATTATATGGAAAGACGCAATAAGAGGACGCACTTTCAGCGAATGGGAGTTTTATTTTTTTTATTAACTTTTCCTTACTGAGAATTTATGTAGTTTATGCAGGTGATGCTTGGCGGGTTTTATTATTAACTATTGAATGTGTCTAATAATATCTACAGGAACAGTTCAATTAATAATTTTTTAAAAACAAACAATTCTCGAGTGGAAACAATCATTCGGTAAGGGAATGCGGCATGCAAGCAAGGTTTTGATAATATTTACGTTAATATCACGATCTACTGCTCTCTCCTGGTATAAAATGGCTGGACAGTCATAGAACCCGCCAGTCATGATGAGATCTTCAGCCATTTTTTTATCAGTTCTACTCCTCTTCCTGGTGAGTTGCCTACATTTTAGCAATTTTATCGGTATAAGATGAAGTATTACGCGATTAACACAATTAAAGTTATTACGTAAATTGAGGATTATATAAGTGGTATGATTAAGTATTAAATTCGCATTGATGTTTTGACGAAAAATATTATTAACGGAAGGCACAAGTTGATCAATGAATCTGATAGCGTAAGCAACCTTACAGCTTGAATATAGATCGGCTCCAAAATTATTAAATATCGCTGTACAGATTATTTGTAACTTAAATAATTCCAGTTGGAATGACTATAGGTAGAAAATAAATATAGATGAGAGTTGTTTTAAATTTATAAAAAACAAAAATGTGCATATATTAGAGTACATTTACTCATCTTCTCTAATAAATGCGCTGTCTTGCCTCAACTCTTTTTTAATTTTATATATAGCTTTTAAAATGTTTATGCGTTATAATTATCTAAAAGATATCATATTTATTGTCCTCAATTCTTTTATTTTTAGTCGTGACTGATTATCATATCTACTTTATATAGGGTAGGTCATTTTATTTATTCTTCTTTCGCAGGTTTTTTAGTATTTCCATTTTACACATTCCACAGTTGTCTGAATGTTGCAAATTACATTTTATGACTCTAATATACATTGATAATTATATTTAAACATTTTGTTTAATAAGGTAACACAGATTCTACTGTATTGAGAATTTTTTTACTATCTGCATTATGCTCGTACAACCATGAAGCAATCGACGTAATTTTTAATGTGTAGAATTTATTATTAATAGTTTTCTTTCGTAATAACATATCTTAATTTAATATTTACAAAAGGAAACTTATCAAGCTGAGAATTGACAAAGAGTATCTATTGATCTACGATTGGACGAAAAAAAAACACAGGAGAAACAGCTCATGGACAACAACCATATAACCTTTATTGTATAAGTATGGACGTGGCCCTACCTGCAGAAAGGCTTCTTTAGCTAAGGCTGAAATTTTTTATGTATAATTAAGTTGCTCCTGAAGAGGCGTCAAGGGACGCGAAACTTGTAGAGCAGCAAATAAAGCATATTACGTGAGATTTACGAGTTTTATGTATGCCTGACCTTCCGCCCATTTAAATAATAAACAGAGGATCATTTAAGAGTATGACAAATTTTCCCTGGGCAAATTTCAAGTTAAAACTATTTTAATCTGAAACTAAGAGTCAATTGAATGTTTAATTTCCCCAGCTAATTAGATTTTGCTTAAGGGTCTACTAGAAGGCTTAGGCCTCCCTGATATTAATGTTTTAAGTTAAGGCTCTGCTTGAATACTTAATTTTTCCTATTATCAATCTACTGAAAGGCTTAATTTGTGACTTTATTGCGATTTGAAGCTAAGGTTCCGACAGAGGGCTTATTAAGGCTTGATGTTAGGGCTCTAGTGTTAGACTTCATTGGCTACTTAAATTCAACTTAAGCAAAACAATTTCCTTAAGCAATTGTTATTCGTGTTTAATTTAAGGGTCTACGAATTTTTATTCGTTTCGAGCTTAGCTTTTAAGAGAAGATATTTTCCAACTAAAATGGTAAGTTAAGGCTCTACTGGTAGGCTTTATTGGCCACGTTACTTCTACTTGAGCTAATGTCATAATTTATTCTTCATTTTTCCCTACTATTTAGATTTGGAGCTTAGGTTCCATTTAAATGATTAATTTTTCGTCCTGTAAAGACAGACTTTCTAATGCTTTAATAATTCAAGTTATTTGTTACGAACGACTTGAAGTTACGACTCCTACTAAAAGGCGAGCAGAGAAAACTAAATCCCAAAAATGGCACATCTAAAATAGTTTTAGGCGTCTGCTTTTAAACCGTTCCGCACATTGATGCGATAAAACTGACCAGTTACTTATTGATTCGCCAACTTCCTGTAGATGTAAACATTTCTAAATAATTACTGAATTTATTTGAGAATTTTTTTAAGAATAGGCCTTCAAATCAGTCACTTAGTTTAATAATTCAGGACTAATTACAAGAAGTGCTATTAGTCAGTCCATAACTCATTAGAATAGACATAATGATAAGCAAAATGAAAGTTAAAAGAAATTCTCTGGATGTCTGAAGTAATATAACTGACCGTATCTGTTCCGGGGTTTCTCTATCCGGCTTTAATAACATTTCCTAAAGCCAGCCGGCTGAATTAGTTGAAAAAACAATAGACTACTAGACCGTTTAAAATTGAATTTATTTTATTTCGGATGTTCTGGAAGATCAAATATTTAAAACCACGTTCCCTCCAAACTCCTGCTGGACTTTCAAGAAGCGACCCTACTTCCGGAAGATTATTTAGGATAAGTTTCAATTGAACTGTATATATAAACTGTTCCTGAACAGCTCTAGTGTAACGCGAAACATATTGATTACGTGTTTGAACTGATACGATTCATTCATTATTAATTTCTTTATTGGTTGTGGGTTCTTTTCTCAAGGCCTCTCAACTTCACCCTCGATTAATGCCACAAGGACGCTCAGATGCCGTTGAAAGGGGCTTACTCAAGCTCTCTTCTGCCCCGACCAGTGGCTGGAGTCGAAGAGAGTTGGATGAGCCACAGAAATTGACGCACTTAATGACAGAGAAAGCCTTTGCTAACACTTCACTTGGTCACTGCAGCAGATCTCTGGGACACTGTCTTCTGAGTTGCCTTGGTGGAGAGAGTGGGTAGGTGACGCTCAATATGGAGAGGACTTCAGGATTTTAATGAATGAAAATTTTAGGGTGGAAATGTTGGAATCTGGATAATATAAAATCTTTAACGAGTGAGATATTGAGGTATTTATGGGATTGAGGTTGGAAACCTAGAACGCAGCGAACTCATGAGATTATGAAATAAAAAAGTGATGAGTGTTATATCTATTTCCACGTTTAATATTTCTTATTAATGGATTTGACAACACACCTTGATTTTCTTTTATCATTTCATATTGGCATTATTATTAATAATTAAAATTAGAGGAGCATTGATATTTTGGTGTGGAGTGCTAATGGAACGATGTTACTGATTGAAGAATGTGTTCTTTCTTTTCTTGTGGAAATTTTGAATGCAGTGTCCCGTTGATATAGAACAGAAATTGTAGACATATTCACGCATACGGGGGCGAGTTTGTCTCATTGGTTGAGAGCACACGAGTCATGTTCTGGAGATCCGAGTTTGAAACTCGGCGCTCTTGAAATATTTTATCTTCTATTGTAGTTGTTCAAGGTCGAAGGTAGTATCCCAGATCGTTCATAGGCTCACCAAGCCTTTAATGAGTATCCCCAAAGCGGCAAATCAGGCGGCCAGAGCAAAGTACTGACCACACGATCTCCCTAGTGTGCCGTATGGTCAAGAAACAGCTACTCCTACAGTATCTGCCCCTCTGCACTTTCATGTAAGACTGATTATGAATTTTAGGGTGACGTTTCCATAACCTTCATAAAGATTTCAGCATTCCACTCGTTAATGATGTTTTATTATCTAGATTCCAACGTTTCCACACCTAACTTTCCACTCATCAAAATTCTGAAGCCCTCTCCATATAGAGCGTCACCTACCCACTCTCTCCACCAAGGCGACTTAGAAGACAGTGGCCCGGAGATCTGCTGCAGTGAACGAGTGATGTGTTAAGAATGGCTTTCTCTTCCAACCAGTTCGTCAATTTCTGCTCACCGATCTTCCTTCGACTCCAGCAACTAGTCAGAGTAGAAGGGAGCTAGGGGAGGCCCCTTTCAACGTCGTCTGAGGGTCTTTCTGAAGTTAATCCAGGCTGAAGTTGGGAGGCCTTAAGCACAGAACCTGCATATTTTATAATATTACGAGATGTATTCTTGTACAGAATGTAATAACCAGAATGTAATAAAGTAATCGAAGTAAGGTTATGATTTTTTATACACACAAATACTAGTAGAAACTTTATTTCAATAAATAAAACGAAATGGCTTCCCATAGCATGCTAATTCTCCATTCGGAAATAGGGTTTATTTAAAGGCTGGAAGTATTATTTACAAAATGGAAGATGTTTGAAAGTGTGAATAGAGGATAAAGAAGATGCGAGAAGGCCATAGATAATCGATGTGAAGGAACTGATAGAGTTTAATTAAAATTATAGTAAATAATAGACGGAAAAAGTGTGTATGGATGAGCATTCAGTGTCCGTGAATGTAGTGAGTCAATTAATATCAATATATGTTAATTAATATAGACTCAGCTGGAGCTATTGATTGGGTGAAGATATTCCTAGTCCTTCGAGGAGGGTGGCAGTGTTCTTCGAAAGTGTTCCTTTTCATTCGTATATTTTTCATAGCGCGCTGTAAATTTTGGAAATATTTTCTACCTTTTCATCGTTTTAGGAGTCAGTTGTATAGAGCCACACCGCAGGATCAATGCCGTTTTTTTCGTAATTTTTAGGGAATGCTAATAGGTAATAGTGTCGACATATCATTCTGCTGCTGTTTTATAAATATATATATATATATATATATATATATATATATATATATATATATATCAACACACAAAAATATATGTGTGTCTGAGGTTTCTCTGTGGATTAATCTCAGGGGCTCTTACAATTAGACTTCTTATGTACTGTACTAATTTAATTTCGTTGATTCTTAGATATTTCGTAGCCTTGTTGCCAAGTGTATGAAATTCCAGTCCTCCCGAGAAGTAACCCGATTCCCAAGATCTTCGCTCTGTCTTTCCCAGTTCGTATATCTAAACAAAATCTCTGCATTTAGGCAGTTCCGTAAATTTTTGCCCCGTTTCTACAGCAAATAAGTACTTCGTTCTAAAGTTGGGTGGGTGGAGAACCGAGCGATGTGAAGGGCTCTGAGAGGCATTGAGCTTGGTAAGGAGAGAAGCATGGAATAAGCTGGTTTAGTGATGATAGTGGACAGATTTTGGCGGCGGCCACTCGACCTCATGCCTCGTGCTTGTAGAACGGCCTAATGCAAGCTCACAATATGGAAGGGGAAATATCTTTTTATGTTCATTAATTATTTAATTTCTCTCCCGTAAGTAATAATTGATGCTGAAATCAATTTGTAGCTATTAACAAACTTGCTCCTAACGATAGACGTAGGCACGTTACAAACTTGTCAAAGACGTAACAAGAATAAAACGAAATATCATTGAACAAAAATCGCAACTTTAGTGGACTATTATGAATGACGACAAATTGAGACGTACGCATACAGAAATTCCCAAAAAAAGGAAATCGTATGAGCGAATAGGCTACACACGCGTCACTTACGAATTCGTGTTGACAAAAACAGAAATACCAACTTGTCGAATCCGTTGTTCGCAAATAACACTTAAACATTACTGACACCATCCATCATGTTGGAACTATAATTACATATAAAAATGCACAACAAAGGACAAAATATCAAAAACATCTGATACTTTTATTTCATCATTAAATTATATTAAAGTTGACTTTATTAATATTCCATTTTATTTGTTTAATTTTTAATATATTTCCCCTCTTTATTTAGTGGCTTAAGATATTAAATAAACATATGAACGGCACAACAACAGTGATTCGATTCAATTCATCCCTGAAGTGGTGCATCATTACATAAAATAATAACATTACTGTATTGTTATGAATATCAGGTTTCCTACTTCCCTATAGGGAAAACATCAGCTAATGATGTCAACCCGATGAGGAGATTTGAAGGCCCTAACAGAAATGTTGACTTTACTTAAGCCATAGGAAAGTTAAGTAGGTATATTATTAAAAGAAAGTAAAGGAGCTATATAATTGGGGTAGCTTCCTCAGCACCCTTATATACGCCCAAGCTACGAAAACTAATAGCAGCGGTCTCTGTACTAATTTTCAGCCTTTCTTTGCACCCCTGGCGAATTTATGTTCAGAAAATGTATTTATCCCGCCACAGGGGATCCGTTAAAGGGCCTCTAGATAGGGTAACACCCTTTAACAGATTTTATTTCTCTAAAAGTTATTAGTATTTCTATTATTCATAAGTCTCTACTTGAGGGTTTCTGACAATATTCAATAAAGAAATATAGAATACACTATCATGAAAATATAGATTTCAAAACTCTTTTGATTGATAGACTTCGGAATAAACATACTATTTATGTCCAGTCTACTTAACTCAAATTAGGACTTCGATTTTTTTTTTTTTTTATTTGAATGTTAGTTCACTTACTTCGGGTAATAAAATGTATGACTCATTCAATCGGAAGTTTTTGAATTAGTATTATAGACTCACCGAAATGGTTAATGTCTCATCATCATTTCATAGCCTAACAGTATTAAAACTACTTAAGCCGATAGAAATGATTTGAAATGGATTTATCGTGGAAAAACATCTAGCATATCACATTTTATCACTCTTAAGGGGAACGCTGAAGATTGAGATTGTTGTAGTAAAGATAGAATGATATTTAATGACGACTCTCAATAGATTTGCAAAGCTCATCAGCACTGTATTGGCTATATCTTTGTAGGTTGAGGTAGGAAATGAGTTGTTATCTATGATGATACGTGAGAATATCCGCAATGAAATGTCATCTAGGCACGTTTCCTCATCAAATCTTTAAAAGCTCACGTAATATTTTCATTGATTGATGGCACACTTATTGAGGCTTACGGACCAAATCCCGGTAATCCCTGGGTTAGGTATGGAGATGATACAGCCAACCTTTCATCACCAATGCTGATGTAGCTTCAAAAAAAAAAAATCCAGCTCACTGAAATTGAAGAGTGGCGCAAAAAGTGGCGCATCAAGATAATCGTCGAAAAATGCTAACAAATGACTTCAGCGTAAAACCTGTCCTTCCGCTCCCCTCAGCAACTCGTTACTCATAACCAATATCATCAAATACCTTGGGTTTATCGACGATTTGGATATAGACCGCTAAATATATGTCATCACACTTACCTGTAAACAAATAACTGACTGCCTTCAATTCGTTAATAATATGAACTAAATGTAGCCTATATGTACTTACGGAATTCAACTCAGAAGAACTACTGAGCATTCCAACAATCACCAAACCCAAACATTTATTTCTTACATTTACATACTATAGTTAATGCTCTTTTTTAGCTCGGTTCCTCACTCCCTCCATAGGGAAGGACCTCACCTATAAGGTTGACTTGATGACGTTATCCGGAAGTGCCAACTAGAAACGTTTACGCTTCAGAACCTATACATCTCGAAAATATAGGTGGCTAACATTTGTCTGTACATATATATAGATATCCTGATCCGTTTTTGATGAAATTTGGAACAAAATATTTCGTCTAATTTAAAAGGTCAAGTTCGTTGACCAGCAAAATCCATCCACCGGAACATGTTTTTTGGGGCGAAATTCGCGCAAAAAGAATCGTTTCTCTAACGTTTTCGAGTTAATATGTTTGCAAGTACTCGTTTTATCGTAGGAAAATGAATGACACCATTTAAGGCGATGTCTGTAACCGTTGTTGAGAAAAGTGAAGAAAATGTTTTTGTTTTTTAAACCATTTTTGGGTTGAGTACTTAGAATGGTGGAATTTAATTGAAATAATTTCTGCATGTTTCAAAATCATCTAAACTAAGATGTTTTAATTTTGGTTACAAGGAAACAAAGGAAATCGTGGTAACTGGAAGGTATCATTCGAAAGCTTCCTAAATTTTCTGCAAAAAAGGTTCTGAAGTCATTTTCGATTAAGCGATGTCAATTGGAAAAATAAGTGCTTAAAACTTCAAATGTGTTTGTTTTGATCTTTTGAACGTTTTTTTTTTTTTTAGTTGTCTAACTCACTATTTAATTGTTTTTTAATTGCTTTTATCTGTGAAATTAGTATTATAGCGATATAAGACAAGAAAATGCTTGGTAATAGTGTTTTCCTAAAAAGAACGTTGAGAAAGCCGGGGATTCATTTTTCCAGGTAAGGGTAGCCTTGCTTTCTGTCGCTTATCTGCGGATATAAAAGTATTTCACGAATGGCCTAACTAAAATAATAACTGTTTCTATTTAGCTTTCCAAATGACACCAGGGATAAGAAAAGAACCGCGGTAAGATGACACAGTTCCTGCGTGTCGGAATTTTAAGTTACGAATTGCATTTGTCATTACGACCGATGAATCCCTTTTTTCAAAGATTTGATCCATACCCGCTATTTTCCTTTCCATAGTAAATAATTCAATTATCCTAATCCTACAACTCAATCCTTATCCAGCACCAATCATCCTTCTTCGTCGCCCAGAGGTGGTAGCAGAAAGCGACCCCACGATTTAAGTCAGTAAAGTGTAGTGTAGTGGAGAAAAAAAGAAATCAGTATACTTATTCTATTTGGAGGTGATATTAATGGATATTCCATCTCCTCAAAACATTATTACCCACGGCTTATTCGCGTTTATTCCTCCTGGCTAGTCGCAGGGGATGGTTGAGTGGTGAAAAGTATATCTCAGATCATGTTCAGAATCCTTCCTAAAAAGTAAGGAATTCGGCTGAGAAGTGGGTATACGTGACGCTCGGCCAAGTCCTAATTACACAATACAAATAATTATTATAAAAATATTAAATTGTCATATTAAAAGTTTATCTTTATTTATTTGTAGATGCTCTGCCATCTGGAATTAAATCATAGTATATATTTAGGGCATGGCCAAGTCCACTTTTAAAAATTAAATTGATGATGCCTTTGGGGAAATATTACTTTACATTATAATAGCGCGAGCTTCATCCCAAAACTTCAGAAAATATTTTGATGGTATTTTGACTACCAATGTTGTTAGAACCCTGTCTGACTGTACATCAATCGATCAATTTCATGATATATTAAATCTTATTCACAGATCATATTTTTACAACCTATGATTGTTTAACTATATTTTAACCAGCTTTTAAGATTTTAAATATTGTGAATTAACAATTGGCATGACCACATCTATCGTAGGGGATGGGCTATAGGGGAGGAGACATTTTATGTTTAGCAATGCCTGTTAGTTATCCGTAAAAATATCATGAATTGTCAAAACTTTGAGATGTTAAATGCCTCATAAAAAAGTTAAAAATGGTTAAACGCTTTTGAATCATAGATTTTGAGAATATAATCTTTTTACAAGATTTAATATTTAATAAAATGGAAGGTATTATCAAAAGCTTACAGATCGTAAGCAAAGAATGAGCAGATAGGCGTATATAAGTGGGGGGGGGATGTCTCATAAAAACCTTATAAATAAATAAATTAAATAAGATCATTCGTACTTAATAATAAATGGACGTTAAAATTTAATAAATAAATAAATAAGATCACTTAGTTCAGAAAACATAGTTTTTATTAGGTGTAATAGAGTTTTAATTGGCTAACTATTCCAAGTTCTAGATTTTTATTATTCCATACCCCCCAAATGTTCTCAGCCCCCCCCCCCCCCGAAATTCTTCCAGCCCCTCCCGAAAGTATTTACTATATACGCCCATGAATGAGCAGCGCTAAAAATATCTAATGGCTCAAAATATAGTTGGGTAAATAAAAAACTTATAGATCATAGAGTATAACGAAAATCCAATCGAGGGAGAACTGGCAATAGCATATAGATAAATAAGGAAACGATAAATCACGTAAGTGCTGCAAAAAGAAAAGAAACGTGTTTGAATGTCTAAGGACTTGCTGGTGATAGTGTTTAACTAGATGGATATTAAATGGGAATAAATAAACAGGATAAACAACTATGATAATGTTTAGCCATTAAATAGCGTTGTATAATTTTTTATATATTTAATAATTATAATGAGGTAAATACATTTCATTAAAGCCAGTTCTTTGTATTTAGTATATAAACATTTTTGAAGTAATGTAGACTTACACACACAAAATGATCCTACATGAAATGAATGAATATCATCGTGAGATTTAATGTATCAAACCTCTCGCGTGTAAAACAAAGGACGGTAAGCGCCACCAAGTGACTAAGCCCTCTCGTCCACTCGAACCGAAAAGCTGCGAAATGAATTCGTCAGAATTCGTACGAAAACGCACAAACAATCCAAACACGTGGCTCTATCATGGACCGCGTCCACTGGGCCCGTTTAGTTTGTCTGTTTTCGTCCGAACTGGTGCGAAGTGCGAACCGATCCCATTCTGCTGGGATTTATAGTTGCGAACGAGTGCGAAAAGTCATGGTTAAAAATAGACCGTGAGAAATTAATTTTGCTTTTGACAGGAAATATCTGTGGGACCAACGGGAAACAAAGTATTTTAGAATAAATGTTGCAAGAATGTAACGAAATGTATCCTTTCTTCGAAAATAGGAAAAGTGGTGGTCATCGTCTATTTGAAGATGTTTCCACAATATTTGTGGAAATATCTTCAAATACTTTCTCATTAAATATTCGTTTTTTTTGGCATTAATGTGATTCACCCACATTGCCGTCTTCGTCGAGCCGTCAATTAGTCGAAGGCGATACATAATTCCAAAGCAAAACATTTTTCATCAGAATCACGAGAAAAACCTTTTAGACGAGCCATCAAGACTACTGCGAATTCGGACGAATCCTGGATGCAATGGACTGCAATGGACGAGTGGCATTTGTAATATTTCGTACGATCGGCGTTCGCTTGAATTCGTTGCTCCGCAGTTCGCAGCTTTTCGGTCCCAGTGGACGAGAGGCTTTAGTCATTTGGTGGCGCTTACCGTCCTTTGTTTTACACGCGAGAGGTTTGATACATTAAATCTTAGGATGGGTAGATATTCCCAGCCTTATATGAAAATAGCATTGATTTAGAAAATATGGACGTTATGCCGTCTATCTCCTTCAAATTAATTAACTTGCCATGCTGTAATATAAAGCCCGATTGTGTAATAAGGAAAGCTTACGTTCGGGATATTCATGGTGCAAATCGAAGTCTGCCAAGTTAATTTGTCTAAAGAATGAAGGGGTTGAAAAAAAAAACACATTAAATAGAAATAAATTTGAACAACCGTCATTTTCGTTATGTATAAATATGGAAAAGTGAAATTCTGGTGAAATTTTCTAGTAGGCACTTTAGAATTCCGTCATCGCGTGACGTCATAAGAGGGTTTCCTACCTATGGAGGGAGGAACGAAACGCGCTATTCTTCACTTCGCCCAACTGCTTTCAATACTAATACAGAAATGATTGTGTTATTTGTCGGATTACGCCTTCGTGATATTTTTTTTTATTTGAGAACAATTTTCGCAACTGTATAGATTTGATTCTTTTCTCATTTCTCCTTGTCGAATCGCGTACAGAGGGACCTAGAAGGATTGGGAAAGAAGTCTGTGTAACCTGGAAACGAATTGAGAAAATGGAGACTCCAACGCCTGAATATCAGCCACTTATTCAAACGTATTTTTATTTTCAAAAACCCATTAAAAATTAGTTATTTCATAATTCTCTATGTTTATAGAAACGAGAGGATATAGAAAAAAAAATCAAGTTACTTTTCGCACTAAATGCTTTCCCTATCAAAAAGCCAAAACGAAAAATTCAGATGGAACATAGCTACAATACAGTTTTTTTTTTTTCAATCATTTATAATATGCCATGAAAACCTTAAAAATAAATTAAATAAGTTCACTTAGTTCAGATTTTTTTCGGGTGTAATGGCTTTTTGGTTGGCTAGCTCTTCCAAGTTCTAGATTATTTGTGTTCCATACCCCCCAAATGCTTCCAGCTCCCACCCCCAAATTATTTCCTATATACGCCCCACCACTCTCTGTATATACAAATTCATAAAAATACAACATACATTGATGTACAATATCTATTGATGAATTATCTCTGTTGCAGGTTTGGAAGGATGGACTCTGCGCCAACGGGGATCAGGAAGGGTATGAGGGTGATGGAGGTGGAGAAGGAGGTGGCTACGAGGGATCGCCAGAATATCCAGGGTATTGATAAGCCATTTAAGTACCAAAGCCAATTTTAGAAATTTATGTTATTGTCTTAATATTTATGCAGCAGCACTAAACAAGAGTTAATGTACTTTTGCTTCATAAAACAAATGATGGACGCTATACATAAAACTAATGTGACTTCTTTCTGATTATCTAATCGTACATTATATCTGCATACAAAAAATGCTGTTTTTGAGAAGGAAATTACATTCCAATATATTCATTGTCTGTTCTTATTGCCATGGCGAAATAGTCGGGGTCATAATAGTTAATAAAGCTTCATTTTATACTGCCAGCGATGCAGCAAAGGACTAGTGAAGAGCTTTTACTAAAAAATAAATAAGTAAATATTTTATTAAAATATATTGGTCTTCATATTAGCAAGGATGGAAAAACTGTTGTGAATGATGAAGATATGTCAAATTGAACGTTACAGGACGATTTCAAAATTTAAAATATTAGATAAGAATTATAATATGATAATATAAATAACAATAATAAATGTTGGAATATATTTAATAAATCTTCCAAGTCAGTTTTCAGCCAAGATACTATAATAATATTACTGTGTAAATGTAATAATATGTAATAATGAATTAAGTTTATTAATTTTCGTATACGATTATTTATTCCTATATTACAAGAAAAATTAATTATTTTCCATTTCTAGGTACAGCGGAAGACGAGTCTTATATTTTTCTCAATTTTCAGTTCCATTAAATTAACAGATGTTGCCATTTCTTTTAATATTACTCCTTGTTTATTTTATTTACTCAGTTCAATTTATACATATTTCTTGTTGTTTTCGAGATATTTCAGAGGGTGATTTATTATTATTATTTAAGGAAGTTTATTTCCCCATAGCGGAGCCGTTGGAAAAAAAATTATTATAATATGAAAAAGCATATATTTAATGAAGTTCATTTTATATTTTAATATCATATTTATTTTTTAGTTTCTAACAGTATATATTAATGAGATACTTGTGGAGTAATAATATTTTACAGATGGCCGATGGTTCTCAGACAGCAATCAGGAGAACAGATCTTCCTTATTTTCGAAAATTTTTAATATTTAGAAATTTCAGGTTGTAGCATTGTATCTATCTAGGACATGTGGAAGGGGACTCGAAATAAACAAGCTGGAACTAGAATTTATTATACTGTTAGGTCTTCAGGAGTCAATGTTTTTTTTAATCCGAGTTCTGAGGCTTTCTGTGTTTCAAGGAGTTGATAAAAGATTTTAACACGATAGCTGCCACGATTTTTTTTTTTTTAAGGATCTTTGCGTATAACATTTAAATAAAAAAAAAACAGAGCTTGAAGGCGTCAATGAGAAGAACCGGCAACCCCTTCAAAAATACAAACGGGTCTTAATGGCATCATTCAATTTTACCGTTGTTTTTAAAAATTTTCTTCTGCTAAATAACAGCACTGAATTTTTTTTTTTTTAAATTACAAACTATGCATAATTGGTAAAGAAAGAATAAACCTTCATAACATATTTAACACTATTTTTTCCGAACATACTTTTCTTTCATTTTCCTCCTGAGCAAGAAAAATTACTGGCCTTGTGTTTGGTACATAGTAATTCCTGATTTGTGTTGTACCTGAGTAATCATTGAAGGAAGTAGAAACACAGACACTTGGAAGTAAGGGTTACATATGCATTCCCGTGGGCAGTACATGAAAATGCATAACTGAAGGAGCTTCTTTTATATAAATGGTAATGTTTCATTGAAAAAGATTATTTCAAAATCTACGGCCATTGTGTAGGCATCATTGTCTTCCCTTCGGGCGCGATGAGGTCACGCTTGGGAGGGTTGAGTTTTGCAACTGCCTACAAAAAGACTATGTGCTGGAAAAAATAGTCTGTGATTAGAAAAAGCGCAATAAAGGCAGAGGATATAAGAAAAAATGTAATAACAACATATAATAAATACATTTTTATTTGTTTGCAGGAAGGGGAGTTCGAAAGTAGATTAGGATAGCTTATATTGTTACTTATAGAAATTCCAATTAAATCGGTTGTATTCTGTTTCATTGGATTATTCAATCTTAATATTTAAGCAGTACAATGTTAATTTATAACTACATTTGTCCATTCTAAATGGGTGGAATGATGCTCACGGACCTCATTAAAATCCCTCAAGATAATTATGCAAATGCTT
This sequence comes from Gonocerus acuteangulatus, assembly GCA_946811695.1. Lineage (NCBI taxonomy): Eukaryota > Metazoa > Arthropoda > Insecta > Hemiptera > Coreidae > Gonocerus > Gonocerus acuteangulatus. Next base: position 97,808,056 of record OX328132.1, on the reverse strand, counting down.
TTATTATATTTAAATAATTTGTATACTCAATACTCAATGACTCCCAAAATATCTTCTTTCATATTGTTGCTGCTCAGGAAAGGGAACGAAGGGGAATTAAGGAATAAGTACAGACCAAGCCTAGCTGTGCAACAGTCATCATACGGCTACAGTCAAGGAGGTGGCTACTCGCGTGCCGATCAAGTTGGACGAGGAATTACTTCTGCACATACTAATACACAGACCTATCAACCGGAGTCACAACAAAAGTCAGACTATCAACAGTCACTTATGGAGAACAATGGTTATCAATCTGCATGCCGACCGTCCCAGAATTATTCAGTAACCGACCAAACATACTCTCTGGGAGAAGCTTCGCAAAGGTATTATCAGTCTGGTTTAAATGCGGCTAGAAAGACAGATGTACAACAGAGTCAATGTTATGCCGCTGACACACGAAGCTCAAAACCAAGTTATGCGCAGACAGTGGAAAATTATTCCAAAGGATATTCTAATAAACCAGGAGAGAGATACCCGGAGTCCGGTCAAATTTCACAGAGCTACACTCAGGCAGAATCCGAGACAGGCCAAGCTTCACAGAGCTACACTCAGGCTGAATCTGATAGAACACAAAGTTGCACTCAGAGTGCATCCCAGCCAACTGTGAATTATGCTCAGCCCAAATCCGAGATAAGCCAAATTTCACAGCCTTGCTCCCAGGCTGAATACAAGGGATCCCAGCCGGGACAGAGTTACATACAAGAAGAACCACAGGGATCCCAATCTACAGAGAATTATCCCCAGACAGAATCACAGGTACCTCAAAATTCACAGAGCTATTCCCATGCTGAATCACAACCTTCACAAGAATATTCGCAAGCCGATCCTAATGGAGGCCAATCTTCACTGAGGTACTCGGAATCAGTACCACAAGACGGCCAATCTTCACAGAGTTACAGCCCGGCTGTATCTCAGGCAAGTCAACCTTCACAGAGCTACTCTCAGACAGGCCAATCTTCAGAAACGAATTCTCAGGTCTATCAATCAGCGCAAAAGTACTCTGACAGTGGGCAAGGTCGCCAAACCTATTCAACATCGGATCAGCAGCAAACCCAACAACCAACAATGTAAGTTAATAATCTTCAATACTAGTAAAAAAATAAATAAATAAATAAAAAAAAAATAAATATGAAATTCATGAATAATGAAAAGCTTATAAAAATGTGTATTATAATATTATATAATAATTATTGTTTGTCTAGTTAGATGAACTTACTAGATGAACCACTCATAAAACTGAATAATTGGCATTCATGAATTTAATATTTAATTGTCAATTAATATTTTTTCTTGAATTAAAAGTTGGTAGAATTAATTTTTAGATTGTATAATGATTTGCAGCCCTTCAACTAGGTCAGACACAAGTGAACCAGTTCAAACGTCTTTGTCGGAGTCTCAGCTTTCTACATACCGAAGAGCCAAGGCACAAATCACACCTAATTCCAACGCCTACATGACTAACCTTCTAACCGCTTTCCTTAAACAACTCCATGTGCTTTTGTATCCTATTACAGTTTTTCTGAAAGAAATAGTCAAACACATAATCCCTCTCTTTTCTAAATAAGCTTTTAATTTAATGATTATATCTGAATTAAATTTTGGAATTTCAGTGGAATAAATTACTACAAGAAAAAATGATACGCTAAACGCATTGTGAACATTATGATAACAGAAAAGAATGCAGTTAATGGATCTCTGATAAGCCTTAACCACTCTTAAGCGTACCAAAAGCTATGAGAGAGCATGATATCTCATATTCATATTACACGAGAGATTTAAACCTGAATTCTCGCGATCAAAAGATCAATAACGGTTTCCTATATCAATTCTAAAGTTTCTAATTACCCCAAAGGTGCCTAATATCCCTGGAAGTATCATTTCTTCCCGACATTGACAGTTTTGGAGATTTCTTTAATTCTAAATTAGTATTATTATCCCATAGAGTTCCACCAATCCTTGCCCTTTCAACAAGTCATATCAATTGCAGCCCTATCCTAGCTGTACCGCTCCTTCGTATTACAGACAAAACCCTAAATCTGTAAATCGTCCCGTGATTTCCTCACAATATGACAAAAGAGTGTTGGAATTGATCAAATGGGATTGTCCAGGTACCTGAGGATTTCTCTCCAACAGCTGCGGTGTCGCCATGATAGATCCATTTTGGGGTGTATAACGAAATTTCATCTTATCAAGCTCCAAGACAAGGCGTTCGGGGTTTTTGAGAGTCCTATGTTTTATCTCTGTGTTATTTTTAAATTATTTGTTGTAATTATTAAATAAAAATACATTAAATATAAATTGTCAAAGATTAAATATTATAATTATAGTACCTATTTCATGGAGGATTTCTAAACAGATTGGTGGTATTGAAATTTATGATTTGGGTATATGATTTTAGTATGATTTTTCGAAAAGTATTATTTAGCGCGGTTACTCCCTATCTCCATAGGGAGAACCCGCTTATGAGGTTGACCTCACGACGCAATCCGGAAGTGCCGACTAGAAACTTTCACGTTTCAGGCCCTATAGATCACGAAAATATAGGTGGCTCAAATTTGTATATATATATATATATATATATATATATATGTACACACACACATATATATTTATATATATATATACACACACACACATATATATTTATATATATGCTTGTCTGTTAACGCTCTAGCAAGCTCACAAATGGCCCGATTTTGATGAAATTTGGTACAAAAATCTGTCTTCTAATTTGAAAGGTCAAGTTCGTTAACCTGCAGAATTCGCCTACGGGAAGATAGTGTTTGGGGCGAAATTCGCGCAAAGAAATCGTAACGCATACATTTTTGAGTTTATATGCTTGCAGGTACTTGTTTTATAAGTTTCTTAACATAGGAAAACGAATGAAACCATTTTTAAGGCGATATCTGCGTTTTTGAGAAAAGTGGAATCAATGTTTTTGTAAGTCATTATTTTTTTGTGGGTACTTAGAATTGCGGGATTCAATTGAAATATTTTTTACATATTTTAAAATTAATCCCAACTAAGATTTTTAAATTTTGGTTATATTTGGAGTTAAGGAAGTATGCGAAAAAAATATTTTATTAATAGACATGAAACGTTTTCGGATCTTCATACATTTTTCGTAAATATCTCGATAACGGTTGGGAAATCGTGGTAAGTGGAAGGTGACCATTCGAATGCTTACTAAATTCTCTACAAAAAAGGTTCTGTAGCAATATTCGATGGGGCAACGTCAATCAGAGATATAAGCGCTTAAAACGTAAGAAGTGTTTGTTTTGAAAGGGGTTTTCTCTTTGTTTACCTCACTTTTTAATTGGTTGTTTCTTGTTTTAAATTGCATTTATCAGTAAAATTAGTATTGTAGTAAAATAAGCTAAGAAACAGGGAAAGTTATTGGTAATAAGTTTGGAGTGGCTGTGGTAATCAAGATGGCTGTGACTAATCATGATGACGTATGCGTACTTTGTTTTGAATTCTCCTATCTATATAACCTTCCTCATAGCCTCCAACTGAAGTTATCGTTATTTCTTATTTTATAAAAAGATTTAACCCACGACAGAATGGAATTTTTTTCGCCATGAAGCACATATTTACAGTTGATTATAACAGTAAAGCGAATTTGCTAGTAAAACAAGATACTTAAAATGTTTGGTTGTTTAGAATAGAGCCTTCTCAGCAGTAGTCGAAGAGTACATAATTGTATTGACTTATACAGATTAAGAATTATCCGCTTCTGTGTATGTTGGCTACTGTCAGTTTCCTGTGATTTGTGATGCTAATCTATTCCATTTCTTCGAGATGTTTGTAACCGCGCTAAGATGACGCAGTTCCTGCGAGTCGGACTTTTTTTCGTTGATGAAAAAATTCTTACAATGGTAATTTTTCAGCCACTCTCACCAATATGTTTTTATTCAGCTATTTTCAAATAATAAATTGAATTTCTTTAAAATCAAATTGTTAAATGTAGATTTTTAGCTACTTAAAAATAACCCCTACTACACTTGTTCACCACTGTTCCTTCAGTCTAATTTCAAAAACCTTATGCTGATTGAGCTACGTGAATGCTCAGAAATTAAAGAGGAATAATAACTTATTCTATGAATATAAAAATAGAACTTCTCATATATAAGTAATTATTTAAATGTTAATTTAGTAAAATTTAAACGGGACTACTTGCAGGGAGAGTTCCCAACCTGCTGTGAAGTATACTGAAACGATGTTGACGAATCCTCGTGCTTCCTGTGGACAGTCAACAACTTACTGGCAACAATTTCGCCAGCCAGCTAGAAGCAAGGAGCTAATGCAGGACGGACAGACACCAATGCGGCATACGTACATAACACTGTCAGCACAACACGTGCCCAGGGGGACAGGCGCTAAAACGAACCTCTAAGCAAGTTCATAGACTTCAAACGTTCATTAATTTATTCATATTATTTTAATTTATGCTACTCTCTTTTTGTACATATGTCGGACTTTATATTGTATTGTTGTGAAGGAGAGATAATCTAAGTTGAGAAAGGATTTAGAAGAAAATAGAAATATCTATCAGATAAAAATAAATTATTCTAGTTGCCTTCGTTTTTGTTAATAGTATGTCTTCTTACGCCTCTTGCTCCAATTGATCTTCCTAAATATTCTATATATCCTGTTTTTTCTCCTTTCATCCACAATTACAAAATAAAAGGTTCATAATCTTACTTTTCCAAATCCATATTCGCCCGTATCCTTCCTTTGTAAGTAAAGAAAAAAAAAAAAAAAAATGAAGCCGATTATAATGTGTATCCAACGATACAAACACAAAATGTCGACTTTTAATGACAAACTAGATATAGAAAATGTTGGTCGCTCAAATTGATTTAGTCTAAACAATTGTTTTCGTTTTGACAAGAGTTTAATTATTGATAGGTCTTAACCTCCATAAAATTAAGATCCCTTAAAAAAAGTCATACGCCAAATTTTGAAATGTTGATAGGAAGATGGCAGAGAGAAAACATTTGGATCCATTCCTTTTCGGAGTTTTTACAAATACAAAAGAAAGCGGTGGTGGCTCCTTTCAACGAAATTTGACATATTTCTTCAATCTTCATTGATTCCTATGAACTATATACATATATATATATATATATATATATATATATATCTATATATATACATATATATATATATATATATATACACACACACACACACACATGAGAACTTTGTTAAGTGATCTATTAGGAGCGGGGGCTCTCCTCCACTCCAAACCAAAATGTAAATGGACTCCTGGCGAACATAATTTTTGTTTTGTTTTTTTCTCAAATTTTGACAATCCGGATCAAATTTTTTTTATAAAACTTTCTTTTTTGTATTACTTCTAATTAAATGAACTTCTTAAAACAAGTTTAATATAGGAAAACTGGAGTCATGAATTTTTCATTGAATGAATTTTAAAGAAATAGAAAGCATAAATTCTTAGGTTGTTTAGCAACTACAATTATTTAAGCCGACGCAGGAGTTTTTGTTCTTCAAATAGAATACCCATGCAAATCGTGTTTTATAGAGGCCATTTCCCTTCAAAGGAGAAAAATTTATTTATTTATTCCGCTTGTTCATCGTGATTGTTTTATGTAAATGTCCTGCTATGTCATCTGGTATAATCGTTTTATGCATTTAAAATACAAAAATTACGCACCCATTTTTTACAGTGATTTCACCATTTGGAGATAAGTTTAGAAAGTCAGTCGAATCGTGACAAAATTAAAATTACAATCCTAATACAAATTAAAGGGGCGAAGTTAGCTCAGTGGTGCAGCACTCGAATGAACTGGAGGACCCGAGCGCGCACTAACGATGTTTATCTTCTAGTGTCGTCGTTCCAGGGTTTGATTTGGGGTCCCAGATCGTCCCTTGGCTCACCCAGCCTTTAATTAATTGGTGCCTGCAAAGGGAAAAATCAGGCATATTACTGACCCCTCTATCTGCCTGTCTTTTTTTTGTTGCAAATTAGAGTAATATAGGGGCTATCTATTCCTGGCTAAGATAAGAACACCAGAGATAAGAACATTATTGAATCGCGCTAAGAATACGTAGTTCCTGCGATTCCCAGTTCTTAGCGCATTTCAAAAACATTTTTAATCCTGCAGTCATTTGTAAAGTCTAGAATAGAATCTCGACATGCCCAGGCTTTCAGTATGCGGTACACCGCAGGGATAAGCGGTTCAGTACCGTGATGGGAACAGTTGTATTTTATTAGTTCAGTTATGTTTAATTGTTACGGGTTCTGTGTGGTTGGGTATATTAGCGCGTACCTGATCACTGAAGATATGACAAGTTCCTTTAACTTGCTATGCCTTTACCGTTTGCGGCGCAGTATTTGTTCACAAAGAAATCTTTGAGAGAGCACTGAAACGATTCTATAGATTATCGTGGCAGTCCTCAGCAGCGTATATAGGAAATAATTTCGGGGGGGGGGGGGGGCTGTGGCCACAGGGGGCTGAGGGGTATGAAATACTCGAACATGGAAGGGGGGTTATTTTAGTGTAAAATGGTGAGTTTGGAGGTCCTTTGACATCTGGAAACCAGGGTAAATAATTAAGACATTTTTTTGTTTTTATGTTGTTTTTTTTTTTTTGTACACAAAATTTTCATACCAAAAAGGCTAAATGAACTTATAACATTTTATTTTTAACTGAATAATTTGTCATTTTTGTTCCATTTCCATGATTTGTAAAATCTTCATGCTACAATTTGTATTATACTGAATAGTTTTATATATTACTATACACACACACACACACACACATAATATGCACTTCTATTCTCATTCACTAGCTTCCCTACGATCGAACTGCCGTTGAAAGCTAACAACCTTAAACTTAGAATTGTTATCCAACTAAAACGCTGTTACACCTAAAAAATGTTTTTTTCTGAACTAAGTGATTTCATTTAATTTATTTTTAAACGTATTTATGAAATGTTTTTACTGATTAAATCTAAATTTAGTTTAGCTGCAGCCCCCCTTATATACGCCCTTGGTAGTCATGATACCTGACCTTTTTTACAAAGGCTTCGTGTTAGACGAAATTTACCGTTTTTGAGCAGTCGATCAATTGGGGCAAGGGAGGAATGTACCGCATAAGGGAGAATAGTACCGGAGAGGATTGCAGTAGCACCGGGGAGGTGGAATGGAAAGTATATGGATGCGCCTTCTGCAGGGTCCTAACTCTAACCGGACATTTCCAAAAAAGTCGAAGGTGTTCGCCACCTCAGTTTTCATATTTAGAGGGCGCGTCTCTTTTTCTTATGTAGCATGTCACTGGAAACATTATGGAATGTTGCACCAACGATACCTTTTCGCGTGGCCTAGGGTTTGTCACATTGTGAAGATAGCCTTAGCACCGTTAGATCGAAATGTTTCAAGCGTTTGATTTCTTACACTAGGAGGACATCTTCTGCTGTAATCGGGAGGGATGGCGGTCAGCGAGATTAATAGCTCAATTCAACAGTGAGGTTGCATTACAGTGGCGCGAAGGGTGATCAAAAGGCCGTCCTGCACAGGCTGGAGGTGCGCCTTTTCGGTGCCTGTTTAACTCTGTCACTGCGAATTTGAGAGTCTTAATATTGAGCCGTGACCAGAGTACTGGTGCTCGGGATTAGTCTCTTGAGTTAGACGAGGCTGCAGGTCTTTTCTCTTTGACTTGGTTTCGAACTGCTGTGATTTGAATGGAAGGATTGACCGAGCTGAAAAAAATGATACAGAATTATAAATATGTCCAGGGATTCCGAGAATGTGTGCCTCTAGTCATCTCCAGTGGACCACGCGGTGATGAAATCAGTTTGATTATTCTAATTACAACAAATGCACTGAACGAAGAATTAGTTCAACTTAAAATAGGTTTCTCTTATAGAGAAAAAACTTTATTTAAAAATAAAATAAAATGGTCTGCCCAATCATATTGGGTACACAATTCGGGATAATTTACAGGCTGAAGATGGAAGATGTTCGAAATAAGTAATAGACAATAAACAATATGAAGATGAAAGGAGGCTAGAATGATGAAAGAATAGGAATTATAGCCTAAAGTGTAGAAGTAAACAGTTTGAATGGATGATAAGCACCCAGTGGCCATAAATGTGTTTGGCTATAATGCCTAGTGTGTCCACTAATATGGACTCAGCTAGTGCCAACAGGTGGTCCGTGGATAGTCTAAGTCCTTCAAGGGAGATGGCTGTGCTCTTTAGAATGGTCCCTCTTGATTCGAACCATAGTCCTTTCAACATATACCTCCTCTTCCCATATTCCTCTTGGTTTATGCCGTGCATTTGGAGTATAAATATTTTTTTCTTTTCGGAATATACTTTTTCGTCCTCTTTGCTGTCATTTCGGCACATTGCACGGGATGGAGTATATAAGCCGTTTTTAGGGAATCCTATTATGTCGCCGTATAGTGAGGTTCCTTCTTCATCTATACCATACACCGTTTCAAAACAATGAAATTCCTTTTCTTTAAGGTGGCTAATTATTCTATGCATCACGTTGTGGTGTCTTCGATCTCCCTGCCTGAAGACACTTCACGGTTAATTATGACCATGTCGGCCCTATCATTTTAACCTCTATCGGCAACAAAGTGTACCTCTATAAAAAAAAACAAAACGCATTTTATGGAGCATTGGTTGGATCCGGCATCATCAGTCATCCGGCAGGTACCCAGGATTTGTAGAAAAAATTCAGGCCCTTAGGAGGCACTGCAACTGAAACCTGAACTACCAGAAAGAGTTCGTACGAGGATCTAATTGCAATTCAATATAATAGCTGTAGACCTCTCACTACTAGATAATCCTGATTTGAAGAACATTGAGGAGTTTCCTTTCTTGAATTGTGAGAAAAGGATTAAGCGTTTGCCTTCAGAAGGAAGGGGAGCCTACTTTTCGAAACTGTTTTCTCTCAGCATTTGCCTAGTTTCTCCGAAAATTTCTAAGATCATCTACACTTAGCTCTTCACCACTCTTATCTCGTTGTCGAGTTTTCAAGTCCTTAAGTTGATTTCGTTATTGTTATTGTAATGTACTTCGCACAAATACCTCTGGCTGGTCTTATATATATATATATATATATATATATATATATATATATATATATATATATGTGTGTGTGTGTGTGTGTGTGTGTGTGTGTGTGTGTGTGTGTTTGTGTTTCTGTTTGGGGCTCATAAGTTGATCAATTAATTACATTCTCCAACAAAACAATTTGATTGATACAAGCTAATCAGATTCTAGCAGATGGCCATAGAAGTGTTACGATAAACATAAGATAATATTGAGAAATCTCGTACAATCTTTCTTGACCTTCGGCTTCTCATTGTAAGCAATAAACGCCCTCGGATAAATTCACACGGCATCAATATAAATAGTTGAGTCATAAAAGAAGCTAATTCCAATTGAACGCAACGAATAACAATAATTTCAAGTCACAGATTATGCACCACCTTAACGAGTTTCCATAATGAACTTATTCAAAATTCCATTTTAAAAGTGTAGATATTTGATATTTTGCTTCCTACGGAAAATTACTTCTTTCTCATTTGTGCTATATAGTTATATTGATTGAAACGCATCTTAATGTTGAACAAGTTTAAATATCTAAAAACTAAGCTGAATATAAAGACACCGACATTTTTAAAACATTAGGCTAGGTTTTCTCCGGCTGAGATCGTTTAAGCGAAATTTTTATGACAATCATATTCTAGTAGAAAATTTCATATTCTTTCGAAAAACCACTTTCCATGTACCTCGATTTTTCTACAGTTTTGAAGACGTTTAACAAAATATTTGAAAGGGCATAAACTATGATGAACTATATTGAACCTGATGAACTATTGAGGTTGCACTCATGACGGAATTTTCAAAAAAATTCTTCAAATCTTTATTGATCCTACCTAGTTGACACTGAAAATGATCCCCGTTAAAATTTATATATATATATATATATATATATATATATATATATATATATATATACAGGGTGTCCCGTAAATGTCTAGTCATATTGAGAGGGGTGATAGAGGACCCTTAGGGGGAAAAAAAATGTTCTATGACGATTTCCCGAATTCTCGCCCATAAGGGAGAAAACGTCGTTTTATTGTTTTATCGAGATAAACGTGGTTTTTAGAAACATAATCGTTGTAGCTCCGTCCCAGGTGGTACTACTAAAAAGGGTGTGAAACCAATCGAAAGCTGAGTAAATTTACTATAAGACTAGTTGGGAGTAAACGTAAAAATGAATGAATGTAAGTATGTATATCTTACAAAAAGAAGGCAATTCTAAATTTCCTGACATTTTATTGATATTTCTTTCCAGCGTTACTCCTCAATGGGCAGGATCTGAGATTTTCGGGTTTCAGAAAAACTTCCTCATTTAACCAGCTTTCCATTCATGTACCACAACCCTGTGTTATTGAAGTATTTGAACGGTTTAAGTACAAAAGTTTAAAAAAAAACATGGATCTCTGAAAAGAAAATTATATTTTTTTCTTCATTTCATTCAAAAAGCTGAAGGGAAATATTTATTTTTATAAATGTTTACATAAATATTAAGTAAATATTTACTTAAAACAATAAAAAAAAATTACTTCCACGAATATAAATATTTGGGGGGGGGGGGTTAGGCTTCTAAAATAATACACTCATAATAAGGAGGGTTAAGTCTCTTGTGTGACCCAATGCAAAACAATGATAACATAGTATAAAATATCTCAAATCCAGGCCAATGAAAATTGTACATTTTATGAACATGTACTAAAATAAACTTATAAAGTAATACAGATAGAGCCTTGCAAGATTTTAAATTTTATATGATAACGCAATTAAGTTAAATAGTTGTTTTAATACCACGTAGTCAAAACAATACATGAGGGTTGATGAAATGGCTTCGATATATAAAAATTAAATATACTGATATATCCATACTACTCTGGGTCTGCTTGTTGCCCGACTGTCTGACCATCAATCATACATATACGGTTGCAATCTCATTCTTGGTTGACGGAATGGCGTCATGAGTTTACAATAGTGTTGTAACACGAATTTGCAGGAGTTTTAGGATAAAACGTTGTTTAGTAATGGAAGAAAACAACTTTTGTCATTCCAAGAGTTTTACAACTTCCACTCTGTTTGATAATATATATATATATATATATATATATATATATATATATATATATATTTTACATTTATTATTGCACTTATTCCTCCAATTTTTGTTGTATAGACCTGATTAAGGCTTGACAAATCAAGCCGAAACATAACAAAAAGTAATTCATTGTGTTATGAAAACTTTTAGTTTTATTCCATTCAAGACTAATAATAATAATGTAATTATTATTAATGACTTAATTACTCAACAGGTGGATTCCAAAACTAAAATACTTATGAAACAGCGTATGATGTATTTTTTGAAAAAATGAGATACTACCTACATTTATATTCTAGATTTTACGTTTTATATTAACTAATTTTCGCTTTTTTTTCAGGTAATAGCAGTTTCATTGCCAACAGTTTCCCAAAACTCGTTTTACTGTTAGATACAATGTTTGTATTTGTTTTGTAAAATATTTTCATATCAAACTACGTTTAATTTTTTTTACTTGTATCTTGTGCTGAAAACTGGCTCGAAGACTTTCAGAACATTATTTGAGTTATGTCAAGATTATAAATAAGGAATTTTGAGCCCTTTGACTGTTTTTAAATTCAGAAAAATAAGGAAATTTCCTGAAAGGGAATCTTCTTATTTCCGGGGGAATATTTTGGGAATTTGTAGTTTGTATTGGAACAACTAGGTTGAGGTGGGGAGTATAGAGCTCCTAAGTACGCTAACCACCCATTTCAACATATGTTGTAACAACAGAGTGGAATTATGGCCACATTTATTTCTAAAAATTATAAGATAAAGTTCTTAATACGTCTACATAATGGTCTTCATATGTCACTGTTTCTTTACAGAGCATGCACTTCTATAAATATATCTGAAAATAAATGTATAGAAATAATTATTCACATAGGAATGGGTATTTGTTTTCAGTTACGAAGGAAATGGTGGTGGAGACCAGCAGAGCCAACCACAACAAGGTTATTCAGAGAGCAATTATGGTCAATCAAACAACCAAGATGGCAATCAGCAATCTCAGGCTACCCGGAGTGGAGGAAGACAAACCAGTGGCCGGCGCGGAACTATGTCCGGCAACAATCAGTATTCGGGACAACAAGGCAGTAACAACCAAAATGAGGGTCAATATGGAAGTAATCCTCCACAAAATGGTGAATATGGAAGTAATCCTCAACAAAATGGTCAATATGGAAGTAACAATCAAGAACATGGTCAGTACGGAAGTAATAATCAAGAAAATGGTCAGTATGGAAGTAATAATCAAGAAAATGGTCAGTACGGAAATAATAATCAAGAAAACTCTCAATTTGGGAGCGGTACGCAGTACCCAGGTCAACCTGAAAGTTCGCACCAAGAACAAGGTCAGTATGGCAGTAGCAGCCAAGAACAGGGCCAAAGTTCTAACGAACATCAGGGAGAGCATGGCGGCAATCAGGGGAGTGAGCAATATGGTGCTTCTAACCAGGATCAGGCCCAGTATGATTCTAGCCAAAATCCTGAAGGGCAATATGACCAGGGCGGAGGAGGTGAGCAGCCAGCAGATCAACATGGTGGGCAAGAGCAAGGGGGAGAACAACAGAGCGGCGAAAGAAGGCCCCCCAACAATTATGGTGCAAATTCTAGGTACTTTGGCCAACGCGGTAACAGTAGGCAAGGGTATCACGGGATAAATAGAGCTCCCTATGGAAGGGGCAGGATTCATCATCAAAACGATAGTGGCAATGAAAACGAAGGTAATTATGAGCAATATAGATATAGAAACAATATCCCTGAACATGGAACTAATTCTCAAAGTGGATCACAATATGACCCAAATTATCACGCATCCGCTCATCATGAGGGTACTAATCAAGATTCCGCTCACCAAGCGAGCCCAGCTGGTAATTATGATCCGAGTCAATATGAAGCGACGAATCAGAACCAGGGCAGGAGGACGTCAGCCGAACATATGGTACCGCAGGCTGGCCATAATTCGGGACAACAGTACACCACTAATCCACCATCGCGGGAATACGACAATAATAGGCAAAATATTCCACCGAATAATCAGGAGAACGACCTGGGAGGAAGAGGACAACTAACACAAGCACCTCCAAACCAACACTATCAACAAAAGCCTTCTTCCAATCTTCCTAAGACGGAAAGAAAAATGTAAGTTCTTTTTATTACTATAGATATCCCTAAGAAACAAAGTCGGCCCTAATTATTTCCTATATCGTGAATATTATTTCTGAAAAAGTAAATGTGTTTCATTGAATAATTGGTAACTTCGTCGTTTTATTATTTAATAGATTAATTAAAAATCATGGTTAATTTTTATTTGATAAGTCTTCAATTGTGTTTTGGGTCAGTTTCGTGGCGTATATAGATGCCAGAAATAAGAGTTCACAGGCCCCAGAAATGTCACATGTCCCAACCAGTAACGAACAAAAGCAGGAGTCCCTAGTCCAGGTCACCCCCACACATGAAGACAGGTAAACTATACAAATCATTGCGTAAAATCATTCAGTTTGTGCCGTGCGTTTTCTATTTTTGAACTGTTAATTAAATATTCCGAGTCCTCTAGGCATTATGAGACTGACATTTTAGCACGGTTAGCCCCTCCCTCCATAGGGAGCAAACCCGCTCATGAGATTGACTTCATGTTTTTATATCCTTATGTGTTCAGTGTCTTCTTGTTTGGGGATGGAGACCGCATAAGCAGTAAAATTGATATTTTAATCTTAAGTTACGTAAAGGAAAATATATATGACAAATGGCACTTTTAGCGTTTTCTAGAGGTATTTTACTGCAGTCATATACTGTATTTAATGTCTTCCAGTTTTAAAAACAGTTCATTTGAATCTTAGCATAAATACTGATGACTCTACTACTTCAGAACAATCGTTTAAATCAGACATAGTTTGATACTACTTAATACTTAATGAATTATTTGTGTTTAAAATTATTCAGTTAATAATGGAGCTTAAACTCCCTAAGAATTGTAAAGGTAATGATATTTTCTAGTCGGGTACCGTTTCGTTCCGGACCATTTTTAATCAGTAATATATGATTTATCGGATTCGTATGAACCCTGTGTTATTGCTGAAATATGAGATGTTATTGCTCCCAAGTACAGGTCAAATCAAGTTTGTTTAGAAAGAAAAAACGCTCATAAATTAGTTAATATATTAAAAAAAATCAAGTGAACACATTTTTAGTGGAAATGTATCATTGAAAAGAAAAAATAGAACAGGATTTACAATTTATTTTCATCATTTGAGTAACCCTTATTCAATCATGCTTCATTGTTGGCTTCCGCAATGGGAAGACGCGAATACATATACGTATGTTTGTATATATATAGACTATAATGTCGATCAAATAATAGTTATTGATATTATCTGTCTGTAGCATGGGCGTATATAAGGGGGGCTGCAGCCTCCCCCCTTCCGAAATTCTGTTTTGTTGAGAACATTTCATGAAACAAAAGCCTATAAGAACGAAAAATGTCTTCTTCATTTACCCTGGTATACTAGGTGCCTAGAGGACCTTAAAACCCACCATTTTGCGCTATAATATTTAAAATCTTCCCAACACCCCAAATGCCTAGGTGCTCCCAGCCCCTCCCCCCTAGGAATTATTTTCTATATACGCTAGTGGTCTGTAGTAAGTGAGTATTATTGTCGATGCATGGATATATGCGATATACATATTGTCAATGATTTTTTGATTGTAGATAATATTGTGAACGAATTGATATTCCATGCTATCATCGTGCAGTCATATATATTGTAGATATCACATGATTTTATCAAATTCTTGAATATCATGTTGTTAGTCGATCTACCAATAGTGGACGATAGAGTGGTCAATTCGATTTTGCCAATTTCTGGATTAGGAATGAAATTATATATTTTTTAATTAGGTGGCAGTTTTATTAGTAGTTACTGATAGAATGGGTCTTTAAATCGCAAAGGATATCGTCAATCAATGTATAGTTGACAATATTATGTACTTACATTTGATATTATCTATTTATATTTTTGTTCTGTCGATAATAATGATATTATTCAATTGATAGGAACGTTAATTGTAAATTATTGAGCAATTTTTATTTTTGAAGAATCAATAGTCATTCGAACGTACAGCGGCATATAATTTTTCGATAGTTCGTGAAATTATTGATTATCAATTATCGCTTAACTATCCATGGGAATTTGTACCATTAGCATCGATAATCAGGGGAATTAAGCGTGTATCAATAGTCGTATTGATTCTGGAACTGAGTAATATTTAACGATTTTTTTAATATATATATAAAAAATATATATTGATATATTATATATATATTTGTCAATTATTTTTTATAATTCTTATGTCCTTGAATAGATGACATGAAGAACCGATAGGGGAAAAAAAGCTCATTGTCCAAACCCTATTAGGCCGAACTTTTAAAACAGCTTTACATTTTGTTTTATGGCACCTATTTACAATATTTACATTACATTATTTATATGATTTGATCACTGTAGGCCTCTAGGCCATTCGCGCTTTAGGCGGCGGTGAGGGTTACCGGGAATGGAGGATGAGAATAAGTTATTGATTAGGGGATTGTCGTGACGAGGCAAACGGGAGTGGAAGTCGAGGTATCGGGGTTTGGATAGGGTTTGGACAAAGGAGATTTCTAGGTCGTTATGGGTAGTGAAGTTCGAAACATAGAAGGGAGCATTGACTATTTTGCGGAGTATTAACGAATTTAATGCTTAAAAAAGAGTAATCTGCTTTTTTTAACAAAATAATTCCGTGGCCAAGCATTTTTCCTTTCTCGTTCATCATAAATTCCTCATTTATTTGATGGCAACTCTTCTAGGTTTATTTCATTAGTATTTTCGTTTTTTATTTTAGTGAATTTGATGAATGAACATCCTTTATTTTTAAGAAGTGATCAGTAATCAATCATAAATAAACAGTAAATGTTACTTCAGACCACTATGAGAGATCATTAGTCATGGTTAATTGGTCATAAGTCATTTATTCCCGAGATACTCATTAATCCTACTCATCCAAAGTGTTAAGTTTAAAGATCATTTAGTTTCATCTTTTCTTACCTTTTATAAGCATTTGTCAATAAGCGAAACCGACATCAAAAATTAAATGATTTGTATTTACAATATCGAATGTATTCATATAATAGATACTGAACAGTCCAGCACAATTTTTTTTAATATTTAGAACTGAAATGAAAAGTAATTTACATTAGAAATGGAAATCATCCAGCGTAATTTATTGACAAAAAGGCAGTTTATTTATTTTATCCCATTTTTTATTCTTATTTTTATAGTTTTTTTTTTTTTTGTCACTGCCAGTGATGGCAGATCGACGAATGAAAATGGTTTCAACTTCATTCGTAAACCTAAGAAACGATTGTTGTCGTGGTTTATTGTAGAGAACAATCTGCTTGGCGATGAACATTTTTAAAAAATAAATAACAAAAATTAGAATGGGCTAAAATCAATTGGGATTTTGATTTAAAAAATATTTATTTATTTATTCATTGTATTTACGAGCCCACAAAGTAGCGACTTGCTCGTTATATTGTTACATTTTATTATAGGCACATTGACCTATACTAAATTCTAATATCTAATGATAATATTCTTAAGAATACTATAATATTAACCTACAATACCACATGATATTTATTACAATTTGGATATATATTACATAATATGCTTCTAATACTATTAACTTATAATATTAATAATTAAAATATTAACACTAAAACATTAATAACTAATAATACTAATACTAATACTAATAATACTACTACAATTATTTTAGCTTAAACATACTTATATTTCACATTGAGGTTTAATATATGTTCTTTATGTGAGCACTTTTAGTTCATCTGGCTGATAGTGGTTCATGATACCTTGCAATGATAATGAATAAATGTATTCAATAATAATTCATCTTTATATTTCATTATTCATAATTCATCTTTATATTTCATTATTGATTTAAAAAAGACGTATAGTTCAGCGTTGCAAATCCACATTGGGGATTTTTGCCGGAATTTGCCTATAGTTCATCATCTGGCAACAATATGATGAAGCCAGGCGTGGTTCTAGGGAAAACTACCTAGCAATCCCGCTCTTCCTTTGATTTTATAAATTCAAAAGTTCCTTCCAAGCCTAAATTGACTATCGCAAGATGTTTTAAATTGATTCAGTCTAATTACCTTATTTTTTAAGCAATGTAAACAGAAGATATTGCTGCTTATTTATAATCAACATTTAGTACTTAAGATTTATCACTTTCTTTTATAATTTTACACAGATTTCGCATGTATAATTTATTTAGTTATACAAGCCCCAATTTTAACGAAATTATAAAAACTCAAATTTGGGAGCTATGAAATAAATACCTATATATTAGTATTATATTATGTCGTAAGAAGATGCAGGGACAAGTTGTGTGTTACAGTAGTCTTCAAAAGATTTCCTCGGATCTATTTCTTCAACTAAACAGCGGTTTTGGAGTGCTCTTTTTCCCTGCAGTTCGATCATTTATATTGGAGTATCATTCTTTCCTTTCCCTTGGCTGCTTAAAATAATCTCGTTCGAGTTTCAGGTGCCTATTTTTCAGCACCTGGTCTTGGTATTGTTCCATGCGTATATTTACAAATACCAAGGAGTCTGGGGATTCTGGGCACATAAAGTAGAAAGAGCAAAATATTTTCTCAACGTCAGTAATGACAATTTACAGATTCTCTGTAAATCTGTTAAATAATCGCATAATCTTGTGTCAAGGCTTTGAAAAGTCTGGCCTCCAGTTTACTGGCTAAAAGATTTTTCTTGTGTTTTAAAATGTTCTTGGGGGATCCCGAATGCCCTTTTTATGGATTTAGTAGTGTGTCTTACAGAAGGGAAAAATATTATTAATAAGAATATCATAATCAACTGAAAATTTATATAAGCCTATGAAACTACCAACAGAGAGCACAATACAAAATGCATTTTTAGTCCCTTGAAGTAACAAAATCCGTTACTGGCTTCAGCGAATGACAAGCAACGGATATAGAACATTCCTATATAAAATGGGAGTTACGGAAAAAGAAGACATGAGGAAGTCCGTTGAAATGTAGATGATAATTCTTCGCAAAACAAATGTTACCAATATCGAAGAAAATACGGAACAGCCAAAAATAATTAGGGATGTATCAATTTAACGTGCTTCCCGATTAGGAAAAATTGAAATATCAAGTGTCTTTTAATTATATATTATTGATTGTATTTTTTTAAATTCTAAAATTATACTCTTATTTGAATTACAATAATTTTCATAAATTATTCATTACTTTCAATAGTATCGAGTGAATTTCCTTGTGCGTACTTGCAGAAATGCCTTCAGGATATGAGAGCATTCAGAAAGCAGGAACAAATCAAGGTCTTCGGAGTCCTATGACTATGAATTCGTACTTCAATCCACATGTTTACTCGCCATTGTGGAAAAATTGCAAATGTATAATTTTAGGAAAATCCAGCTAGTGAAAAAAAGAGCAGACAATGTCAATACTCTTTATTTAAAATACTACAAAAATTGTTAATCTGTTCTTAGATAAATTTTATTGCTGACACCTACTGATATTTCATTTAAGGCAAAAATTCGTTTAGAAAATTCGGAAAAAAATTATCATCGTTATGGACATTTATTGTACTTTTGTAGGTTTAAGTTTGATTACCTCTCATTTTTTTAGATATTTTGTTCAATTCTAAAGTGTAAACGTTCAACATTTTTTTCATTGTAGAACTCTGGGAAAATGCCAACGTTACTGTCAAAATTATGTTTGTTAAATTCTATAAATCCTATAATATTATTATATTGTTTCCACTCATTGAATTAGTGATGTACAATTAGGATTTGTATTTAATTAAAAGAATGGGGGCAATATGTTCATAGTGCATATTAATAAAGATATTAATCAACTCCTCATTTTCTACTTATAAACTACTTCACAACATTTTTCCAGGAATGAGGATAGTAAGGAAGTATTGGCTCATGATAACTGCACTGTACATATTGTGGTGAAGGAGAAAACGCACTACAAGGAACATCATAGATACCACGTGCCACTAACTTGCAGCGATACTGCAGTTCCACTCATCATAAAAGGGCACGCCCAGTCAAAGCAACTCGACGAAGAACTGTCCCCCAGTGATGAAAACGATTCGCGGCCCAGCCGCGTCAAAGAACTCACAGAAGCAGGAAAATATAAACTGGACAAGAATGAACCAAAAGAAATAACTCACAACATAAGCCTATGCATAACTATAAAAACCGAAGGATTCGAAAAGAAAACAGTACTTCCGAACTTGTGTTCATTTACTACAAAAACGTCCAAACAGAGTGTCAAAACGCTAAGTCCTTTAAACGAAACTTCCAAAGCTTACATATCTGTCAAGCCAAAATGAATATCCAGTAATGCTTAACTACTGGTCTCCAAAGACGTTGAGTAAGCTGTAAACTATGAACCTAATTATTTGTCCTTTTCTCACAGAAAAGAACAGAAATAATTTGCATTGGAGAAAGAGATTCTTACAGCTAAAGAAATCTGCAATCTCCTGAATCATTGAACTTCAACAAATATTTGAATTTCAACTGTTATTCTTGGAGACAAATGCCCCGTAATGGGTGAAATATTAGTACTATTGCAGCCACATTTTAATGCAAGAAGCTAATAAATTAAGAAAAGGTTCAAAAGAAAAAAATACCATCTGAACAACCCTTCAGACCTTCTCGAGGAAGAGAGCGTTTTCAGCCGATTTAAAAAGTGTGTGCTTAAAATAGTTAATTAGTGTGTTCTTTGTTCACTTTTTATACAATGTCTCATAAATCTAATAAAAAATGTTAAATGACCTAAAAAATAAAACAAAATATCTAAAAACAACATCCAAAATCCACAGTTATAATTATTAAAAAAAAATTTGAATCTCGAAAAACGAATCAAACACCACATTTAAAATCAATTTACGCACCCTGCTTTGAAATATGTTTCTCGAATTGCCAGAACCTTCTTAGAGATGCCGTATTGAAATATTGTAACAAATTCCATAATATGAGTTCAAAAGTTGTAGGGATGCTTGGAATTTAATCATAATAGTCATGAGATTAACCCCCTCCCCCCCCCAAAAAAAATTAAAAATAAAAGCTCCTAGTTATATGTCCAAGCGACATATAACTAGGACTCAAGAGTCTAAATCCGAATCTAAAGAATAATTTCTTTCTTAGTTTATGCTACCAACATGTTTTATTTAAATCCATGTGGGAATTAATCAATTTATTTCAATGCTTTTCAAGCTTCATATTAAGTTGACAAATTAGTGAAAGAGTAATATTCGTTTATAATTGCACTGCAATCGTTAAAATAATAATTATGTTGTTTTTTTTTAGTTTTTTCTTGCGCTATGCTGCTTTCTAAAACAATAGAAACTTGATAGTTTACATTAGTATTCCAAGATAAATAATCTAACTTATGAAAGTAAATGTGAAGCAGGTATAAAAAATTACATTTAAAAAAAAAATGATTTATTAATGTAATGAAAAAAAAATATACTGGCAAGTTTTCATAAGAGATAGTCTAACATAAGTTATATAACCTTCTTCTTTTTCCTTCCTCTAATAGGCAAGCTGTGCACAATATTTCCTGTAGCTGAGATTATGTTTTTATGATTAGACTGTAGATATTCTTCTGAAAAGGTATTCTCCTTGATCTATAGGGTACCCTGAAAAGCTCGACAAAAAAGGTTTACACCAAAATAATATTCTTAATATTAAATTTAAATAATTAAAATATATCGATGAGAATCCAAGGCGTTAGCCCCTAGACCAGAGGAGACACTAAATTGTCTTAAATATCTCGATAGGGGGTCTAGAACTTGGAATAGTTAGCCAACTGAAACGCTATTACACCCCAAAAAATTATTTTCTCTGAACTAAGTGATATTATTTAATTTATTTTTAAGATTTTTATGACGCATTTTTTTCGATTGCATCAAAATTTGGGGTGGGGGGCTGCAGCCCCCTTTTATACGCCCATGCTCGGTTGTGATAATAAAATGGGGCGCAAGCCAGTGATAAAATAATAACGAGACATTAACCAAAATATAGTCAATGCTTGAAAATGTATCGTCAGTTTCTATAGAAATATCTTCCGCAAAAATATAGTTTTCAAGAACCCTTAGCTGTTTGTTTGACGATTGTGCTTTTATTTATTATTATTCAGCCGACCCTTTAATTAATCTTCGAATTTTCGTGCTGGAGGTCAAATATCAAAATCTTCACTACACATTCCCTACATGTTTCACACCTCTTTGGAGTCCCTTCATAGGAACAAGTTAGAAATGTAAAACTTACAGCCTCAAATTGAGGAGAACCTTCTACTAGTAGGGCCACGTGAAGACTGTTCATGGTCTGAAATAAATTCTGCCATACTACATTCTTACAGACCATTACCAGTCTAGATGTAGCCCTACTAGTAGGGCCACGTGAAGACTGTTCATGGTCTGAAATAAATTCTGCCATATTACATTCTTACAGACCATTACCAGTCTAGATGTAGCCCTACTAGTAGGGCCACGTGAAGACTGTTCATGGTCTGAAATAAATTCTGCCATATTACATTCTTACAGACCATTACCAGTCTAGACGTAGCCCTACTAGTAGGGCCACGTGAAGACTGTTCATGGTCTGAAATAAATTCTGCCATATTACATTCTTACAGACCATTACCAGTCTAGACGTAGCCCTACTAGTAGGGCCACGTGAAGACTGTTCATGGTCTGAAATAAATTCTGCCATATTACATTCTTACAGACCATTACCAGTCTAGACGTAGCCCTACTAGTAGAAGGTCCTTTTCCTAAGATGAGGCTGCAAGTTTAAATTTGTAACTTGTTCCCCTGAACAGGCACCAAAGAGGTGTGAAACATGTAGGGACGAAATGAAGTTGGAGTAACTGTGTAGTGACATAAAAACGTCACTACACAGTTACATCCGCCTATTTAACCTTCCGCCTAGCACGAAAATTCGAAGTTTTATTTATTATTTTATATTCAACAAGTAGATTATTAATTTATCACAGCTTTTTTTATTTTCTATCTTATTAAATTTTGTATATTTCCTTTTTCTAAATTTAGCACTGTGGATCTGTCAAGGAAACTAAATATTTCATTAATAGGTTTTTTCAGAGGGGAGTCTTGCCCGATAAGTGTTTTTATGTTCTAAGCTGTTGAGTAATTGTAAGCTGTTTAAATTACCTTTGAACATTTCTTTCTATGTTATATCCTCTGGTGGTTATTGTGTCCCAAATTAAAATGGGTACTAAATGTAGAGAAATTTACTTCCTAATGTTTCAGCCAATTTTACTAAATGTCTCGCAACAACGAATTCATCTTCATTGTGACGTTCCTTCGTTTTTGTATAGAAATATTGCTTTCCTAAAGCTTGGCTCCCGAAACATGTCTGGCTGATAAACGAATAAAGATGTTTTTTAAAGGAATAAATTTAATATATCTGCAGAGTTAACATAATACATATTAAAGGGTCCAACAAAAAAGAAGAAGTAGAATATTTCGGTGACAGATTCAATTAGTCATTTATTAGCAATTCATGAGATTTATGTAGCTAAAAAATAATATATTATACTTATACTAAACAGTCAAACATGGAAAAGATTTAAATTAATGTCTATTTAATTATTCATTGATAGTATTAATTTTACTCACAAAAATAACGTAACTCAAACTTTTAGGGGAGAGGCACAAGTCTTGAACCAGCCTGTGCAGAGGCCGAACCTGAAAAAGCTCCCGGGCAGGCTGAATGAAAAAGACCCGAATTCCCGGATTGGAACCGACCTGCAGGAAATGCCAAGAAACCATGAGCGACCAAAAGGCGGGAAAGGACCCCTAGGGAAGCAGAGCCACAGACGACGAAATACCAAAGAAGATAATTGGCCCTACATGTACGATGACAAAGAGCTCGAGATGATTCCTCTGCCAGTCTTGCAAAGGGATGGTGAATGCCAGATATTTGAGCCTGATTTTTCCTTCGATAAAGACCATTCGGCGACAAGGAAGAAACCAAAGCAATCTGTATACTTTATTACAGCAACTCCTTTGAAAAAAATTAAAAAACAGGATAATACAAATGACGAAAGCACAAGTAAACAAAAAGATGTAAAAGAATCAGAGAAGAAATTTACACGGACCGTAAATGTATCAGCAAAACCTCCAGATTATTTTTTGAAGAAGATTGAAGAAAAAAAATCACTTTCCTCAACGAAAAATGAGACAGAAATCAAACAACAACCCCAAGGTGCCCCGTTGAACGTATAAAATTCGTAAGAAGCAAAGAAGTGATTATTTATTATGTTTTATAATATGTATATATTTCTTTATTTATTTAAAGCTTGCGAATTTTCTTCAGGCGAACTTATGATTATTATACTTAAGGTATACCTAAAGTCAAATATGCTTTTAATATGTTAAAGTATTATTGGATTCTAACTGAATCATAAAATAAAAATAAAATTAACAATATATTATAAATTATAATTGTGGGCTACTAAAAAAACATGTATCTATTCAAATTTTATTTTTCCAAAACGAAATTTTAGTTTAGTTTCAAATGTTAAAATAAATGAATTAAATCAAATCTATATATAAGAAATAAGACTGCTTGATAATAATTAACATATTAAAATCAATTCTGTGCCGTGACCTTAACAATGAATAAGGCAAATGTTAAAAATTAAGTAATATATAGTTGAATTACACTTAGAAAAATGGACACTATTTAATAGAATAGTTTGAACATACTAAAAATAAAATATTTTATAAATTTTATCAAATGTTTTGACTATTGATTCCTCCAAACCGAAAAAAATAAATAAAAAGAAGGACACATTACAGCAAAATAGTAACTTCTAGTAAGATTTCCCGACCATGTATAAATTGAATTATATGGAGAAATGAAGTACTTCTGTCTAGATATTGAGTTACTACAAATAAATTCTAGTGGCATAATAGGAGACTAAATTTGATTTCCAAGGAAAAGAAACAAT
This sequence comes from Gonocerus acuteangulatus, assembly GCA_946811695.1. NCBI lineage: Eukaryota > Metazoa > Arthropoda > Insecta > Hemiptera > Coreidae > Gonocerus > Gonocerus acuteangulatus. The sequence continues at coordinate 97,783,763 of OX328132.1, read as the reverse complement.
CTGAAATAAAAATATTCTGTTTTTCAAATAGAACTCAAAACAATTACATTCTTTAATTCAAATCTCTCATTTCTAAGATTGACGAGGAAACCCAGTCTATTTAATAGACTAAAAGCTACTGAAAGTTGAGGGGCACAAATATAGATCGGGAATTTCTTCCAATCCTGGGCATAATCCGAAGCGCTTTTTAGGAATTTAATAATAGCATGGTAAATTTAATCTTACTTCATATTCTTCAGGAAGTAGCCAGGCTGTGATCTAGTTATTAAGGTCTTTTCTAGGTCGCATTCCATAATGGACAATAACGTCAAATTAGATGCCTTAAAAAAAGAATACGTTCTATATGATTTGAATGCATGCAACATGTTAACACATTAGTCTAAAATGGACCCAGTGTTAAGTGAAATTATTTAAATAACAAAAGCACCTAAAAAAATATTCGCTTTGAATGAATAGTTTTTATGTTATTTTTTAGCCGGACAGCTTTCATGCCTAAGGGGCCCACCCCTCGCAAACAGATTCCAACCATTCAAAGGTTTACGTAATAGAAAAATCCACTCCTGAAGCTTCTTTGTTAATGATTTTCAACATTTCGATATCCAATATTACTAAAATCTCAAGAAAGTTGACAAAGATAATTATTCATTCCTTTATCTCGTAGCCACTCTCCTAATCATCAAATTATCCGAGCAAGGTGCTTACGTTTAATAATGAATAGAATTGTTCTCAAATCATGCTCCGAAAGGCCTACAATAAATATAACAGAAACCAAACAAAATTCTTGATTGTATATTTTAAAGACGAATAGAATGAATGAAATTAATAACAAGGAATAAGTAAGAATGGAATCTCGTGGTATGAGTTTCGGTCGGAGTTTTGAATATCACAAGTACTCCTGGTTAAAAATCATATGTTCACGTTGCCAATGAAGCCCGAGAAATTTCAGGTCAACATTCTGAGTTCTCAGCGTTCTCACGTTTCCCGGAGTAGTCATCATGTTTGCCTGAAATTAGAATCTGAATGTTGGTAGCTTCAAAAGAAAAATTCTTTACAACGATTTTTATATGAATACTCAAAACGTTGTGTGGGCTAACGTTTTGAGTTCTCATATAAAATCATTATTACTTTGACATTATTCATTTTCGAGTAAATTACGAACTTCATCGTGTTGCTAGATAGAAAATCAATATTTTAATTTGATATTTCCATCCAATGTTCAGTAAAATATCCTTCGAAAAATTCATGTTTTATAACGGTCGTAGTCTCATAGTTTTTTCTCCAGTCTGCGCTTTCATTCTTCAAGGTTTTCAAGTTTTCATCCATCTTACATCCTTTAGAGACAAGATCCATCAAAGAGCCTCAGCCAGAATGTATCCAGCTTTCAAGTGAAATCCTGGAAATTACTGGAATAAACATATATTTGGAACGGTGTTGTAGATGTCTTACTAAGACACTTATTAAAACAGTGCTTTATTGCGTCCCATTTAGACCCGTTTTTAAACTGACAGAACAATAATTGTATCTAAAAAAAAAAAACATTTACTCAATGTTAGTGACTTCAAGAGCTGATTCATTCGTACAATTGAACTCTATACATTTTTGTTTAAATTCAAATAACTTAAATAAATAATCACTTAAGAATAAAAACAGCTTAAGTAATATTTGGCGCATCCTAAAACTCTATTGAAAAATCTCTAGGTAACGTAATGTACGCGTAGATAGGAGTTTTTAGTATTTTAATCAGTAACTAAGTAATTAATACGGCAACTCATTGAGTAACATGTTAAATGGGGTTCCTAGGGTTTGAAAAGTATGATGTACATTTTCAAATAATAGTATGAGATAATGAAGGAGTTACTTTTTCAGGATCAATTTGTACAATTGTTTTTAGAATTATTATTAAGTAATAATAATAATACTAAAAAAAATCTCCCTCGTGTTTATGATATAATTATAATGTTGTACCTATTATTTTCATTTATTTTTTTTTAACCATTAAATCACAATAACATTGTCGTATTATTTCATGTCTGATATCTATCGCTAAAAATTATGAACACTACTTTAAAATCCGATGTTATTTAATTCTCAACCCTCTTTGTGGCCCGCGAACGTAATTGCACTCTCAAAGGTTGCCCCTACCTGGTTTAAGTAATTCATTTATTAATTAGGTCTAGTGGCTAACGCCATAGATCCATATGCAGGAGATGGTGGGCTCGATCCCCATCCGGAACTATCCCCTATACGGAGCTGAGGAATTTTCTCAGCTCCGAATAAAAGAAAAAGAAAAAGGAAAAACCCACTACTTCACCAGTTTTACATTAACTAATGCATCTAGTAGACATGTCACGTGTAGTAAAACACTCGCCTTACTACGTTTAAGCTATGGAACTAGGCATTTGTGTAGTTTTAGTGCCCTCGAAGAGGTGTCTAGTTGATCTAAAATTGAGCAGTGGTTATATGATAACTTATTCATATACCTTCTGCCTACATATTTCTTAACTAAACAAAACCTTTTTCGACTCTTCCCGAACATTAAATTTATAATGGAATATTTCAAACGACGATTATTCACAAACAACAATTAGCACAATGGAATGACCGAGGTCAATCGTTCTCTATAATTAAAGAATTAATTGCTTTTATAATTAGCAATGGTCTAATTACTCGTTTATTTTATAACTGGATTAATTAACTGAAGTAATTGTGCAATAAAACCACCACGCGTTGTTGCACATTTGAGATTGAGGAAGAAGAAGAAGGTGATATAGCTTAAAAATGGATTGTAAAATTTTAATTGTATCAATTTCTCGTTAAGCGGAGAGTGGCAATGAAAATCATATGAAACAGTATAGGTTTTTTTTTTTTAAAAAAAGGAAACACGTAATAAACTCTAAGCTAGTAACAAAATATCTATTAAAAAATTATCGGTTTTATATCAGTTTTATCCAGGACACAATGAAAATAAGACAGATTTTAAATATCTCGGTTAATTTTTAAGTCCACCTCAATCAAATTAGAACGTTTAAAAAAACTATTCATATGCCATGATACTTTTTTCATCAGAGGGATTAAGTAAAGACTTCAACCATAATTTCAACAAGAATCTGAAAATTTTAGCTATGGAAATCGCAAACAAATTTAAAATTCTAGCAAAAAAGAATATTTTTCATTCCATGCAAATACAGTTTATTATTGCCTAGTATCTAAGACTACTATTTTCTTATGTACCTTAATATAAGTCAGTAAATAATCAAAATTATGTATACATTTAAAATAAATATTATTATATGTCTCTATTAGATATTACTTTATGCATTACAATGTAATTAAAATTTTTCCTCTAATACAGAGTAATAATTGACTATTATGCTAAAAAATTGTCATAAGAATTAATGAGTGTGATGATATTGATTGTTTTAAAATAAAAAGTTGGTATTAATTGCTTATTTATAATAAGTGATCAATGTTATTGATCTTTCATTTAATTGTATCAAGACCTTTTTTGGGAATCCAAGTTTTTGTTGTATTATTGTGTAGAATCAATATATTTCATGTACAATCTAAGTTCAGCTTTTTGGTCCAATTAGAAACCGAAATATATAAAACTAAACAAAATCTAAGGATAATAATATCCTTATAAAGTTCCCAAAGGTAAATGCATATATATCTCAGGTCCCCAACAAAAATCTAAATTACGCCCTCCTTTATTCCAATTTACAGTACAATGAAAACCTGTAACCTGAGTTCCTCTCGGAAACCTTCGATTCAATTAAAGACCATCTTGTGAAAAATACATTCTGCGCTTTTGACTTAAATGAAACACCGCTGTAAAGAGCTTTTCATAAGCACTTATTCACTCAAGAAAGACTACGGTAAGTCAATTTATTTATTATTAATAGTATAGGCTGTATAAATAAGAAGTGGATTGTATCCTTTTATAACGCCAACAGCACGTGGAAGGCCGCCCATTGGTACTGGCCAGGTCCAATGTTGCTTAACTTCGGTGATCAACGAGAACCGGTGTATTCAACGTGGCTATGGCACCTTTCTCACTTAATGATGTAACTGTTACTAAATGCTCTTCAAAAGTGATTGATTATGCGATAATCACCGCTTTAGAATAAATACATAAATAGAATTGTATACAACGCAGAATCAAAAGAAAGGGACCTGAATTTTTCAAACCACAATGAACATCAATGCAACAGGCCATAAAGTCTTATAGATTCTGTACAGGTATCAGAATATAGGGGAAAGAAATATGGCCATCAGAATTTCCTTAAAGACTGCTCATTCCAGAACGGCTTGCCGAATTTTTACAGCCACAAACAATAATCAGCGAAATGGTATGACTGAAAATAAACCTTCTGGTCATCGAATTGGGGTAAAATGCAGTAAGTTAGCTTGTTTACACGTAGATATTTAAATTCGTCTGATGAAAATGCAAGATTAAATAAAATCAAATTGAGGTTTACATTTTTTAACATAATTAAAATTCATAAACATTAGTCCACTTTTATAAAATGGTTACAAAGACGCATATAAACAATACAAACAAACACACATTCACACCCACACATACGTGTGTATATATATATTATATATGTTTTATGTCTTTTAAATTGGCAGGTCATATATTTATATACGACCTTCTGCCAATTTAAAAGACAAGTTGAGAAAAATGGTCACATTCGTATAATTATATATATATATATATATATATATATAAAATTATATACATATATATATATATATATATATATATATATATATATATATATGTATATATATACATATGTATAGTATAAGACAAATATATATAATGTATAGTGGTCAAAAATCATGAACATTAGGTTAGGATACACTATCCAAGACATAGTGTCCTCAAAATTTACAAAATCGTTAACAACGATATTAGAAGAAAGAAAATAAGAAAAGTGACCAAGGGTAACTTCAAAGAGAATGTTCATTAGATTCGTTTATTATATTTGTAGCATCCTTATGTCCTGTCGCAACGTACATTGGAAAACAAAGAAAGTTGGATATATTTCTGTCCGCTCTTTCTCCACTGGGTTTTGCAACTGAGAGGTTGTGAAATACTTAAGTGTTATTTGTTTCCTTAGGACAGGGACATGGCTTATTTAGTCATTGAATGCCGGATAGCTATTGGCCAATCAACCATGGCCAGGAAAGTGAAGAGGGTATACTACAAATAATATTGACTACAAATTCATTAACTTTTTGAATGATGAAATAAGTAAGACATAGTAGTAATATGTATATATATATATATATATATATAGTGGGGGCGAGGGCAGCTCCTTGGTAGAGTACTGGACTAATATGCTGGAGGTCCTGGGTTCAAATCTTGAGCAAGCACAGATTTTTATCTTCGAGTGTGAGGGTTGGATTCGGCCTCCCAGACTGTCCCTAGGCCCACCCAGCCTTTAATTAATTTATTAATGGGTGCCTTGGTGCTAATGACACTAGCAGTCTAAGCTCCCGGAACATAAGCAAAGCTAAGGCGGCCGGAACATAGTAGTGACCATACTATCTCCCTAAAGTGCCGTATGGTCATGAATCAGATACATCTATAGTATCTGCCCCTAAGGGCCCTCGTGGTCTGTTACGGACTGATTTATATACATATATATAATTAAATAAAGTACTAATTAAAATTTGCATTTACGAATTTTTACATAAAAATGGGACATCAAATATATATATATATATATATATATATATATATATATATATATATATATATATATATCAATTAAAATGTTAATTGTTAATATATACAGAGTGGGCCACAAGAGAAATAACTACTAAACGGTTTGAGAATTTAACAACTAAACGGTGCTCAGCATTAAAAATTGTATTTATTACACAAAAAAAATCATTCATTATTTGTGATCTGTAATTTTGGCAACTATCATGCCTAAAGCTCCAATTTTTATGGATTTTCTTTTTGAGTTTACACTAAGGGGAATCGTTTTGTTGAGTGCTGACGGCATTCTCTTATACTGAATTGTCCCTCCCTTAACACTAATACTATTCAAGTGCCTTCTTTTTTTGGAATTTCAGATGAGGAATACATGCAAATGAAAACGATTTTTTACAGAGAACTACTTGACGCATCGAAACCCCGTTTTCCCGGTTCTTCCTTGTTTTGTTAGTACATTTGAAACATATAATTAAAAATATGGGTAAAGAGGAAACCCTTCTATTCAAAGGCCTATTTGAGGCCTTAGAAGTGTTATTTTCTCATTTCCGAGGGCACCATTTATAGATTTCGACAAGAACTACAACTTTGCCCCTTTGAAAAATGTTGATATCTCAAACCGTTTAGTAGTTATTTCTCTTGCCCGCTTATCTGGGCCTCCCTGTGTATATATATATATATATATGCATTCAAGGCAAAGAAATTAAAAAAATAAATGTATACTTAGTATTCAGAGAGAATTACTGAGTGTTACACATGAAAAGGTGTCGAGCAAGGAATTAGCGAAGTAATTGTGTTTTTATTTTTTTTGTTTTTCCGCCACATTTAAGTGATTTTGTAGTTCAATGAGTATTTAAAATGGCAGTTGCAAACAGTTTATCGCTGCAGCCAGTCTCAATGCACAAGCGAGATAAATATTACGCGGGAAACGTAATTTCAGTCTGTTGAGATCAAAATGTCGCATTAATAATTAAAAATAAAATAATTTGCGAATAAATAAATATTAAAATTCATTTTTTTTAAGCGTAGTACATAATAGAAATAGTAGTTCTTTTTTTTGCACTACTTTATCTTATAACTGCCCAACATGTTTTGCAGCCTCTATACCAGCTCCTCAGGGGCCTTTAAATCCTAATTTTTGAATACATAATTTTAGTTAATCCAAGAAAATATTCTTAGTTAATATATTATATACAGCTAAGTTTAAAATTCACATATAAAATCCTAATGTTTGTCAATATAAAATCATTTGTTTCCAGTGTACAGAGCGTGCAAGCGTGGTCTGCTTGCCACCCATACTAATCATCTGTTTGAGAGGCTTAGAAATCAGCTGATTACCATATATTCCATAACCATTATTTTAAATCGGTTACTTCCTATCTCCTGAAGTTAAAATAAAATATTTTATAAAAAAATTTAATTTCAGTTTTCTTATTTACTAAATCCTTTTTTTTTTTCAAAATTGAACATAATATTTATTTATTACTTACAAAAAATTCTTTTTACAGCAATTTACTTATAATAAAATGTTAATTAAGTTATAATTATTATTAGTAAGGTTAGTACTTTAGTTATAGTAAATATGAATACTATTACAATAAATTCACAATGACATTTTTTATTTATTTAATACTATTATTATTTTTTATATATATATTTTAGAAACGTACATATTCATAACTACACACTTTCATATTGTCATACTATATATATCGAAAGATACATACACACGCATACATATAGACACACGTATACTCCCATTCATACATATATACAATCCACAAGCATTCACTCATACATCCACAAACATATACAAATATATACAAAGGCAGTATTTCTAATTTGTAATTGCACAAATATATAAATATAAAATGTAGGTGTTTTATTTTAAGTGACTAAGATCTGTATATAAGAGTATTAATCATATGCTGAATATGAGAAAAGTGTTGCTTATTTTAATCATTTAAACTTTTAGAACGCAGAGTTACTAGATTAGATATATATTTATATGAGTTAAAGTAATTAGATTTGGAGTTAGAATTAATTATTCGGTATAAATCAGCGGGATCGGAGGGTGGTTTGATATTTGGTAGGTTTTTTGCACGTAGGTTTGAATAAGCCGGGCAGTGTAGGAATATATGGTGGAAATCTTCTGGTGCAGTTTCTTCGCAGAGGGTACAAAGTAATTTCGGGTTGATGCTATATGTGATATTTTTAATTGTGAATTTAATATTATAGTTGCTGCAGGTTCTTAATTGGGCTATGAACTTTAGAATATGGAAAGGCATATTTAATAACAAGTAGTTTTGTGGTAATCCGGGTTCAATCCTCAGAGTTTTATAAATCGGGCTATATCTTGATGTCTCTAGTTTATGGATATCTGATGTAAGTAGATTTTCCTTAAATTTCTTTATTACAGCTGACAAATTGCGCTTTATAATGATTGGGTCCTGGTTAGTCCAGACATCAGAAAAATTTAATTTCTGTAATGCAATTTTAATTTGTGTTGCCCAATTGAACTTAGTTGAGTTGGAGGGAGCTTGGTCGAGAGCTAATAATCTATTATAGCACACTTTAGGTAGTCTTGTATCGTCCATAAGTAATAACTTTTGGAGCCAAAGTAGTGCTGACTTGATCAGCTGGCAGCTCACGCAATCCGTACCTGTTTCGAGTCTTATTAGGTAGCTTGGGGTAGTTCTTATCAAATGCAGGAGCTTTTTATAGAAATTACTTTCTGCTTGTTCGAGCCCTTCTAGATATCTCAAGCCCCATACGGATGCTTTCCTGCCATACGGAAATTGAATATAATAAACCCTAAAGGAAAAAAATTGAAATTCACATTATTTGGTAATTCTTTCCAAAATACGTTCAGTAAGATGAGGGTTTGAGTCCCACCTGTACAGAAATTTCTCATCTCATAATGTCGAGAAAATTCACTACTGCGCCATAAATGTCGGCGCTAGTGGCGGAACCAAAAAGTGAATTATTAAATTCAATAACTACAAAAAACTGGATGTTTGAACAATATGAAACATATTCTTTTGTAATATATCATTAACTGTCTCTTTGCTACAATTTAGAGGATTATCAAAATAGGCGGAAGGTCAATAAAAGTCGAATAAACACTTTCACACTATTCATTGAACGTCCCTACATGTTTTGAACCGTTTTGGTGTCTCTTCAAGGGAATATGTTTTAAATACAACCATTCAAGCCTCCGCCTGAGGAGGAGAACCTTCCACTAGTAGGGGATTTTGAACGTGGCTCTACTAGTGGATGATTCTATTTTATCATTTTATCAAGAGTAAAATACAAAGGCAAGCTAGAGCTAGGAATATCTTATTTGGACCGTAGGCAGTTAGTGGATTTATATATACATTAACGACGTTCTATCTGTTTCAATATTGATATTTTCTTGTATCTTACCACAAACGAAGCATGAAAAAAGCCAGTACAACGTTACAAGTGCGGAATGGAGACTGGCCAAAGTGTAATAAAGGTTAACCACAGTTCCGTAAGGAGCTAGAGGCTACCGTTCTCTCTCGTTTCTCTTTTTTCCTTTCCTCTCAACAGCCTCATGGCCGGAAACCCATACTCATGGGCCACAATTTCTTCCTTACATCGGCCCTCCTAATCCCGGCCATTGCTGGTCAAAGGAGATGTAATGGATCGTATAAGCTGTTTCAATAACTGTAAGTTTTAAATACCCCAGTATTTATTAGAACATATAGAAATGATGCATCCGGTTTACAGATGCTAACATTTGTTACAGTTTATTTTACCATTATATTCACTGGAATCTTGAAATATTGAGTTCCATCAGATGTTCGATATTAGAATTCCTTGACTGCCGAATTTTGTGGAGTAGACAAGAAAATGGAGCAAATACAGTCGTAGTCTTCTAAGAATCTTTTTGTATTTTTTCAAAGCTTCTTTGTTAGGTATATTAACTTGCAAAGTTCCTGCCATTCTACTATTTATATCAGACCATGGCAAGCTAATTAATTTTTTGCTATGTACTTTCATGTGGAAAATTTGGAGGCATACATTTACCTGTTGATGAAAAAAGTAAGAACAGTAGCGACATTTTGGCGATTCCTTCATATTTCATCGGAATATTCCCAATTCAAACTAAAGGGCGTACAGTTTCATTGCTTCTGGAGCATACACGTAGGTAAAAGGTTCACGAATTCAATATAAGAAAGAAAGATGGTTTTTAGTTTTATGAGATATATACTGAAAACGGTTGAATATATTGATAAGCGGAAAGTCGCCGTTAGAATAAGTATTAGATTATAAAGATCAAAAATAAAAATCTGATAATACGATACCAGCAAAGAAAATTTGATTTAAACCGTTTGATTTACAAATTTGTAACATATTTCTTATTTGTACTTAATTCATCCAAATTCACTTTCCTCGCAGTAACCGCTCATCAGATAACTAATGTTTTCAAATATTTGCGGAAAATAAATCAAACATAAACGGTTCGCGTTTTTTTTGTTTTGTTTTTACTTCTAGAAACACCTCTAACAGGAATTCTTTCGCTTTCAAGGCAACATATTAACCATTTTCTCTTAAAGTTGGAGGAAGAATAGGAGTTTTGATTTCAGCCCCTCAAAAACGAAGGATTGAATTGAAAATCCGTTCCAAGTTAGCTGGAACTTTTTACATTATACATTTTGGTTAACTTTGGAGAAGCTGCTAACAAAAAATAATTGGAAACCATAAGTAGCTTATGAGCATTTGAAAGCTTATTAAATTTAAAAAAGATTGATTGGCAAATTTTTATAGGACAATTTGAGACGACGAATTTGGAATTTTGAAATCCAAAGCTTTGAAAGAGTTTTGTTCGGATTTTAGTCAATAATTCACGTTGCCTATTCGTCCATATTTATGCCTATTAGTCCCCCCATGTTTATTCAATTTGATAAATTTTGGAAATTATTCCTTTATGTTTATTCTGCGAGTTTTTTTTGTTTACTTCTTTATGCGTTTAAATTAAACCCAGTATAACTCAAGATTTCTCGAAATTCTCACAGATTCAATACTCAATAAACCAAGGTCCTGACCAGTGATTTATTTCATTCCATTCTCTGAAAATTACGTTTGGAGTGTTTAACAACATATTTCACTGTAAATAAAATGTTTTGATCATGACCGCGTTGCCAGTGTCTGGTCAGGGCTACTGTCGGGGCGCTTGCGGAAATGTTTTCAAACAGATATTAAACAAAAAACAACAGATCATAGCAGTATTAATAATAAACATCAACGACAGGCATAAACCACGTAAAATCTTATATATTTCCCGAAACTTCTGGTTATCCTTCAGATGAATATCCAAACTAAAAACAAGAGGCAGATAAAAAAATAGCGTGTTTCCTCTGTTCCAGTAAAAAACTATGTTCCATATTCACCTAAACTATAATATCTAAATTTCGGTTTCGTTTAGGGAAGTAAAAAAATGACGATGTTTTTGGCTTTTAACACATTAAAGGCGGGGATCTTGACGAAAGTATGCTAGGTGCCTTTAAGCTACAGTCGAGATAAATCGTTTTACTACGACTCCCGCCTTTAAGCTACAGTCGAGATAAATCGTATTACTACGACTCCCGCCTTTAAGCTACAGTCGAGATAAATCGTATTACTACGACTCCCGCCTTTAAGCTACAGTCGAGATAAATCGTATTACTACGACTCCCGCCTTAGGGCTACACTCGAGATAAATCGTATTACTACAACTCCCGCCTTTAAGCTACAGTCGAGATAAATCGTATTACTACGACTCCCGCCTTAGGGCTACACTCGAGATAAACGTATTACTACGACTCCCGCCTTTAAGCTACAGTCGAGATAAATCGTATTACTACGACTCCCGCCTTTAAGCTACAGTCGAGATAAATCGTATTACAACGACTCCCGCCTTTAAGCTACAGTCGAGATAAATCGTATTACAACGACTCCCGCCTTTAAGCTACAGTCGAGATAAATCGTATTACTACGACTCCCGCCTTTAAGCTACAGTCGAGATAAATCGTATTACTACGACTCCCGCCTTTAAGCTACAGTCGAGATAAATCGTATTACTACGACTCCCGCCTTAGGGCTACACTCGAGATAAATCGTATTACTACAACTCCCGCCTTTAAGCTACAGTCGAGATAAATCGTATTACTACGACTCCCGCCTTAGGGCTACACTCGAGAGAAACGTATTACTACGACTCCCGCCTTTAAGCTACAGTCGAGATAAATCGTATTACTACGACTCCCGCCTTTAAGCTACAGTCGAGATAAATCGTATTACAACGACTCCCGCCTTTAATGTGTTAATATGTTTTGTTGAATATTTCAAAAACGTTTGAGAAAATTTGGTAAGGAGAAAGAAACCGTTATTAAAGTCTTAATACATTTCCTATAAAAAAAGGTCCTCACGTTAATTCTATAGTACAATCTCAGTAAAGAAAAGTGTTGTTTTCGTTCCATTAAACGTGTTTTCACATTCCCAGCGATTTGGTAGTTGTCTTTGGCAACCACCAAGGATGTAAGAAGATAAAAAAAAATCAAAACTGTACACATATGCCACATGGCTTCCGATGGGAAGTATGGCGGTTATTATTATGATTATCGGAAGGTGGATTGTGGGCTTGAGGGTTTAATGTGGCACGGTTGGAATGTGGGAGTGCTCTCGAAGCAAGGTCGTAGGGCCCACTCTCCTGTTAACATGTCAGACCTCAGGTCTCTCAAGCTCTGATATCACCGAATCTCCTTTAGAGTCGCCCGAGGATGGAAAGTATTCGGCTGTCTTCCATCAATTCTATTGACACAAATAAATATTCTCCAATAATTCCCAACGATTGTTATTATCCGATGGAGGGGGGAAAGAAAAAACAAATAGTCCAAGATTCGATATTATTTATTATTTACGAAATCAAATTTATTACAATACTTTATAGGTAATCGACACTGTTTTATTAACAGAAAAAATACAAAGGTAACAATTTGGGACGCTTTTTGTACAGTCTAATAAAGGAGAAATATCCCAATCTATTTATAAATAAGTCATAAAAGAAAGAACGAAGTGCGTCATTCGTGCACTACGTGAGCGTAGTCCATCTGAGCCATTCACTATGCATAAAACAAAAATAACTATAATATAACTAAGTACTTTTCATTCATTCTCAATGCTCAATAATTTTGTCATTCAATTCAATTCACAGCTTAATCATAACCTTCCGTGATTAAGAAGTTTATTCTGGTGCTACCTATCTTATAGAGTGTCACGTAAGTCCAGTAGCTTTCACACTGGCTTTTCACGTGTGACATGATTTTTCTCATAAATGTCCTAGCTGAAAAAATTCACTGCTCCTCCATGGATATTTAGAAAGGGTGACAGCCTGAATGTAGACCGGCGTTAATTGCTTAGGCACACATCGCCTATAAAAACATTCCAAAAATATTATGTACACCTGATTGGAAATCAAAAACTTGAAATGATTAAACAAAACTTTTAAGACCTACGTATATCTTTTCGATTTGTATATAATTTTACTACGTACGACTATAATAATTCTATACGTTCTAGAACATCTTGGGTCTCGAGGGCAGTAAATTCATTTTCATCCTGAGCTACCCAGGAATTATCCATTATAATGCAAATTAAAACCTATCTATAAACTCATGAGGAATAACGTAGAACTATATATATATATATATATATATATATATATATATATATATATATATATATATATATATATATATCATTTAATAGCAGCAAAAGGAGAACCGAACTTCCTAAAAATAAAGCGGCAGTAAAAGGGAGTCGTAAACAGAGAAAACTTAATTAACTGAAGACTGTTTCGGCCCTACCGTTTTAATTGCAGTTCATGTCGAGCAAAATACTTTAAGTAAATTGACTTGATCATAAAGGGAAATGATCGTAAAGTCATATCAGAAGATGGTGGGTCATTGCCCGGGTAGGATAAAACATCTTAAGGCCACATGAAAAAGCTAATTGACCTTTGGACATTATCTCGAATGCAAGCGTCATTAATTGCAAAGCTCAACTTTTACTGTCTCATCTTAGCAGGTCCTCTTAAACAAAACAAACATTGAAAAGGTAAGTAGGTTTAAAACAAATTATCTAAAATAATCAACAACTTAGTGATCATTCTAAAAAAATTAAACATAGAAAATATTTGCACGTTTAAAATGAAACATCCAAAATATTAATGACACTTTTATGTACTTTTTATTTACAGTTTAATGTAATTTTTCAGGTTTATATGTACATATATGCGTTTGTGTGTGTGTGTGTGTCTTTGTATTTTTTATCAATTTTTTTAACTAAGCGGCACAAAAAAGAAAAACGTGTAGTGCTTCTTTTTTTATGAATTATGCCATTTGTTACGGAAAATAAATAAATTTATATTTATTAGGCTGGATTGATTAAATAAAAGAGCTTACACCAGCAAGGATTTGTCAGAATAATTATGAAATATATTTGAAGACTTTAAGTATATTTAGATACTCTTGAATCAAAAGTTTTGGTATATAATTGTTTATTGGCACTCCCATGAGAAAATTAAATAAACCCGTTGCGACGATAAAGGTTCTGTGAGTACGCCCTTTCGAAGTCCTGATTTACTTAAGGATTTACGCAAACGACTTTAAATAAATTACGAAATAATAAATATTCATTTAAATCCCGTGGGATTGGACGAGTTTGGCCAATTTTCTATGGCAAAGCGGACCCCGTCCGGCAAGAAACCAGAATGCCAGAGGGGAAGGACTCGAAGGGCCTCATTATAAAATCACCATCTTAAGCGAAGAACTCTTAACTGATATCAGGAAATGTGAGCCATTTTTCGTCTTGCGTAATAGCGGAAGGATCCCGTTGGCCTTGGATCTATCCATCCAGGAACAACATTCCGGGGATAATAGAGTCGGTATTAATACAATATTACACATTACACAACGTGTATAATATAGCGCAATACACAAGACTACATTCCAGTCCCACTACTCGCGTAATTGATTCATAATTAAAAGTACACATAGCAATAAAAAATCATGCATCCCATATTGTTGTTGTATAATGTTTGGATAGTATTGGGCAAAACATCTGTTATGGAAAATGTGTCATCTTGGCGCGTTTTACGTGATTAGATGAAACATTTTATTATTGCATTATTATTAATATTAATACAATATGTTAACAATATTTAATAATAATAATCATAGGTTTAATAATAGTTTCTAGTGAACAAATGTACTGAATAGTAATGACCTGTCGTAACCGACCGTTAAAATCTTTTTACAGCTTACTTGAAGATTTCTGTAGCATATTAAAGTCACTAGGAATAAAAAAATGTATTTATTAAAAATTAATTTTAATTTAGTCGTAAAAATATTATTTAAAACGTTTCTGTGCAATTATTTTATGAAAATAATGTGATCTAATGAAACAAAATAAAAGGGGGTTTAAAAGTATAATATATTGTTTATTTTATTTATGTAGTAATCGGATCCATAAACCGAGTAAAAAACATTAATTTATGTACGATAATAAAAGTTTTTTTTACAAATTAATGTAATAATTTAAAAAGTTACAATAACTACACATATGTATACATACATCCCACACAATAATATGAAAATTAACTGTTACAGGTTTATTAATCTGTCTAGAATTAGATTTTTCATTAAGTAGGATTGTGTGAGTAAGATATGTCCGATTCCCAAACGATATAACTCAACTCATCTCGCCTCACATCGCGGAAGCTAGATGACCATGCTTGAACTGTATGTTTCATTTCTCTCAGATTGTTGTATCGTGTAAGTAGCCAGTAGTGCTGCAAGCTGTTTGTAATGTGAGCGTATCATTGTCTTTTAACGTGTTGTAATTTGAAGAGATAATTTTGCGAGATTGTCAACGTTAGAGCTTTCTGAAAAATGTTTATATTCGGGTAAACATTTAATGTTATAATTTTGTGTTACGTTTCGCATCCCTAAACGGGTAATTGTTGAAATGTTAGGTCATTATATATATTAAAAAAAAAAAAACAACAAAAACTTATAATTTTAAAGAACATTTTGTTCCTGTGGCCGGCATACATGATGTAATATTAGTTTGACTATGGTATGTGTGGAATGACCCTAGCAGTGGAGGCACACAAAAAAAAAAAAATTATGGTATGTGTTTTGAATACGTTGTTGTACATGGGTGTATATTGGGGGGAGGGGGGGGGTCTGGGAGCATTTGGGGGTATGGAATGCTAACAATCTAGAACTTGGAATAGTTACCGAAATAAAACGCTATACACGCAAACAAAAAAATTTCTCCTGAACTAAGTGATCTCATTTACCGATTAAATCAAAATTTGGGGGTGGGGCTTTAGCCCTCTCAGCCCCCCTCACTTGTATACGCCATTAAGGGAGAATAAGGACCTAAGTGATTCAATAAATGGCATTACCTGATCATTATTAGTTCTTTGTATTCTGTTTATACTTAACAGAACGTCCTGCAGTTCAGTAGTTATCAAACATATTTTTATAACATAATTTTCAAAACTCTCGTTCGCATACGAAAAGTGTAGCTTGAGATAATATGAACCAATCAAATAAACTCAAAAACCACAAAATATCATGGGCATATATAAGGAGGGGGCTCTTAAAAATAAATTAATTAAACCCTTAAAAATAAATTAAATGATCATTTAGCTCATAAAAAATAATCTATTTTGGGTTTAATAGCGTTTTAGTTGGCTAAAAATCTTTCAAGATCTAAATAGTTAGTATTCCATACACCGGAAATGGTCTCAGCCCCCCGAAATTTTCCCAGCCCCCTCCGAAATAATTCCCTATATACGCCCATGCAAAATATATTTATATACACGACAGAGAAAAAAGGAGCATTATATTAAACAGATTATCCTGATAAATTTATATATTTACGTGACAATTTTATGAGCCATGCATTTATTTTATCTCATCCAAAACAAAAATTAAGAAAAATGTTCACAACCATTTGTACACTTTTCTATACCATACCCCAAGCTCTGTAGCCACTAGTATTGGGGTTTTCTAGAATGCATATAGAAATAAAATGTTAAAGAAGTAAATATTTTCATCATAAATTATTAGTTAAACTGCAAGAATATAATTAACATAAATTATTCTTTTTATGGTAGTTCATTTTGTCTGGCCTAAGGTTGTTAGTATAAATACTAACGCAGTCATTTCGCGCTTTCTTTTCTGTCAGTATAATTTGATACCGTTTCTTCTAGAGGAATGTGCGCATCTCCTGCTGGAGAGCCTTCTGTTTTCCTGTAACGAAACTAGCTGTATAACAGTCAAATCTAATGAGATAAAATTATTTTGAAAGCTGGCAATAGCTAAGCTATCTATTCATCTGATTTTTTTCAAAAAGAATCTAGTCAGATGGTTATAAAAAATATAAAATCGCAGAACGCTATTTTTATTAGGAATGTTTAGAAATTTTCGAATTGCAAATAGCTTCTGCGGAATGGATGTCGCGGTTATTTTTAATTAATAGAGAGAGTTAAAGACAAATAAAATTTAAATATCAAGATTTTTATCCATCCATTAAGTTTTATTAGTAAAAATATAGTTTTGTTGATTGTTTAATTTAACTAATAATCAATAAAATTAATTTTTAATTATTTTAGAAACAGACCAAGGGTGAGATTATTTTTGCTAAGAACTGCGACAAATAAAATTATTATCAAATTAATTGAGAAATCATTATTAATTAGAAGGACTTATTTTCTTTGTCTGATCATTGATTTTTAGTAGCAGAAATTAGATCAAGAAGAATTTTTGGTAGTTGAAGGTCAGAGGTTTTCCATGTTTGCATTTGCAAGGAATAATTTTCTTTACTTTGATTAATCTTGGTCGGGTTTACTTATGCAATGTCTGAGTCTATAGTGACCATAATTTTCAAAAACAGTACTGAGATAATTTTACGAATACTATTCGATCAAGGGTCTCCCCGTGGTATAAGAGCTAACGCCTTAGATTCTCATGCTCGAGTCCCACAGGCGGCAGGAATTTGCTCACCTTACGGCTCGTTGAGAAAATTCTTCGCTTCACCATGGATGTCGGCGCTAATGGCCTATATGTCGGTAAAAAAACCTAATCGATCAAGATAATTGCAATTTTATTAATTTGTTTCATACTCGGATAGATGATAAAACCATTTAATTGTTGCATTAGGCAACACTGATTGAAGTGAGGGAATTATTCTTACAGCAGAGATAATGAAAGGGAAAGTAGAAGATTCACAATCGTGGCTAAATGAGACGGACTTTTATAGCAAGGCAATTTGTCTTGAATTAATTAGATTTTGTAAAATAATACAACGTAATAGGTATCTTTTGAAATCGCGTCGTTATATTCTTTCTTAAATTTGAGCCTTACACAGAATTTGAATCTTTGCGTGTTTGACGCTTTAATGATAATTGAAATAAATGATGTCGGTTTCGGTTTCCACTTATCAAAATTGTCAGTAAAACAATTAATACATAAAAATATATATCCTATGACTACGAGTTTATTTTTATTTTGTTTTAAAGACATACAATTCAGAATAAAATAATGAAAAATTAATTAAGTATATTCCAAAACAAGTTTCTCTTTAAGTTATCCTTTTGCGCATTGTTATAGAATTGGATTTTAAGACTTAACATCCTAATTTACCGATGAACATAGTAGTCGAGAATGGAGGTCATACATGAACTCACGATTCTCACGAAACATTGACTATCTTTTTGATGACCCGGTAACAATTGCCTTGAATGGAAGAAATAATTATCGTTCGGGGGTAAAATGAATGTCGTCACGTATCCTTGCGGCCCCGAGGTGAGGGGTAGTTGCTGTGGTTTACAGGTGCTACGTGAGTGCTCATCAGCAGGTGTTCGGGGCAATGCCCTGCCCTTTGAGGTAACTACAAGAAGGTTATTGTCAAACGTCATAGAGACCCCCTCATAAGATTCGGTATTTTAGCCTTCACATTTTAGCCAAAAATACTGAACAGACTTAGAGTACTAAAGCCACATAACGATCAAAACAAATACTTATTACTCTGCACGATTCGTTAGTTGGACCTTATCTACGTGTATAAACTAACGTAAAAAAAAAGAACTTTTAGCAAGGAACGCTAATATGTATCAGGAGAAAATTATCGGGGTACGGTTATATTGTCCTAAAAAAAAAAAAAAACACGTTCTTATTTTTTTCGAATTATTTGAGGTTCTATTCGAGATTCAAGAATGTTTTCTGATCTCTTAGTTCTTGTTCCTCCGTCCTAAGATACTAGAATTCCGCATTTTTCCTTTTGACACCGAGGAGGTCTTTGGCTTTTAGCTCGTTATATATGTGTGTGTATATATATGTGTGTGTGTGTGTGTGTGTTTTGTTGTTTTTTTTGTTCTTTTATTCGCGGGCCCAGTTTGTCTTATTTTATTTTGTTCTTTTCGTCGGCCCTTCCAAGGTCTTCGGAGATGCCTCTGGCGTGAGGTACTCCAAGTGACCTTTCATAGCTTGTCTTTCATAGTTTTCCTCGCTCGTATCATTTGTCGCATTTCATTTCATAGATGGTTTATCTCACTCTAAGGAGATATTCGTTGCTACGGAGTCTCTCTGACGGACCAGGCACTGTGTGGAGACAATGAAGGCGTACTGTCGGTATCCTGTGGAGAGTGTAGCTGAGGTGTTGTTTATTTTCATTTCTGAGGAATGTACTTAAAAAAGGAAGTTGTTTGTTAACATGGCAGTTTCAAGGCTAGAGTTGTGTACATAAAGCAATATAATGTTATTGGACATATGTGTGTAGGAGATACATTTAATTATAATTTACTGTAATATAGAGGCATTAATTATTTTAATTTCTTGCAGCCCATGGAACAATAAATATATTTCAAAATGCACTTTATTCACCATTCATGACCAAATTCTTTTTCGGAAGTTTCGGATCCCGAAAGCATAAATATTTTAAAGTGGCTTAGTTTCTTACTCTGACGTGCTTTAGCCATTACAAACATCCACAGTGACCTATCAATGTAGGTTTTAGTTTGGGATAAACTACATTAATATACCAATACAAGACAACTTACCTTTAGGCATTCCGCAGGGGCCCTTCGTTCTACTATTGTCCAGAAAGTCAAGGTCATACTTCCTTGCTGGAGGGAAGGTTAGAGCAACATGTGCAGAAGCCAGGGAGAAATAACAACTGGCGACGACTGCCGCCACAAGAAGCATCCTGCATAAAAAAAACGAGAACGTTTTATTGACAAACTTATTTCTGAAATAAAAGTGTTTTTTAGACATAAAAATCTCATGTGGCTGTAGGTCTTCAAATTTTGCGTCAAAGGTGACGCAAAAGTGTAACAGATTCTAAAGACAATTATGGTGTAAAATCAAATTTGTAATTTGGTGGAAATTGGTTTTTAATCATTGCTGAGTATTACTGAAGTAAACGAGTGGTGGAGTTACGCAGTAAATGTACAAGGTATTGAGAGAAATGAATAACTGAATTTTATTTACTTCCAAAATGATATGTTCACGATTAAAATGATTTCCCTATGGCTGGAGGGAGGAATGCACTAAAAAAATCTAAAATACACGTGCTAGTTTCTTTTTTGGTAGTTGGTAATCATTTATTAAATATATGGGGTAGAGTGGACCTTTGAACGATTGCTTAAGAATTAAACCAAGATATTTTGAGGTTATTAAATTAGGCATTTTAAATAAAAATACAACTTTGGTTCCTGAATTCTGATCGCAAGGAGTCATGAATCATTTGTGGAAATGAGAGCTAACTATGATGAGATAGGAAGGACTACATCAGCGACCAGGTGTCGTCAGTCTGTTCAGTAAGAAGACCAGTTGTAAGAACGTTTAGAAATTTCCGATGTATTTTTTTCTATTAAACTGTTATGTCAGACTTACTATAATCATTAAATATCAATTCCATCAAGAATAATTTTCATTTATTTTTAATAACATCACGAAAATAAACAAAATATTACTTCATTTATTTGATGTTTTTTCACCCTAGAATTTCCATTACATTATGAAATTGATAAATAATCTCAGTTGTAAGAGGCATTAAAGGCTATTCTATAAAGGGGTTAGAGTTGCGACAAGTCCACAATCCAAGAGCTAAGTCCCGAATCTAAAAACGAGCTTTTTCATATTCTATAGTTTGACATGGTAGGGACGATATATGTTATGTGCTATATATGTATAGTCTATCTATGTACATGTGTGTGTGCAAATAAATGCATGAGTTTTTGGCACCTCTGAGGTACTAGGTACAAAGGACACAGGAAACATAAAGAAATAAGTGTGAATTTAATTAATTCTAAATAATTAATTAAGCAATTCCACTGAATTGTACGATCATACTCAATGTCTTTGATAAATACTTTCGTAAGGAAGCAATTTTATGTTCCTCAATTATTCTTTTTATAGTTGCCTAACAGTTGGGAAAATGAGAAAGCTTTAGTAACCACTTATCATTTAATCTTACTTAACATCCACATGTATTAAAATCATGTTTAGCTTATGTTTTAGAACTCAATTTGTATTTAATGTATTTTTAACAAAAGTATGCACTTGAAACAGTGTTTTGTTATTACAAATGATTTTTACCATCTTTTACAATAAATAATTTTTGTATTTTATTTATGTATCTGATTCTTGACCATACGGCACATTAGGGAGATAATGTGGTTAGTGCTATGCTCCAAGACACCAGACACCATTTTCCTCTTTGCAGGTACCCATCAATAATTTAATTAAAGGCTGGGTGGGCCTAGGGACTGTGAGACTCCGAATCCAACCCTCGAACGACTACAGTAGAAGATCAAATTTTCAGTACGCTCACAAGTTTTGATTTTACAACTGAGATAAACCCGTCCCCAATTTTTTAATATATGTATATATATATATATATATATATATATATATATATATATATATATATATATATATATATATATATATTCATTTATTTATCCAATAAAAGTAGTTATAGATTCCTGCAACTATCTGCAAGCCTTGAGGTTTTTACTTCGTTTTTCCATAATTTTTTCTAACCTTTTAACGTTAAGCGATATTCACCTACTACAAGCAGAAGATATTAAATATAGAACATAAAGAAAGAAATCCGTGCCTTCCTTTCAGTGCACGAGTTTAAATAAAAACAATTACACAGCACTTTTTTAGTGGATGTGAAAAGCTGAGGAAAACAGTTAACGCGGGCGGAACGGGGGCGAAGGGTCCATTACGGAACAGAACCTCGATGAAGTAGGGCAGAATTTGCACAAAATCCCCTAGTTGCCATAAATTTATACTCGACATAAATGAAAAAAATCATAATATTTTTAAAAGTCGAAATTACAAACTTACTCAATTCCTGACAGAGCACGGACACACAAAAAACTACTTAAAACGATTTAAAATAACTGATGACGATAAATGTACAATATACGGACAGATACAAACCTTTACCCATATACTCTATGATTGTAAGACTTATGACAGAAAAAGACTAAGACTAATGAAAAACATAATACTACAAGGGGTCGGCGCTAATAGCCAAGATTTGTTGATGCGCCGTAATAAAAAAAAACAAAACTACAAGGTGGAAGCTGGCCTGTGTCGGAAAGAAAGTTGTTCGAAGATCATAAGGAGGAACTTATGAACTTTGTTTTATCCATAAATTTTGATGACCTAACAAACAACTAGAAAAATGAAGAACGAGAAGAATATCTGACTCCACTTCATCATCATCAAACTAAATTCTTTTGCTTATTTATCTTGTACTTCCTTACTCTCATTGATTATAAATTATTAATGATTATTTTATCCTTGTATACTACATCTATTTATGTTATTATGTGTATATATATATATATATATATATATATATATATATTATTATATCAATATTAACAATGTATACTCAGTTTAACTATGTAAAGACCTGCTTGCAGTATATCAAAAGATATGGGGCACGCTTTAACTAATAAACGGCTCTACCATAGGCCGAAAAAAAAGCATGTTTGTATTGAATTATAGAGCTTTGCTTTAGAAGTAGAGCCGGATTGTGTAATGTCCGCTTCTGCGTAAGTTGGCTACTGTCGGTTTTCCTGACGCCTTAATATCGCTTTTATTAGAGGAGCTTGAGTGGATGTTGGCAGTTTTCACGAGATATAAAAAAAAAAAAAGAATTAAAAGACTATTTCGATTCTAAGATTTCTAAATGACACTAGGGATAAGAACGGAACCGCACTAAGATGACGCGGTTACTGCGTGACGGCGTTTTTTTTTTGTTTTTTTTATTGAAATAGGTTATTTTAAGCAAATTATTCAAGAAATGCAGTGCACACTACCCACCTTCTGAGGAAAGTGCTTAGTTCTTTTGGTTCTTTCCCTTTTTTCTTTCAGAAGTGTTCTTTTTATTGATGTTATCTCTATTAATTTTCATGGATGTGTATTTACTGGACCATTAAAGGTGCGGATGGCTTTCACTGCTGTATATCTATGTTTCGGTTATCTATCCGTAATTATATAATGACCTCAATATTTCCTTCGTAAATATATCGAAAAATCCGGATTCCTAACCTTTCATTCTAAAATGCCATCCCTCTCAAAAGTCCTTCCACTCAAATCCATCCTTACAACGAAAACTCCTGATAGGCAAGACTTGGAGCTCTTTGGTTTTGTTGTTTCGATCTTCGGCCGAGGGAATTCTCTTCCGCCTTTACTTCTGACATGATCTTTTCAAAATGTCTATCCATTTTCTAAAATTTAAAGGCAACATTAATAGAACTAGACATAACAGTCTCTCTCAGGTTGCTCTGCGAGGATTTTGATCCTTATAAGAATTATTATCTTGTAAACATAATAGAATTACTAATGACGACAACGTTAATTCTTTAGATTGCGAAGTTAGATATTTTCGGGTTCCGGCCGTGTGGTATCTTCATAAAAGTCCGACTCGCAGGAACCACGTCATCTTAGCGTATTTCCGTACTTAACCCTATTGTCATTTGGAAACCTTAGACTAGAAACAGTTAATATTTTGTCTTAATCTTTCATGAAAAATGTAAAGACATGTATAATGAAATCCTAAAGAGTAGCAAGATTTTAGGTGCCAAAACAGAAAACTGACAGAAATTACTCCTTTTAAGCACTCATTTCCCCGAATGAGATTACTCTATAAGGTGTTGATAAAATCCGGGGTTTTAATGAAATTTCAAAGCTTTCGAATAGATTCTTTACATTTACTACAATTTCACAATCAGTTTCGAGATATATGAAAATATATCCAAAAAACACAAAAACCTAGTTTTTTCCACTTTTCTTGAAACGATTATTAATATGTACCCCAATTCAAAGCCCGGACGCGCACTGAAAATTTTATCTTCTGTGTAGGGGATACTCAGGCGACCGGAGTATAGTAAGGACCACGCTACTTTCCTAGTTTGCCGTATATAATTAGCGATTTTGTAATGATATGCATTAGGTGAATGTACCTAAAGCCTGACATACCTAAAGACTGTTCATTGAGATAACATTTGCTTAAAGCCATTTAAAAAATGTAACGATTCTAACATAGATAAGAGAATTACAAAAGAGAAGGACTAGTAAGAAAAAGTAAGGACATTCAACTATGAGAGGATTGAAGCATGGATTCTCACCTACCATAAATGCCATTTTTGCACGGAAGCAGGGCCGCAGGAAGGTCGCGGAAGCAGGTAGGATTT
This sequence comes from Gonocerus acuteangulatus, assembly GCA_946811695.1. Taxonomy (NCBI): domain Eukaryota; kingdom Metazoa; phylum Arthropoda; class Insecta; order Hemiptera; family Coreidae; genus Gonocerus; species Gonocerus acuteangulatus. Next base: position 97,759,236 of record OX328132.1, on the reverse strand, counting down.
TAATGCTTCTCGCTTGTTTGGGATTTCATTTTTTTTTTTTTTTTTTTACTGAGATAATTTAGACTGGATCAGTTATCAGTATATATATATTGAGTACCGCATTCATAGAGAAGGGCAAAACGGCTCACCTCGAAGAGCTGCTCTGAGCACTCCGCTCACTAAAAAGTACCGGTTTTCAAAAAGCGATGTTTGTTTGCCTCGTTTTAGATGTTTGAAAATCACACATCTGACTGTTAATAAATCCTCATACACCAAAACAAGAATATTAATAGACTGAAACATTAGTACATTTTACGGCTTATAGTACAGTTTAAGAACAGTGTATAATTAAAATTCATAAACCTAACAGAGACAGTATATAATGGATAATGTATAACTTTATATAATGGAAAATTTATAACCTTAAGGGTTCTTCTAATTAAATTTACAAACTTAAATCATAACTGTCATAAACTCATAACAACCTTCGGGTGACAGTGTATAATTAAGGATCTATAAACTTTAGGGTGACTGTATATAACTACAAATGTATAAACTAAATGAAGTACAAAAATAAAAATAACTTTAAATCCTATTATTACTACAATTTATGTTTGATCTCCGGAAGGACTGATTCGAACATATATATATATACATACACACACACACACACAAATTTGAAACACTGTTGTTTTCGGTATGAATTGGTTCTGAAACGTTAAATTTTTGATGCTATTCGGAACTTCCGGATAGCATCATGAGGTCAAAAACATTAGCGGGTTTCCACCCTATGGAGGGACGGAGGAAACGCGCTAAAAGAAAAGAAGAATAGAACAGAAAGAGTATATCAGAGTGGTGGGAGGAGCGAAAGAGCCGGGAGTGAGAGTGGATACGGTCTTTAGCTCTTTCGAGACAACCAAAAGAACCGTTTAGGTGGTGCGGCTCAATCGCTCCTCTGAAAGAACCGGCTCGAAGATCCAACTTAGTAGTGAGCGACCCATTTCTAATATATATATATATATATGTGTGTGTGTGTGTGTGTGTGTGTGTGTGTGTGTGTGTGTGTGTGTGTGTGTGTGTGTGTGTGTGTGTGTGTGTGTGAGTTTGTGTGCCGTCCTTGCAAAGATAAGGCAAGTGGACTTTTTATAAGGTGTCCAACACCATAATATCCATGATATAAGGCGCGAATATATCAGTTGAAAGGTTTGCGATGAAAAACCTCATGATGCTTAACTTATACTGCATTTAATATAATTTATAAGCATAAAAAATTGTCTTTAACTTTAATATATTTTTTCCTTATCATTTTCCCTTTTTGTCTGTTCTGAGAGGATTTACCTTTTCCGTAGTGAATAGAACACGTCGTACAAGGATATACAAATGTGTGTGTCAGTATTACGAATACATCTATTGCATTCACATCTGACCTCACATACAAATGGCAAGGGCATTATACAACACAAAGCGACATATTATTATATAAGGTTAAAGCATAAAACAAACTGAAGGCAGCGCGGGCTCCAGCTCTACGTTCCCATGCACTGGTTGTTGCCTTAGCCCATTACGCAAGCAGCACAGCGGCTGGAGCAGTTTGGGAATCGGGCCGTGGAGGGTGACGTGAAAATTCACACTGGCTTGCTGGCTTTTCACCGATATACAGCCCTTCTCACCGAACCCCTAATAGTCATTCCAAAGCAAATGTATACAGAATAACCTTTACACACAGCAACTCTTTTCCTTTAGAGTTCTTCCGAGGATGGTATTTTAAAGAACTATAATTTATTAATATATATATATGTAAGATGTAAGAATAGAAGTTTCAGCACCCAAGTTGATCTGCAACTCTTTGATTCTAAGTAATGTTCAGACAACTTACACACACACACACACACACACACACACATATATATATATATATATATATATATATATATATATATATATATATAATTTATGTGAACAAAAATGAAAAATTGTAAGCAACTGGCCAATTTCAGAAAAACAACAGTTCAATAGTTACAATTCAAGTTTCAGAGATTTTTGTACGAGAGCACAACTTACTATAAAGACAATTGAAATATATACAGAGGAAGATGTTGTACCTTTTTAAAATTTTTTTTTTTTTAGCTTGTATACTAAGGCTAAATTCATTTTTTTTTTATTTCATTGCAATTAGTATTATATTGCTTATCTTATTTATTTTTTTCAAGGTTCTAGCTTTACATTTAATATTTTTTAAATAATGATCGTACAGTGGTCAAAGATACAACTACATGTTGTACCTTTGACCATGGGGTCTTGTACCTCTGACCACGTAAAAAAAACACAGCAGTGCAGAAAAAAATTGTATTCAGTAATATTGTAATTAATTGTAAGTTTAATAAATACAGGACAAGGATGTAAGCATAATAAAAAAGCTATTATTGATATTATGTTATGCTTAATATGCTGAAAAATCCAGCCCAATCGATAAGCGCTGGCCTCCAGGGAGCAGCCAGGAATGTTCTCAGCGAGCCCTGAGATGAGAAAATTCCTGCCGCCGGTGGGGATCGAACCCACCATCTCCCGCTTATGAATCCAGCGCGCTAGCCTCTAGTCCACGGGAGACCCCAGTAATATTAATTATTACTAAATTGATAAAGCAATTTCAGAAGCTACACCATATTTCTTATTGTAATAGCTACTTTGTCAAATGATTTACATCTAAAAAGACATAATACAGAAAATATTATGAGGCAAAACGTCATTAATAAATAACTTACATTTTTATGTTAGAAATGGATAAGTATTTTTTGCAAGAATCCTTTTTGACTTGAATAATCCAAAGTAGGTTATACAAGCCCTCTAGTGAAGGAGCTAAACACTAACTACACCAAAATTTATAAAATGTTGCTTCATGCCGCCACACGCTCGGTGGTCAAAGGTACAATATGGTCAGAGGTACAACACCTTCCCCTATATATATATATATATATATATGCATTTGCGTATGAGAGAGAAAGAGAGAGAGAGATTGAGAGGCCATATGAGTGAGATGGACCGATGAGGTCTCTTTGGGTGGATTTAGAGGTGTAATTTAGGAAGTTTATCACAGACCTTGGTGCGATATACAAGTCAACATTGGAAGGTTTATATAGTTTTCCTAATACGTACTTCTAGAATTGGGAAAACCATATGAGTCCCCATTGGAGGGATATTGAAGACCAAATCTGTAGGGACATAGAATAAGATGTTAAGTGTGATATAGGATTCCCAATTCCGAGAGGCATAGAAGTCCATTTTAAAAGTGATATAGAGGCCCATATTAGGTGGTATGTAGCGCTTAAATAAAAAAAAATATAGCTAAATAAAAAAAAGAGCTGAAGCCACTTAGAGCAGGTCGAGTTTTTTCATTTCAAAGCCCGTTAAAAAAAAATTCCTGAGGTTGCCACCCATTTCTAATGCCAACAGCACGTGGTCGGTCACCCATTCAGGTACCGACCACGCCCGACGTTGCTTAACTTCGGTGATCTACGAGAACCGGTGCATTCAACGTGGCTATGGCCGTTGGCCGTATACATAGTATATACAAATATAAAATCCCAATCGTAGTAATATTACCACCCCCCCCCTCCCATAAGATTCTGCCCGACATTGACAGTCATTGCGAAGATCTGTGGTAAGAAGAGTAGATACTCTATTAATGTTACGAAACTATCAATATTTATTACAAGGAAATACATTATTTACTACATCTTTGAGCGATTCCAGGAACATCAAGAAACCAAATTATGTCAGTGACATTTCCATTGGGAATATGAGGTAATTTTATTATTACGTTATTTAACTTTTCATGCGAAGCGAAAGGGCAATAAGTCACAACTTCACCTTTTTGAAATAAAGCAAAACCAATTTTCATACACTTGTTTTGGCGTTAGAAGTTTATAAGTTGCATAAAGGTATTTACCAACAGGTATTTCGAGTTATTCTTCAACATAAAAAAAATACGCTACTTTTTTCATAAAAAGGTTTTCATCCGCAAATTATGTTCATTTAAGTAGAAGTAACCAACACTTTCTCAGTAATGTAAACGTTTTTCACAACTGCATTTATTCCACTAAAAAATATTCAGTCGACTATATACAAATAATCAAAGTGTCATTTTGTGTCCAATCTCGATCCTTGGAGGGTTTTTATAACCTCCTGAAAAGCACAGAAGACTTTCATGACTAGATTATCTTCGGTATGCTACACTTTCATAAATTCAACGCGGATAAAATTTTGTTATAGGCTTTTAAGATCACAGCATTGATAATACCCCAATAGAAAGCCACGAGCTCCCTTGAGGTTTTACAGGGTAGATTAAAGGAAAAAGATAATCGTTAAACAATAATTTACATATCGTCAAATAAATTCAAAAATATGCTTACGTTTTCAAGTAAACTAGTATTATAATTTTTTTTTACACCAAAAATAATAGCAGATTTAAACTCAGCACCCCAAGAAACCCTAATGTGGTGAATATTATTGAAAACAAAAAATAATGAATTTCTCATTCTTATATATATATATATATATATATATATATATATATATATATATATATATATATATATATATATACATATATATATATAACAACACAGAAAAAATAACAATAAAATAAAATGTATAGAACACACAGTCCTTCAGGAGCTTTTTAGTACTAGTTGTATGTCCAATTACAGCTACTGAGTTATTGATACTGGTACAGAGGCCTGCGGTTGACAATTACGCCACTAAACCCCAGGGACATCTAGTAACTCTGCGTTTGGATATAGGCCAAGACCGTTCCTCGGCAGGACTATCAATTTTGCAACAAGATGGATTTTTTTCTAGGAACTGGAGAAGACCTTGAGTCCTTTTTAAAAGAATTTTGAAAAGTTCGGTTGACGGAACTAATCGTAATATACCCGGCAGCCTTTCGTGGCTTTTTTTATAGAAAATCGCCGCAAAAACGGAATAACCTCCAGAGATGAGTGAGTTTTGAACGAAATATAAATTTTGGGGAAAGAAATTGATTATTCTTCTTTCATATTGAATAATATGTTCTCTTATGACGGCAAACACACATTTCAAGACAATAACAAGTACGACTACTGGTGGAGAGCTTTCAAGTCCAGTAAATTATATCAAAAGGAGCTCAGGAGCATGGGTGTATATAGAAAATAATTTCGGGAGGGGCTGGGAAAATTTAGGGGGGGGGGCTTTGACCATTTCCGGGGTAAAGAATACTAAAAATTTAGAGCTTGGAATTGTTTTAGGCAACTAGAACGCTATTACACGTAAAATAAAATATTTTTTATGAACTAAGTGACCTTATTTAATTTATTTTTAAGGGTTTTACGACAACTTTTTACCATCAAAACAAAATTTCGGGGGGAGGGGTGCAGCCCCCTCAGCCCCCCCCCTTATATACGCCCATGCTCAGGAGGAAAAAGAAGCAGCTAACATTAATGGAGGAAGCCATTCTAGGATACACTTTCGAAAGAATTTACAGCTTGCCGGCTTGCGGAGGGGGAAAGGGGTAAACCGCGGGTGCGTGCATGCTGCGGTCCGCATTGCGGCTCCCCCGCACCGTTAGACAATTAGCCTCGGTAAAGCCATTTGCTCCGCCCCATTATTATTGAAAAATAATACAATACATTTGAAGCAAGCAGCAGACACCCTATAGAAACTCATTAGATACACGCTTTCTCACATTCGCCGTAATTTAAATCCAAATGTCTTTAAATTCAGGTAATAATTTAAATCGGAGAGTAAAGAAAAAAAGATCCATTGTTGCATTTGGGTTTGCGTTTAATAATACAAAAAATCCTTTAACCTTGAAAGAATCTAAATGATATTTTTAATCTTTCGTTTATAGGTACAATGATAAACAACTTCTGAAGGCATTTGGCCGAAAAGGGAGAGGACAGAATGTAGAAACGGCTCCTATAAAACAGGTCTCTTGGTCCAGCAAACTTGTGGTCGTTTATGGCATACTTCGAATGAATTTATGGATAATTTGAGCTCATCACCGTCTATGCCATTGATTGTATAAGATACGTGCGTTTTGGATCATAGCAATTCACAGACTTTTCAAGGGTAAGTGAATCTAAATACACATAACCGAGAAAATTGGCGATTCGGTGCTTGTATCCCGATCTGGTTGATGAGAGAAATATTTCCATGAAATTACCATTAACACGTTAAAACACCGTACTACTTCTAGTCGTTTTTTTTTTAAATTTTTTTGTTAATATTAGTGAAACATATGATGATTTTCATTTATCCTTACTTATAACTTTATTAGCATTGCTTAAGAGTACTAACACTGAAATAAATATAATTAAATATTGTATGTATAAATATAATATGAGACCATGGATACAATTCCCCACAGTTGCCTATTCAAAGCAAACCTAAATGAAATTAAATAATTATCTCTGGATTATTGAAATGTCTTTGACGTGGCATAAAGGTTATTGAAAGAAATTCTTGGTTCCATTGTGTTTAGGCCATTGTGCCATGCTAATAAAGCTAGGACATGGATGAAGGTCCCTTGTCGGCAGGAAGAAAGAAGTATCTCTGACTTCCTATACACATCATGCTATTAGTTATCATTTTATTTCAGGCGTGAAAGAATATAAAAGATTTTTAAATTAATATATTATTAGGAACATGAGGTCACGAGGAATCTTTAATGGATGTAATCTCAAGCCTGATCGACTTTGAAACGTTTGTTTGTATGTGCAGTCTGTGGAAAATGGATGGGATTAAAGGATTACTTTTATATTTTATGTATATATATACACATATATATAAATATATATATATATTTATATATATATATGTATATATATATATATATATATATATATATATATATATATATATATATATATATATATATATATTAGAAGGGCGTTTAAAACATTCGTCGCTGTTAATAAGGTTTTCCAAATCATCTCTATGTTCTCATTATAGACGAGTTCTATCCTTAGAGGTATCCTTCGGTTTGATTTGGCAGTATTTCTCATAATTGTAATTAACTCATAAAGGGTGCAACAAAACACGATAATTCATCATTAATGTGAAACAAAACAAAAATGTTATAGTGGCCCAACCTTCTTTAATCCAAATATTTTTCAGGTCGATGGTGAATAAAAGAGTATTAACAAAGCCAATTGAATTTATTTTATTTAAGCTCTACATCTTTCACTCCTTAGGTGCCTCTTAAGGAGCTAAAAAACTCACTACACTAAAAATACAGCCTAATTGTAATACGGCGAACTTTCCCGTACAATGGCCACATCCAAACGATACCTGAAACGTCCTGCTATTTTTTTTTATTAATGTTTTGACAACTGGTGTTCCGTAGAGAATCCTATAAGAAGTAAGTGAATTCATTATTTTATTATAAAGGACGGCATAGCCTTAAAAATATTAATGCGCCTGGGATTAAAACACTAGGGAAAGCCTCCCGTAGATTCTTGTTCACTCCGCGCAGGCCTAAATAAAAATAACGTTTGCTGTCTCATTCAGATGATTTAATTTGCCACGTTGTGATATGGGACAGCCTATTTGGCTGAGGAGACAGCACGAATAACAAAAGTAGTGGGTTCAATCACAGACTGGCTAGTTAGTTTTTCTTAAGTTAAAGTTGTTAAAAATAATGAAAAAGTCTCAGCTCCTCCATTGTGAAGGCCATGCGTATCAATGGAATGAAGCCATTTCCAGAAACATCCGCACAGCGGAGATCAACAAGAAGTTGAAATGTTCACGTGTGGATATTTTGGAGACATCTTTAAACTTTTGGAATGAATTGTGAAGAGGGAAAGCGAGAATGGAGGTTTGGAGCCGGTAAAAGATGAGCGGCGAGGCCTAAATGAAGGGATTCGTATGGAAATGCTGATGATGTCTACTAGTCAGCTATTCGCATCAACCCGTTCTCAACAAGCTCAAGCTCTCATAATCTGGGAATATGACTCAAAGCCTAAGTATATTCGCAGAACCAACTCCCTTAAGAACTAACATTATTTCAAAACATTTTGTTATCTAGGCTGAAGGTCATTGCAACTCAACTCAAGTAAAATTGAAAAGTTCTTCACTCTATGAACATTCATTCTGCATGTTTCGCATCCTTATAAAAACTCTGATTCACTCTAATAATATATGATCCAAATAAATCGATATATCCCACAAGGAATTTTCAAAAGATAAAAAAACGAATTTGTAAGTTATGAAAATATATATATATTTCAGTTTATAATAATGAATTGATTATTTATTCATTCAGTTCTCATTCGTAATAAAAAACATTCTCGTAATAATTTATAATACCCAAAGAAATAAGTTTTAATTCGTAAATTTATATGTGAGCAATTAGAATAAAATATGCGGGGCAGTGGAATACGTGAAAAACGTTGCCACAGTCTTTGCTATCTCCAGTTTCAGAGTTTCGGAATAATAGACTGTCCCAAAGTTTTCTTCTTTTCGATTCTTAAGCACCATTTTTATATTCTTCTTAGGCGGAACATTGGCCTTAAAAAAAAAAGTAGAAATAAATGTCGTTTCCTAATGGAGTGACAGACATAAAATTATCAGTATCCTCAGACAAATACTGGTTTCAATAATTATGGCAACGTTTATTTTGTTTTGTAAAAAATGAATAATTTGAAGCAGCTTGATTTGTTAAACATGGAATTTAAATGTATATATATATATATATATATATATATATATATATATATATACATGTGTTGTTCATTCGGCATCTGTCTCCAGCGGTCTTGCTCCTCCTGTCATCGCAATATTTCGCCGGATTCCTCTCCGGCTTCTTCAGGCAATCATTCATCCTTGCTGGTTGGTAAGGGAATGAGCTCGTCAGCGGTTTGGGCCCTTCTTATCCCTCTTGGTCGGAGACTATGCGAGCCAATGAACTGGGGAGTCTCTGGGCCAATCGGGTTCCGTCTGTCTATGTTAGCTTCCTCGGTCGTCCGTTCGGGGCGCTGGTGGTCCTGTATGAGTGGATTGTCTCCAGTCTTCTTCAGGATGGCCCGCCAGGTGTTGGAGAGGATGAGTCCTTCTTCTCTATTGAAGTTGGCTGGATTTTTGTGGATCTCAATCGCCTCTCTGATGAGTCTCCTGTTCAGCGTGTCTTCCTTAGCCAGGGTCTTGGCTTGATCAAACAGGACTTGTCTGGGGCACTCTTCTCCATGTGTTGCCACCGCAGAAGTTTTGGTGCGTCCCAGCCTGTAGTCTGCAGCGTGTTGCGCGATTCGAGTGGCTACCTTCTTCCCTGTCTGTCCTATATACACTTTCCCGCAGTCACATGGTAGAAGATATACACCCTGGTCTTGCAACCGCTGCTTGTCCTTGCTTGTGCTCAGCCAATCCCCGATTTTGTTGAGCGGCTTGTAGGCGACCTCCATATCCTGTTTCCTAAATAGTCTGCCTAGCTTCTCGCTGACCCCGCTGACATACGGTAGGGTAATTCTGCTTCTAGTTTGTGTTTCCCTCCGGTTATTCTCATCACGGTGGCGATTTTCCACCATTCTTATCGTTCGGGCCAACTTCTTTCTGTCATATCCATTCCCGGCTAAGTCGTCCGTCAGTTGACTAAGTTCTGATCTTAGGAGTGATTCGTTACTGCACAGAGTTATAGCTCTGTGTGCCAGTGTCTTAACCACTCCCATTTTTTGTGCTGTGTGGTGGTGAGAATCGGCGTGGAGGTATCTTCCTGTGGCCGTGGGTTTTCTGTATACAGTGTGCTCCAGTTCACCGTTGGTTCCTTTCATGATCAGGAGGTCCAGGAAAGGCAATCTGCCATCCTTCTCTTCTTCGATGGTAAATCTGATGGCTGGGTGCAAATTGTTCATGAGATGGAGGAATTTTTTGAGTTCCTCTGCACCATGTTGCCAGATTGCGAAGACATCGTCCACGTATCGTAGCCAAAGCTTCGGTTTGTGTTCGCTGCCCTCGATCAGTCGCCTTTCGAAGTCCTCCATGAAAATGTCAGCCACAACTGGTGATAGGGGACTACCCATGGCCACTCCATCCTTCTGCTTATAGATGATTCCCTTGTACTGGAAGTAGCAGGAAGTTAGAACTAGTTCAGCTAGTTCCATCATCCCTCCCTCCAAGAATTTATTGTCTTTGATGATCTGGGTAGCATCTTTAGCTGGAAGGTTGGTGAAGAGGGACTCCACATCAAAGCTCACCATCAGGTCTCCTTCTTCGAGCTTAGTCTTTTTTAGGATTTCCACCAAGTGAATCGAATTTCGTACTGCCGAAAAGGACTGGCCTGTGTAAGGTTTCAGAGCTTTTGCCAGCACCTTGCTGGCTCTGTACGTGGGTGCTCCAATCATTGAGACTATTGGCCTGAGGGGTGCTCCTTCTTTGTGGATTTTTGGTAAACCATAGATCCGGGGTATTCTGGAGTCACCGGGGGCCATCTCTGCGATTCGTGCCTTGTCTTTGATCTTCTCCTTTAAGATTTTATTTATTTGATTTTCAATTCGCTTGGTGGGGTCCTTTATATTCTTCTCGTATGTGTTTATGGACAGTAAGCCTTCCATTTTATCTTCATAGGATGTTTTGTTGAGGATCACTGTCATATTTCCTTTATCAGCCTTTGTGATTATGACATCTTCCCTCTTCCTCAGATCACATAGGGCTCTTCTTTGGGCTGGTGTTAAGTTGTCTTTCGGGGGCCTGGATCTTCCGACGAGGTAGGCAGCTTCTAACCTGATCGTTTCAGCCTTGTCTTTATCCATTCGGAAGAGGGCGGCCTCGATGCTGGTTACCAGTTCCTCCGTCGGGTTGCGTTTTGGTGCCACAGCGAAATTCATGCCTTTTTCAAGGACTTCTGTGGCTTCCTGAGACAACTCAATACCAGCCAGGTTTACAATGACTTTTCTGTTCACTGGTGGGCGTGGTAGTTGTCGCAAAAAATCATCTTTAACGACCCTTTTGAGGGCCACCAAATTTGATTTTTGCGTCAATTTGTCCCATTTTTTCATTTTCTTATCGGCGTTTTTTGTCCCTTCCTTTTTTGCCTTGTCATCAGTAATACGGTCAACAGTATCCCACATGTCTGGGTCGACTATTGAGCGTATTTTTTCTTTAAGGGACGTTTCGTCTGTTAATTGGCTCCACAACCTGTGGCGATACGCTCCAATTCTTTCCCTTAGCAGCGCCTTCTCCATGTTGTCATAGATCCGGGCTGCTTTGGGAGTCTTGAGGGGCCTCTTCATCCTCAGGAAGGGGGGTGTCACCTTCTCGTCCCTGCATCTCCGTAGGAAGTCCAGATCATTACGTGTTGTCGCTATGCGGCACCTCGTTTTGCTCAGTCTCCTGGTCAGGGTGTACGTTTCCTCGCCGTAGAGGTTTGATATGCTATTTTTCAAGCTACTTCGCTGGGAATTCAATGTGTTGTTCATTCGGCATCTGTCTCCAGCGGTCTTGCTCCTCCTGTCATCGCAATATTTCGCCGGATTCCTCTCCGGCTTCTTCAGGCAATCATTCATCCTTGCTGGTTGGTAAGGGAATGAGCTCGTCAGCGGTTTGGGCCCTTCTTATCCCTCTTGGTCGGAGACTATGCGAGCCAATGAACTGGGGAGTCTCTGGGCCAATCGGGTTCCGTCTGTCTATGTTAGCTTCCTCGGTCGTCCGTTCGGGGCGCTGGTGGTCCTGTATGAGTGGATTGTCTCCAGTCTTCTTCAGGATGGCCCGCCAGGTGTTGGAGAGGATGAGTCCTTCTTCTCTATTGAAGTTGGCTGGATTTTTGTGGATCTCAATCGCCTCTCTGATGAGTCTCCTGTTCAGCGTGTCTTCCTTAGCCAGGGTCTTGGCTTGATCAAACAGGACTTGTCTGGGGCACTCTTCTCCATGTGTTGCCACCGCAGAAGTTTTGGTGCGTCCCAGCCTGTAGTCTGCAGCGTGTTGCGCGATTCGAGTGGCTACCTTCTTCCCTGTCTGTCCTATATACACTTTCCCGCAGTCACATGGTAGAAGATATACACCCTGGTCTTGCAACCGCTGCTTGTCCTTGCTTGTGCTCAGCCAATCCCCGATTTTGTTGAGCGGCTTGTAGGCGACCTCCATATCCTGTTTCCTAAATAGTCTGCCTAGCTTCTCGCTGACCCCGCTGACATACGGTAGGGTAATTCTGCTTCTAGTTTGTGTTTCCCTCCGGTTATTCTCATCACGGTGGCGATTTTCCACCATTCTTATCGTTCGGGCCAACTTCTTTCTGTCATATCCATTCCCGGCTAAGTCGTCCGTCAGTTGACTAAGTTCTGATCTTAGGAGTGATTCGTTACTGCACAGAGTTATAGCTCTGTGTGCCAGTGTCTTAACCACTCCCATTTTTTGTGCTGTGTGGTGGTGAGAATCGGCGTGGAGGTATCTTCCTGTGGCCGTGGGTTTTCTGTATACAGTGTGCTCCAGTTCACCGTTGGTTCCTTTCATGATCAGGAGGTCCAGGAAAGGCAATCTGCCATCCTTCTCTTCTTCGATGGTAAATCTGATGGCTGGGTGCAAATTGTTCATGAGATGGAGGAATTTTTTGAGTTCCTCTGCACCATGTTGCCAGATTGCGAAGACATCGTCCACGTATCGTAGCCAAAGCTTCGGTTTGTGTTCGCTGCCCTCGATCAGTCGCCTTTCGAAGTCCTCCATGAAAATGTCAGCCACAACTGGTGATAGGGGACTACCCATGGCCACTCCATCCTTCTGCTTATAGATGATTCCCTAGTACTGGAAGTAGCAGGAAGTTAGAACTAGTTCAGCTAGTTCCATCATCCCTCCCTCCAAGAATTTATTGTCTTTGATGATCTGGGTAGCATCTTTAGCTGGAAGGTTGGTGAAGAGGGACTCCACATCAAAGCTCACCATCAGGTCTCCTTCTTCGAGCTTAGTCTTTTTTAGGATTTCCACCAAGTGAATCGAATTTCGTACTGCCGAAAAGGACTGGCCTGTGTAAGGTTTCAGAGCTTTTGCCAGCACCTTGCTGGCTCTGTACGTGGGTGCTCCAATCATTGAGACTATTGGCCTGAGGGGTGCTCCTTCTTTGTGGATTTTTGGTAAACCATAGATCCGGGGTATTCTGGAGTCACCGGGGGCCATCTCTGCGATTCGTGCCTTGTCTTTGATCTTCTCCTTTAAGATTTTATTTATTTGATTTTCAATTCGCTTGGTGGGGTCCTTTATATTCTTCTCGTATGTGTTTATGGACAGTAAGCCTTCCATTTTATCTTCATAGGATGTTTTGTTGAGGATCACTGTCATATTTCCTTTATCAGCCTTTGTGATTATGACATCTTCCCTCTTCCTCAGATCACATAGGGCTCTTCTTTGGGCTGGTGTTAAGTTGTCTTTCGGGGGCCTGGATCTTCCGACGAGGTAGGCAGCTTCTAACCTGATCGTTTCAGCCTTGTCTTTATCCATTCGGAAGAGGGCGGCCTCGATGCTGGTTACCAGTTCCTCCGTCGGGTTGCGTTTTGGTGCCACAGCGAAATTCATGCCTTTTTCAAGGACTTCTGTGGCTTCCTGAGACAACTCAATACCAGCCAGGTTTACAATGACTTTTCTGTTCACTGGTGGGCGTGGTAGTTGTCGCAAAAAATCATCTTTAACGACCCTTTTGAGGGCCACCAAATTTGATTTTTGCGTCAATTTGTCCCATTTTTTCATTTTCTTATCGGCGTTTTTTGTCCCTTCCTTTTTTGCCTTGTCATCAGTAATACGGTCAACAGTATCCCACATGTCTGGGTCGACTATTGAGCGTATTTTTTCTTTTAGGGACGTTTCGTCTGTTAATTGGCTCCACAACCTGTGGCGATACGCTCCAATTCTTTCCCTTAGCAGCGCCTTCTCCATGTTGTCATAGATCCGGGCTGCTTTGGGAGTCTTGAGGGGCCTCTTCATCCTCAGGAAGGGGGGTGTCACCTTCTCGTCCCTGCATCTCCGTAGGAAGTCCAGATCATTACGTGTTGTCGCTATGCGGCACCTCGTTTTGCTCAGTCTCCTGGTCAGGGTGTACGTTTCCTCGCCGTAGAGGTTTGATATGCTATTTTTCAAGCTACTTCGCTGGGAATTCAATGTGTTGTTCATTCGGCATCTGTCTCCAGCGGTCTTGCTCCTCCTGTCATCGCAATATTTCGCCGGATTCCTCTCCGGCTTCTTCAGGCAATCATTCATCCTTGCTGGTTGGTAAGGGAATGAGCTCGTCTTTTTTTTTTTTTTTTTTTTTCCTAAGCCCCACTTTAGATAAAAGAGAAATAAAAAGCATGCAAGGAAGGGCATGATGAAAACGAAAGTGAAAGAAAAACGTGCAGGAACGCAAAGAAAAACTAAGGACCTCGAACGACACAGGCGGGCGTAAGGGCCACAGGTAGAGGGAGGATGAGGGAGGAGGTGTCCTTATTCTGCATTAATGCACTTGAAGGCGGTAAGTAAAGGAGAAAAAAGGTGTAGGATTCCCAAAGGGAGGTATGTGTAATGTGCTGTGTGGGGCACAGCGATAGAGGAGGAGGTAAAACGAAAGATAGTCGGAGAGTAGAAGAAAGAAGAAAGGGGAAGAAGGTCAGTTATACTGTCTTACGTGTCAAGTGTCAGTGTAACTTGTGTTTGTTGGAAATGTGTTGTGTTCTAGTACGTCTACTAGGCGTTGTGTGAACTCTGTTGGTCCTTGCCAGCGTCCTGGTCGTCCAGGTGGTGTGATGTCGTTAAAGAGTGGATTGTCATGGTACTTAAGTCCGTCAAAGAATTTGATGTGACGTCGTTTTATGAATTCTGAAACTGTAGGGAGTTCTAAAAGTTTGTGTAAGTCGGGGGCTTTGAGTTTATTGTGTGAGGTGCTCCGTGTGACTGTTTTGAGTATTCGGTTCTGAAAAGATTGTAGTGTTCTGAGTATGGTGGGGTTCAGGAACCGAAAGAGTGGTGTGCCGTATAGTAGTGCCGGTCGTAGGACTCCTTTGTAAATGAGTAGCTTCAGTCTGAGTGAGAGGTTTGGTGAATTGAGTAAATATCCAAGAGAGCGGGCTTTCGTCCTGACAAGCTTTAGCTTCTTGGTAAAGTGTGTGTGGAAACTGAGATGTGTTCCTAAGTGTATCCCCAAGTAATTAATATGTCTTTTTAACTTGTTTCTTTTGTTTCTAACCGTGAAATACTTGGGGCGTGCTCGTGTTGAATTGCCATGAAAGGCGAAGAGTAGTGCGTCTGTCTTGGTCGGGTTTACTGTGATGTGTATTCGTCGCAGTTCGTCTACTACGTCTGCGCAAACCTCTTCAGCTTGTTTTAATGCCTTTGAATGTGACATGGATGTGCTGTATATCGCGATATCGTCGGCGTATGCGGCTATTTTTGTGTTTGGGTACTGTTCACCGACGATTTCTGATGTGTAAATGGAAAAGAGTGTTGGTGCGAGTACTGACCCCTGTGGTACACCGCAGGGGATTGGGTGTGTGCTGGAGAGGCTTGCCCCTACCCTAACCGTCATAGTACGTCCGTATAGGAAAGAGTGTATTATGTTATAGAGTTGTTCTGGACATTCGTAAGTTCTGAGTTGCTGCATGAGTATATTATGTGAAACAGAGTCAAAAGCTTTCGTACAGTCAATCGATATGAGTGCTGTAGTCCGGTTCATGAGCATGTTGTTTGTGATGTGTGATTGGAGCCTTACTAGCTGGTGTTCTGAACTGTGTGCAGGGCGGAAGCCGAACTGCTCAGCAGGGATTATATCCTCCTCTGCGCAAAAGTCTTTCAGATATCTCAGTATGATCTTTTCATACACTTTTGATAGATGAGGCAGTAGGCTTATGGGTCTGTAGTGTTCAGGTGTGTCGCCCTTTTTGTTAGGTTTGAGTAGTGGAGTGATGATGGCGTGTCTCCAGTGTTCGGGGAAGTGTCTGAGGCGGAGGCATGTGTTATATATGTGTACGAGATAGTGTAGTCCTTTTCTCGGTAGCTGTTTGAGTAATATGTACTGAAGTCTGTCATGTCCTGGGGATTTATTCCCTCGTGTCTGTCTGAGTATGGCTGTCAGTTGTTTTGGTGAGACGTACATGTAATTGTCTTGTAGTGTAAGTCTGTATTCAGGTGTACGGTCTTTGTTGCGAGTCTGAGCGTCATGTGAGTAGTAGGTAGCGAGTATGTCCGCCTGGTCTTTTTCGTCTAGTAGAGTATCTTGTCTGTGTATTTTTACTGTGTTAGTCTTATGCGTGCGTGTTCGTATGAGCCTCCAGAATTGCCTATAGTCACCATGTGTCTGCCTGAGTTTCTCATGCCACATGGACGTCTTCCATTGTGACATGAGAGTGCGTATTTGTGTAGTGAGTGAATTTAGTGCAGTTTTATAGTGTCTGTCTCGTGTTCTGTACCAAATGTTTTTGATATTGTTTCGTTGTTTGATGAGTGTGAGAATGTGTTGTGGTGGTTTCCTAAGATTTGGAGGTGCTGGCGCGAACTTAGGAATGCTCGAGTCGGCCGCGAAGGTGATTGTGTCTGTGAATTGTTTAATGGCCTCGTCGAGAATTTGTGTGTCATGTATGGGTGTGATAGGGGGGGTGTGTTCGTGAATGAGGTGTTTGTATTTGTGCCAGTCTGCCTTACTGTAGTGGTAGTTTGTGGCTGTGGGTATGGGGATGTGCCCGTGTAGTTCGTATAAGACCGGCCTGTGGTCTGATGTGATAAAATCGAGTGCAGTGCACGCGGTTATTACGTGTGGTTGTCGCGTAACTAGCAAGTCAATCGTTGAAGTCATGCTGGGATCTGCGAAGTGTCTGAATGTGTGTGTGCCTGGGTGTATGACTGTCAGGGGGTATTTTGTCAGCTTAGTCCCTGCGGGGTTATTTCTCGTATTATGCCAGGCAGTGTGTCTAGCGTTCAGGTCACCTATGAGTATGTGTCGTCTGTCTGTCGAAGTTTCCGAAAGGAGAAGTCCCAGTCGTGAAAGTCGTCCTCTCGGTCTCCGATAGTATGCGGTCAGTTTGTACGTCTTGTTCAGTTTTACTATAATTGTCAGAACAAAATTGTATTCGTCTGGGTCTATGATAGGGTCTATCCGTTGAAATCGTGTACCGTGTCGAAGGCCGATGGCGACTCCACCGGCTAGTGTGTTGTCCATGTCGTGCCGGAGAAGTGTATAGCCTTGGAAGTGTGCGTAACTACCTCTGGTCAGTCGTGTGTCGGTTAGTATGACTACAGTGGGCTGTATTTGTCGTAGAAGTAAGTCCACGTCTTGTAGTTTTGGAGTTAGTCCGTTCGTGTTTAAGTTAAGTATAGTGTGTCTGGTCATTTTGTTATCAGTTTTGTCATGAGTTCAACTAATTTACGTATCATGGACATCATGTCGGTCATGGTGTTAGTCAGTCGTTCGACCCATGCGGGTGTACTGTCACTGGTGTGTTGTTGTGGTGCAATAGGTGTTGGTAATTGGTAGGTTGGTGGTGTAGGTGGGGTGGGCAACAGAGCTGGTCTGGTGTTTTGTGTGCGTTGGGGAAGTGGTTGTGTTGGTGGTGGTGGTGGAGGGGGAAGTTGTGTGATGTGGCCAGTGAAGGCATTAGAGTAGCTGAAGGCTGGGTCTACTGTTCTGTATGTTCGTGCGTTAGCCGGGGGGGCTACTATTGTTAGAAGAATGAGCTCGTCAGCGGTTTGGGCCCTTCTTATCCCTCTTGGTCGGAGACTATGCGAGCCAATGAACTGGGGAGTCTCTGGGCCAATCGGGTTCCGTCTGTCTATGTTAGCTTCCTCGGTCGTCCGTTCGGGGCGCTGGTGGTCCTGTATGAGTGGATTGTCTCCAGTCTTCTTCAGGATGGCCCGCCAGGTGTTGGAGAGGATGAGTCCTTCTTCTCTATTGAAGTTGGCTGGATTTTTGTGGATCTCAATCGCCTCTCTGATGAGTCTCCTGTTCAGCGTGTCTTCCTTAGCCAGGGTCTTGGCTTGATCAAACAGGACTTGTCTGGGGCACTCTTCTCCATGTGTTGCCACCGCAGAAGTTTTGGTGCGTCCCAGCCTGTAGTCTGCAGCGTGTTGCGCGATTCGAGTGGCTACCTTCTTCCCTGTCTGTCCTATATACACTTTCCCGCAGTCACATGGTAGAAGATATACACCCTGGTCTTGCAACCAGGGTCTTGCAACCATCGAAGAAGAGAAGGATGGCAGATTGCCTTTCCTGGACCTCCTGATCATGAAAGGAACCAACGGTGAACTGGAGCACACTGTATACAGAAAACCCACGGCCACAGGAAGATACCTCCACGCCGATTCTCACCACCACACAGCACAAAAAATGGGAGTGGTTAAGACACTGGCACACAGAGCTATAACTCTGTGCAGTAACGAATCACTCCTAAGATCAGAACTTAGTCAACTGACGGACGACTTAGCCGGGAATGGATATGACAGAAAGAAGTTGGCCCGAACGATAAGAATGGTGGAAAATCGCCACCGTGATGAGAATAACCGGAGGGAAACACAAACTAGAAGCAGAATTACCCTACCGTATGTCAGCGGGGTCAGCGAGAAGCTAGGCAGACTATTTAGGAAACAGGATATGGAGGTCGCCTACAAGCCGCTCAACAAAATCGGGGATTGGCTGAGCACAAGCAAGGACAAGCAGCGGTTGCAAGACCAGGGTGTATATCTTCTACCATGTGACTGCGGGAAAGTGTATATAGGACAGACAGGGAAGAACGTAGCCACTCGAATCGCGCAACACGCTGCAGACTACAGGCTGGGACGCACCAAAACTTCTGCGGTGGCAACACATGGAGAAGAGTGCCCCAGACAAGTCCTGTTTGATCAAGCCAAGACCCTGGCTAAGGAAGACACGCTGAACAGGAGACTCATCAGAGAGGCGATTGAGATCCACAAAAATCCAGCCAACTTCAATAGAGAAGAAGGACTCATCCTCTCCAACACCTGGCGGGCCATCCTGAAGAAGACTGGAGACAATCCACTCATACAGGACCACCAGCGCCCCGAACGGACGACCGAGGAAGCTAACATAGACAGACGGAACCCGATTGGCCCAGAGACTCCCCAGTTCATTGGCTCGCATAGTCTCCGACCAAGAGGGATAAGAAGGGCCCAAACCGCTGACGAGCTCATTCCCTTACCAACCAGCAAGGATGAATGATTGCCTGAAGAAGCCGGAGAGGAATCCGGCGAAATATTGCGATGACAGGAGGAGCAAGACCGCTGGAGACAGATGCCGAATGAACAACACATTGAATTCCCAGCGAAGTAGCTTGAAAAATAGCATATATATACATATATATATTAGCTGTTAACCGGCGTGCCATGCTAATACACCTTCTTTCTGCATCCGGAAAAACTAAAATAAATTAGAAATCAAATAAGTAACATTAGAATCTAATAACGCAAATCTCTAACTGTTTCGGTTCACAGTTTTGAAACCGTGACCCCTGAACTGTGATTTTAAAACTCTCCGGAACATGACCAACCTGTGTGGCAAGTTTAGTCAAATTCGGGCAAATGGTGTGGATTTGTATCAAGAACAAACAGACATACAGACAGGCAGCTGGTAGGCGATTTTGATCTACCCTATGACACTCCCCAGATCAAGATCTTCCTGTGTGCCAATTTCGGTCAAAATACGTCAAACGGTGTAGATTTGTATAAGAAACAAACATACAGACAGGCAGCTGGTAGGCGATTTTGACCTACCCTATGACTCCCTAGATCAAGATCTTCCTGTGTGCCATGTTAGGTCAAAATCAGTCAAACGGTGTGGTTTTGTATAAGGAACAGACAGAAAAACACCTGATATATATATATGTATATATGTGTATATATATATATATATATATATATATATATATATACACGTAATAACGATATATCAATTGTACAATGTTTTATAATAAAACTACAAAATCTAAATCTAAACGAATAGATAAATCGTGGGCAAAGATAACCGTATTGTTTTTTGCCCTACTAAAACTCATTAAGCAAACTATATTTATGATGATCCACATTCGAACAATTTTATTTTGAATGATATAGATGTAATAAACATATTTTTTTTCTTCTTTTGAACTTTTAAAAAGCAAAACACGACTTAGAATAGTTCAAATATTTAGAATAACTAGAGTTACATGACAATTGTGGATCAAAAATAGTTTGTAATGAAAATGAATATTTAAAGAAGAGATAATTTTGTCGTTTTTAAAATAATTCGTTTGCTGGTTTACAGACCCTTAAGTACTGGAACACATCGTCTAGAGACATCTTATCGGAGTTTCCTTCCCCCAAAAATGGGATTGGAGTTAGTTGATGCGACCCCAGACCAAGGATGGTGTTCTCCACATCCTGTCAATCGTTAGGGTTCAATCGTCCTCTTAAAGAAACTCGTCAAACTGAAATGTTCCTAGTTGTGCGTCATCGTACATTACGTTCCATTAGTTAGTATATTTTTCAAATTTGACTTTAGGCCTAATTACGGAACATTTTTTTTTTTTTTTAACGGCGCATCTACAACTTGGCCATTAGCGCCGGGCTATCTACAGGTTTCCACCCTTTTCTAATACCAACAGCACGTGGTCGGTCACCCATTAAGGTTCTGAACACGCCCGACGTTGCTTAACTTCGGAGATCTATGGGAACCGGTGTATTCAACGTGGCTACGGCCGTTGGCCGGAACAATTGTTATTTTCATTTTTGGGTATGTCTATTGTATGTTTATGAGGACATGGTATTGAAAGCACAACATTTCAAATTAAATTCTCATGTTAAAAACATTTTTCGCTATTCAATTCTTAAGTAATTGTTTGAATGGATTCTGATGTTTTTTACACCCAAAAGAAAGACATCATGTAATTATTATATTTATCATTACAAATAAGCATTACTAAAAACGTTTTCAATAAAATATAGTGTGTAAAAAAAACGTAAATACATTTTTTAACATATATTTCTGTGTTTATTATTTTCTCAGAAGAAGGAAATCAGGGTTTCCAGAATCTATAAAATCATCCAAGTATTTTTTACTTGATTTTTTTTTATTCCATAACTATTTCCTTAACTGTCAGTTCAAGATGATAAAATGGAGGGGCTTGTGTCTTCCAGAAACTAGAGTTCTTTTTTAATCTTTCGACCGGGACTAAATACTTATCACACATCCCAAACATTTTGAGATATGGAATTTACCTCATTCCTTCTGGATGCTACAAATTCGTCATTGCGGTTAAACGTCACACTACAGTCCATATTTGGTAACATGTCCTCGGAAATAAACCACGCGGCAATCTTTGGGGTTCTCTCTGTTTCTCCTAGTCATACAGTATAGAGATTTCCATATACACAAAGTCTGTCTCGCAGGAGCTGCATCACTAAGCACTTTCCTTAGAATTACAGGGCAGTGAAGTCTGCAAGCAAGAATAATTTGCTTAAAATTACCAATATTAATAAAATAAAAACATGAATAGTTCTTCTCTATTACATTTGTAATGAGCAACTGTTTCAATTACTAATTTTGTAATTAGTTTCCTTCCAGAGTTTTGTGTAAGCGTGTAACTAAACTAATTAATAAATATACAAAACGTAACATGTTCGTCGATTGATCTTGTAGAATAATAAAAGCGTCCCCATGTAAAAAGATAACTAATAAAGCAGAAAAGAGGTAGAGCGTCCCTGGTGGTTGAAGTCAGAACCCATATAAAGTCAAGACAAAACAGGTACTCGTAGTAGTAGCTTTGCCAACCAACGTTTTGGCGGGTGAATTCTATTCAAAATAGTAAAAAAATGAGTGCGGGTCAAGTAACCCCCCCCCCTTCCGATGGACCGATTTATTTCATTTTTCGAATCCTTCTTTTTTGTTAGATATCCATGACATCGTATACCGCGTATCAACAGAAATGACGACCGGTATAAGCAATATACTAATTTGTGTCCGGAGTAACCCCCCCCCCCCCTCCTAATGAATTTATTTAGTTTATTTTACAACAATTCTTTATATTAAGATTACGAATACGGGGTTTCGTTGCAAAAAAAAGTCCATCATTCATACCTAAAAATATGAGAAAAACGGAAACAGGAGAAAATACTCCTTGGACTCTATTCAGAAGGTAACTTGCTAAAGATATGAGGGTTGAAGGAGTGTGCACTCTTGTGTCGGTTTGGTGGGGGACTTCTAAAGAGGGTTTTGCCATGAAGGGACCATGAAATACCATTTCAAATTACAGGTACTCGCAATGTTGGTGCCAGCTTGCCTAACTCATTGGTTCTGCTCCTTTCTCTCAAACTTACTGAGCCAGACCTGCCGCCGCCTTTCCCTCTTTCAACCTGTGCTCCACTGTGATTACTCCTGTGATATATATATACTCACACACACATATATATATATATATATATATATATATATATATATATATATATATATATATATATATAAGAATGAGAAATTCATATGGAAATTCATTATTTTTTGTTTTCAATAATATTCACCACATTAGGGTTTCTTGGGGTGCTGTGTTTAAATCTGCTATTATTTTTGGTGTAAAAAAAAAATTATAATACTAGTTTACTTGAAAACGTAAGCATATTTTTGAATTTATTTGACGATATGTAAATTATTGTTTAACTATTATCTTTTTCCTTTAATCTACTCTGTAAAACAAATGAATTGGTGAAAGAATCATGTCGATATCATTTTCTAAACTCGATATAAAAAATGAAGCACTTTCAACCTATTTTATTTTATTTCTCGGCTTCTAAGGCGCATTGGACGGAACGCTCGGATACTTGTCGACTATTTTTCGATGTAGAATCAACAGAAAAAAAAATGGTCCAAATCGGTGACCCCATCGCTTTATTCCTCCCTTGTTAGTCCGATATCCTCGTGCCCGGGTAGCCATAATAGTGTAAGTGTGTGATTACTGAGCCTGTGTAATTGTTCGTATATCTGTTTAATCAATGTTTAATGGAATAGACCTTTACAGAGAGGTTGACCCAGATTGGCAAATTTATTAATTAAAGTGTAAAGTGAAAAACATCATTCTGAGGAAATGAATTAGACGCCACTTGCAAAACAGCTACGGCATACAAAGTTGCATTAGACTACATAAGAAGGTAATAATTATGAGAAATCCAACACGCCGCATTGTCATGAAAAATCAAGATGTTTGTTAATCAGATCAAAAATGGGGCCGAATTACTCTTGTGCCAAATATATTTAATGCAGAGGCGGTTATACAACATTCTCACGTGGTGAAGCAAATTGCTTCTCATAGGAATAAACCTGCTCTGAGTTTCCTAAGACGTGAGTACACTTCTTATGACACAATACGTTTTTAGGAGTTATCGGTTGTGCGTTAAGTTGGAGTAAGTTTGAATTTATTTTCTTTCGGGAGTGTTGACGCAATTATTGTAGTATTGCACAAGCGCCAAATTTGGTCAAAAGTAGGGTTGATTTCACGAGATATATGACATGTTTTACTTTTTCATAATATTAAAATCAAGCATTAAATATAAATTGGATTTGACCGTTAAAGCGGTCCTGCTGAAGAGCGTAAAATGGGCAGTCAGGCGGCGAAGAGTCTAGGTTTTACCGTTATTAGGGAAGGCTCGCCAAGCTTATAGTCAAATATCACTGACGATGAAAACTAATAGCCAAAGCTCTTCAGGCCATTTGATTAATTCAACTTTATACAATGGCCCTGAATAAATTCTTGAAACAGGTTTTAAGAATATGTTTGGCTTTCATGTTTATCCTTCGCATTTTTCAGATTCCTTTTTCCCGCTCCTTTTCTTTGGTGAGGAATTACAAATTAGAAATTTTGAAACTTTTAGGTGCCTCCTCAAAGTTGATGGTTCCTGTATGCATTACTCTTTCAAAGACTAAAGCTTCATCCAAAAGAAGGCAGCACTCCTATCCTGGCTAGAAAAGGGTGGCAACCTGTAGAAACCCGTTCTAAAATTCGTTGTCAATAATAAATGGGCGTTAAAATTTAAATAATTAAAACAATTTGTTCTAAAAGATTATGATGTGCTAACCTCAAACCATATGCGGGTTTCCTAAAGAGAGCGAGAATATGCCCAGAAATTTTGCTTACACTTCTTTTACATAAGTCTCCAGTTGATATTATACAAATACGTTGCGCAACGTAGGAAGGAGTAGAATAATTTATTTCTCATTTTATTTAGGCGACGACTCATAATAGATGACCTTGGTTTCTCCGCTCTGATGACTGTCTTCTGTAACATTTTTTTTTTTCCAACAAGATCGTTATGAACATTTAACTAGATAAACTTCATTTTATCCTGATTGTTTGATCGGATTATTTCGACGAAAATGTATATAAACTAGTTGTTCCTTGTTTCGTTGCACACCATGCGTGTGTGACAACTGCTGGCCAGTTCAATAGATGTTCTACTTAAGTGTTTAAAGACAAACCCTCAACGCTTCCAGTTATGCGTGAGTAGGTTTCCAGTTACGGTTTCATTTGAGGAATTGTATAAAAAACTTATAAGAAAATGTTTCCAGTTATATATCCTATATAGACTTATATTGTACAAAATTTATTACAAGCATTACAGTACATCTTATTTATACATCATAGCGTGTAGAGCAACTTTAATTATTTGATACTTGGTAATTTCTATTTTGCACAGGAAGCATCGAAAAGCCAGAAAATGAAGCATGAAGCTCCTTTGCGTCAGACATTGCAATGAACCAACAACAAGAAATACTGGCAATGTTTTCCTTCTATGGCACGTGCCTTGCTGTTTACTTTTGGAAATTACCATTATTATCTTTAACTAGAAAGTAATCAAGACAGTGGAAATTAAAAGAAGTTAAATGTCAAAACGAATATCAGAATTCTAATAGATTCTTGATAATTATATAAATAATGTACAAGGTTAAAACTTCCATCTACACTACTGTGACTACACACTTTTTACATCATTTGTTATACAAAGTACTGGTTGCATCATCTCATTGCTTTTCCATTACCTTCCTATCTCTAGAGTCATTTGGATAGTCTGGAAGAGAAACAATTAAGATTTTACTCTAATCCCCGTGCTATATTTGTGAAAAAAATAGCGTTCTATATTCATTATTTATTTTTATTTAAATTGTAATGCCTACTTCGATGACACTGTAGAAAAAAAGCGACAGTTTAAGCCACATAAAATTGAGAGTAGCCACTACTGTAAATGAACTGAAAGTGGGGTTACTCACTCCGTCTCTTCAATTTCATCTCGTTCTTAAATTCTCGATTAGAAACATCAAATTTATATATCTTATTTTAGATAAATGCCAAATTTCCGGAAAAATGTTCACCTGAATCCGTCGTATTGGAGTTCCCAAATCGAATATTCTACTAAAATGCACAATCGTTTCTTCACATAAACATTTTAATCAGACAAAGTATTTTTGTACCAAATTTCATCAAAATTGAAATATATATATATATATATATATATATATATATATATATATGTATATATATATATACACACATATACACACAAACACACACACACACACACACACACAATTTGAACCACAGTTATTTTCGTGATCTATGGGTTCTAAAACTCTTCCTTTTCTACAATAGTAGCCACTTCCGGTTTTCATCTTCGGACCGACGTCATAATTGCGTTATTATATTTTTTCCCACTATACAGGAATGAATGTTGCTCATAAACTTTCTACGGGAGCTGCTTTAACAAAACTAATGTTTAAGCCAGGAAATCTTAATAAGAAAGATAAAACTTCTTTTAAAAATATATATTAAAATGATTCAGCTGAGCCTTTTAGAATTCAAATGAAGTTTTCAGGGATATACACACAATTAATGTCAAGATTTCGTTTGTTTATCAATATACATAGTGGCTATAGTATTCCATGTTATGGATGTTCGTTGCAAGAAAATACAAAATACTGGTGGGAGGGCTCCATTTATATTTTTAGATGTTTCATCTGAAAACCTAACACATAAAGGGTCAATGTTTCTTATTAATAGGGAGAATGATATATTTATTCCGGAAGTCCAATTAGACTTGGAACTTGGACTAGTCAAATTAAAATATTCTCGACTTCTAATATTAAAGATATAACTACAATTTAATGTATCTACTATCGACCATCCTCATTTTGTTCTCATGTACTATCTCAGTCCAAATGTACAAAAGATTTTAGATAACTGATTTATTCATTTATTTATATCCGTGTAAAAATTATTTATATAAACTATCTTTACTTAAAAAGAGATATTTTTTAGCGCGGTTCCTCCCTCCCCCATAGGGAGGAACCCCGCTTATAGGGTTGATACAATGAAACAATCCGGAAGTGCCGACAAGAAAATTTCGCGTTTCAGAACCCCTAGAGACCGAAAATAACGGTGGTTCAAATTTGTATATATATATATATATATATATGTATATATTTATTTATATATATATATATATATATATATATATATATATATATATATATATATATTTATATATATATATATATATATATATATATATATATATATATATTTGTCTGTTCGCTCATTTCTGGCTTCCCTGATGGTCCGATTTTGATGATTATTTGGTACAAAAATCTGTCGTCCAATTTGAAAGGTCAAGTTCGTTAACCAGCAAAATCCGCCCACTGGAAGATGGCGTTTGGGGCGAAATTCGCGCAAAAAAAATCGTAACGCTTACGTTTTTGAGTTCATAAGCTTGTAAGTACTCTTTTTAGCGCGGTTCCTCCCTCCCCCATAGGGAGTAACCCCGCTTATAAGGTTGATACAATGAAACAATCCGGAAGTGCCGACAAGAAAATTTCGCGTTTCAGAACCCCTAGAGACCTAAAATAACGGTGGTTCAAATTTGTATATATATATATATATATATATATATATATATATATATATATATATGTATATATTTATTTATATATATATATATATATATATTTATATATATATATATATATATATATATATATATATATATATATATATATATATTTGTCTGTTCGCTCATTTCTGGCTTCCCTGATGGTCCGATTTTGATGATTATTTGGTACAAAAATCTGTCGTCCAATTTGAAAGGTCAAGTTCGTTAACCAGCAAAATCCGCCCACTGGAAGATGGCGTTTGGGGCGAAATTCGCGCAAAAAAAATCGTAACGCTTACGTTTTTGAGTTCATAAGCTTGTAAGTACTCTTTTTAGCGCGGTTCCTCCCTCCCCCATAGGGAGTAACCCCGCTTATAAGGTTGATACAATGAAACAATCCGGAAGTGCCGACAAGAAAATTTCGCGTTTCAGAACCCCTAGAGACCTAAAATAACGGTGGTTCAAATTTGTATATATATATATATATATATATATATATATATATATTTGTCTGTTCGCTCATTTCTGGCTTCCCTGATGGTCCGATTTTGATGAAATTTGGTACAAAAATCTGTCGTCCAATTTGAAAGGTCAAGTTCATTAACCAGCAAAATCCGCCCACTGGAAGATGGCGTTTGGGGCGAAATTCGCGCAAAAAAAATCGTAACGCTTACGTTTTTGAGTTCATAAGCTTGTAAGTACTCGTTTTATAGGCTTCTTGGGCTAGGAAAACGAATGAAACCATTTTCAAGGCGATAGCTTTAACCGTTTTCGAGAAAACTGAAAAAATAATTTTTGAATGCCGTTTTTGGTTTGGGTACTTAGAATCATGGGATTCAGTTGAAACATTTACTGCATCTTCTACTTTCATTAAAACTAATATGCTGAAATTTTGGTTGCGTTTGGAGTTAAGGAAGGGTTAGAATAAAATATTTTATTAACAGACATAAAAAAGTTTTGGTAACTTTGTATACTTTCCCTAATATCTCGAAAAAGGTTAAGAATCTTGGGAAACGGAAGAATACCATTGGAAAGCTTACTAAATGCTCTACAAAAAAGGTTCTAATGAAAGTTTTGATTAGGCGATGTCAATCGGAGAAATAAGTGCTTAAAACTTTAAAGTAATTGATTTCGCTTATTCGAACTGTTCTTTTTGTCTTTGATTTTGATACTTAAAATTATGGGATTCAGTTGAAACATTTTCTGCATATTTGAATTTCATCAACACTAATATGTTAAAATTTCGGTTACGTTTGGAGCTAATGAAGGATTAGAATAAAATATTTTATTAACAGACATGAAATGTTTTGGGAACTTCGTATACATTCCCTGATATCTCGAAGACGGTTAGGAATATTGGTAAACGGAGGGTTACCATGCGAAAGCTTACTAAATGTTCTACAAAAAAGATTCTGAAACAATTTTTGATTAGGCTATGTCAATCGGAGAAATAAGTGCTTAAACTTTGAAGTAATTGATTTCGTTTATTCGAACGGTTCTTCTTGTTTGTTTTTATTCCTTGTTGTTTTTTCATTGGTTATAGTAGGATAATGTATTTGACAATAAAACAGATTAATTAAAATAAGAAAAGCAATTCATTGTTAAAAATATATCAGGCTGTACCGTATAAAATGTCAGTTTTGGATTTGTCGATTTCCTTCAAATGTCTTGAAACTGTCGAGGCTCCTATTCCGAGTTCTTTGGCATATTCCCTAGTGTTTTGAATTGCTTATAGTAGTCAAATGTATTTGTCAATAAAACAGGATACGTATAATTAGAATCAATATTTTGTTTGTTAGAATTCGAAGATGCCGTATGAATATCTAGATTACAGTACTGGTGTTGATTTCGTTCTTTAGAATTATTCTTGGTATTCCCTATTTTCATCTGTTACCCATAGTTTTTTATTGTTAGTAGGTTTTTCTTATTGATTATAGAATATAAATCAATTTGGCTATAAAACAGGATACGTAAAATTAGTGACAATATTTCGGAGATTTCTGAGCGAAATACTTTTAAGATTTTCTACCACCACGAACGGCTTTTTTCCTCTATTTTTATCCACTAGATAGGCTTTATTTTGCATATTATTCTATATAAGTTTTATTCAGCAGGGGATTCTGATGAAATGTCGTGTTTTTGCTGTGGATTTTAAATACGGTGTATTTAAGATTGGATAACATTAGCGAGTCTACATAGTTAAGAACCGACGACGGAGGATTACTTCTTGCTATGATTTAGTCTACATATGTATATTAAGTCCTAAATCCAAAAAATAAACTTCACAACGGTTAGATACTATGAGCGAATATGGCGGTTCAATGCCCGTAGAAGCAGAAGGTCCGCAGGAAATTTACCTGCTAAGAGTTAATCCTCAAGAGCTGTAAATATACCCCAGGTATCTGCCGACACAAATACAAAGCCTAGGCGGAGAGCACCCCAAAAACACAGATCCAAACATAGGTTATATACTAAATATCCATAAAGACTACTTAGTGGTAAACCGATTCATCAATTAGCAATCAATAGTTTTCAACAAATGTTATATACTAAATATTGATAAAAAGTATTTAATTAGAAAAAAAAACAATATTCCACAAGACTTGTTTTTGGTCCATTTGTGTTTACTCCATAGACTTAATTAGGTATATAATTCTATTTTAGTTGGGCAACTAAACTTTGTTTTATTTTGTTAAATAAAGTTTTTTTTCTTGACTTGTTATTCGTCAAGACTTTTATTTGTCCTTGTGTATTAACTAGATAGGTTTTATTCGGCATATTATTCTATATAGGCTATATTAGGCAGGGTATTCTTCTCAATCTTGTGTACTTCTTCTTGATCCTTCTGTACATAGGCGTATATAAAAACAATTTCGGGGGGGGGGGGGCTGAGACCATTTCCAGGGTATGGAATACTAAATATTTAGAGCTTGGAATAGTTTTAGGCAACTAAAACGCTATTACACGTAAAATAAAATATGTTTTATGGACTAAGTGATCTTATTTAATTTATTTTTAAGGGTTTTACGAGAAGTTTTTATCATCAATTCAAAATTTCGGGAGGGGCTGCAGCCCCCTCAGCCCCCCCCCCCTCATATACGCCCATGCTTCTGTATCCACTAGAAAGGCTTTATTAGGCATATTTTGTATTGATTTATAGACCTTTGCTTTAGAATGAGAGCCAGATTCTGTAATTTCCGCTTCTGTGTAAAAGTTAGCTACTGTCGGTGTCCCTGACGCCTTAATATCACTTTTATTCGAGATGTTGGAGAGGATTTTGACAATTTTCACGAGATATATAAAAAAAATAAGTTTATTTCTTTTCTAAGCTTATCAAATGGCACTAGGGACATGAACGGAACCGCGCTAAGATGCTGCAGTTCCTGCGAGTCGGACTTTTTTAGTAAGAATATGAATACATAAAAGTAAATATAAGACTATGCAACATAAATATAAATATTAAAACTATGTAAATATAAAACTATAACTATAAATAATAAAACAAACTAACAAATAATTTTCTTGGCCAAGTTAAATATTAAAAAAAAAAAAAAACAGTCCCGTAAGAGGCCACGAGGACCCTGAGGGGCAGATACTATAGAGGTATCTGATTCATGACCATACGGCACAATAGTGAGATAGTGTGGTCAGTACTATGCTCCGGTCGCCTGATTTTCCCCTTGGCTGCTTCGACTCCTAGAGTCATTAGCAGCAACCAAGGTACTCATTATTAAATTAATTAAAGGCTGGGTTGGCCTAGGGACGGTCAGGGAGGCCGAATACAACCCCACAACTACGGACGCTGTCGCGCTTACGAACACAAATACATGCATAGAAAGACAAGGAGCTAGGCAGATATAATTTTTGGTCCAACTTGACCCAAGAAGTAGTTCTTCGGTCTACTTGGTATGATCAAGGGAGATGAAAATATTCAATTCATCGTGGCCAATGAAATCATTTCATAAACGAAAATGAATTGGAAGTCAATGTCAAGGTTCTTCACTCAGATCTTAGAAACATACGTGCAGACGTTTTAAAAATGATAACCCACAATTATATCTGTAATGAGAAAGGGATAATTACTTCCTTTGAACGCCTGCATCATCACGCCAATGAACAACTCGAATAAACTGCTCGTGAGGATTGCACTAGCTTAACAACGTGGATAGACTACCTACAGGTTTTATTATTCATGACTAATAAAACCTCGAGGAATTGCTATTAAAGTGACAACATGAAAGTAAATTTAGTTCTACTGATCATGATAGAGGGCAATGACATAGTAAATTCCGCTTGTGCTAGTAAAATTAATAATCCATAGTGATATTGAGATTTTACTTTAAAGTATATTTAAAACACTTCTTCAAATTTTCCTAACAACTACTACAAAGGAACATTTTATATACAAAAATATATGTATTTTCATAGGTGTTCGGGTAGGCAGCATCGATGGAGTTTTGAAGATTCTTTGCATAAATGAGTAACATGTTCGGCCTTCAGTTATTTTTGAATTTCCAAAACTTCAATTCTAGAATAAGTTTTTTTCTAAAACAATTAAAGATATAGCATTCAAAGTGGGTCCATTCCATTTCCTGCGGATGATATGTTTTCAACACAGACAAGCACACACACACATATACATGTACATACATTTAAAGGGTAGATTTTTACAAAAAATATTTATATGAAAATAGAAATCAATGAATGTGTAAAGTCTTTTGAGAGCTCAATTATTTGTTACGTAGTTATTTATCTATTTAAATTTGAATGTCCACTTAAAATTAACTAAGAATTTTAGGACGAGTTATCTATGGGTTACCACCCTTTTCTAGCCAGGATAAGGCTGATGCCTTCTCTTTTTTGAAAGAAAAGTAAGAATCGTACACACGACCCTTGGCACGGAGTGCATACGCCTTAGTACTCACGGCCCCCGGGCCTGCACATAGTTATAACATTTATATTATATTATAATATAGTTATAATATTTATATTATATTGGCATCGTTTTAATACTTACATAGTTATTTTATTTATATGTGTGCTATAGTTGTTTTTATTTTTATATATTTCATATTTTAGCTTATATTTTATAAAATGAATTAAATAATAAAGAACATTTGTTAAAATGATGATACGAAAAATGAGTAAATCGGTTACCAATAATTTTCCGGAATACGAAATCGCAGCAAGTAATATGGTTGTTTCCATTCTACAGGCGGAGAGGATACACGCTTCATACGGAAGCTACGAATAGAATTTTTGTCTAAATAAAGAAATATATTGCTGTAAAGAGTAACTTTAATATATGTTAGGAAACCTATTTGATTACATGCAAATATGGCGTTTCATGGGAATTCGATAGTAATTATCTATAAAAAAATCATTTCATCATTGACTATCTAAAAATGTTATTTTATTTTAATGATTCTTTCTAAAACGCTATTTTTGGATTTTTTTAGCACTAGCGGAACAGCTGATTGTTGCCATACGTAGTCACCTAATTTTTTATGTCGCCTTTTAACAATCAGGGTGTATTTTTAGTGTAGAGTTTTCCTGCTTCTAACGACGCACTGGTGAATAAATGAAGAGCTGTTCTTTTTTTAAATAAAATAATTGACGTGCTTAGTCATTTTTTTATTGACCTCCCCCTTATAATGTATAAGATTTGAAAAACAACAAGTATTCTTTTTTGCTCTAGTTCTCAAAAGGCAAACACATTCTTAAAATTCATACATACCAATGGGTTTTTTATATCCTCGAGGAATAACACACAAAATCGTTAACTTATAAAACACTGCTAATTCCATCAGTCTTCGGAATGCAGAGTGACAATGGCTCTAAAAATAAGGGTGGAAAATCGAGAAATTGAAAGTAAAACCGTGTTGTTCAGCTTTGAATGGGACGGGACATGACCAGGAATGGAAAGCGGTCCTCTCCAGGAAATTAAACCAATTTACACCTCTAGCTTCTACTGCCCCATCGTAACGATAAAACCATTACTCCCCCCTTCCCTCCGATCCTGGTGTTAACGGGAACAATTTTATACAACAATAAAACAGCCCTACAGCTCAAGTTGCTTTCCCGGAACAATTATTGGCTATTTACTTTTAAGTCGATAAAGCAGGTGTCTGAATCTTCGCTTTCCTAGCCGGAAAAGTATCATTTGGCCATCGACTAGGTGCAATTCTATTGTACAGTTCTCCAGTTTCCCCACTAAATTCGTTCGGATTATTAAGACCACCTTATATGATTCAGTTTCACGGATCTGTTAGACAGAATGAAGGACTTTCAATTTCATTGAATGCATTTTGTACTGTTAAACGTTTACATCAAATTTAACCCCTTCGTGGAAACCAAAATGTCTTCAAATGAAGACTTATGCGGTTGTTTGGTGGCCAAAGTCTGCTAGATAACAAACTTTATCTAAGTATTTATGTATCGAATCTCATTAAAATTCGACAACTTTTGCGGCTTGACAAACACACACACGCTCATGTACACATATATATATATATATATATATATATATATATATATATATATATATATGTATATATATATATATATATATATATATATATATATATATATATATATATAAACGAATAAGAACTGGTTTTTCTTGATAAATGCATCAGTGTTGGGCAAAAACCATTCCCATTTGAATAATGAATAAGGACTAAAGAATAAAATTATTTTAATACATTTTTCAGTCAATCAATAACTAACTGAACTTTTTTTTAATGTTTATTGAATAAATGTTCTTATTAAATAAAATCATTTAATTGAATGAAAACTGTTATTGAATAAAAATTATTTATACGATTAAGTTAAAAATAACGAATTAAATTATACAAATTTTCTATGTGTCAATATAGAATTAATTATCGGTATTTGTAGGTAAATTATACCAAATCGATCGAAAGGGTGGTAACTGATTTATTTTTTTTTTTAATTTTCATTTTGGCCACATTTTTCGCTATATTGTATGTATTATTTGGAATGATTGAAGAATGAAAAATCATGCATTATTCATAGAGTAAAAAATCAAATAAATGAATAAATAACTGAATCAATGAATAAATTCGTATTCAGTAAAATATATTTAAATGATTATTGAATAAGAAATTTATCGAATAATGAGCCAACCCTTTTATTTATCGAATTAAAAACATCAGTGGATCAATGAATAAATTCTTATTCAATAAAAATGTATTTGAATGATGATTGAATAATACCGAACTCTCAAATGCGTCATGAAACGTCAACATATGTGATTGAGACTTCAGGCTAATAAAAGAGTAGTGAATCAAGCAATCCGAGCTAATTGCTACCTCTGAAATATTTGCCTTTTTTTTTAAATCTAATTTAGAGGTCTGGATAATATCGAATGAAAGTAATCAATAATAATATGAATTCGATACCTTCTTTTCATTGCTTATCCTTTATACTTGTTATTGTGAGTAAGGACGGCTGGTTTTATGACACTCACCTGGAACAAGGAGAAATGTACATTTTATTAAAAAAAAAAAAATTAACAGATCGACAATACTTTCTCAGTCAATCAAAACTTAATGACTTTTTAATGGCTCACTGGCTACGGTACGAAATACCTAATTTACGATATATCAATAGTTGTCCAGATATTTTCGAAAATGTACATTTTTAAAATGACTCATGGAATTTCAGGAATTATTTCGATTGGAATTGCAAAGGTGTTTCTCTCTGGAATAATCCGTAATAAAGAGTTAAAAAGACTGTTTTCGAAGTGTAGAGCAATTTTATTGTTGAAATAGCCGTCGGACCTATAGTCCCAATAGATGGAGTTACATTGTTAAAATGAAACATGTAGGTATGTTTGCATGAAAGGAACAATAGCGGAGGCACCATATGGATAGTGAATGGAAGAGGCGTGAATGTAGAATCCCTCTGCCTTGCCTAAGGACACCGTAGGCCTGTCACTTCCCCATTTACAGCACGAAGCCTTGTAGCATCCCTCTACGGCTTGGGCGACTCTCCCTGTTCGAAGGACATAACAGTTCTTATTAATGCAAGATGACAAGGTAAGCAGGAATGCACCGCAATACAGATCTCTCACAGCGTCACATTAGCATGTTTCCATAACACTGCTTCATTGTGAATTCTACCCACCTTTCATATTAACAAGAAATACGTTGAAAATATTATTTTATGAAAATAAATACAATCAATCTGTATATAGTGTAGATGGAGATAGTTAGCCGCTGCAGAGATACGAAGACAGGTATAGTTGGGATTCGGCTAGGAGAAAAATGTCAGACTTTCAAAAAGAAATCTGTATTTGGACGTTTCGACTGCACAATGGCAGCCTTCTTCAGCTAAAAAATATATACAACTTATAAGTAAAGAAAATATATATGTACAACTAGTAAGTAAAAGACAGGCAGAAATGAGCGGAGTATATATATCAATACAATAAATTTTAACCAATCTTATTTTTAAAACAATGAAAATACGGTAGTTGGAAAGTAAACAGCATGTAGAAAGTGTTAGTAAAACAGTACAAAAAAAAATTAAACAGTAAAAACAACGAACATTTTTTATGTAGTGAAAAACAAGATCTATTTTATAAGTGAATACAATTTATAACAATTAATATATAGATACATACCACTAGAGAATGCCTAGGGGGGAGGGAGGAAGACCTCGAGGACAACTTAGGTAACCATGGTTGGAAGTATGAGGGACAGCAACTACACTCTTTATAGTTATGAAAGGGGGTGGGGATGAGGCGGTAAGTCGGTGAAGATAAAAGAGGTACAATTGCTGGGCTGTAAAAGCGGGTTGTAAAGGGGGTTGTAAAAGGTGTTAAGAGTTTTTGGACACACAAGTAGAAAAATTGTCTGGAGCCAGGGAACAAAGATAAAAAAGGAGGTCAGGACAATTTATGGAAGACGGAGGAGTAAGCAGGGGAGATGTTTTGTTTGTCGGTCTTGTAATTAATGTTATTGGGGTTTAAGTTAATGTGGACGCATTCGGAAATCTGTCGTTTTTTGGTGTTTCGTTCAGTGGAAAGTATTTTAGTGTCGTCAAAGTTGAAAACTTTGACGACATTAAAATAAAAAAAAAAGGAAAGTGATATGACCGGATATTGCTTGGAAGACATTAAAAATTAGCCAGAAAAAATCAATAATTGAAACTAATCAGTTCAGAATTCTTATTCAGGAAAATATCGCTCAAGGGAAAACAACAATAGATACATTTTTGTGCACTTTTGCGTAATAGCAAACTTAAATCCTTTGGCAAAATTCGTACCTGATTGCTCGAGAGTTGGTAGACAAACTCTTTGGACGCAGACAGATCAGTAATCCAGGAATGACCATTTAATAGTCAAGAACATTATAAACCTCCGTTTGAGAGCCTTCTGACTTATTGATGCGAGTTCCGGATTCAATACGCCCCTTTCTACTCTAAGGAATTGGCGCAAAGCCTTTTTGTATTCAGTGCAGAGCAACTGTTTTAAACAGTAGTCTTGCACCTTGGCAAGTTTCCAATTGGGGAGTTTTAAGGTCGGACATTAAA
This sequence comes from Gonocerus acuteangulatus, assembly GCA_946811695.1. Classification (NCBI taxonomy): domain Eukaryota; kingdom Metazoa; phylum Arthropoda; class Insecta; order Hemiptera; family Coreidae; genus Gonocerus; species Gonocerus acuteangulatus. The sequence continues at coordinate 97,722,831 of OX328132.1, read as the reverse complement.
ACTACCTTACATTCCATTCTACTGTCTACTTTCAGTTTTATTAATCCAGCTAAAACAATGAAATTTTTTTTTGAAAAGCAGGAGAAAATTTCATAAGCTCAATGTCATCCTGGAAGATCATTACTATATTCATTTGATTATTGCGTACAAGGTTTACCCATTGCAAGGTGTTTGCCTTATATAATGCTGTTAGTCCTATATTAGTAAATTGTCATTGGTAATGCGTTATTTAACTTATTAAAGAATAATACGACAATTTGTTAAGTGAAAATATCATATTCATCTTTTGAACGCGATGCAATTGCATATTCGTTCTTTACAACAACTTTCTGCGGACAATAACCTTATTTGGTTCAAAGTATAATTCTTAGTTGGGTGCGTCATCAAGAACGAAAATCAGTGAAATTCAATTTTTGAAACGGAAGCGAAAAAATGAACGATCTCCTTGGTACTTATAAGGACGAAAACATCGGTAGATAATTTCTACCTCCTGCCAATAGGATTTGCTTAATTTTGTTGCATGTAAATTTTATCTAAGGAAAACAGATACGCTCACACATATAAAGGGTGTACAATACATTATGCATTAAATATAGGAACATGTACAATAAATATAAAATAAAAATGCTATGGCTCAAACATTAAAAACATGCATTAAACCTTGAGAAATTGAATTTTAATTATTTATATTGTTAAAGCATTCGGACAAATAAGAACTTTTGGTATAGCGATATTGCTGTTTTCACTTTCAGATTAGTATTCTACTAATCTGTTGTACTAGTTTCGATGAGGTAGAATACAAAAGTTATGTACTGGAAAAAATATCATGTGTTAGGTTTTGGTATGCAATATCCATACCAGAAGCAGCAACACATTGTATTTTACCAGTACCTTTACATTTTTAAATCATTTTCCCTTCACAATCCTTGAGTATGCCCATCTGTAATATCCATGGCTACGGACGTTCCCCACAGTTAAAATGTATGAAGAAACTATTGAAGTTGTAGTTAATATTTTATTAAATATTTCCAGTATAAAGACTCCCACACACACACACACACATATATATGAGAGACTTTGAGGAAGATTTCAGACAAATATATCACCTAAAATACAAATGAATCATCTTTCCAAAAAACCCAAACCCCTTTTGGAAATGCAGGGAAAATTATTATGAAGGGGACAAAGTAAAATGAAGTCACAGTAACATGAACCATACTCAACTAAAACTCTAATTGGCGGCTCCGTACATTTATTGCACAACATTAACTATATCACAGAGAATGAACAATTGAAGCAGGCGGGAACAAGCAGTTGTCGGTCGGTACACACGTCTTCCTGGTTATAGCTGTTCCATAACTCTTCATGCACTGCTTGGCAGGTAACATCAAAGAGGGCCAATGTACGCTTATGCAGGGGAAAAAGCAAGAAGAACTCAAATAATATCGGGTTTAAATTCAAAATTATCAAAATATCCCGGCACGCACAAACCTGATGCTTTTTCGTAACCTTTGGATCATAAAGGTGATGGACCACTGAAATTGGATTAATACATACATTCTTTCTTGGAAATACATCTGGTTAAGTCAAATAGCCGTTTAATTTTAAGGGAGCTCTTTTTATCTGGAATAATGTAATGAGTTATTTGTAGAATAAGAAAGGACTGTAATTTGTGTGTAGCTTATTCTTCTGCCAGCAAAAGCTCACTCAAAATCCTAGACTCTATACATCACACAGGTCTAAGAATTGCAACTGGGGCTTTTAGATCAAGTCCTGTAGACAGTCTCTGCGTAGAATCCGGGGAACCTCCATTGGAGTATAGACGGAGTATCCTCAACTTGAAATTTATTTTAAAATCAAAAGCACTAAACAGTCCATGCGTAACTAAGTTTTTAAAAAATCCATTTCAAAATAATTATTTACAAAATAACCCCCGAGCAAAACCATTAATTATTCGTCATTTATTAGATACAAACACTTCAACAACATGACAAAGTCCTATGTACACTAACACAATTCTTCCACCCCCCCCCCCCCCATGGAGAGTTAAGAACTTAAACATTAATCTGACATTAACTCCATATAAAAAGAAAGACCCGACTTCTTTGATTATCTACCAAAATGGTTTTAAATCAATAATTTCAACTAATCCCCAAACTTTGTTTATTTTTACCGACGGATCCAAAATGGATTCAAGGACAGGTGCTGCAGCTGTAATTGATAATACGCTATACCTATTAAAGCTACATGACGACTCCAGCATATACACAGCAGAACTCCAAGCCATACTTCTAGAATTTTCTAAATTACAGGACACCACTAGACATGAGATTATGATTTTTACAGACTCATTAAGCTCTTTACTCTCCATGCGAAACATTTACAGCAACCATCCACTGATAACACAAATACTCATACAATCACACATCCATCATAACAAACACATAACATTGACATGGCTACCCGGACATACAGGAATTTCACAAAGTACTCAGGTTGACGAACATGCAAAATTAGCGACCCAAAAGACAACACACGACATAAACAAAATGACTTAGACGTGACTGTAAAACAACAAGTACTCACTGACTGGCAAAGATTCTGGACGCAAACAGATAATACATTACGACAAATAAAACCAACTATTAAACCTTGGTTGACTAATAAAAGTACCCTGACAAGACGAGAACAAGTAATATTAACAAGACTACGTATTGGACATACTTTCCTGACACACTCTTACCTTATGGACAGAACGGACAAACCAGTTTGTAAATACTGCAATACAACACTTACAGTAAAACACATATTGACAGAATGCAGATAAGGTAATCATCTTGACATACCTCACGACATCCAGGAGCTACTCACACTTGACAGTATACACACAAACACTATACTAATATATCTACAACACATTAATGCCTACAACAAAATTTAACATACCCGCAAATCAACAAAATTCGATATTACATAAATGAATATATATATATATATATGTATATATATATATATATATATATATATATATATATATATATATATATATATATATATATATATATACAGGGTGTCCTTTTTAGATGGCCCGGCTAAATTTCTCTTGAACGTATAACATTATAAGAAAACAAAAAAATACGTATTTCATAATGTTTAGTCTAGTTTAAGATTTTGGCCTGTTTTTGGAAAAAAAAAAATTTCAGGGTACCCCAAATCCTATACAACTTTGAAATTTCAAATGGGATGATATACCTTCTAATACATCATTTTAAAGTATTTTTTACACTGAAATCAATGATGCAATCAGATTTTATTTTGGTCAATTAATAACAAAGTTATGACATAAAGTTCGAAACAAAATACATTTTGATTGTTTCGTTACTAATTACTTTAAACTGCTTTGCATTTCTTTTGTTACATGGGAAATAATTTGTACATTAATAATTAACTTATTAGGTGAAATTCGTAATAAATGTTTCTTTTAAAGATGCAGAGAAGAAACAGAAATAAGCCCCTGTATGTTCGGTGAAGGTAGAGCTGTTTACATTCACTGATATTGTTAATACAAATGGTCTTAAGTAAGGGAACATTAATTCCTGGAAATAGATAACTATTACAACAATGCCTACTTGCCTACATTCAGTATTAATCAGTTAGTCAAAATGAACCGAAGAGTGCAGTTTTCCCGTGAGGAAAAAGTTGATATGTACAATTGTTTTATTGAAAGTGGTGGTATCACTCGTCGTGCAGCTGTGTTGTACTCCCAGAAATTTCCCGCTCGTCCTCCAGTGAGCCACAAAACATTTATTCGTGTTGCTCTCAATATGAGAAGATTTGGATCAGTTGCTGATCGACCAAGATGTCGGCAGCGCAATTTCGACGAGGAACTGGATATTTTATTATATGTTATGGAAAGTCCCAATTTTTCTCTCCGAAATATCGGAAGGGTTTAAGGTTTTTCAAAGAACAAAATTAGAGATGTACTTCGGACTTATAATTTCAAGCCTTATCGCTCTCATCTTGTCCAGGAGCTCCGGGACACTGATTATGACAGGCGTCTAACGTTCCTTGCACAAATGTCGAGATTGGTAGTTGATGAAAACATGCTTCCATATGTCCTATGGACTGATGAATCAAAGTTCACCACTAACGGTATGTTAAATCGTTGGAATTTTCGAACGTGGGCACAGGAAAATCCTAGAATCACCTATTCTTGTCATCACCAGGTGGTTCACAGGATCAACGTTTGGTGCGGACTTCTCGGAAATAAATTAATTGGTCCTTATTTCTACCGAAATAATTTAAATGGAGCTCAGTTTCTAAAATTCTTGAGAGAACAATTGCCGGCTTTACTAGAAGATGTACCTCTGCAGTATCGGCAAAGAATGATACTGCAGCTTGATGGGTGTCCCGCACACAATTCTCTGCAAGTGAGACGTTACTTAAATCAGCACTACCGGGACTCGTGGATAGGACCTCACGGCCCCATCTGTTGGCCTCCTCGGTCGCCCGATCTAACACCGTTAGACTTTTTCTTGTGGGGACATTTGAAAAATATCGTTTATGCCAGTCATAATCCTTCAACATCAGTTGAAGAACTGCAGCAAAGAGTGGAAAATGCTTGTTGATTGGTCTCTCCTCAGTCTATCGCACTGAGCACCAACGAAGAGTGGCTAAGAAGAGCGAATCTTTGCATCTTCAAAGAAGGCAGGCAGTTTGAACATGAGATGTAGGTTCACCAACCTCTGCAGGTACGATGGATTTTTTTTAGTATTAAAAACAGCTAACAAAATGTATTGTCTTTTTTTTCGACCTTTATACCATAACTTTGTTATTAGTTGACCAAATTAAAATCTGATTGCATTATTAATTTCAGTGTAAAAAATCCTTTAAAATGATCCATCGGAAGGTATATGGTCGCATTTGAAATTTCAAAGTTGTATAGGGTTTGGGGTACCCCGAAATTTTTTTTTTTTTTTTCCAAAAACAGGCCAAAATCTTAAACTAGGCTAAACATTATGAAATACGTATTTTTTTGTTTTATTATAAGGTTATACGTTCAAGAGAAATTTAGCCGGGCCATCTAAAAAGGACACCCTGTATATATATATATATGTATATATATATATATATATATATATATATATATATATATATTTATATATATATATATGTGTGTGTATATATATATATATATATATATATATATATATATATATATATATAAAGCTACGCCTAAAACATTTTGTTGCCACTTCATTTATATATATATATATATATATATATATATATATATATATATATATATTTTATTTTTTTTATTATTTTCTTTATTTTTTTTTTTTTTTATGTTTTTTTTTATCCCCTTATTTTTTATTTCTCTTTGTTTGTTCTGAACTCACTCATTCTTTTCTATTTTGCTATTGTATAACTTTTGTTCCCTAGTATATTTTAGAATAAGAACACATTTGTATGAAAATAACTTAACAATTTGTTAATATGTAACAATTGACCAGGCGATTCGCCAAGTTGCGAAGCCTTATCAATAAATAAATAAAAAAGAAAGGACTGAGATGTTAGTTGAAATGTTTCTTGGTAGAGTATCGCTGGCGCAGGTCTAACACAGTCGGGACTCGATTCAGCGTCTTTATGTTTCAAATACAACAATCTAACTACTCAGCCATTGGTTATTTCCACGTCTAAATATCCGTATTTAATATTCTAATATTAGCTCATTTTGAAGAACTTCCCGACAACCTATTTGAAAATACTTCCCAGTTCCCACCTTAGTTTCTGCGGTACTCTACACGATATCTATATCTATAAAATAGAGATTTGGTCTGTACAGCGGATTGTTACCGAAAGCATGAGGCTGCTGTCTTCGAAAGCATGAGGCTGAGGTCCCTACACCTCGAGGACGACACAGCTGATAGTGTTATCTATTGATGCGGGACGAAACAGGAAGTGATTTCACTTCCTTGAAACAGGTGCCTGAAACTTCCGCAGCAAGTCTGCTGAACCACTCAGCGGAAAGGTCGTACTGCAGTCTCACCCATTGACTGTTATGTGCGGACCGAAACGCATAGAATAATTAACGGTAGCGCTTCTTACGTCCTCTTTAATGACTTTGACAATTATTCGAATTCAATCACTGTTACTTACCAACCGCCCACTGTTACGGCTGGTGTGATAAACACCAATTGATAAAATTTGTTCATTCAGCGATATTCCTATTTTAATAACATTTAAGTAAGGAAACTGTTTATACAACCAATATTCAAAACTATTTTTGCGATCAATACGTGGATTTGCCAGACATTAAATGAAATATCCATCTATGGACGTATAATTCTTATGTATATTTATATATATATATATATATATATATATATATATATATATATATATATATATATGTTATGGGCGGTAGACACAAAAACTGATGATTCCAGATAACCAATTTTATTGATTGACTCTAACACAAGACTGCCCATGAGGTGTAACCTGAACCCTTGTCCACAAAGAGGTACAAAGACCAGGACACATACACAACAATGTATACACATATATTTACTTTCAGCATCTGAAATTAAAACAAACAAACAGACTCATAAAGAAATAGAAGAATACACAAACAAAAAAAATAAAAAATTAGTGAACTCAAACAAGTGAAAGTAAGTATTAATCTGAAAGCTTATTTTTTTTTTAATGAATAATTAAGACAGCTAGTTATAACAAATATAAAAGAGTAAAATATTATATTATCTTCTTGAGAAATATTCCCATTTTACGTAGTCATATTTTTTACGTACCTATACATTTTAGCGCGGTTCCTCCCTCCCCCATAGGGAGGAACCCCGCTTATAAGGTTGATACAATGAAACAATCCGGAAGTGCCGACAAGAAAATTTCGCGTTTCAGAACCCCTAGAGACCGAAAATAACGGTGGTTCAAATTTGTATATATATATATATATATATATATATATATATGTATATATTTATTTATATATATATATATATATATATATATATATATATATATATATTTGTCTGTTCGCTCATTTCTGGCTTCCCTAATGGTCCGATTTTGATGAAATTTGGTACAAAAATCAGTCGTCCAATATGAAAGGTCAAGTTCGTTAACCAGCAAAATCCGCCCACTGGAAGATGGCGTTTGGGGCGAAATTCGCGCAGAAAAAATCGTAACGCTTACGTTTTTGAGTTCATAAGCTTGTAAGTACTCTTTTTATAGGCTTTTTGGGCTAGGAAAACGAATGAAACCATTTTCAAGGCGATAGCTTTAACCGTTTTCGAGAAAATTGGAAAAATAGTTTTTGAATGGCGTTTTTGGTTTGGGTACTTAGAATCATGGGATTCAGTTGAAACATTTTCTGCATGTTCTACTTTCATTAAAACTAATATGTTGAAATTTTGGTTACGTTTGGAGTTAAGGAAGGGTTAGAATAAAATATTTTATTAACAGACTTAAAAAGTTTTGGTAACTTTGTATATTTTCCTTAATATCTCGAAAAAGGTTGAGAATCTTAGTAAACGAAAGAATACCATTAGAAAGCTTACTAAATGCTCTACAAAAAAGGTTCTGATGAAAGTTTTGATTAGGCAATGTCAATCGGAGAAATAAGTGCTTAAAACATTAAAGTAATTGATTTTGCTTATTCGAACTGTTCTTTTTGTCTGTTTTTATTCCTTGTTATTTTTTAATTGCTTATAGTTGGATAATGTATTTTACAATAAAACAGATTAGGCAAAATAAGAAAAACAATTCATTGTTAGAAATATAGCTTGCCAAGAGAAAAAGATTCGTTGACGTCTTTTGAATATTTTCAATTGCCTTTATGCTGTTGGTTTTTTTATTTTATTTTTTAATTGGTTTTATCTGTAGAATTATTACTATAGTAAAAGAACACAGGAATGTGTGAAAATATTTGATATTTTCCAATTCATTGAAACGTATGAAATGAAGTATCGGTAGAAGAGGATTCTAGGGTCTTGCGGACCTGACCCCAGGTATAGCCATAAAACCCTTTGAACAAAGGCCGAGGAAAATATTATCTGTTTCTATTCTATGCTTTTCAAATGAGAATAGGGATATGAACAGGAACCGGGGTCTCCCGTGGTCTAATGGCTAGCGCCTTGGATTCATAAGCGGGAGATGGTGGGTTCGATTCCCAACCTCCGGCAGGAATTTTATCATCCCACGGCTCGCTGGTGAATTTCCTCGCTACACCCTGGATGTCGGCGCTAATGACCTAGATGTAGATGTGCCGTAAAAAGAAAAAAAAAAAAAAAAAAAAAAAAAAAAAAAAAAAAAAAAAAAAAAAAAAAAAAAAAAAAAACTGGAACCGCGCTAAGATGACGCAGTTCCTGCGAGTCGGACTTTTTATTCTTATGGAGAGTTTCTAACATTTTCGTTAATCCCAACAAATATATATACATATATATATATATATATATATATATATATATATATATATATATATATATATATATTTATAACTATTATTCACCTACGAGCCCGGCAGGACCACGCGGCATAAAATAAACGCTGTTTTAACAAGTTTAATTTTCATTGAACAAACCTATTTCCGAATAATGAATTAATATTTGTCAAATGTACCCATAGGGGCACATCAAAATAATAGCATAGGTGTTCACATCCTATTCCTGTATCTAATTCATTTTTTTTTTAAATGTCACTTGAATGAGCCCTTGACTTCTGGGGCCCTCATAAATAAATTTCATATTTCTCCAATAATATTTGTATTACCTTCCTTTTCAGGATTCAGAAAATGTATCTCTAACCTGAAATATTATATATATATATATATATATATATATATATATATATATATATATATATATATATATATCACTTAAATTTACTGGTTATCTTTCCGCAAGGTCCTTTAATTTCCTTAGATGGTGAGTAAAATAATTCTTTCATCCCGAAGTACAGTGATTTTTTCAAAACAGTAGAAATTTACGGCTAATGAAACCTTACTAATATTGCTAACAGCATTCTCAGTCCCGTTAACATAGAGGCAATGATGAGAGTGTAGTCGTTTACACCAAGTATTGTCGTCAGAGTGACAAGAAGTTTCTACTAAGAGAAAAGCATCATAGTGAAGACAGGAGGGGCAGAGAAAGCAAGGGAGATGACTGGCCTAGTAGGATTGCCCTTGATCGCTGTATCATCCTCAACTAACCGAATCCCTATGAGAATCTAGTCCGTATTAAATTAAGGGAAAAACATTAGACATAGGCTAGAATTAATGATACGTTAAATATACGTGTTTTATGAAAATTTAAACATATTCACAGATGAGTCCAATACAAAATTTGGTACTGGATCTGCTGCAATAACAGGTTCGTAAATATTTAAACAAAAGCTCCCAAACAGTGCAAGGCATTTATACTGCAGAATTACAAGCAGTCCTTTTAGCTTTATCAAACGTTCATCAGTGCATTGTTCTCTTTCAACAATATGTACAGCATACACACCATAGTCAAAGAAATATTCAATCAACTATACAGATTATTATTTATTTATTTAAATTATAAATAACGTCCATTATTATTATCTAAGAATTTTAGGACGGGCTATCTATAGGTTACCTCCCTTTTCTAGACAGGATAGGGTTGATGCCTTTTCTTTTTTCTAAAGAAAAGCCACCAATCCTAGTGGGATTCGAACCCACGACCTACACAGACTACAGGAACAAAATATATCCATCACAATATCTGGCTAACCGGACATACAAATATTACAGAAAGTACGACTGTCGACGGTCAAGTAAAATTGGCGACAAGAAAACAGAATATTGACGAAGAAAATGTGTCTATACAAAACATGAAAAAATAAATTGTTGATTCTATACATCAAAAGAACAAACTGAAAGGAATCAAAAATACTATCTACGAATGGAGGTCAAGTAGCCGATGAATTAGACGAGAAGAGGTTATACTATGTAGATTACGGATAGGATACAGTTTTAGTGTTTGTCTCTCTGTCTCACAAAGAAAATTATTAAAATCTCATCCTAATTTTAAGACAAGGTTGTAATTAGTATTACTTTATTATAATTGTTTTAGGTTAAGACGATAATTATATTTATTTATAAGTCTTAAAATACAATAATTTTCTATGTTTAAGACAAGATTATAATTAGTCTTATTTTAAATTATAATTGTCATATCTGGTTTTAAGACAATAATTATAATGATCTGTAAACAATTATTTTATGCAATAGTATAGTATTAGTAATATAGTAGCGATATACAATAAAATAAAGAACATAACATCATTACACACAGCCCAAAGAACTACACCTATCCCCTAAACTCATAGACGTCTCAAAATTTAATTAAATAAGTCAAAAATTTGTAAAATACAACCCAAACATTTAACATTTTTAAAACTCCACAACCTACACACAACAATTTGATTCCAGGAAAATTTCAGTTGACTAACTAACTATTGGTGTCCTCGTTTTTTGTAAGAGGACTATTTGAATCTGAAATAACCCGGTGTAATCTCCATGACGATGTTGTTTACGAAACATATGAAAATTATCTTTGAAAAACCTTCAAACCTCGTGTGCATGAATTAAATAGCAATACATGAAATCCCTGTATAAAAATCCCACGATAAGAATATATTAGCGCTTGAAATTATTTTATCTTAATATCTTAACTTGAAAAAAATTAACAATTTGAAAATAATAGAGCAATTAATTTACATATAGGTAATAACCCTGAGTTGCTATGATAAAATAACAATAGAAAAAAATCTGAGAAATGCTTCAGCATCTTCTGGAACAGCATGTATGTTGAAAGACTGCATCAACTAGATTCTACAAGTTTCCTAAAAATAATGTAATGTAACATAGATAACCCGTTCTAAAACTCTGAGTTAATTATAATGGACGTTAAAATTTAAATAATAATGTAAAATGACCTATTTAAACTGAGAAAAAAACTACACACTCAGAAATTGCAACACAAACCTTTACTTAATAATTAAAACAAGGAAGTAACTTACAGGCCAAAAAAACAAGCTCAATGTAATAAAGCCATCACTTTTGAAAATGTAGACACTATTTTTGTCTGCTGAAATTACCCTATGGAATTCAAATCCACACCCCATGAATAGGAAATTAAATACGGTATCCACTGGACTTACTTTCGAAATATTTAGCAAAATCCAATTAAAAGAACTCATGACTGCTTTTCTCAAAATAAAACTAAACATATACTTCTTAGTTTGGATGAATGTTTCACCCTTTAACACATGATTTTTTTTTTGTTATCATGAAAAAATATAACGTTTAAAATCTTCCAGTCCCTTTGACACACGTTGCTGCTTAAGGGAAATTAAATCTAATTCAATGCCTGCAGGCATCACGATGCAACAAAGGGTTAACATGTAAAATGTACGAATGTAAAATTAATCCCTCTCCCGAAAAGATTTTATTATTATTATAGGGGGGGGGGGGTTCTCCTCAGTCTCCTGGGATAAATTCTTTCGGGGGCTATTGCCAACAAAAGAATTGTTGTTATTTTTGTAGATTTTTTTTTTTAGTTTTGTTCTTTTTTACGGGCGTTCATTTAGAAACTTTCAAACCGTTCTTGCGGTATCAAGCAAAATTATTATTATTTTTTTTTTTTTTTTACGGCCCTCCGACACCTGGGCAATTGTCCATGGTACTGCAAGGAATTCTCTCAACGGGCCCATGTATAAGAATCCAGTTAGTCCCTTGTCCACGGGGAAACCCTCTTTAAAAATATTATCTTCAAATTCGTTTTGTTACCCATCTTGGGCCTCCTCTTGTTCTATTGGCTAACGCCAAGCAGATGCTGGTTCTAGTCCCGCCTGCAGAACGGTAAGCTCATTCACCTGTGTGCCCGCTGAAAAAATGTCTTGCATTCCCATGGACGTTTAGGTAGGATGGCAACCCTTTAGATTAGAAGCAGATGCGCCTTAAAATAAAAAAAATGAATAAAATGTATAAAACGTGTATCTGGAATTCCGTATACGGAAATCCGATTACATTAGGCAGTGAAGAGTAGCGCTAACAATAACGAGTTAATCGACAAGTATTTTTCTGCTTAAACATTTGCGCCATTGGGCTTGCTAATGGACATCAAGGCCTGTCATGGAAGCTAAACACCGTTAAGGCTAAATCAACAGAATCGACGCCTTTCTTACTTGATCCAAATTTAAATCAGTAAAAGATGAAGACAAATAAATTTATAGTTAGAATAAAACGAATATTATCTTGTTCAAGCGAAAATCATAATCAGTGAATATTCACACACACACACACACACATATATATATATATATATATATATATATATATATATATATATAGAGAGAGAGAGAGAGAGAGAGAGAGAGAGAGAGAGAGAGAGAGAGAGAGAGGTGGCCCCGTGGCCGTGAGAGTTAAGGCGTGTGCAATTCGGAGTTTAGAATAGCGTAGTTTAGTTTTTTAAAAATATTTACACCATAATTTTTCTTTTAAAGTCCAATCGCTCAATATGGGCCCAAAATAAACGGCCAAACTTCGGGAATCGATGCAAAAATTTTCATTTCATTTCAGGATGAAAAAAGAAAGAAAAAAGAGCTCTTTTGCATATATCTCGTTTTTGCTTCTTTTCCGAGAAAAACGCTAAAAACTAAAAGAAATTATGAGAACGCAGTCCTTCATAAGGCATATATAAAAATCGTTAAAAGTATGTTTTATCCTCTCACCTTATCCCCTTCACCCCAAAAATATAGGAGTGAGTATGCCTCTTTTGAAATACTCCCTCGTATATTTTGCGTGAAATAATGAAATAATAGATTCGCAGTTTTTGACCCCTCGACATAACGCAAAGTTTTTCCACGCATTCCTCGATAATAAACTGTCGTTGTCCTTTGAGGAATTCCTTTTGGCACAGAGTTTGGGATACTTATTTCAAGACGACGGTTGTCCAGCCCACTACGGGAGGGCCGTTCGAAATTGGTTGGACACTAACTATCCATGGCGTTGGAAAAGACGCAGTGTTCTACAGGTAGCCCATTGGCTCAAGGGTGCACATCAACCGTTTGTTTTGTGTTTTAGCACTTTCCTCCCAAGGAAAGTAGCTATTTTAAATTCTGTTAAATTTGTACCATTACATGGGGACAGTTAATTTCTACAAACAAGAAGATTTTTTTTTGTTTTTGGGGGGGGAGGGCGAGGTGGGTGGGTAGAGGGTGTGGAAGAAAAAACATATACTTTTAACGATTTATATATAGGCACTATGAAAGAAAGTCTTTTTAAAACAAGAATTTTGTTTTATTCATTTTTTTTTGTGTTTCTTTGAAACGAATCAAAAATGAGATATATGCCAAAGGCCTTTTTTTCTTTTTTTTCATTCTGTATCGATTGCCGGAGTTTGGACGTTTTTTTAGAGGTTGTATATTGAATCTACCGGTACATTTTCGACCTTATATCGAATTTATTACTTACAAATGGGATAAATTAAGTTGATCTGGTCCAGAACTATATTTTACCGGTCTAGAGAAAGTACAAAGGAGTCATTAACCCAAGGGCTGAGCCTACTATAATTATTCTCTAGGCAGCTGAGAAAGCGCTTGAGAAACAGCTAAGACTGAGAAAATGAAGACAGGACCCCCAGATGGTCACTGGGGTAGTGTGACACCCCACCAAGCAAATCTTCCCACATTCAGATTATTTTCCCACCATTACCTTACTAAATTACATACCCACAAATTGATGGTTTTCTTAAACCTCCTATAGTTATTCATATCAGTTCATCCCATCTATCATACCGTGTTATTTTCATTTAAAAAACTATGGAAAACATTTGTAAAAGTAAAATATATATATTATTATATATATCTTTATTTGTCAATTATACAATACATACAGTATTTTTTATAATTCGTTTGTTTATGAATTAAAGTCATGATTTAAATATATATATATAAATGTATATTTGTAGGCTCCTCGGGGTAGTTTTGTTATAATCGCAGGTTCGCCTCCAGCGGTTGTTTTATTAGCGTTATATTTCGCAGGAAACTCATTTTGCTTCTCCATTCTGCTGACAATGATTTTTTTAACGTTTTTTATAATTTTTAATGTTATTATAAAATTATAAATTAATTTAAAAAAACGATAAAAATCATGGACACCAGACTGATGAAGCAGGCTAAGGCTAAAAAACAATCGCTGGACAAATAACAAAAATGTGTATGTAACATTATATCAATAAAAGGCGCGTTTATTTAGACGCATCTACCCAAAAAGTATACAATTCGGCTGTAAGCATGTGTTTTTTGCGTGTATGTATGTATATGTATGTGTATATATATATATATATATATATATATATATATATATATATATATATATGTATATATATATATATATGTATATATATATATATATGTATATATATATATATATATGTATATATATATATATGTATATATATATATATATATGTATATATATATATATATGTATATATATATATATATATATATATATATGTATATATATATATATATATGTATATATATATATATATATATGTATATATATATATATATATATATATATGTATATATATATATATATATATATATATATGTATATACATATATATATATATATATATATATATATATATGTATATATATATATATATATGTATATATATATATATATATATATATATATATATATATATGTACACACACACACACACATATATATATATAAATTCTTTTTTATCCTAGGAGGTATGGGGTCATTAAAGCAGTCTTCCTTTATTATACTACTTTATGCATTGGGCCCAATAATATATATATATATATATATATATATATATATATATATATATATAATATAATATAATATAATATAATATATATATAATATAATGTAATATAATATATATATATATATATATATATTATATTACAAGCTAACCCTGTAATATTTTATTGGTTTTCAGTCATTATAGGTCTCCGAAAAAAAGTCGATTTTTTTCCTTCCCTTTATTCTTACCAATGCACTTCGAGCCTTCGCTCCTCTTTAAGTTTTACTCTATAATATATCTCATTACTTTGTTACACATTCTAAATTCCTCAAAACTATGTATAAAATAATTGAATAACGTAACCGTATAATGAGGCCACATTAGTACAATATGGTGAAATTGGTACAAACCTATACTGCTTATATGTCTATGCTTATACTACCTGTGAGCGAACAGACGAGTATAAAGGTATATATTTGTCTGTTCGTACTCTTTAGGCAAAGTTCGACCCTTTGGTATGAGTTAAATGAAAATATTCAAGCAGTATAGGTTTGTAGCAATTTCACCACACTGTACTAATGTGATCTCAATATCTAATATATTTCACATATTCATAATTTCTTAGTTAAAACAAACTAATTTCAGCCGTCAAGTGGTCTCATCTTATAACAGTTGAGTATCATAGCGCACTGCATTAAACAGATTTTGGAACTTGTGCGAGAATAACTGTACATATGCGGTATTTTTTTGTTATTGTTAAACATGTAATTTTCTTTGTTTACTATCCATAATCCATTCCCCTAAGTAATTTAAATATTTTTACTTATTTTTGTATATAAAATACCTCTTTTTGTGTCTAGTTTTTAATTACCAAAAATAACAGTTATATTATGAAATACCTTAACCTCTTATTATTATAAAGTTCGAGATGGTCCTAATAGTGGAAGGTTCTCTTCCAGGCTGAAGCTGTTAAATTAAAAAAGTCATTCCCCTGAAGAGACACCAAAAGAATGCGAAACACATGGGAAGTGCAATAAATATTGTAAAAATGTATTGTATAGTTAAGTATTATTGACCTTTCGCCTATTTCGATTTATATATGAGCAAACTGTCAGTTAATGATTAATTATAATTAATCTCTAATTAATCAATAAATAGTTATTTATTTCCTATTTTTCTCATAAATAAAAAATAAATATATTTTTCATCCAGGTTCTTTTACTATTTTAATTCAAGCTTATTTTATTTTTCGGCCACTCATGAGAGTGGGTTACTTATTAAGTAAGACTATAGTAATGAAATATTAATTTTGTAGGAGTGAAAATCCCTAGATAACACAGAAATACTGACGAGAAATATGTATGCCAAGAACCTGCAAAATCGAGCTCTTGAAAATTTGTATTTACTTGAAAGCATCAACCACACAAGGAATTCAAATTGAATGTTTAGTGCTCTGTCGGACTCAACTGCTGATATGTTCACAACATTAAATTACTGAAGAATTTTTACTTTTGTTTTACGGATTTGATTGACAAAAAAAGTCGATCACTTAGTTGAAATTGGCTGTGGATTTTATATGTGTACTAAAAAGTATATATTTTGTGGTTTATTTGTAAAAGAAACAAAATAAGTTATCTAATAGAGTATGAAAGCGCCTTTTTTATTGGGTCTAAGACCCCCCAGCTTTTCATATTATTCTTTTTATAGGCCCCTTTAGACTTGCCTGTGTTTCTGTCCCGTGGAGAATAATAGTTGACTATCAATGAACAATGCAGGACCTACAGCAGCTCGGCTTTCCATTATTGGCGGCTATTGTGAATGAAAAAAAAAAGTATGTAACAATATATAACCTTATAGATAGGAAAATGCAAAGAAGCACTGCATAGATCACGCCCTGTGCGTACGAAAACCTGAACTGCCTTCAGAAACTACAATTATGTGAACGACTTTTGCTACTGTCGGTGCTTATTTCCTAGCTGTAGGAAGGGAGCCTGCTAATATTGTCGGTATCGTAACGCCAAAAATAAAAAGGTGGTAAGATTTCAAAAGCTTTGAATAGAAACGTTTAATATATTGCTCCTAACGCCTGCTGGAATGGAATCTCCAATAAAAGTAAGGGTTTTGACCCTAAAGTCGCCCTAATGTGTCTGTTATTTAGCGAGAGCGTCAATTGATTTCGGATATAACTCACTCCCTCCGTCAGTTTCTCGACTTTCACTTGTTCTTAAGGAACGGGGTTAGCTACCATGACAGTTTCATCTTACTGCTAAAAGCATTTTTTAAAAAATCGGAGAAAGTGATAAAATTATTCAATGGAACGAAACTCAAACATCTGAAACTTTAAGATAAATTTTTCCCGGGTGAGATTGCTCTTTCACAATCAGTTTTTTTTAAATTGATTAATTAAATAATAATTTCGTCAGGTGTTCATTACTAAAGGTCATTAATAGTCATGTTTATTTTGTACTTAAGCAAATCAGGAATGCTGGGTACACTTCCTAACTTCTGAGAAACGTGCTTAGTTATGCAGCTCCTGCGTGACGGACTTCCAGATGATTGTTTCCAATTTTACGGAATTTTCCTTGGTTTGGAAAGCTTTGAAGAGAACATTTGATGTTGTATTTGGCTAGACTGACCTATTAAAATCAGTCTGATTTGAAGCGGTGAATCGCTCTCGGCAGTGTTAGTGAGTGTTAAGTTTACATGAGATGTAACTTGATAGCTCCTTTGAGACAATATCGGACGCTTTAACCTTTCAGAGATAAAGCTGGGATATTGCTGATTTACCGGATAGTTTCGACAGAGCAAAGATTTTAGAAAATTTGATTGATGTAAGTAGAAATCCGAAACACCATCAAGATCTTATTGGCCTATAAGGGTGAGCTTAAAAGGATTTTGTGAGCCGCCTATACGAATGGGAGATAAGTGCTTTACCAGGCAATTAATATCACAAATCTAAGATGTCTAATGTTTTCGAAAATTCCATTAAAGAAGTATGTAGGAAGATACTCTAACTCATTTAGGCCCTGTTGTTAATTAGGTATGTGCTTAGACGGGAGTAGTGATTAATTGCCCTGTATGTGAATGGGAGAGAGCAGGTTTGCAACATAATTAAGATCACATTTCTTACGGGCTATCTATATTCCATTGATGAAGCTCGTAAGAGGGCATCCGAAACCCTATCCAGATCCTATTGGGCCTATTATTCCTATTATTCATTTATGTATAATCCACTTCTCAGGCAAAAAACATTTTAACCTACAGTTAATGGTTTCCCTTTAACAAGCGATGCCGATTCACAAAAATTACTCAACTTTCAGAAATAATGCAAACTGTTAAGAGAAGAATATACCTGCATGAAAAATAGTTACCTTTACTTTAAATTTTAATATTTAAATAAGTACACATAGCTTATTATAACTAAATCGCGTAAGGTAATTATAAATAACACACTTATGGAATAATAATTATTATAACAGAGTAATGTTTTTTCAGTAAAAACGCCGGGGAAAAAAGTTACACTTGGAAATCCTTAGAATAAAGAGTCATCCCCGTTCTTCGCATTTTCTTGACATTTTTGGTTTACATGACAATGGAAATCCTTCAGAAAGCAAGTATTTGAAAATCCCATTGATTAACTCTTTAATAGAAATTAAAATCCCCAGGAATTAGAGGGTTCTACTGGATCACACAAGCCTATTAAACAAGCTACACACGGCCAGGCATGCCTGTCAGTTAGGCCTGAATAGTCCGCCTGAAAGCCGGTCGCCTGAACGTGTATATATTCCGGCCGAATGACAGTCTTACCTGACGACCCGGCCGGAAACTATACACGTTCAGGTGACCGGCTTTCAGGCGGACTGTTCAGGTCTAACTGACAGGCCTGCCTGGCCGTGTGTAGCCTGCTTTAGGATGAGCGTTGTTAGTAGTGGCGGATCCCTGCCGGCAATATGAATGGGAGAGAGCTGAGTAGGAATGGAATGGTGCCAACCGGCCCTCACTCGGAGAAGTGCTTTTCAAAGTGAAATCAAAGCAAAATGCTATATCAGAGTCGGATTTACATGCCCACGAGAGGTGTGATGTACTCAGTAAAAGTCTACTCTTTCTGGAAGGACCATTACAGTTCGATATCATCCTATTATTTTACTCTATTGAGTGTCCTAGCATACATTAATAAACCCTTAAAAACTTGTTAGATTGAAAAATGTATATATGAATTTACCACAAGAGATATCTCTATGAAACCATGACTAGACCGGGTTGAAAACAACACTTGGTTTTTCAAATCCTTCTTAGAATCTATTCTCAAGGAGTCATTGATGCCCCGTCCTCGAGACGCTCGGATAGAGGACGGCATAAAACCTGTGGGAGCGCAACGAATAAATAATGCAGGCAGGAGCACACAAGGAGAAGGTCCTCAAATGGGGAAGTGTTACGGACAAGTGCACTCGACCCTAGAAGTCCGGAAGTCCCGCAACTTCTCACGAACTCAGAGAAATTACTGGAGCCCCAAAAAAATAACGATTGCGGGGGCAATAAAACAACACACTGGTTAGTCGGTGTCTGACAATTCTACTGAAAATTAAATGCTGAATTCGATTTTAAGGTATATTTTCTAGTTTTTAATTTATTTGTTCATCACAAAAAAAATACAACAGTATTGTGCAATAATTAATTAATGAAACTCGAAAGAGAAACATTATTTTAAAAAACAAAACACTCATTTTAATCATAAATTAATATTCAACCTTCTGACACACAGTTCTTTTGCTGCAATTTTTCGAGACTTCAAGTAAGAAATCATTTTGTAATTTCCATCCTTTTGAGAGAGAGACCCTTCCGGATCGTCGACTGCTAGGTATTAAAATCAACAGCTTCCAACTCGAATTGATTCTATTATAATTAGTCTTAGTTTAAATTATAATTGTCTTAGTTTAAGAAAATACTTATAATAATTTGTAATAACAAATTAGTTTTTCAGAACCTAACGTAGCATTAGTTACATAATAGCTAGAGGATAGTAAAATTTAATAAAGAACATCACCACATACAGCCCAAAAAACTACAGTTATCCCCCAAACTCAAAGACGTCTCAAAATCTAATCAAAATAAGTCAATACAGGATAAACAACTAAATTGTCAAAACAGAACCGAACATTTTTAACCGATATACTGGAAAGCGCAAATATCCTAGTAGTTGAGCGCCAAACCCATAGGATATTCCGTTCTAGAATTGATTCTGTGAATCATCAACAGAAACGCGTCGAAATCTAAACGCCAGTCCCGCAGGTTTATGACATATTAATGCCCATTTCATGTTATAAACACTGGAATATTTACAAAAGGCCTCAGTAGTTAGTGCTATGAACTCTGGAGTGAACTTATAAGAGCGTGTTCGAATCCCGCCTGAGGTTGCTTGACGTCTTTCCGTGATTTATATCGCTAAAAGATGCCCCAAATCTATCAAGGATGTTTTGTAAAATGCAGGGACCTGTAGACAAGTTAGTGCAACATAGCCAAAAAAAAATAGGAACAAATCACTTTATAAAAATAAAATAATACTGTAAAAAATACCATTACTATGTATGTAGAGGGGTATCCCCGTGGTCTAGTGGCTAGCGCGCTACATTCATAAGCGGGAGATGGCGGGTTCGATCCCCACCGGCGCACAGTGGGAAAAAATCCACTTTTAGGGCGACAAAATTATTTTTTTGTGTTTTTCAATATTTTTCAGGTCACTGAGTTGAGTTCAAAAATCGTTGACCCATAGTTTTTAGTATATCCAACAAACAAATGTTGTAGACACACAAATGTTTTGACATAATCGATAAAAATTGGGAAAACATTTTGTAAATCTATGGAACATTTAAGTAGTACCTTTTTGCATCTATTATTTACATAAACATAATACATATATTCATAAAAAATAATACATAGACTATAATTCGAAAATAAATAACAAAAATAGACTAACAACTTGAAGAAAAAAGTAATTGTACGGACTTGTTTTTTTTTTTTTAATAATAACACACATATACAATTATATTATGCACTAAAAACGAAATATCCATCAATCGTCTTCTGATTCAATACTGCTACATCCTTCAGCATTTTCTTTTGACAAGTCAGTATCGTCTGCCTCATTTTCTAATGACAGTTCTTGAAGTGGATCATGTGGTAAACTACACTTCAATAGGCTAATTACATATACATCGGTAAGGTGAAATTTAAATAAACAAGTATAGTTTCTGTTCAAAAAATGTAAAAGTAATTACAAGAACAAAACTGCAATAAACACTGGGAAAAATGTTCCCTTTCTTAGAGTCCGATTAATATTCCCTTCCGTCGCCTGTTGATGATCCAAGAAAGTAAATATTTACATTTTACCTTAATCCTACTAATACTAGACAGTATTTAGTAAGTGATTTGTACAATATTTTTTTGAATTTTGTCCACCTAAAAGGTGATTTTCGCCCACTGTCTTTCGCCGCGGATTCTTCAGCTACTATCTGACTGCCTAAACTAAATTTAAATTTGCATTAAAAGGGGGAAGAAGGGGGAGCTGAAAGTCTCAAGACAGTAAAGTAGAAGCTTAAGGCTTATCGAAAAAAAATATTTGGAAGTGGAACTTTGTGGAACTTTTTTTAAACCTTACTCAAACTTGAGTAATCGACAAAATATGAACAATCTAGTAATAATTTCATTAATATTTTTTTTCTTTGATATGCCTTTCTGTTATTAGATATATATTATGTATTTATAAAGAACATACCACTAGGTAATAAATCCATTGTGAAAAGAATTTATAAAATTTGCACTCAATTTTTAAAACACACCTTACAAAGACCGTAGTTGGAACAAGACTAAGAAGAGGAAGAGCAAGTGACTAGCAATTGTTGGTTGCGTTCCTTATTGTTTTAAACAGGTTTGGGTTAAACTAGCTAAAAAAATTGTTCTGTTTTCAATGAATAGAAGACTTGAGCACGTTTTGACACGTAAATTGACTTTCTACGACGACATCACATTTTCGACTTTTGTTGCCGTAAAGTAGTCGTTTTGCCCAGTGTACGGCGACAGGAATTTTCTCATCTCAGGGCTCACTGAGAAAATGGCTGCACCCTGGATGTTGGCGCTAATGGCCAAGATTTGTCGATGCGCCGTAAAAAAAAAAAAAAAAAAAAAAAAAAAAAAAAAAAAAAAAAAAAAAAAAGAACGATGTATGTAGAAATGGAGGAACCATCATGTTTTATTATATTGAAATACGACGGGATTTCATATTGAAATCTTTAAGCTAAGGCTAAGGAATACCGTGCAATATAAGACAATAGGTACTTCGACCTGCTTAAGCCCGTGATAACTGCAACCACCCTGGATCTATTGTGACTAGTCCCACTTGTTGACACCATTTCAAAGCAGCAGCTCCTTGGTAGTAGCCAAACATAGAAATTTCTATCAACCACAAACTTAGGAGGATTAGGCATTTTCAATGTAAATCATGCCTCGAAGGCGTAATTAAATTAGCAAGGCTATATGCATCTCTGGACGAGAGTTTATGCTTTCTAAACGTAGCAATATCTTGATTCGTTTATGGAAACTACTCAATTATCAAAGTGATCTACGTCAAATGATTGTACTAATTAATTGGTAGAACTCTATGTAATACCATAATCAATATCCCTAGAACTATGTAAATTATATAACTATACTAGCTAAGCCCCTAGCAAAACTAATCGAATCAGCGAAAGTCCTTTTCCCTTATTAATTGTTTTTTATTAATAAAAAATAAGATATTAATAAAAGAAAAATCGTATTTCAAAACAAAATTGATGCATTAAAAAACTGGGTTTATAAAAAAAGAAATCTTCAGAATATAAACGCTACAAAGATCCTAATTGGCTACTATTTACGGGGCTGTAGAAAGAATATAGGAGTTTTTTATAGAGCAAAATCAGTCCACTTGGAGTGAGGGGAGACCTAAACCCCCCACTCCAAACGCAAATTCTTGTCTGTATCTAGTGGTTGATATTTTACTTTCCTGCGACGAAATTCACGATGTAACACTCCATAGTACTAAGAGATCTATTTTTAAAAATCGCTCAAATAGGAGTAGGAGTTGAACTAAGCCCCTTCTCTAGACCAAAATATAAATATGCCCCAAGCAGCCGTAATTGTTGGTTTCTTGCAAAGAGATTGTAAATTCTTGTTGTTTGGTAGAGCTTGAAGGGTCCCCAAGTATATTCTTCTACTTCGACTGTGCCACAACAACAACAGGACACAGGAGCATTTCACAAATAGTGCCAATTTCGTCAAAATGAACTATTGGCCCATTAGTTGGGTTTAAGCAAAGATTGTCCTTATTTATTTTTAAATTCCAGAGTAAAAAATTAATGAAAGAATCAAGCATGCTTACTGCTCTGAATATTTCAATGAAATATTCCGAAAAATCTGGGAAAAAATGGGATGGGGATTTATACACTGTCCTTAGCAATCAAATTAATTAAGTTGATATCTGCGTTGGATAGTTAGTTTAGGTTTAGGTACATATGCATACTATATATATATATATATATATATATATATATATATATATATATATATATATGTATGTTCAGTTAATGGTCTAAACTTTGCATTAGATAGTACTGTTGTACGTTAGAATGTGCTACTGTTAGCTATCAGTCAATTTATGATTTGATTCATTAATTTTATATTCATGTACAGAAATACACTCAAGAAGACTACATCACACTCTATTGTTTTTTCACTCCACTCTAAATTGATTATAGACTCATCAAAAGTCTCCCTCCACGGAAATCCTTAGTAAAAGGCGAAAGATTAATGCGTTTTGAAGGGAGACCAGAGTTAGAAGTACTCTAATTAGATTCAAAAACATATACAGGGCCCAGCAATGCACGGTGGTCAATTTTAATGAATTCGCAGTGCACTTGAGAGCTTCAGATGTGGGTTCGAAGTCATCGACAGTCTGTTGCTAAATACCTTGTTAGAAAATCAATCAAGCAGCATCAACTTTTATGAAGGAGTACTGAAATCTGGAAAAAACATACACTCACAAACAAGCGAATCAACAATGGATGTGTTACGCTAACTCAAGGAAAGCCTAAAAAAAATCACAACACACAAGACCTCGCATTTAAAGGGTGAAAGTCTGCGATAGGTTTCTAACCTTGGGAAGCAAAAGAGGTTGTTGCCTTCAGGAACGGTAAAACATTCTCAGGGCACTTGAATGTTGCATAACCAAGAATTCGATTTACCTAGAAAAATTTAATGACAAGGACTTTATGCATTATTCTTGCCTGTGAAATCCTTTTTCAGAGATGAATTTACATAAAAATGAAAATGTAAATGTGGAAACTATTTTCTTTTTAGACGTATTTAGTAAAATTTATTTCTCAAATAACTTGCATATACAAAACGCAGAATATAAAAATGCAAAATCGTAGCAATTGTTACATATTTCTTTCACATGTCATATTAAAGTAGAATCTAGAAGAAGAACATCTTCAAATGTAAAATCTATTTTTTTAAAATACTTACTCAACAACAAGAGTGATTTTGTTGCTTAGCATAAGTACATTTATTTGAATACGAGACACATGTTGAATACGAGCAGAAGCAATTAGCAGAGAGAACAAAGTAATACACAAAATGTAATAAGACGTACGAAAAGAAGTTTCAATAATCAAAATTTTCTATATTGTTCTAGGCCGATGGTTCCGTTTATGAGAGGGGAGTTGGATGTTTTCTTCTTAAAAACTTCAGTCAACTGGATCGTTAAAGACTGAACTATTTATGTTTGTAATTAAACCTACCAGGTAAATATCTCTTCCAACGGTCCAATTTCACTTGTTTTTAGAGCGCTTCATACTTTTTTTTTTCGAAAAAAAATCTTTGTGACGGAATTTATCATAGGCAGATCCAAGAAAACATTTAGAGGGTTGGGAAAATATTTATTGATGTTCGGAACAGTGAAATAATCATTAGAAAATAAAAAATTAGGTTTACAGACATATAAAAGTAATCTGCGTCATCGTATGGAGTTTTCAAAATCGGAAAAATTATTTATCATGAGCAAAGAGAATTTCAGAAATTATCTCTAACGTTTCCCACAATGAAAGTTGGTCAACCTCAAAATAATGAAAAAAAGTTGATTATAGGTGACAGGGGAATGAGGGATGTGACAGGATTTCATAGCTATGCTCTTTTGTTCATTTCATTCTCGGAATGGAAGTATGACGTTATTATGTTGTCAGCAACAGAATACGAACATCTCTATTCTCCAGTGCTGGCTTGTTTCTTATACCATGGGCGTATATAGGAAATAATTTCGGGGGAGGGGTATGGGACCATTTCCGGGGTATGGAATACTTACAATTTAGAAATAGTTTTAGACAACTAAAACGCTATTACACCTAAAATAAAATATTTTTTATGTACTAAGTGATCTTATTTAATTTATTTTTAAGGGTTTATGACACATTTTACCGATCAAGTCAAAATTTCGGGGGAGGGGCTGCAGCCCCCTCAGCCCCCTCCTTATATACGCCCATGTCTTATACCTCCCTTCGGCGATAGTACTACCTCCCTTCGTTGACAGAAAATGTATTACATTTTCGTAAGAGATCCTGCAATGGAAGGAGACCAGCTGGTAGGAAGCATTCTTCTGGTGGTCCATCTAGTGCTACATTTTGCTGCACGGTATTTTATAAATACGAAATGCCTCATTTCATTGTTTTTGTTTTTTTTTCATTCGCCGTTTGCTTTCCTATATGATATTCTTCTCAGCGTCATCTTTTTGACAATCAAGCATCTTTCTGGAGTACCTCACACTTTTTGTCTCGCGCGAAGTGATCTTGGCCACACATTACAACACTTGATTTCCCCGCAAGGGCCTTCCAGCCTAGCGTTTGGACATTTACCACAAGCTTCGTTCTTGGTCTCTCAAAACAAGACTGTGTGGCCCAGCTGATGCCACTCGTAACAATGGATAGGCCCGGAAATGTATGATCTCACTGGGATAAACAACAACCCTAAACTATTTTTTCGGGCAAATATGCAGCTACAAATGTGGCTACGATACGAAGACAATACTTTTTGATTTGGGTATTATAAGTCGCAGGTTGTGTAATATTTTTATTCCAACAATTCATAAGTGCCTCTATCGTTTCTAATCTTTATCTATATCTACATATATCCTTTCAAGAATCACAATTTTTAAACCATGTAATACGTTTGGGGCGGCAAGGGGTTGTAAACTATATTTTACAAACAACATTGGACATTTGGACTAATTACACAGGTCTACAACCAAAAATTTGATTTGATGATTTTGGCTAATCTCTGTGTTTCTCGGTGTGCTGAGGCCGAGAATGAAGTCCGTTTTTCTCTATCACGTACAGATTTTTTTCAAATCCATAGAACATAATATACCTGCTATACACATAAATTTGGTAAGAAGTAGGTTTTTTTTTTTTTCCAAACGATTTCTCTTTTTATAAACAGACATCTTTCACTAGGTGGTGTAGGCAATGACTCCCACAGTAGATGTTGTAGGCCTGAGGGTGTCTAGGCACGACCTGTTCAGACAGGAACGTACTTGTTTGGTCTCAGATGTCACCGTCTGAAGCTAAACGAGATTGAACCTGTTGTATCAGGAACTTGGAGCTAAATTTCTGTTCATTCTCTCAGTTCAGTAGTATCAACTGAAGTGAACACATTCACTGAGGTCTCTTAGTTGTGTCAAAGTGATTAAGAACGTATTTTAAGGTTTGAAAGTGCATTTAGACAAAATGTCTCATCGTCGTTGTGTTACCAGTCCAGACTACTTCTGTTTTATCTGTGGTGAGTACACAGTTAAGAAATACCAACGAAATGTAACAGGTTTTGTAAAAAATGTATGTTATGCATATTTTGGCTTGAGAATAGGAGATCAAGATAAAGAGTGGGCTCCTCACAAAGTATGCCATAGCTGCGTAGAAAAACTTCGCTTATGGTACAAAGGAGAGTTAAAATCTTTCGGATTTGCTATCCCAATGATGTGGAGGGAGCAAAAAAAAACACGTTAATGACTGTTACTTTTGTAATTGTCATGTTCAAGGCTATAATTCCAAAAATCATAAGCTCATTAACTACCCTAATGTGGAATCTGCTAGTCGTCCGGTACCACACGGTCCTGGATTGACAGTTCCTCAGCCCCCTCGTGACTTGGGCAGTATAGATAGGGAAGCTAATAGAGAAGACTGTATGTCGGAGAGCGATGAAGTACACAGTGAGTTCAAAGCAAGCAGTTCAGAAGATCAACCTCAGCTTATTTCTCAACAGGAGTTGAACGACTTAGTGAGAGATCTTGGACTTCCAAAAGATGCAGCTCAGTTACTTGGCTCCCGTCTTAAAAACAAAAATTTATTACAGCCAGGCACTTCTTTTTCATGGTATCGACACCGTGAAGCAGTTTTTGTTCCTTACTTTGCTCTGGATGAGAATCTTATTTATTGCAAAGACATTCTTGGTCTGATGGGTCAATTTGGTATACAATATGACCCGATTCATTGGCGTCTATTCATAGACTCATCAAAGCGAAGTCTAAAGGCTGTTTTGTTGCACAATGGCAAAAGTTATGCTTCAGTTCCAGTTGGCCATTCGGTACATTTAAAAGAAACATACGAAAATTTGTCATTAGTTCTCGAACGAATTTATTATGAGCATAACTGGTTGATATGTGGAGACTTGAAAGTACGTACTATGCTCTTAGGTCAGCAATCAGGGTACACCAAGTTCCCTTGTTTTTTATGTTTATGGGATAGCCGAGACAGAAATTCCCATTGGAACAACAAAGACTGGCCATCACGAGGAGCTCTGTCGCCAGGCCAAAAAAATGTAATTAGGAGAAGTTTGGTTCCTTCTGACAAAATCCTGCTACCTCCTCTACACATAAAGCTAGGGCTGATAAAACAATTCGTAAAGTCTCTCAATAAAGAAGGTGAATGTTTTAAGTACTTATGCTGCAAGTTCCCACGATTAAGTGATGCAAAGCTAAAAGAGGGGATCTTTGTAGGCCCAGATATTCGGAAACTTTTCACAGATCCACATTTCACTGAGACCATGAATGAGAAGGAGAAGGAAGCTTGGAATTCTTTTAAAGATGTTGTTGAGAAGTTCCTTGGTAACGTGAAGGATCCCAACTACAGAAGTATCGTGGAACGCATGTTGAAGGCATTTGAATTACAAGGTTGCAACATGAGTTTGAAGGTTCACTTCTTACATTCGCATGTGGACTATTTTCCGGAAAACTTAGGGGAAGTAAGTGAAGAACAACAGGAAAGGTTCCATCAGGACATCCAGGAAATGGAACGTAGGTATCAGGGCAAATGGAACGTAAACATGATGGCTGACTATTGTTGGATGCTGCAGCGTGAATCATCTGAAGAGTCCTACAGCCGGAAACGAACACGGAGAAATTTTCAAGAGAAAAAAATACATTTTCATAAAAATAATAACTAAATATGCCACTGTTAATTCTGAAGCTGTTATTTCTACACATTTATGTATTTTGTACAGTAAACAACATTGACATAACTAAAAGATCATGGAAATAAATGAAAACTCTTATTCGCCAATTCTGTTTTCTTTTAATGGTAGTACCTCTGCCCTTACTTGAGATTGAACAATTTCCTTACGTGATAGAGAGGGACTGACCTCATGTTCGGCTTCACCACGCCAAGGAGCATAGAGATTGACCAAAATCATCAAATCAAATTTCAGAAAGATTATTTTTGTAGACCTGTGTTATTTGGAAATAACTTGATTTCCGCTGATTCTATTCCCCCCACGGGTTTGCTCTTCATTCTGAATTTAATATTGAATCATTAGACAATACAACTCGATATTCGTTAGTCCTAATTATTCCAATCACACAGGATTGCAGATTCGTCCAATTCCTGCGTAGACCAGATGTTCGCTGATCATTGGGAATGTTGTCGCAGTGCTAATCTCCAGATAGGCAATCCGTTTATATTTATGAGGAAGTTGACCTTTTCATTTTTAGAAGGAATCCAAGGAGTGGAGTTGCATAAGAGTGGCTGCGGCACATCAAAAGAACAAGTATTCTACTTATCATTGAGTCGTAGCGTGCTCTACTTTCGTCGGGCAACCAAATGATAGCAAAATAATCAGAAGCAGATAAGACATATTTCTCAGTGATTTAAATAAAGTTTCAGTCACAGGACCTGATTAGTATCAACAAATAAAACAGTCAACCTAAAAAACCTTTTTTTCATAGGGGCCACAAACAGGTGTTAAGCATAGTGCCGTGGGGCCCAAAAAAATAAATAAAGACTTCATAGGTTTTCGGGTATGTTAAAAATTGAATTAAACAACTACGCACGGATTCATCGGTCATATTTAAAATTGTTTTGACATTGCAAGTGTTTTAAAAACGTTGCATTGTCCGTGGTCACAATCTGATGAATACTTAATAAATTTATTTAAAATTAATAAATTATATACATTAATAAAAATCATTTGGATCCAGTCGATTAATTGACTTGTTGGTGACATATGTCTGCTGTAAATTAATAATAAATGAGTAAGTTTCAGTATTTTACGGCAAATTATCCTATCAATAACAGCACTGGACACTGCGGCACGGTTATGTTACAGGTATGTGGGACCTATTTACACAGCACGCTCTCAATTTTTCAAGTAGGCGCGAAATTCAAAAGATAAAGTAAATCACAAAAGCGGACCTCACAGGGGGCACAAAAGGGATGGCCCTACCACAAAAGCCCTACTGGACTAGGTGGACCGAAATTGCTCGTTAAAGATTACGTTCAATCGTTTGTTATGGGATTGCTATATACCAACTTTCGTGACAAAAAAATTGGGGCCATTATCGTGTTAGTCGATAAATAACGGGCACATATGCACATATTTATATATATACATACACACACACACATATATATATATACACATATATATATATACACATATATATATACACATATATATATATACATATATATATATATATATATATATATATATATATATATATATATATATATAGGCGCACGGTAGTGCGCCAGGCCAAGTTCCGGCCTAAGCATACTGTGTGTATATTACAGGAGGTCTTAGAGCCGATTTTTACCCTCTCATAACTTTCAACCAGATAAAGATAAAGTTGTGAAATTTTACAGAGGTATTATACTACTAGATGTGAGTAAAACTGGAAATTTTCATAATTCTACATCGAATAGTTTCTGAGATATAAGCGATCGAAAATCGGGATTTATAGGACTCACTGACTCATCAAAATTATTAGGCACTTCCCATAATGCTAGAGACTTGAAATTTTGCAGGGTGATAGATATGAGGGTGTTATTAAAGGAAAATATCGAAAAATCCTGAAAAGTTGTGTTGTATCAAATGAATCGTCTCGGTATGAAAAAACTATATTTGATGTTTTAAGAAACATTTAGGCGCATATAGGCTCGGTTCTTCCCCCCACAAAGAAACACTCCCTTACCCCAAAAGCGAGAAATATCTCCTCCTAAAACCCTCAAAAAACGCCTTACCATCCTACACTCTAAAAAAAAGTAGTATGAGTTGGTGTATTAAGTGTACCATATTTTTAACCAAAAATATGTATTTATTTATTTAAATTTTAACTTTATTATTAACTACGAATTTTAGGACGGGTTATCTATAGGTTACCACCCTTTTCTAGCCAGGATAGGGGTGATGCCTTTTCTTTTTTCGAAAGAAAAGCCACCGCCCCTAGTAGGAATCGAACCCACGACCTTTGGCACAAACAAAAACAACAATAAAAATACTTATATCCAGTTACTAAAATATCACTTTCCTCAACCAGGTATATTCTTAAACTTGGCAATGTTTAGTTTTCTTTTTAAAGATAATTTCGGCACAAATAAAACATTGCCAAGTTTAAGAATATACCTAATTGAGGAAAGTGATATTTTAGTAACTGGATATAAGTATTTTTATTGTTGTTTTTAAAGGTCAGTTGAAGTGTCTTTACTGTTCTTAGTAAGTATCTATGAGGTCTTCTAAGTAATGAACTTGGACATTTCTTTCTTTTATCATCTCTTGTATTGGCAAATATTTTTGGCCGTGCCAAAGGCCGTGGGTTCGATTCCCACTAGGGGCGGTGGCTTTTCTTTCGAAAAAAGAAAAGGCATCACCCCTATCCTGGCTAGAAAAGGGTGGTAACCTATAGATAACCCGTCCTAAAATTCGTAGTTAATAATAAATGGACGTTAAAATTTAAATAAATATTTTTGGTTGAAAATATGGTACACTTAATACACCAACTCATACTACTTTTTTTAGAGTGTAGGATGGTAAGGCGTTTTTTGAGGGTTTTAGGAGGAGATATTTCTCGCTTTTGGGGGAAGGGAGTGTTTCTTTGTGGGGGGAGGAACTTGGCCTCTATTTCACATTTATGTTTTTTTTGGGTATATATATATATATATATATATGTTAGGAGATAAGAGGTTAAGGAGGTTTTAGAAGAAGATAAATTAAAAAGACTGTCCAGAAAAACCCCTGGGTGGAAAGATATCCAGATTATTGGGGACATCCACAGTGGCTTAACAGCAAGTAGACATTTAACAGTTGAGTTGAATTCCATGGCGATTCCAGCCTTCAAATACACACCAGCGACTTCAGTAAATGTTGAAAGATAACTCAGTCGCTTCAAAAATATACTGGCAATGAGATCAGACCGGTGTCATTTCACATTTGACAATTTAATAATACATGTTGTTGCAAATAATGTTCATCTGTAGATATTTTCAACTTCTTTTTTCCTCTTTTATAATGAGTTCCTAATTTTTATTTATGCTTTATTTTTCAATATGTTATAGAGTATACGCAATTTCTTCTCTACATTTTTTAAAATTTTGTTATTTCCATTTATAATAACCGAGTTCCTACGTATTATTTATGCTTTACTTTTCAATATATTATAGTGTTTTAGGTATTTGTTTAATAAATGTTTTCAATTCTTCATTACATAATTCATTAAAAATAGTTAAATATATATGTGCATATTTTGAATTTTATTATACATAAACATTCGTTCCCTACTAATTACTTTTGAATGAGCGAGTTATGTTATGAAAATCAAAAATTAATAGCTCTTTAAATCTTTTATCAATAACCCTTATTCCTAATGACAGGATTATCTTGCTTAATAACTCATTCATTAATTCTTATTTAAATTATAATTATTTACTATTATTGCCTATTGGAAAGTCTGGTGTAGACGTTACTCCTATGGGTGAACGAGTGAGAAAACCACGTGCCATTCGCATTATAAAAGGGTGGCGACCAGTTGATAGCGGGGCGCTAATAGCCAAAATGTTGGCACACATTGTTAGCCCTTACGAATGGTTTTTGGAGTTATTTTATATAAAACACCGCTTCACCTTTGTTGTAGAGCTGATTGATCAATCAATATTTCTTATGCAGGATAATATTTATGGAGAATGTCACACTCATCGTCAAGGCGTAGTTGAAGTCACACATTCATTCATGCGAGGGCCAATAAAGATAGTCAGAAACAACAGTGTGGAAAACATCTGAGGCAGTTATGGCTGACGAGATGAGCCAAGCTTTCTGTCATTTCTTTTGAGACATTATCTAGAAAGCAAGAAGGGAGGCAGAAAATGTGCCAGAGGGTTTATGACAGAAAGATGGATAAGCAACTATGCCTCTTTGTTGGCATTTTGCAGGATAAATGCAATCAGAAAGGATTTCTAACTTTTCACTGATTTTCCTCGTAATTCCCGGGATATTGGCGGCCTCGAATAGAGCCATTAACCCATTAAGAGGCAGAAGTCTTAACACTTCATTTAATGTCCACCTAATGGTGTGCTTAGGGCCTAATCATCTGAAAACGTAACGGAATGTTAATAATGACAATCGTTATTTCTTTTTGGAGCAAGCAACATACATAAATGGTCATGCATGAATGTGCATATATATATATATATATATATATATATATATATAAATCACGTGTCAGTCTGTTTGTTCCTTATACAAATCCACACCGTTTGACCGATATGGACCAAACTTGGCACACGGGTAGGTCTTGATACGAGAAATCTCCTAGGCTTCGTCAAAATAGTCAAATTTCAAAATTTGGTCAAATGGTCAAAATTTTTGTTCAAGAAAAATTGGCTACACTGAACTGACGAATAACTGACGGCCATTTAGAATCGACAATTACTGGCCTCTGTCGGCTATTATATGACGTGCTGTTGTCCTGGCTTCTGCCAGGTATCATTATGAACTAAAAAAATTCACATCGTTTGACCGATTTTCGTAACTGGGTATAGACATCCAGGTATCAATCAGATCTTGATACGGGGAGAGTCATAGACAGAAATTAGGTGTAGCATGGCACACTGGGTAACAGCTAGTATGTATATAAAATCATGTGTCTGTCTGTTTTTCCATCTATTTGTTTGCTCCTTATACAAATCCTAGGCTAGGTAAAAATTTTCAAATTTCAAAATTTGGTCTAAAGGTTATACGTTTTGTTCAAGGAAAATTGGCTACACTGATCCATTCAGATTCTGACGGCCATTTCGAATAATGTCTTATGTTGTTGATAAACTCATTGATGACTTTCCATCATTACATAACCATGTAATGCAGTTTATTTCAATTTCATATCAGCAGTCACTGTATAACTAAGGAGTGCTGGCATTTCTTTGATAAGAGCTATCTACTCGCAGGCTGGTGCGGGCCTCTGCCGGCTGCTTCACGAATTACTTAACAGATATATACAAATTCATGCCGTTTGACCGATTTTGACGTAACTTGGTAAACAGGTAGATCTCGATACGGGGAGTGTCACAGGCTGAAAGTAGGTGTAGCATGGCACGCCGGGGCACAGCTAGCCTATATAAACATATATCAACATGAGCTAATGCATTTATTTCTCAAACTGTCCGGGCTAAGTACGACGTCCGAAAATTAACGTAAACGGGTGTATTCAACGTCATATTGTCAATATGTAATTACGGTTGTCAATAATAGTACAGAAATAAAATTTATACTTTGAATAAAAGAATGAGTTGTCAACAAAATTCGGGGAAAAGGAATGAGGGTTTCCGGTAAAAGGTTTAAAGCTCCATTATTTTTTTATTATCATAAGAAAGCACGCTCATTCATGGGTTTCTTTCAGCAGGCCCATAGCTGAAAAAAACTCAACCTGCTACAGGCAGGATACAAGCCCGCGCTTCCAACTTGAGAATCCAAGGCGTTAGCTACTGGACCAAGGGGAGATCCACACCCTAGATACTATTAGGAAGTAAATTTCATTCTGAAAAACAACCTTGCACTGAAAATTGCGCTCATCCAAAAGTAATGAGACAACGGAACTCAATCGTCAAATTAGCATTGGTGGTTTCCGTTAAAACGTTTTACTCCCCTAATCTTTGATTATTGCTACAAAAGTCATTGGTCAGTCACAATAGTTAAATTTTAAATTAAATAGCTCTGGAAAGGGAGACAGTCACCTCATGAGGGCTCATTTGTATTCGCCCCAAGAAGAGAGGAAGAAGCACTTCCTTGCACCGTTCTTCATATCAAACAGAAATATGAATCATCTTTCAAATTAGGAATACATTTATATTGCATTCTATTTCAAACATTTGTGTGGAATGACTACTAGTGGCCTCCCATATCACGTGATCTGGACCAACACTGAACGTGGAGAAAATGTGCAAGCCGGAGCATATTCTTGACCATATTGTGAACTGAATTTTTTTCCAGCAATTTCTCCTCCCTCGAGCTCGGCTCAAGTAGTTATGTTTTCTCTCCAAAAAAGAGTTTTCCTAGAAATTACGTATTCTGAGTCAATATGACTCATCAAAATTGCCTGGCCACACTATTTAATTCGCTTTTCAATTTGAAAATCAATCAAATCGTTTCATTGAAAAAAAATGAGTTAGGTGGTGGCAATAATAATAATATGGCTACAATATTTTTATAAAGTTATAACCGTCGTTGAAGCATCTCTTAGAAGTGAATATTTAGATATTGTGGTTAGCTTTAGAGAACTTAGTATCGTACTTCAGCAGCACGTGCATAAAACTTCCTCAATTATGTAAAGTATTATGAAAATGAATACAAGGCAGACTTCCACAAAAAGACATCAATATTAGAAACATTTCTCTCGCACGTTCAATAAGAACTTTATTCCTAAAATCCCAAAAGAACCATTTCCAGAATTTAACCACCAGAACACTGATCACGCAAAAAAAAAAAGAAATAGAGCTTGAGAGTTTGTGTTATTTGACTATCAGATGCACTTTTTATAAGTATTTTGACGTGGAAAATCAAATAAAATCTATTGTTGGTAGTTTTAGCCGAGAAGAGTTTAACAAACTAGATTGGTTTTGGCGACTGCAAGACGACGGATTGAGTAGAAACTCTTTTCACAAGTTTGGCATTCATCTGCAGGCAGATATATAAGTTTTGGTTACTTTTGGAGCTCAAAAAGTATAAAAGAATACAATATTTTATCAAAAGACGTTTGTCCTCAGTCGGAGAAAAACTGTGCTTGCATCGTTACATTGAAAATTAAATATTCCTAGAGTTCCTATTCTGATATGGTACCTATTGCAGACGGTCAACCTTATGTCGATGTGGTTATTAATTGACGACAAGGAAAACATTCATCGTATCGCACTTTCTTGGGACACTTCCAAAACACATTACACTCCAGTGACGGATTCCTTACAAATCGTTCTAGGAAAGTTGCCAAGACAATTCAAGCGGGACTTTGAAACTATCTGCAACTATACCGCGGAACGCTATTAACATACGAATTAATCCGAACCACAGTGTATGTGTGAGTCGGAGAGGGTAGAAGAGGAGAAGCCTGAGAATTGAAGCTGAGTGTAAGCCGCCGCTGAGAGAATGCGGCATGAGGTGCCTGCGTGAGTTGACTCCCTAGCTCCGCGTGGACAGGTATGCTACCAGGGAGTGGTATCCACTACCTCTGCCCCCTACCAACCCTCCGCCCTTCACGTCCCCATTCCACAATAGAAAGTTCAAACAAAACTTTCTTCAAAATAATTTGAATCGTCTTCTTGGGCGGGATTAAGTATGCGCCAGGGTCAAAAACCTGTTACGAGACATGTGCTATGATTAGGTGCTATTAGCTGATTCTGTTTTATATATTTCCTACGTAAAAGCATAATAAAATTAACCAAGGTGGAGTTTTTCGGGTTTCGGTAATAATAATAATAATTAGTAAGTAATAATTATACTGATATTTATTATTTTATTGAAGGGCGTTCAGCAGTAAGGAGGCTGCTCCTTCTTTGACATGTTTGGCAAATTGAAAAAAAAAACGTTTTAAAGTTTAGTCTCGTGATTTTTTTCATTTTGTTTTTCATATCATAACATAGCCACAAATTTATGAAATTAAGTCCATTCATGTTAAATTAAGTCCCTATTCTACCTTTTTTAGAGTAGTGGTGTGAGGTTTAATGATTTGGAGCTGCCTCCTTATTTTACTACGTTCAACAAATAACCCAAAAGTTACGAATTTTTCAATTAAAATTAACAATATTTGCTTTTAATCACATTTTTAATTTAGGAATCTCATATGACAGAAACAAATAAAGTAAAATACAAAAAAAAACAAAAACAAATTAATGCAAAATTCAGTTGTCTTCTCGCTCTTTTTCTGTCAAATCATCATCAGTCAGTGTAGACGAAGAAGCATATTTTAATGCATTGTAGAACGGCATCACATTTCGTCCGACATATTTGTATGTGTGGCTCATTAAGTCATAGCAGTTTACAGTTTTTAAGAGCAGGGGTTGGCTGTACGTAAATGGAAAGTCAATAGTGGACCTCAAAAAGCGGGTTAGCTGCTTCGATTACACTATTGAAGTAACCAAAGCTGCTTCCATATTGTATTCGAAGATGCAGATAACTTTTAAATCCATGATAGTTTTCTGACCTGAAAATCTCCAAAAATGGAGCTGCCTCCGTATTACTACACGCCTGTCAATTATGAATTGATATTTCAGTGCCGAATGATGAAAATCTTTGAGTTCAAAAATCTTTAGAAATTAGATTCCCCTAGAGATACTGGTTTGATACCGAGTACAACAGTAAGTGCCTCCATATATGTTGTCAGACGAACTAATAAACTCACCCCAGCAAGCAGTACCACTCGACACTAATAGAATTGTTAGAAACTTTTTTAAAACCCGAAATTAATATATAAAAAAATATTTTAAAAAATAATAAATAAAAGAACTTGTTTTTACTGGTTGGAAATATCCCCCAGTAAAAATCTCCTCCAGTAAACTGAGATACCCCATCCCAATAAAAATTTAAATAATGTTTATATAAAAATGATTTTTTTGGCGTTTCTGCGACTTCTTCGACGTGACGTAATAAAAGAAAGTAATCCTGACATTTTGCATTATTTTAATTAATTGCCTATTTAACTAATTCGTAGACTATCTTCACTCTCATGCATTCAGGAAGGCTTCTGGACACTTAAAAGACTGGATTCCCCAATATCCCCTAAAACCTCGGATATCTATCTTCGCCAGCATGGTCTATACAATTCCTCTCATAGAATCTCGTCGTAGTAGGGGGGGGGGATAGCGCATCAGATTCCTACCTAAGAAGATTCGGGTTCAACAGGCTAAGCAGCAGGGTAGCAGGTTAAGTTTTTTCATCAATGGGCTCTCTGAAAAAATGCCTTCCTCCCACAATGGATGTTTTGGAAGTGTGACAGCTCATAGCCTAGATGCAGGTGCACCGTAAAAAAAAACGCCAACTTTATTTCTACATTTCTGTCCAATAAAAATTAGACTTTTTGCATAGAAAACGATATCAATAAAAATTATTAAAATGAAATGTTCAGTTAGAGAAGAAAAACAGCTGTTTCCAGCATCACGCACAATACGGTATAATCTGAGGACGACCTACTACCATTCGTGAAATTAGTTGAGGCTCCTGACACGGAGACAAAAATGCCACATTCCATTGAAGTGTGAGGCGGGACGGGAGACGGTACCTGACGGGAAAGGTGTTTCGAGGAGTGTAGGGAGAATTAGAAATTCCTTACCAACATTGCCGTGTGTTCTTCATAGCTGAGCTGCATGTTCCACCTATGCTCCCGCAATTCACAAATCATCAAGAGTGTGTAAATTATTCTCCTTTTTGTGGTCCTTTCCCCCACCCATAGGGACAGCCTTTAAGTATAATATTATTACATTCACTGCAAATTTCTATTAAACGTATGACACAAACCATACCCTTGGGGGGGGGGGGTTATCTTAAATGAATTAGATACTATTTTTCCCATTATTTAAGCACAATATATACGAAGTTTCATTTCTATGGATCGAAACTATCGGTCAGTCAATAAGTAGGTAATTTATTTTCGGAGCAAACTCGCATCCCAATGGACCTATTCTGTTTTCCATTGTTTGTTGCAAGTGTCCGTTCATATTATACTAAAAATTATATGAGGTCAACTCCTAGCAATAGGGAATCTTTCAATGCAATAAATAAATTGTATATATATATATATATATATATATATATATATATATATATACATAAATACACAGATACTCCAATAATTTTTCCAATCAAGTGTTTTTTTTTGTAGTTTATATTTGTTGTTAATTATTAAAAAACGTTATATGCGTCTTCTAATTTATAATTGGCATTTAAACTAATTTTTAAACATTTATTTATTTATTACAATAACATTAATAACAATTTCGGGGGGATAAGGTTCTTTTTTAAACGTTTTTACCGCTGTCCCAATAATTTTTGTTTTTACTCTCTCTCTCTCTCTCTCTCTCTCTCTCTCTCTATATATATATATATATATATATATATATCAGTGAATAGGTACTGGCCTTTATCGTGTCTTTCTATTTTAGGCATTTGGAGTCAGCGTCAACAAGTATTGTATTCGAGTTTTCAACGCTTTTCCAGCAATTCCCAGTGACGGCAGTCCCATTGGAAGCCATTACGATAGACTGCTCAACATCTAAAGAAAAAAAAAATAGTACACAAAAATGAAAAATATTTATACGGAAGGTTTGGTTTTTCTAAGCGTAATTCACTGTACAACATAATACAGAGAAAGATGCCACCTAAAAATCAGCCTGATCGGATTTAAATTAAAGGATGATTTCCTGAAAACTTAAAATATAGAAGTAAATCAAATTCAATTTATAACGATACAGTTGATTCAGAGAGTCAGCTGGTGATTACAAATAAAATAAGTATAGATAAAATAGCAGGCACTTTGTAATCTTAGCCTGCTTCCATACACTGTGATATCTGGTACGATTTATAGAGCTCAGAATAGACCAAAACCAACATTTTCTTAGCTTTAGGCTTATATAACTGAACCTTCCTTGCATGACACAAAATGTATAACATGTTCGAATGATTACTTTCCACTCGCCAAAAACAAACCACACCTGCCCATGTTTGTTGATGAAATAGTTATTTTGTAATATCAATTACTCCAACTACAACAAAAATTGACTTATACTACATTAGATGATGAGAAAACCTTTTCAAGTCAGAGCGACGTTTATAAGTGGTGGAAACAAAAAATCTAGTTTTTCCCCTTTAAAGGTACACATTAAAAGAACCCAACTCCGACCCTCGAACGACGATAGTAAAAGATAACATCTTTAGTGCGCATCTGAGTCAAGCGCCAAACACACACACACACACATATATATATATATATATATATATATATATATATATATATATATATATATCGTCCCTGCCATGTCAAACTATCAAATATGCAAAATCTCGTTTTTAGATTCGGGACTTTGCTCTTGGATTGTGGACGATACGGCTTGTCGCAAATTGTGGCAACTCTAACCCCTTTAATAGCCTTTAATGCCTTAAACAAAGTGTCAATACGACCATTTCTCAATATATTACTTCGCCAATGGATAGAATATGTTCGTTCCTATTTTACTCCGATTTGATAATTCCATAGTTTGACAGGATAGGGACGAGCCATGGAGAATTGTTTCCTATAACAGTTTCGGAGCCCCTGAACGGTCTTAACTCTTCGAATACTGATGTTTGAGTTACTGATGAGCACTGTCCAAGCCTATGTAAATTGGTCTGTTTAAAATTATTTTGTTATACATTTGTATAGGTACATGTATAAAAATAATTATATTCATTCCTTCATTCATACTGATGTTAGAAGAAACTTTATTGGGGAATATTAATGCTCCTTGTGATGCTCTTCAAAAACACTCGCACTCCCAGTAACAATCAATTTACGTAACTTTCTAAAGACAGCTACACAAATTGTGAAATTTGATTCCTCCTTCAAGTACGATTGTTATAAGCTACGAGGAATGTAGCTGTGGCCTAGCGGGAAATCACCGTTCTGCACTGCCGCCTCAACCTCGTATCTCGCCAGATGTACCTGTTGTCATCTCTAGGGGTATTACCCCCCCCCCCCCCTAATGAATGCAATTTTTTTAAAGTACTCTAACTTTAATTGAATCGTTTATTTCATAAAACCGTCAAGTGAATTTTTAAAAATTTTGGGAAAACTAAAAAACACCTTATAATTTTAAAATTAGTAAAGATTTTGGTTTGCGAAAATGTCAAAGTGTTTCTTATTGTAATGCAAAAACAAATTATAGTTGAAGTTCATTTTTAAAATTAGGAAGATTTCTTAGTTTCCCAAAGTTTCAAAAATGTGCACTTAACGAGTTTCTGAAATAAACGATTCAATAAATAGGCAATCTGCAATTGCCAGGTAGAAGAAAACATTTTTTTTTTTAAATTACGCATTAGACCAATTTTCACATACGCTTGTCCAGTCAATTCAAAATAAATGCCTTCGTATACTAAAAAACAATTCAACACACATTTCATAACATTTCATTCACAAGCCAATATTATGGGCATAAAAACATTTATTTATAACCAAAACGAAAAACTTTGTTTTATTAATGTAATGTGAATATTTTTTTTTCTTCTTCTGGCGCATCGACATCTGGGCCATTAGCGCCGACATCCAAGGTGTAGCGAGGAATTTTCTCAACGAGCCATTTGATGAGAAAATTCCTAACACCTTTGGGAATCGAACCCAGCATCTCCTGCATGAGAATCTAAGGCGTTAGCCACTAGACCACGGGGAGACCCTCAAAACACGTATTACCCAAATAATAATAACCATGTTTTTCTTATTTCTGAAGTATATTTCTATAACTTTAACTTTATGTTCTTATCAATATTTGCATATCTCTCTTCAGTGAGTAGATTTTTGTTGGGCTGGTTCGTAGCTTTTTGCTTTTTATCGCTTTAAGGAGGGACGAATTGCTTCTGACGTCGAAATAATGAAATTCCGCTTATAAAAATGAAAAGATATTCCCAAGAACTTGAGAAAATAGCAATATCCATTGTATCACTGCATTTACTACAGTATTTGCCAATGGAAGGAAGGCTAACGTCAAAGTAGTTGTAATTGTTTGATATAAACTTTTTATAACATAAATGAAATAACCAGAGATTCATTATTTCAAGTATAATGCTACATTTACTAACAAATCACAAAAATTACATTGGACCTGCATAAAAGCAAATAACGACCAGTCCAAAAAGCGCATTACGATTTTAGCGTCTCTCTCCAAAGGTTTTCTTCCTCTCCCCATATAGTCCAGGCAACGAAGGGTTATAGATGGAAATGTTTGAAACCAAATTTTTGACTTCGTAACTTTGTTTTGGCTAGTTAGGAGGTGAACATATCAAAAGTCTCCGCCCGTAGCCTTTCAGCCGGGGGGAGGGGGGTTAGAAGGTCCCATGTTTCTTTCGGATTTCAACTTATATTTCGGAAACTATGCATCCTAGCGACATGACCATTCTATAACAAATGAAAGCTGTTATATTCCCAATGGAACACTGTGGTTTCAGGTTTGAAAGAAAGTACATAAAATAGTAAAGTATTATATATTATTGAAGGGAATTTAATGCTCTACAACCCTATAACCGGCTTTTATTTTTTTAGTGCATCGTTGAAGTGTGTTGAAGAAAAGAGCAAAAAATGTGTGGCAAAAGTGTTTTTTCCCCAAAATGCCAGACTTTCAAGAGCGGATATCTCGTAAACTAAATATATCTCGAAAACTTTGATTGAGTAGAACTTATAGCAAATTAAATCAGCTTAACACCCCCTTCCCCCCGGCTCAAAGGCTAGGGGCGGGGACTTTTGATATGTTGACCTAACAACTAGTACAAACAAAGTTATGAAGTTAAAAATTGCGTTCCAAACATTTCCATCTATAGCTGTTTTGAGCATTCGTTGACTGAGGGGAGCAAACCCATAGGGAGCAAACCCGCTTATGGTTTTGACCCGATAAGTCGAGAAGAAATGTCCACAATCCGAAACCAGGTCTTGAAAATGCCGTTGGTTCAAATTGTTATAATATTGGGAGGA
The DNA here is from genome assembly GCA_946811695.1 of Gonocerus acuteangulatus. Classification (NCBI taxonomy): domain Eukaryota; kingdom Metazoa; phylum Arthropoda; class Insecta; order Hemiptera; family Coreidae; genus Gonocerus; species Gonocerus acuteangulatus. The sequence continues at coordinate 97,680,459 of OX328132.1, read as the reverse complement.
AATACAGAGGTAAATAAAATACGGTTTCGCGCCAAGATATATATTTTTAAGTAATTGAGAATTAAATGACGTTTAATTAATCATTATTTTGTAAGAATGCAATCATTTAATAATTATTTCAATTATCATCATTCAATTCTCCCCCATCCTACTACTCAAGCTGGAAGTTTCCGAGCACCCTCCGAGCTGTAACGTGGCCAACATGCTTCTCGAAGGCCACAGATGATTCATTCTCTTTAAGTTTGATAACATAGTTGGAGCACAATCTTGAAGGACACATATAATTAAAATTCCTCGCTTCTCTTCATACCATTGTTACAAAACTTCTACCCAAATGAATATTCATATATACATAATATATTAATATTATAACTAAACCTCGCAAGGAGCCTGCTGGTAATTTTTAAATGAACAACTAATAAAACTAGAACAAAAGGACAGTTTTGTTGATTGAAATAATAACATCAGGTTCCAAACCCTTTATTTTTATCTACATCTAATTTTCTTTTACAACCGATATTTTTTATGCCACAAATATAAGCCTGGCCTGAACCGACGCCTATAAATATCTTCAACATTGCCGTATTTACACCTACGGTTCTAAATGAAAACTTAATTTCTTAACTTAAGAAAGTATGTACTATAGCTAAAGCTTAAATTAAAGATAGATCAATACTGTTTTAAGAACTAGATGGGTCACATGGATATAAAATAAACAAAAACATGAAAATAGGCTTACCAATGAGAAATGGGAGAATTGAATTGATTTCGCATCCGTGAGACATACTTTTCCGTCTTCTCATCGGTAAACCTATTTTCATGTTTTTGTTTATTTTATACCCATGTGACCCATCTAGTTCTTAGAGCAGTATTGATCTGCCTCGAATTCAAGCTATAGCTATAGCACATACTTTCTGTATAATGATTTTCTATTTTTGTGAATCTTTTTGTAAATTTATAAACTAGATGAAATGAATTATCTGGATTACGGTTCCCCAGTTCTTAGGATTATATTTACATTTGCTTAATGAAACAAATCAATTACCAATGTTAGTAAAAGGACCGCTGAAATGTCCGAGAACCACTAAAAATTGCATTTCATTGAAATAAATATTGTTCAACACAATCATCCAGAAGAATATTTTTCTCACATAAATTACAGATATAAATTGAAATAATTATCATACTTATTGTCATTCTGTAACAAAAGAGATTCCCAAGAACTAGAGAAAATATAAATATCTATTGTATTACTGTGTAATATAGAAGGCCAACGTCAAAGCCGTGGTAATTGTTTGATATAAACATTTTAAAGCATAAATTAATTAACCAGAGATTATTAAGTATAATGCCACATTTATTACATTGGACCTGCAAATAAGTAAAACTGACTGTTTTACTTAGCTGAATTCCCACTATTCCTTGAGTATTTAAATTTCAAAACCTCTATTTCGAACAACAACAAGATTTCCTTACCTTGTTTTCCTATAGAACGCATTTTACTGATGAAATCAATTTAAAAAGAAAACACTTAAAAAAGTGAGGTTAACAGAGAAAAAAAACTGTTCTAAAAAACGAAACCAGTAGTAGAAAATATTCTCACGGCATCTTTGAATGCTGCTCGGAAAGCCCTATTTCCAACTACAAAAAATCATTACTAATTTTAAGTATCTTGATTTACTGGCAAATACATTTTCTTACTATAAGCATCTACAAAAAATAACACAACATTAAAAAAACTCAGGGAAATAGAAAAAAGAACCATTGAAATAAACGAAACGAACAACTTCAAGTTTTAAGCACTTAATTATTTAAAAGTGACCAACCCATCGAAATTTACTTCAGAAACGTTTTTGTAGGACATGTATTAAGCTCTCCAATGAGTACTGTCGATTTACAACGATTTCCCAACCATTCTAGAGATATTAAAGAAAATATACGAAAATTCTAAAATTGCTTATGTCTGTTAATAAAATTATTTATTTTTTAGACTAAGTGTTATTATACCTAATTAAATTAATATCGGGCCATTTTTGAGCCTGTGAGAGAGCGAACAGGAAATAATATAAATATGTATATATATATATATATATATATATATATATATATATATATATATAATACCAAACAGGTGAAGAATAACCCTTCAAAAAATTTTCAAACTTTACATTTATTTCTCCATCACGAAGTAATGCCTGTCTTCTTCTTTATTAATATCATCTGCCAATACTCCTTCTACTCCTTTAAAATGGATCCTCTCTTCTTCCATTTAAATATTATTACGATTACTAAATGAAGGGTATTAATTAATAATACCAAACAGGTGAAGAATAACCCTTCAAAAATTTTTCAAACTTTACATTTATTTCTCCATCACGACGTAATGCCTGTCTTCTTCTTTATTAATATCATCTGCCAATACTCCTTCTACTCCTTTAAAATGGATCCTCTCTTCTTCCATTTAAATATTATTACGATTACTAAATGAAGGGTATTAATTAATAATACCAAACAGGTGAAGAATAACCCTTCAAAAATTTTTCAAACTTTACATTTATTTCTCCATCACGACGTAATGCCTGTCTTCTTCTTTATTAATATCATCTGCCAATACTCCTTCTACTCCTTTAAAATGGATCCTCTCTTCTTCCATTTAAATATTATTACGATTACTAAATGAAGGGTATTAATTAATAATACCAAACAGGTGAAGAATAACCCTTCAAAAATTTTTCAAACTTTACATTTATTTCTCCATCACGACGTAATGCCTGTCTTCTTCTTTATTAATATCATCTGCCAATACTCCTTCTACTCCTTTAAAATGGATCCTCTCTTCTTCCATTTAAATATTATTACGATTACTAAATGAAGGGTATTAATTAATAATACCAAACAGGTGAAGAATAACCCTTCAAAAATGTTTCAAACTTTACATTTATTTCTCCATCACGACGTAATGCCTGTCTTCTTCTTTATTAATATCATCTGCCAATACTCCTTCTACTCCTTTAAAATGGATCCTCTCTTCTTCCATTTAAATATTATTACGATTACTAAATGAAGGGTATTAATTAATAATACCAAACAGGTGAAGAATAACCCTTCAAAAATTTTTCAAACTTTACATTTATTTCTCCATCACGACGTAATGCCTGTCTTCTTCTTTATTAATATCATCTGCCAATACTCCTTCTACTCCTTTAAAATGGATCCTCTCTCCTTCCATTTAAATATTATTACGATTACTAAATGAAGGGTATTAATTAATAATACCAAACAGGTGAAGAATAACCCTTCAAAAATTTTTCAAACTTTACATTTATTTCTCCATCACGACGTAATGCCTGTCTTCTTCTTTATTAATATCATCTGCCAATACTCCTTCTACTCCTTTAAAACGGATCCTCTCTTCTTCCATTTAAATATTATTACGATTACTAAATGAAGGGTATTAATTAATAATACCAAACATATAAAATATATATATATATATATATATAATTGAAAGGTCAAAATTATCAGATTCAATGGGTTCTGAAAAATGGAAATTTTCGAGCCGTAAACTTCCGAATTAATTGCGTCATGACGTCAACCTGATAATCGGGATTTTTCCCTATGGAGGGATGGAGGCAACGCGGTAAACATATAGTGATTTAACAAATAAATTGGTTAAGTATTGGCCTTCAGTGACAGGCTCACTCTCTGATTTCGAACTCTTGAAATACGTAACAATCTTTATTATACCACTTCATATTTTTCTTCAATTACCCTAGGTCTAACGCTTGCCCAACACCGTAATCAACAACGGCTTGGTTACCGATTGCGAATTCACGCTTTGAAATCCGATTTCGAATTCCTCGGATGCTCAAACACGCGCTTTCCAAAAAAGAATTACAATTATGCGAGGGTTGCGAGTGTAACGGGCTCGGCGGCACAGGTGCCGAAGGCTGTGACGCAACCTCCCCTGTTTATGCCCGGTAGGGCTAATGCGGGATTTCTCCACGTAGCCCAAATCCGGAAGGAACTTGAGGTGCGGATAGAAAGCTGTCCCAGAGCTCTGCGTGAGTGTGTTTCTACCTGTGTCACGGGCAGAATGAAAAACCTCTCGGACACCAGGAAGGCATCACATTATACAGTAGCTTCACAATTTTTTCTTTGTCCACGGAATTGGGAGGGGCAGTAAAACAAGATGTGAAATTGAAGCCGGAATTTTGAAAAAATTTTCGGACAAATTTTGAAAATTGTCTTAAATTTTCATCGTCCAACCAAGAGCTCCTTTATTAATCATGACAATTTATGTATGTATGAAAGTGTTCTTTATATATATATATATATATATATATATATATATATATATATATATATATATATATATATATATATATAACGGCAAAATGGAATAATGGGTGTCATTATTTTTGATTGGGTGTGACACTGACACTGGAAGGAATTTAGAGTTCCCCTCATGAAAGAACTAATCATTTTTTTTTTTAAATTTTCACTAACCCTGCCTACTAGTAAGAAAATGAAAATTTATAAATTGAAGTTTTTATATGTGTTTGTGTTTAAATACATATACATGATTTTAGTTTCCTAAAAAAACACGTTCCAGATCAAATTATGAATTTTTGTTTTGTTGCAAAGAAACTAACTATATACCTATCACTTGAAACTGATGGGAAAAAATGTACTTTAAAAAAGACCAAAATAAACCAATGGATTTAGGTTTCAATAGCATTTTTGTTCAATTCATATTCAAAATTAAGTCACCTGAACATATTAAATATAAACGAGCAAAACGTTTTATATGTATTTGTTGCTTTTATTGTTCATTTGAGGCAGTTCCTGTGTAGTGGAGAGAGGTTAACTTCGTTGGTTTTTTTTTTTTTTTTTTTGGTTTTTTTTTAATAATGTTAATTCTTAATATTTATTAACGATCCTACTAACTACATAATTACTCATGATTTTAAATTATAGAAGTGAAAACAACAAATAAATACTTATAAATGTAGAAATATTTTGAATACGATCATCCAAATATACAAGTAAAAAAAAAAAATAAAAAAAAAAAAAAATCTAAATATACACGACGCACAGTGGTTTAGGGGACCCAAATACGTGACAAAAAATCAAAATACGTTCCACAGCCATCAAAAATTATTCTATGTGACTTAACTAACGAGTATTGAAGAATAATAGCTTCTAAATACAGTCCAGTCAACGAATGCTTAAAAACAGCTATAGGTGGAAATTTTTGGAACACAATTTTTGACTTCGTAACTTTGTTTGGGCTGGATAGGAGGCGAACATATCAAAAGTCCTCGCCCGTAGCCTTTGTGCCGGGGGGGAGAGGGGGTTTAGAAGGTCCCATTTTTCGGGTTTTCACTTATATCTCGGAAACCCTGCGTCCTAGGGACACGACTAATCTATAACAAATGAAAGCTGATTAAATTTCCTACAAGTTCTATTCAATAAAGTTTTTTCGAAGTATCTTTAGTTTTCGAAATATCCGCTCTTGAATGTCTGTCATTTTGGGAAAAACACACTTTTTGCTCATTATTTTTCAACTGACCCTTTTCTCAATATTCTTATCTTCGCGGACGGCGGAAGGTCAACAAATAAAATCTTCAACACTCAGTATCACCAACTTTATTTCATCCCTACCTGTTTCACACCTTTATTGGTGCCTCTTCAGGGGAAAAAAATACAAAAATAAAACTTACAGCCTACACCTGAGGAGGATAACCTTCCACCAGTACGGCCACGTCTAGAATTCTAGACGTGGCCGTACTGGTGGAAAGTTATCCTCCTCAGGTGTAGGCTGTAAGTTTTATTTTTGTATTTTTTTCCCCTGAAGAGGCACCAATAAAGGTGTGAAACAGGTAGGGATGAAATAAAGTTGGTGATACTGAGTGTTGAAGATTTTATTTGTTGACCTTCCGCCGTCCACGAAGACACTTTTTGCTCTTTTTGACCGAATAACTATTTAACAATAAACCCATCAAATAAATGCCGTTTATAGGGTTGTAGAGCATTACATTCTCTTCAAGAATATATATATAACTTTACTATTTTATGTATTTTCCTTCAAACGTGAAAACAGTTTTAATGTTCATCGTGATATCTGGCGACAACTGACCAATGAACCTTTCAATTTCTCACCATTTCCAGTGAATGTATAGTCCAAAATATGCTCCATTATCTAAATATAGTGAGTAGAAAAAAGGTTGTTTTTTTCCCAAAATGACAGACTTTCAAGAGCGGATATTTCGAAAAATAAAGATATCTCGAAAAACTTTATTGAATAGAACTTGTAGGAAATTGAATCAGCTTTCCTTTGTTATAGAATGGTCATGTCGCTAGGGCGCAGGGTTTGAGATTTTGCGCTATCTATTCATAAGTAAGTTTTTGTTAATTATTTCACTTCTACGCTCTCCAAAAGTTCAGACCCACAAATTTTGACCTATCTTCTAACATCGGCCAATAGTTGGCGGATTACCAGCCTTTCTATAAATCCTTAGTAAACAGGGAAATCTTTCAGTAAGCTCAATGTTAACTGCCTTAAGCTAGATTTGAATCAGCTATTTCTCCGTAGCAGACTTCCACACTAACCACGAAACCAACGTGTGCGTCATATTCACTCAGAATTGCAACTTGTGAAGGGATCCTCACAGATCTAACCTAAGCAATACCCATTATGTAACTTATTCTGTCTTCCGAACTTGTTAACACCTTAAGGGGGCCTCACACTGACAAAAAATGTTCTCAAAATTTTGAGCACGACTATTGAGCTTACACTGCACAAAAATATTGCACAAATTTGTATAATTGTATAACGGCCGTTATTATTTTAAGACAGTTCAACCACTTGGGTCATGGATATATGTGCAATTGAAACTGCATTGACATAAAAATGCTGAAGCGTGTAATATCTGAATCAAAATATTTAATCAAATCAATATATTTTTAATATACAGGATAAAATAATGAGGAAAAATACTTAAAAATATATTGTAAACGCACACACGCTAAATGACACACTCACAAAATATTTAATACCCCTTATTTTAACAATATTTCTCCTCACACTCCCAATATTTTTGCACAAAACCAACATCTTCTAAATTTTGAGTAACATTTTTGCCAGCGTGAGGGCCCCCCTTAACTCAGAAGAAATTTTCAAATTGGCGGATAGAGAGATTAGTTAAATTGTTTTGAATATTTAAAAGTTCCTACTCAATAGCCACCGGCTGCGGTAAATATCAAACACCTTACATAATCCATTGCTCATATAAAAGAAACTGTCAGACAATAACGGTTATGACGTGACATGGCTGAGCGAACAGTTGAGCGGTGAAAATGAAAATGAAATTTCGCCCGCTTCTAACGGCCTTAAATCAGCGAATAAATTCACTTTGACGTCTAAAAAGAATTACAAATCTCTGTTCTCCAACCTGAGACAATATTTCTTTCACGCTAGTCCTAATCGGACCGTAATGGATAAAAAAGATTGGCAGAGTTGCAACCGTTCAGCCGAATTTCAATCTATCGTTGAATAGAGCTCATACAGTTTTCTTATCTTTGTTTTACTTAGAAAAAAGAGTGTTTTGCATGTTTATTTCATCACAAGAGTACTCACCTACCGTTATAGCAATATCCCAGTTTTAATCAATTCAGTCCATCATATAATCCGTATAAAATAATGAAGTATCATTACAGACAACAGACATTTTTAAAAACTATGTATTACGCATATTCTTAAACTTTCTGCTGTTTAAAAACGATTAAAATTCGACTGCGTGATTATTGCTTGAAAAGTGGGCACCATAGGATCGGTCGGTGTCATAATAGGTGAAGGTGAATATATATGGAACGTAATGAAAGCAAAAATTAGATTCTTTCGAAAATGTGTGTTTTTCGTTACCAAAAAATCAACTATTCACTAACTTCATACCACTCCAACGGCTAACTTTTTACACATCGAATTGCAAAATAGCTCTTAGAGGCAAGTCCTGAAGGAGGGCGTCCAGTTGGGCATCCGAAATTAATTTGAAAATTACGGAAGAATGAGAAGTATATGGAATGCCTTTAGCCTAATATGAACATAGAGCAAGTGAAAGAAGATTGAATTTACATTTAAATCAATAAAATACATCTTCTAAATGATTGATCAACGTAATTGATGAACATTTGTTTTAAGGACCTCTGGGCAGCCCCTTAATGCCCCCGTAATAAACCGACACCCTCCGAGGATAAGATAGAAATCATGCGCAATGAAGCGAAACCAATACTAAACTTTAGACACGGTTTTCTCGGTCTAAGGTTGTCCTTTCGAAATTTCTCACCCTTTTTTATAGGGACTTTAGAAAAACTTTGGGATGGGTAACCACCAAGATTTTTTAAACTTTTTGAGGTATATAACCAAATATATAAGAAGTCCAATAATAAATAAAAAAACACCATTGGCAAAACACTTATCATGGCAACTAGAGCAATTTTCCACCAGTGTACGCACTATACGAAAAGCACATAACAACAGATGACTGTTTATAAAAAAAAAAATCTATTTTCAATGCTTCTCTTCTCAAAATAACCAAAGTTTATTCAGAGCGTCAATGTACCTTTAATAAGTGTACCTGAACGCCAATAATCGAAACACTTTTAACTTGACCCTTTTGCGATGCAAATTTCAACGAAAAAAAATCGAGTTCAAGTAGGGGGATTTTGCTGGTTAACGGGACTGAGGGGGCCTAATGGCAAGAGAACACCTTGCATAAGGCCGTAGGTTTGAAACCCACTAGGTGTGAGGGCTTTTCTTTTTGATTTTTCGTATGCTAGTAATATAACAGGGTAATATTAGGTTTTACAGGGCTAAGTAAGACTCGTTCGGCAAAACAGCACTACGTAAAAGCAAGTTTAAAATAATACATTAGAGTCCAGTAAATAATAACATTAATACTGGCGTTCAGGCTAAACCAGAATAAAGTGAATGGAGTTGTTACAAAATGAAGACTGCTTACAACTACTCAACAACAGCAACCTCAATATGCAGATGAAGAAAACTGAATGGGCAAATATGAATGGCTCCTGAAAAGATTATATCAATAGATCTTGCCTGCCTGCTGTTGTACCCCAGATAATCACACGGGAGAAAAGAGATGACCTTCCAGACCTTTTATTTTTTACCCTTTTTAGCCGACTAACATTTTCTCTTCATTGGAAGGTTGAAAATTAAATGTGCCTGTAAAATGTTGTAACTTGCTCAGGCAAGGGGAATTTCTTAACAAGTCTGTTTTTTTATATACATTACAATGTTATAATAGCTTTTCCCGGAGAAAGACGGTGCATATAAATTCCTTGATGGTTTTATTCTGAGATAATATTTTTCTACGTTTGCTGTTTTTTTAGTGAATATTGAAACATAAGAAATAAAACCATGAATTCGTTCGCTAAATACGACTGCCTAGAAGTTTTACCTGAAAGATAATAGTTATATAACATCTAATCAAAAGCAAAATTCCAAGTTTTATCGAAAACATTTACGGAAAAAATTGGTTTATATATATATATATATATATATATATATATATATATATATATATATATATATATATTTGTGTGTGTGTGTACCTCTCATCAGAGAATCATCACGATTATCTTATATTAATAATTAAAAATAAAAAATCAACCAGTGGCATAATAACAATGGCAAGACCCCTTAAGCAGAATATAATAAATATCAAATGATTCTATCTTATGTCTCCTTGGTATGACAGGTGTTGTGTTTGTTATATGTATAACATAACGTTAGCCTAAAGGTATGATTTACTTTACTCAAATGGAACATCTAATTCAATGAAATTATTATTATTATTATTATTATTATTATTATTATTAATTATTTAGGTATAATTAGGCTGAAATCACGCAATCAAAATATACTCCTATTCAAAACAATGTCTCATCAATAATGCCGCTTTCGCCGGTTTTCCTTTTATTCAAGCATTAAATGTTTTAATCCGTTAAATCAATTGGTACTCGGATGTATTATTTCAATGAGTTACCTTTTGTAACACTCAAATGAGTCTTGAGGAATCTGTTTTGAAATATTATTCTAACTGGACTGATGAACATCTACAAAGGATAAGTTCTAATCTATCCGCGGTTGAAATTAGCTTATACCAAAATATAAGGGGGAGGAACGCCCAATTCGGTTTTTTTTTTTTTTTTTTTTAATCAGTTCAACTTGCTATGGCGTGTAGAAGGCCCAGTAAGCTGGTATTTTTATAAACCGTCGCATAGATGTATGAATCTCCTTAGGGGGACATTTTTCAGCGAGCCCATTGTTGAAAAACGCAACCACTGCAAGTCGGACTCGAACTCACATCTCCTGGATACGTTATCCATCCTACCGCGAGGAAATCCCCAAATGAATAATAATTCATATTTTGTCATTATATATTATTTTGTTTTAAGCTGCTTCGCTGATTTTGATGACTTTTATTTTTCGAGGTTTCGTTTTCTGTCTGTAGCGTTTTTATTTGACTGCTATTTACACCTCATTAGGATCATTATACAAAGCAGTGAACGCTTGGGTTTCGGCTAACTAGACACAGAATTTCAGAAGTCTATAATTTTCTGCAATTTTCTTAGACTAAACCAACTCAATGAATGGTAGGGTTTCAACTAAAAAGAATCAAATCAAATTGTAGATTCTTCTGAAATGTGTTTATTACTTGCTGAATATGAAAATAATTTTATTTCGCGGTTAATGCTAAAAAAATGTTGCAAACTATACTTAGAAGCTAGAAAAGCGCAAAAAATACGACGTCTATTTATAGTCGGACTTTTAATTAAATATTAAATCCTGAATCAATATATTACTTTGAACAGAAGCTACTAAAACTCCGAAAACAAAATGAGAAAACGGATAGGAACTGATACATTTCATCAAAGGAGCATGAAAGAAAATGAGACTAATTTCTTTAATTACTACCCAATAATTAATTTTGATTATGGTAGCATAGAGCGGAAAGGCACGCTAAGGTGTTACTTCTCACCAGTTAAATGAACACAAGTAAGTTACAGACGAGTACACCAAAAACAGACTCGTTCAACCTTTCCCAACGAATATCCATCCACTGCACTTGTATCATATTCAGACTTCTTTCTTTGCATTTCATATGCAATATAAAAAAAAAGTCTGCCACACATGAGCTGTACGATCTCCTTATTGTGAAAACTTGGAATAGAAACAACTAGTATCCTGTATTGATATATATAAATATATATATATTTGGATGGAACGGCATTTTTCTCCAGCGGTGGTACTCCTCACTTCTTCCTGGAATATTTCGATGGGTTCATCTCTATCTTCTTCAGCCAGGTTATTAATGTTTCTTCCTCGGCGGTTGCCGAGGGAATGACCGAGGAAGAAACATTAATAACCTGGCTGAAGAAGATGGAGATGAACCCATCGAAATATTCCAGGAAGAAGTGAGGAGTACCACCGCTGGAGAAAAATGCCGTTCCATCCAAAAATATCATCCCAGCGACGAAAAATAAACATCAAGCATATATATATATATATATATATATATATATATATATATATATATATATATACGTATGTATATGTTAGTGTACATACATCGGAAATAAAAATTAAAAAAAAAAACAGTCCTGTAACAGACCACGAGACCATACGGAGCTAGTGTGGTCAATAATATGCTCCGGTTGCCTGATTTCCCTCTTTGTAGGTATCCATTGATAAATTATTTAAATTCTGGGTTGGCCTTGGGACGGTCAGGGAGGCCGAATACAATGCACGAACCGGGCTTTGAACTCAAATCCTGTGTTATATATATATATATATATATATATATATATATATATATATATAGAGAGAGAGAGAGAGAGAGAGAGAGAGAGAAACGCTAAAGAAGATCATTATTATCATTAGGGGTTCTAAAAAAAAAGAAGAAAAGTATTATTATGATTATGGATTATTCTTTTACAGTTTCTACCCTTGCCTAAAGTGTAATCAGCAGTCGAGTGGACAAAGGAAGAGTATCTTCCCATCCAGAATCCAGATGTGCCGCTGTTCAGTGAATTGTGGATCTCACTTTTAAGGGAGCATCCTAAAGAAACTTAAATCCGATTCAGAGCCAAATATGATTAGCAATATATGTTTGCTACAAAAAATAGCAAGAAGGGCATTAATCCCTTCGAAGCAAAATATCTAAAAAAAAAGTACAAAGTTCTAAAACCACATATAGGATAATGATGACACAGAAACATGCTATGATGAAGCAGTTCCTGCGAGTCCTACTTTATTTCATTTATCTCGACGTTAAATGTAACACATATTTCAATCTTTGGATGAAATGCCAGACATCACAGATTCTAATTTTATTTACTTTTTCCCACGGAGGTGAATCAACTTTGAGTATTTAATAACTGCTGGTGTTGCAGAATAGCTAAGACTTGTTTACACAACAATCTTAATGGTATATGAGGCAAGATGGAGGCTAGTAAATAATCAACCTTCAAAGAGAGGGGCAACTGAAGGAAATATTTCTTTTTATATCTAAAAGTGGAATTCATATTTTATATTCAAAATGAAATGATATTTCAAAGGTGTTAGGACTATTGAACTTGTGATTATTTGATTTGGGGGGAGGGGTGGATTTCTCCCGAGATTCATGGACTAAATTATTTCTGGGAACATATTTATTATTTTTTCCTTAATTCTGAGAGGCATTTAAAAATGGTCTTTCTTTTCTGGCAGTATCGAGCTGTACTGCTTGTAGGGCGTCTGTAATTAAGTCCACCGAGGATTTTAAGAAAGCAGTAGCGGCAGTCGCCTTTTTTTCCATGTTGATACCATTGGTCGAGATAATAAGGGCTGTTACGCTTGTGAAATTTCGCTTAGACAAATCTTTCAGCTCTACGACTAAGTCCTCATGATTTAGAAGTTTCTAAGTACCGGATTACCGGACGTTCTCATCATTGGCTGCTTTAGTATCAATATATGCTGACTTAATTCTCTTGTTAATGATAAAAAATTTCGGTTTATTGTATTAAAAACATTTTTAATTAAATTAAAAAATAAATAAATAAATAAAAAAGCATATGTCAATAATTTGGAGACAATTTTAGGCTGTGCCCTTGTAACTTATGAGAAACTACTGTTAAAAGATCCCTTGATAAAGTTTAAAATCATGATTTTGTCGGACAGCATTTTAGATATTCTGAGTATAGCCCGCGTCAAAACCTTGTTTGTGATGTATCTACTTCTATCAAATCTATACCAGAATCTCCAATTTAAACGTAATATGCCAGTTCATTTCATCGGATTTTTTGTCTATTTTTTTCCGGCAGTCAGAACTTCTATTATACGACTTAGATTTAACGTTGTTCGCGCTCCTTTTGTACTCTTTCTTCAGCGATGAAAGCACAGCACAATCATAGGCAAAAAAATCGGCGAATTACCTGACCCACCTCGGACAGTCGGCGCTAGGATCTAGCGGATATAATCTCCATGGGACTGAAAGCGGATTCAAAGCTTGAAAGCTAAAAGCAAATCATTGCGAGGTTAAAGGCGAGAAGAAAAAAAAATGTTTCCCCAACTGTCTACTAGTTTGTGGTCACGTTTTCCGCAATCCAAGTTAGTCATACTATTTAGTATTGCTATGCTGGTGACGTAAAACGATGAACCCATACTTAATATAGGTAAAGAAGAGGAGTTCATTCATAGTAGTAAATTAGATATATATAGTATAAATTAGATATATATTGGTAAAATATATTAAGCTGCAAAAAATTAAGAAAATAATAAAAGCTTTTGGAAAAATTAAGAAAAACTAATTTCTGGCAATTGGTCACCTATTTTTTTGTAATAAATTTGGCTATCCCTACTGCTCACATCACTCAATGCAGAGACCGATGGCTGAAATCAACAATTAATTAGAAATCAATTTAAACATTAAAGTGTTAGGTAAGCTATGCAACGAGTTATATAATCGATAAATATATGCATATTAGGTAATGAAAAATAATATTAGTTTTAGCAAAGTAAATAGAATAAGTCGACGACAGGATGTCAGCACATGCTAAGAATGCTTTTGTAAGCTGTTAAGCGTAGGGCGATCACAGGCGATTACCCTTCCATAGGTAACTGCAGGAGAGAGACAAAGGGTGGAACATATTTTATTGTAAGAAACCGTTAATAATCGTATTTTATAGTTCTTAACTTAAAATGTCTCCTCCCTTGTATAGCTTTATTACACCAAACTTAATCCATACAAATAAAAAAAAAATGAAATTCGTTCAGCCATTTTATGATACAAGAGAAGCATAATATTTACATTGATAGCTTGCTTTTGAAACGAAATTTATGTACATTTAAAAAAAAGGGTTAGGTTCTAATAAAGAAATATTTAAAAGTTTTCTTCAAAAATGAAAGCATCGTGATTTTATTTTAGACTTTAACAATTTCGTACCAGAACTTATTTAAATGTAATATACTAAATATATTACGCTTAGCACACTAACATAACAATTTCGATTTATTTTTTAGGCACGAACATGTAGAGATGACAAATTAATAGATTAGAGTTTAAATTGGTTTTATTCCCTGACATTTTTACATTTTATGCAATGCGATAAATATGTATTACAACCCGGGTCTACGAGAGGAATTACAAGCCCCTGTCCAAAAAACTTCACGTGCCCCTTAACCCCCCCCCCCTCCATTAACATAACCAAAAACTATTTAAAACTGACATCTCTCTTAAAACAAAATTAAATACATGTGTAAATGAACGGAGTGGAAAATTTACGTATTGTCTAGCCATTAGTTGTTTTCAATAATAATTAAGTGAAATATACTTAGATATGTAACTTTGTTTTTTTTTTCAAAATAATAATGCAAGTAAAAAACTAACACCGGGCCCCCCTGAGACCAAGGGGCCCCTGAATTATCCACCGCACCCCCCATAGCGGAGGCCCTGATTACAACAAACACAATAGAACGGAAAAAATCACAAAAGCAATTAGCAGTGCCAAAAAATAGACGGGGAAATCGATTGTTACCCCAAATTGACAAGGAAAAAGTTGAATTTTGCTATAAAGCTACTTGCAACCCACATCACTTGTTTCTTTTGTCCGGAGGAAGAACAGACATTGGGACATATTTTACGAGGAAGGATAGGCTGCTGTATTTTGGTATGTGAAGTTATCAATTGATAAGTAGAAGACGGCACAAATAACTAACTGCACAAGTACTGGGGAGCACGGTATCTAATTCCACCTAGGGTAAATTGACATCTTCCATATCATCTCATGGGATTTTCGAAACAAGAAAACTCTGTCTTAAAAGGCAAAATAATTTATTAACAAATAGTACAAATACTTTAAGACAAAAAAATTATATTAAATAGTTATACGATATCAATATAATATAACACAACCGATCTGCATGGTAAAAAAAAGAAAATTATATTTGATAATAAATACAGCAGTATTTATTATGTTTTTGTCGGAATCTTCTGATATCGTACCTTAATTATTTACAAACATATCTAACCCCAACATAGGCATAGGCTTTTAATATTACATCTATTAAATACATCTCCTTTTTTGGGAATGTCTAGAACAGAGATGCCTCAATTTTGATCTGTTGGCGATTTTCCTCAATATTGTTAGACCACGATCGATTGACTCTGAGAGGCTGCAAGTATATGTGGTGCACGATTATCACCTAGGTATGGCATAGATATTGGTTCTACGCACTATATGCATTTTTTCAGTCAAGGAAAGTGTAAATGGAGTGGATTCTGATTTCTTTGCATCTTCTATTTTATATATATGTATATATATATATATATATATATATATATATATGTATATATATATATATATATATATATATATATATATGTGTGTGTTTTGTTATAAATTGCTAGGCTGGGAATTACACGTGTTAGTCATACGGCATCTTTCTCCAGAGGTCTGAGCTTTGAACTTACCTACTAGGTACCAGAAATTACCGTAATAAGAATTATATATATATATATATATATATATATATATATATATATATTTAAATGTAATTTAACTTCAAAAGATCTGCCACAAAGTTTTGTGCGATTTTTCTATTATGTATAAATATATGTGTGTGTGTGTGTGTGTGTGTTTGTGTTTGTGTGTGTGTGTGTCAGAGAGATCTTAGCAGAACTTTCAACGATTTTATAAAGTAATTTATAATATATATAACTATTTTCTTAAAGGTACACGAAAAATAATTAATATTAATCACGTGTAAGTGTTAAATATAAAGTATGTACTATTTGATAATAAACTATTATGCGTTTTAAGAAAGATATTCCTGTTTTATGGAAATTCGATTATATATATATATATATATATATATATATATATATATATATATATATATATATATATATCATTGTTTCTTTGAATCGAAGCTGTTATGTGAGAGTGTTGACTATTAAATGTTTATATATTACACTCTTAAGAAATCTTCATAAACAAAAATAAAATCTTTATTCTTTCATGTAAGATGAATAACGTTAAGTAGTAGTATTAGAAACCAAAAAACTTTTCCTATATTAGAAATGAAAAAGAACGTTTACATTATTATGGTTTCAACTATCATACCAATGTACTTATCTAGTATCATAATTTAGGCGTTTATTTTAATAGAATGAAACAATATTATAGTCCACAAATTAGTGACATCAAAATATTTGCAAAAGAGCAACGAGGAAGTATCCACGGGACTGTAAATTACGGGAATCTTCAGCAAGACTCAACATGGAAAGAAAAATGAAAATATTTAAATCTTCTAAAAAACAGTTAAATTGTATTTACGGAAGTTTAATTAAAGAAAAATATATTTCAATTACTTAGGAACATATTTTTTCCCCTTGTGTACGTAAATAAAGGTAAATTATACTTTTTGGACAGAAGGAAATACTATATACTAATGTTGATTACAGAGGCTCATTCACAGTTTATTCAAAACAAGTAAAATGAAATACGTAAACTAGTTACATTTGAAAAAAGAATGAAACTATTGAAGGATTGAAAGTAAACAATGTTTTTTTTTTTTCTAAAAGGTAGACTAATTTACATTGACAGCATCTAGTAGTTTGCTCACGCACTACAATATTTTGCGAGCAAGGCTGGATGCCTCTTTCTCAACATCACCAGCGATAATGTACTTTCATTTTTTCTTATTTTCGAACAAATTTAAAGTAAGCCTCTATTATAAATATGGCCAACGATTAACATAAAACTGCTAGAAGAATAGCCCAACGTCCTCCAACTTACCTGAATGGCAATACGATCTCTCCAGTCCTGTTTGAAGAGCACATAGCACAAACACTAAACGCAAAGAAGCATAGTCCCGTAAGAAAGAGTACTATCAGACTGAGAGAGTTGAGCTAGAGACGAGGAGGTCCCCCACTCCTTGAGGGGTTTCCTTGCCAAGGGACGTGTCTCCCACCACAGGCCAGCTAGGCATTCTTAACCCCCCACCTCCTACAGCTTTAAGACATGGAGAAACTCCCACTAGCTCTCCAAGTATTTCTCCTCTGGGAGGGGCACTCTTTCGAAATCCGGCCATCTGTAATAAGGTTTTAAGGCAGGTAGGAATCCTACAGGGACGTTAAGAAAGAAACGTTCCTTGGTAAGGTCTAAAAGCACATTAACAAGATTCAAAGATAGGTATAGTTGGGATTCGGCTAGGAGATAAACGTCAGACTTTCAAAAAGAAATCTGTATTTGGACGTTTCGACTGCACAATGGCAGCCTTCTTCAGCACTAGAGAATGCCTGGGGGGGGGGGGAGTAAGACCTCGAAGACAACTTAGGTAACCATGGTTGGAAGTATGTACATACTTCCAACCATGGTTACCTAAGTTGTCTTCGAGGTCTTACTCCCCCCCCCCCAGGCATTCTCTAGTGCTGAAGAAGGCTGCCATTGTGCAGTCGAAACGTCCAAATACAGATTTCTTTTTGAAAGTCTGACGTTTTTCTCCTAGCCGAATCCCAACTATACCTATCTTCGTATCTCTGCAGCGGCTAACTATCTCCATCTACACTATTAACAAGATTCAATTCCATCGATCCCGATAAATCGAACTTTTCAATGAAAATTAAAGTGGTGTCAACCGATCTTGAAAGTGTAGGGCCACTGAGTCTACGCTGTTTACGTAACGACTTATGTTATAACAAATTGTATTAAAAAAATCCGTCCAACAGGAGCTGCGTACATTGTGCACTTTCCTCGGCAAGGCAGTAAATACAAAAAACTTAAGCCGTAAATCTTGATTATACACACACAAACTCACAGGCACACACCCACATAGAATGAAATGGGAGCGTTTATAAATTTAGTAATGATTGGGGAAAAGTTGATTTTTTTGAAGTTTAAAAATAATTTTAGAATTATGATAAAGCAACTGAGTCATTCATTATCCAATCTGAAGCCTTTAATTGAAAAAAGTCCGTCACGCTGCATAACTAAGTACGTTACTTAGAATTTGGGTAGTGTAGACTGCATTCCTGAATACTTAGCTTAAAATGAACTATATAAATAAAACAAAAACATGAATAGTCCACATGTAGAAAGAACACAACCCATATAAAATCATAACAAAGCAAAGAACGAATCAGTGCCCCTAGTGGGAGCATTGCTAACCAACATTGGGCGGCTTAATTCATTTTAAACATATGTAGTACAAAGTAGACCCCCCCCCCTTCCTTCCGATGGACCGATTTAGTTTACTTTTACAACATATCTTCGTCATTAGATAACTACGACGTGTACCGTGTTTCGTCAGAATACAACCGAAATCACGACCTGTATGAGCAAATTAGTAATTTTGGTCCGGGGTAACCCCCTCCCCCCCCCCCCTAATGAACACCTTTTTTACTCAAGATGACCACAACGAATGCCGTGTTTCCGTTGCAATGTTACAAAACATACGGCCGGTATTGTCACATAAGTAATTTGGGACCAGAGCGACCCCACCCCCTTTTGAAGGGCCAACTTCGCTGATTAACGAACTCGTTCAATCGTTAGCTAGGAAAATGCTACACCTACTCCAATGGCATCTGGAAGCATAGCGAGAGCACTCTCCCTTCTCGTCCGATCGTTCTTAAGCAAAGCTCTACTACAAAAATCAAATAATGTAATTTATTTATCATTTTACAAACACACAGACACACACCACACAAACACACACATATATATATATATATATATATATATATATATATATATATATATATATATATATATAATTTTCAAGGCCATTCTTTTCGTAATCTATGGGTTTTGAAACTCGGACTTTTCTAGTTGGCACTTAATAAGGGAAAAAGGACTTAAATGAATATACACAATAATACCTTTTCAGAATACAAAGTTCGTTTGTAATCAAACAGGACCCACACTCCAGGATACCATTTTCAAAAACAAGCTACTAAGAAAATCATTTTATTATCAGATGAGCAATTTTGGAATTTTTGTAGTTTTTTTTTTTTAAATATCTTCATAAAGGTTAACATGGTGATTGGTATGTAACAATTCGAAAGGTTAATGAATTTCCATTAAAAAATCTTCATGTGTAAATTGCGAAAGGATCGTCTCAGTAAAAAGAGATTGTCAGCCGGAAAAATGGCGCTTGAAGGCTTTTGAAGTTAAGGTTCCATTCCAATGTAGAGAATATATGATCTTTCATCGGCGTATATAGAAAATAATTTCGGGGGGGGGGGGCTGAGACCATTTCCGGTGTATGGAATACTAATAATTTAGATCTTGGAAGAGTTTTAACCAACTTAAACGCTATTAGACCCAAAATAGAATATGTTTAATGAACTAAATGATCTTATTAAATTTATTTTTAAGTGTTTTATGAAATTTTTGCCGATGAAATCAAAATTTCGGAGGGGGCTGCAGCCCCCCCCCCCCTTATATACGCCCATGTGATCTTTAAATGCCTTAGTAAATGGCCAGGGCTCTGTTGTCGATAAGAATTAAATATTGTTTATTTATAGAATAAAAAAATGTATATAGGTGTTTATAGTGAGGATGTGAGGGTAGAAAAAATTAGAATTGAGAAAAAGCGAAGTACACTGAATTCAATTAGTTCCATTATTCCTGCGTTTTTTCTCGTTCCTAATATGTGGAAAAATCGCATGAGTGACCATAGTTTATTGGCGGCAAGAGAAGGTCGAACGCTGAACTAAAACCTGTGGACAAAGACTTTGATGTAGTGTAGATTATGAAATTTGTCAAACTACGACAGGCGTGCTTCATTGCAAGGACGAATTCTGAGGAAATCCTTGCATTTATTTTTAGTCAATGTGTGGAGTACGATCCATATCCCGTTCTTGATAGATAGTGCTAAAAGCAAATTTGAAGACAAGCAGGTAAAACGTTGAGGCGTAAGATATAAAATAGCCGAAACTGGTGGCGTGAAAGGAAT
Organism: Gonocerus acuteangulatus; assembly: GCA_946811695.1. Lineage (NCBI taxonomy): Eukaryota > Metazoa > Arthropoda > Insecta > Hemiptera > Coreidae > Gonocerus > Gonocerus acuteangulatus. The sequence goes on along the minus strand of OX328132.1, from coordinate 97,659,938 downwards.
AACGATACGAAAATAGCTAGTTTGGTGGAAAATTTCATAGCTTAAAGGGGACAAACGTAAAAAGAGAATTTTGAGGGGAGATTATAAATTTAAAACATGAAACTCGCGCTCAATTTCAGTACACCTGGCCAAGACACAAATAGTGTACTAAAAGATATGTCTACTTGGATTTCGTCTACTCATTACTTTTAGCACTTTCCTCCGAAGGAAAGTAGCTCTTGAGGTTGCCCTCAAGACAGAATTTTTGAAAAATGTCTTCAAATCTTTATCGATCCTGCGTAGTTTTTTTTTTTTTTTTTTTTTTTTTTTTTTTTACGGCGCATCTACATCTTGGTCATTAGCGCCCCTGCGTAGTAGACACCGAAATGACCGCCGTTAACATGTATATATATGTCCGTTAACACGATACAAGCCAGAGTTTTCGTTTTTTCGCAACGAAACTTGGTTTATAATATTCCCCTAGCAAACAAGTGAATGAGTTCGTTACTGCGGTCCCGAAGTGGTTATTTGCCCATATATATATATATATATATATATATATATATATATATATATATATATATATATATATATATATACACATACATATTTGTCACTATATATTGTGGTAAGCTTCACTTAGCATTTAGCGTTTGTTTCATGTCAATCGAGTCATAAATAAAAAAGTCCGTCTCGTAGGAACTGCATCACCTTAGCGCGGTTCCGTTCATATCCCTAGTCTAATTTGGAAAGATTAAAATAGAAGCAGTTATTATTTTGGTTCCACCAGTCTTTTTTTTAATTAATTATTATAATGGTGTGTCAACCCTTAAGGTCACTAACGCCATTCCTATGTGTAGTAAAGTCTTGAAAGGTCATGATTTACAATCTTACCTGGAAGGGTCTGCTAACACTAGAAACGGACCCGCTAGTGACAAGGTCTTGGAATCCTGGAAATCTATATTTATAACAATAAATTGTTTTTGTTATTTTACTTAACCAGTTTTATTGTCCAATACATTATCCAACTATAAGCAATTAAAAAATAACAAGGAATAAAACAGACAAAAAGAACCATTCGAATAAACGAAATCAATTAATTTAAAGTTTTAAGCACTTATTTCTCTGATTGACATCGCCAAATTAAAACTTTCTTCAGAACCTTTTTTGTAGAGCATTTAGTAAGCTTTCGAATGGTAATCTTCCGCTTCACAAGATTGTCAACGGTTTTCGAGATACTAACGAAAGTATACAAAGTTACCAAAACTTTTTTTGTCTGTTAATAAAATATTTTATTCTAACCCTTTCTTTACCCTAAATGTAACAAAAACTTCAACATATTAGGGTTGATGAAATTCGAACATGCAGAAAATGTTTCAACTGTATCCCATAATTCTAAGTACCAAAATCAAAGACAAACACCCTCCCTAGGAAGGACGCTAGGCAGTTGAAAAGCTATATCTTGGAAATCCATATCTCTAACATTAAATTGTTTTTCTTATTTTCTTAACCTGTTTTATTTTCAAATACATTATCCAACTATAAGCAATTAAAAAATAACAAGGAATAAAAAACAGACAAAAAGACCAGTTCGAATAAGCGAAATCAATTACTTTAAAGTTTTAAGCTCTTATTTCTCCGATTGACATCTCCTAATCAAAACTTTCATTGAAACCTTTTTTTTAGAGCATTTAATAAGCTTTCTAATGGTATTCTTCCGTTTACCAAGATTCTCAACCATTTTCGAGATATTAATGAAAGCATACGAAGTTCCCAAAACTTTTCATGTCTGTTCATAAAATATTTTATTCTAACCCTTCCTTAACTCCAAACGTAACCAAAAGATTAACATGTTAGTTTTGATGAAATTCAAACATGCCAAAAATGTTTCAACTGAATCCCATGATTGTAAGTACCCAAACCAAAAACGGTATTCAAAAAATATTTTTCCAATTTTCTCGAAAACGGTTAAAGCTATCGCCTTCAAAATGGTGTCACTCGTTTTCCTAGGCCAAGAAGCTTATAAAACAAGTACTTACAAGCGTATGAACTCAAAAACGTAAGCGTTACGATTTTTTTGCGCGAATTTCGCCCCAAACGCCATCTTCCAGTGGGCGGATTTTGCTGGTTAACGAACTTGACCTTTCAAATTGGACGACGGATTTTTGTACCAAATTTCATCAACATCGGACCATCAGGGAAGCCAGAAATCCGCGAACAGACAAATATATATATATATATATATATATATATATATATATATATATATACAAATTTGAACTACCATTATTTTCGGTCTCTAGGGGTTCTGAAACGCGAAAGGGGAGGAACCGCGCTAAAAACAAAAGATTTTGTACGTTCCTTATTCATTGGCCTCAAACACAATATTTAAATGATTATGAATACGAAAATCTTTTGTGATGATTAGATAGTTAGCCGTCGAGGTGATAAGTAAAGATGGAATGGTTGGGATTCGGCTGAATAAACCTCAATATGATTTTGTTTTAAAAAATCTATATTTCGGACGTTTCGGCTACTCATTGGTAGCCTTCGTCAGCTAAAATGACAAAAAAAGTCCGACTCGCAGGAACTGCATCATCTTAGCGCGGTTCCGTTGATATCCCTTTTGTCATTTGAAAAGCTTAGAATAGAAACAGATAATATGTGGTTCGGCCTTTGTTCAAAGGGCTTTATGATTTTACCTGGTTGGGTCCGCCAGACCCCAGAATCCTCTTCTAAAAATACCTATTTAGTACGTTTCAGTGCATTGAAAAATATCAAAATTTTCCTCCTTTTCTTTTGTTCGTCTACTATAGTAATAATTCTACAATTAATTAAAAAATAAAATAAAAAACCAACAGAATAATGTCAATTGAAAATATTCAAAAGACGTCATCGAATCTCTTTCTCTTGGCAAGCTATATTTCTAACAATGAATTGTTTTTCTTATTTTACTTAATCTGTTTTATTGTCAAATACATTATCCAACTTTAAGCAATTAAAAAATAACAAGGAATAAAAACAGACAAAAAGAACCGTTCGAATAAACGGAATCAATTACTTCAAAGTTTAAGCACTTATTTCTCCGATTGACATCGCTTATTCAAAACTTTCTTCAAAACCTTTTTTTTTAGACCACTTAGTAAGCTTTCGAATGGTAAGCTTTCGATTCCCAAGATTTTCAACCGTTTTCGAGATATTAATGAAAGTATACGAAGTTCCCAAAACTTTTCATTATTTCTAGCAACAGAAAATTGGTCTCATTTTACCTATCCTGTTTTACACACAAATACATTTTCCTAACATAAGAAATTACAAAAATAAAAATCAATTAAAAACTAAGGGAAAGAGACAAAAATTACGAAAAGAACGACAAAAAACCGTTCATAAGAGCTAAACAGACGTATTTGAAGTTTTAAGCACTTATTTCTTCGATCGACATCACCTAATCAAAAATTGTTTCAGAATATTTTTTGTAGAGAATTTAGAAAGCTTTCAAATAGTTCCTATCCACTTATCAAAATTTCCCAACAGCGTTCGAGATATTAATGAAAGTAAACGAAGTTACCAAAACTTTTCATGTTTATTCATAAAATATTTTATTCTAACCCTTCCTTAACTCCAAACGTAACCAAAAGTTTAACGTGTTAGTTTTGATGAAATTCAAACATGCAAAAAATGTTTCAACTGAATCCCATGATTGTAAGTACCAAAACCAAACTAGGCTTTGTATTTGTGTCGGCAGATACCTGGGGTATATTTACAACTCTTGAGGATTAACTCCTAGCAGGTACATGTTTTGGTGGACCTTTTGTTCCTACAGGCAGTGAAAGGACTCTCTATTCCCTCATAGTATCTAACCTGTGTGAAGTTGAATATTGTTTCCAATTATACGTATCCTGTTTTATTGACAAGTACATTTGACTACTATAAGCAATTACAAACACTAGGGAACATGCCAAAGAACTCGGAGTTGGAGCCTCGACAGTTTCAAGTCATTTGAAGGAAATCGGCAAATCCAAAACTGACATTTCATACGGTACAGCCTGATATATTTCCAGCAATGAATTGTTTTTCTTATTTTAATTAATCTGTTTTATTGTCAAATACATTATCCAACTATAAGCAGTGAAAAAATAACAAGGAATAAAAACAAACAAAAAGAACCGTTCAAATAAACGAGCTCAATTACTTCCAAGTTTAAGCACGTATTTCTCCGATTGACATCGCCTAATAAAAACTTTCATTAGAACCTTTTTTGTAGAGCATTTATTAAGCTTTCTAATGGTATTCTTCCGTTTACCAGGATTCTTAATCTTTTTCGAGATATTAAGGAAAGTATACAAAGTTACCAAAACTTTTTATGTCTGTTAATAAAAGATTTTATTCTAACCCTTCCTTAACTCCAAACGTAACCACAATTTCAACAAATTAGTTTTAATGAAAGTAGAATATGCAGAAAATGTTTCAACTGAATCCCATGATTATAAGTACCGAAACCAAAAAACGGTATTCAAAAACTATTTTTCCAATTTTCTCGAAAACGGTTAAAGCTATCGCCTTGAAAATTGTTTCATTCTTTTTCCTAGCCCAAGAAGCATATAAAACGAGTACTTACAAGCTTATGAATTCAAAAACGTAAGCGTTACGGTTTTTTTGCGCGAATTTCGCCCGAAACGCCATCTTCCAGTGGGTGGATTTTGCTGGTTAACGAACTTGACCTTTCAAATTAGACGAAAGATTTTTGTACCAACTTTCATCAAAATCGGACCATTCGTCTAGGAGCTACAGAGCGAACAGACAAATATATATATATATATATATATATATATATATATATATATAAATAAATATATACATATATATATATATATATATATATATATATATATATATATATACAAATTTGAGCCACCGTTATTTTCGGTCTCTAGGGGTTCTGAAACGCGAAATTTTCTAGTCGGCACTTCCGGATTGTTTCATTGTATCAACCTTATAAGCGGGGTTCCTCCCTATGGGGGAGGGAGGAACCGCGCTAAAAAGAAATTAATACAGAAACAAAAAAAAGTTTATAATTGTGATAGGTAACAGAACTATAAACACAATTAACTTATAAAAGAGCATATCGTCTTAAATTCTTAGAATGAGTAGAATGAAAAAAAAGTCCGACTCGCAGGAACTGCCTCATCTTAGCGCGGTTCCGTTCTTATCCCTAGTCTAATTTCGAAAGATTAAAATAGAAGCAGTTATTATTTTGTTGAGAGGAGATCGTTGACCGTTGATGATGCAAGGTAGGGATTGTCCGGGTTAGGTCACTGCTACTTAATAATACATACCCCATATGTGTATGTATGTGGGCATATATATGTACATATGTGTGCGTGTATATGTGTATGTGTATATGCATATATATAAATATATATATATATATATATTATATATGTATATATATATATATATATATATATATATATATATGTTAGGTATATTTACATAGATATGTGCATATATTAGTGTTAAATATGTCCTACTTGTATTTACAGCCCTGATGAAGGCTTGAAGTTCAAGCCGAAACGTCGGCACAATAAAACCATTTTTACGATAAAATGTAGTTTTATTAAGTAGCAGTGACCGAACCCTGACAGTTATATTTTGGTTCCACCAGTCTTGAAAGGTAGGATTTACAATCTTACCTGGAAGGGTCGGCAACACTAGAAACCGTCCCGCTAGTTACAAGGTCTTGGAATCTTGGAACTCTATATTTCTAACAATAAATTATTTTTGTTATTTTACTTAACCTGTTTTATTTTCGAATACATTATCCAACTATAAGCAATTAAAAAATAACAAGGAATAAAATACAGACAAAATGAACACTTCGAATAAGCGAAATCAATTACTTTAAAGCTTTAAGCTCTTATTTCTCCGATTGACATCGCCTAATCAAAACTTTCATTAGAACCTTTTATGTAGAGCATTTAATAAGCTTACTAATGGTATTCTTCCGTTTACCAAAATTCTCAACAGTTTTCGAGATATTAATGAAAGTTCCCAAAATTTATATTATTTCTAGCAACAGAAAATTGGCCTCATTTTTCATATCCTGTTTTACACACAAAATTTTCGCAACATAAGAAATTACAAAAATAAAAAGCAATAAAAAACGAAGGGAAAGAGACAAAAATTACAACAAGAACGACAAAAACCCGTTCATAAGAACAAAACAGACGTATTTGAAGTTTTAAGCACTTATTTCTCCGATTGACATAACCTAATCAAAAATAGTTTTAGAATCTTTTTTGTAGAGAATTTAGTAAGCTTTCAAATAGTTTCTATCCACTTACCACGATTTCCCAACCGTGTTCGAGATATTAATGAAAGTATACGAACTTCCCAAAACTTTTCATGTCTGTTCATAAAATATTTTATTCTAACCCTTCCTTAACTCCAAACGTAACAAAACTTTCAACATATTAGTTTTAATGAAAGTAGAACATGCAGATAAAGTTTCAACTGAATCCCGTAATTCGAAGTACCCAAACCAAAAACTGTATTCAAAAACTATTTTTCCAATTTTCTCGAAAACGGTTAAAGCGATCCCCTTCAAAATGGTTTCATTCGTTTTCCTAGCCCAGGAATCATATAAAACGAGTACTTACAAGCTTATGAACTCAAAAACGTAAGCGTTACGATTTTTTTTGCGCGAATTTCGCCCCAAACGCCATCTTCCAGTAGGCGGATTTTGCTGGTTAACGAACTTGACCTTTCAAATTGGACGAAGGATTTTTGTACCAAATTTCATCAAAATCGGACCATTCGTCTTCTATTTAGAGAGCGAACAGACAAATATATATATATATATATATATATATATATATATATATATATATATATAAATATATACATATATATATATATATATACAAATTTGAACCACCGTTATTTTCGGTTTCTAGGGGTTCTGAAACGCAAAATTTTCTAGTCGGCACTTCCGGATTGTTTCATTGTATCAACCTTATAAGCGGGGTTCCTCCCTATGGGGGAGGGAGGAACCGCGCTAATAAATAGGTACAATAATTGATTTTAATAGTAATTAGTAACATTAATTGATTTTACAAAGAAATAAGAAACTACATACCAATGACAAATATAGTAGCTAATAGTAACATTAATTAATTTTACAAAGAAATAAGATACTACATACCAATGGAAACGCCGAGCGGCAGAGGAAGACCAAGGTTGGCAATTAAGTAACCATTGTGAAAGTGTCTAAGGAAAAAGGAATCTACTGGGGTATATGTAACTGAAACAGCAGGTGGTGGGAGAAAGGTCGGTAAGGATCGAAAGGCATGTTTATGACAGGAAAGGAGAAAAAGGTGTTAATGGAAGGATACCCAAGGGGCATGGGAAAAATCTAGGTGGGAGGTCGGGAGAGTTCTTGGAAAATATTAGCGTACATAGGAGAAATGCCTTGTTTGTCAGTTTTGTAGTTTATATTGTTTTTGTTTAAGTTTATGTGTACACATTCCGAGATCTGTAGTCTTTTTTTTTTCGTTGTGTAGAAAGAATTTTCGTGTCGTCGAAGTTAAAAGTGTGTTTTTGCGTAATGGCAGTTTTGGTGTTTAAAAGGGATGGGATCTTTGAGTTTGGTATAGAGGGTTTTGAGTTTGTTGGTAGTTTTCAAACCAAAATTTAGGGAAGGGTAGGATTTTTTTATTGTCTTTGTAAGTTTATCAGTCAGTCCAGGTGTAAATGGTAGAGATCGGAACATTTTGGAACTGGGAGTTAGGGAAGAATTGGGAGAGACAGTGTTGGAAGGTTGGGATTTTACTTTTTTAACAAGGGATTTTATGAGGTTGGGGGGAAATTGGTTGCGTGCCAATATATCTGAGGCGATATTAATATTTTTATTGTGGAAGGAAGCATGGGATAGGGAGAGGACTCGGCGAAGGAGATTTCTGGCTACATTAATCTTGAGGTGGTAAGGATGGGATGAATGAAAATTAAGTAACCGTCCCGAGTATGTGGGTTTTGTGTACCAGTCAGTAATAATAGTACCGTCAGTCTGTCTAATTAGTAAGATGTCCAAGTATGGGAGCTGTCTGTCCTGTTCTGTTTCGACAGTGAATTGAAGCCTAGGGTAAAAGGAATTGAAACAGGTAAGTATGTCTGTTAGTCTATTTGGGTTTATCAACAGCAAAAGATCATCTACGTATTTGCAGATGAATGAGATGTCATGGGGAAACTGTGGAACGAGGGAGTTGAGAAGATCGTTGAAAAGGATTGAGGATAAATCGGGTGCAAGACAATTGCCCATGGCTAGACCTTCAATTTGATTATAGAATTCCCCATCATATTTAAAAAAACCGCTGTTAACACACAGTTTTAGACTTTCTATAAACAAATCAAAGGATAGAGGGCTATGGAGTTGTAGGGTGGGCCAATGGTTTTCGATTATTTCTAGCGTTTTGGCTAGTGGGGCGTTAGTGAATAAGGATGTGGCATCAATAGAAACTAAAATGTGGCCGTCGGGAATGGTTAGGTTGGATAATTTAGAAATTAGGTCAAAGGAATTTTTTATATCATAGGGATTATTATGACTAAGTATTTGTAATGAGGGAAGAAGAAATTTACTAAACTGGAAGAGGGAGAATCTATATTAGCAATGATGGGACGACGGGGATTTCCAGGTTTGTGGATTTTGGGGAGACCATAGGCTCGCGGTGGGAGGGAATTGTGGGAAATTAAGAAGGACTTAGTGGATTTGTCGATTTCGTTAGAGTTAAAAAGTTTGTGAATGTGTTCGTTGAATTTTCGTTCCTGTATTTTCGTAATGTCCTTAGGAATGGGTAAGTATGTATTGGTGTCGTTGAATAAGTTGGTCATTTTTTCGTTGTATTCTGTTCTGTCCATGATGACGGTCGTGTTTCCCTTGTCGGATTTAGTACATATTATATGTTGTTCATGTGCCCGTAAGAAAGTTTTGGTGTGTTTTAGGTCTTTGTAAAAATCAGTGGAAAGGTGGGAGTGGCTGGGAGAAGGAATTTGCAAGAAATTGGTGATGCTGTTAACTACTTTAGAGCGGGTTTGGTCTTCCTTCGGAGCATAGTATAAAATTTAATAGTAATCAACTAAAAATAATGTTCCATTATAACTTCCATATACATTGTTGGCGTGTATCTGGCGTTCGATAGTCCACTATATTTTTCTTCCTTGTTCTAGAATTATTATGTGATAAAAATTTAATTACGTTTTTTAACAATTTCATGATTCGTTTCTGTAGTAATGTTTTTGTTGTCGTCAATATTTTTAGCGTGCTATGGTATTCTTTTGTGCAAGATGTAATGACTCCCAAATAAACGAATGTTTTAATTTTATCTTTGTTGTAAATAAGTTTAATTCAATTTTATGATTTTGGAATGATTTAAAAAAAAAAAAAGTTTTGATCTTTGGGCGATTTCTATCGGGGAGGGGGGTTATTACGTTTTTTTTTAAATTTGAAATTTCATTGTCAAGTTTACTTTTTTGTAGGTATTTTATCAATGAAGTTCCTTTTCTTATTTTTATGGGTATTTGCAACTTCATAATTTAATATTTATTTTCCTCTTTTAGCACTTGTCGAAGGAATGCAGCTATTGAGGTTAACTCGTGAATGTATTTTCAAAAAATGTCTTCAAATCTTCTATTTTGTGGGGGTCTATTTTTTTTCTATTTTGTTTTATTTTTATTTTATTTTTTTTATTTTTTTTTTTTTTTATTTTTTGTTTCATTTTTTTTTTCTTTTCCTTCCTCATCTTATAAAATAGGAGATCACTGTCATGGACGTCATGACTTCATGGAAGATCGTTATACCAAGAAACAAAGACGTCTGTGCCACGCTAAGAACACCAACCTGCTTTAGGTGTCTACCGCGGATTGCACTGTGGACGGAGTTCTGTGCCCGTCGTAGTTGCCTGAAACTCCGGTGAAGGCGATATGTCATCCTCCACTAGAAAGAGGAACATATCAGGATAATGTTACCCGAGTATTGGTGGAACCAGCATATTGTTCAGCAAGTAGGTTAAATAGCTTGGTTTAACCCTAGACAAGAGACTGATATAAGGAACATCCTAAGGATTTTCAAAGGAAAACCACTGTTTTACTCGTTACAACGACTATGCGGAAAGATCTAGGTCCTATCCCCCCAAATGCCCCCTGGCTTTATAGAATCATCATAAGACTTACACGCCTGGGGCAAACAGGACCTACTGTATTCTATAACAGGGTCTCTGACAAAGGGTTATATTAGGAAATCATCCGTCAATAGTCTGCTGAACTAAGGAGCATGCCAAATGCAGAGGATATATTGCTGTCAGTCCTCATCACGGGACACTGTGCGCTTAATAAACACCTCCATGTCATGGAGAATAGGTAACACGCCGCTCCTAGGACTAGAAGAGCAAACCCCTTAGCGTGCTCTTTGTCAATGCAATCTTCTTGACGACAACAATATTTTTCTGTACGGGCGAGCAAATATTAATAAGGAAAGCGCACTCCAGTTGAGTTTAAACAATCTTAAAAATTCGAAGCGCGAATTCGATGTGCTCCACAATAGGAATTTATGGCGCAAAGCTCTCCTTAGACATTAAGCCAAAGGGTGATTGTCCTGTTGCTTCAACCATGCAATCGTTAACTTTATACCGATTTTCAATTTAAATGAGTTGATTACAAAAGTTCGCCCAGTTCGAACAATCATGAAAAACGTTAACACAATACTGTTCTTCTCAATTTTTGTTCATTTCGCTTCCAACACACCTCTAAGAAAGCCTGAAGCGGCACATCACTGGTCCGGCTAAGTAACTAAGTACCAATTATAATCCGGGCAACTCGAAGACACAAAATAACACCGTTCATTAAATAATTTCTAATAAAGCTGAGTTGGATTTAATCTGCGGGGTAACACAACCGATCTGCATGGTAAAAAGAAGAAAATTATATTTGATAATAAATACAGCAGTATTTATTATGTTTTTGTCGGAATCTTCTGATATCGTACCTTAATTATTTACAAACATATCTAATCCCAACATAGGCATGGGGTTTAAATATTACATCTATTAAATACATCTCCTTTTTTGGGAATGTCTACAACAGAGATGCTCAATCTTGATCTATTGGCGATTTTCCTCAATATTGTTAGACCACGATCGATTGACTCTGAGAGGCTGCAAGTATATGTGGTGCACGATTGTCACCTAGGTGTGGCATAGATATTGGTTCTACGCACTATATGCATTTTTTTAGTCAAGGAAAGTGTAAATGGAGTGGATTCTGATTTCCCCCCCCCCTTGTATTATATTTATATTTATATATATATATATATATATATATATATATATATATATATATATATATATATATATTCAATTAATTTATTCTTAGAAAGTATTATCCTTAAAAAAAAAAAATGTTTAAATAAAAACAATGTTATGTCTAGTTCTCTTTTTAGCAAGGTTCCCCCCTCCCTTCATAGGGAGGAACCCCGCATATAAGGTTGACCTCATGAAACAATCCGGAAGTGCCGACTAGAAAATTTTACGTTTCAGAACCCCTAGAGAACGAAAATAACGGTGGTTCAAATTTGTTTATATATATATATATATATATATATATATATATATATATATATATATATATATTTGTCTGTTCGCGCTTTCCTGGCCTCAATAATGGTCCAACTTTGATGAAATTTGTTACAAAAATCTTTCGTCTAATTTGAAAGGTCAAGTTCAATAACCAGCAGAATCCGCCTACCGGAACATGGTTTTTGGAGCGAATGTCGCGCGAAAAAAATCGTTGCGCTAACTTCATATGCTTGCAACTACTCGTTTAATGGGCTTCTTGGCCTAGGAAAACGAATGCAACCATTTTTAAGGCGATAGGTTTAACCGTTTTTGAGAAAATTGGAAAAATAGTTGTTAAATAACGTTTTTGGTTTGGGTACTTAAAATCATGGGATTCAGTTGAAACATTTTCTGCATGTTCGAAGTCGGACAATCAGTGCAAAGGTATATCTGCTGTAGGGGAATAAAAGCTGAAAGAGAATGTTTACACTCCGTGTAGGGTCAGACATCTGCCCGGGTCAGGTACTAGGCAGGCTTCAGGTAGGCTTTTATTGCACTTCATAAATCAAGATGCATCCTAGGAGAGCTGACAGATATTTTACCTGTAGGAAGTCCTGCAGCCAAATGCTATGGTAGAAATATAATTATATTTTGTGGTTGTATGTGGCGTAGTTCATAAAAAATAACACTACTTTCTCATTTTCTTGTACAATTTTATTTTGTTTAATTGCATTTAACAGTAAAATAAGTACTTTAGTATTTTTAATTGCATTTAACAGTAAAATGGATATGTTAGTAAAGCATGTTAAGTAAATTAGAAACATATTCGTAGTAGAGTCTTCGTAGAGCGAAACTTGGGACGGCGGAAAGAGTAATTTCCGCTTAGAATAGTTTCTTGTGCCTTGGCAACAATCTTGCTTTTCTTTGGAATATGTGTTTACATTAAGAATGATCTAAACAAAGTAATAACTGTTTCTATTCTAAGTATACAAAATGACACTTGGGATATGAATGGAAGCGCGCTAAGATGATGCAGTTCCTGCGAGTCGGACATTTTTAACTATGGTAGTGAAAATAATTATATAATAATATATTATATACTATTTATGAATTAATAATGTACAATACTGTTAATGTGATGTAACAAGTAATAAATTATTAATTAAAAGCTTTTTTTTGAGTTTCTAATATTATTGGTTCAATTGTCCCCGACTAGTGATTCCATTGCCTTCTAGCTTGTGTGAATTGAACCATACGACGCGGTTACACATATTTATAATTTTTGGACAATCTTATTATATTAATTATTGGCTAAATTATGTATCCCCTATTTCATACCAGCAGCTTTGCAAAAGGAGTGTATTTTTGAGGCCTTAAATAGCCCCTGTTGGTAGCCCGCATATGGGCAACTGGACCAACAAATTGGAAGGATTAGTAAACATTACTAGCCGAAAATATAAGTAAAACCAACAATAATTTTTAATATTTATATTTTCTAATAAATATATAATAAAATCTATTAAATTATACCGACAAAATTATAGTACGTCGGAGCTACATGACTAAATGTAGTCGTCTCTTGAATTTCCACTCCTATAGACCAATAATGGTTGCATTCATTAAGATAGTAGAAAGTGGAATGAGGGTAAACGAAATAGACTGAAGCCTATAATCGGCCATTTTAGTGTGAAAAGTGACGCGCGAAAATTTGATTTTTTTAATATGATTGTAAACAAACAATGAACTTAAACGAATATATATATATAGCATTCGTATTGATTTATATTTATACACACACACACACACACACACACATATATATATATATGTGTATATATATATATGTGTGTATATATATATATATATATATATATATATATATACAAATTAATACGACTATGATATATTCCTTTAAGTTCATTGTTTGTTTACAATCATATTCAGATTCAAATTTTCGCGCGTCACTGGTCACAGTAAAATGGACGATTTTAGAATTACACTTTTTTTAGCATTGGAAGATAGATAACACTCCCTCCACTATCTACTAACTCAATGGTTGCATTACTCCGGTAATTCTGAGTGAGAAGTGCCCACACTCCGATTTTCGTGATACTTCGTATACTTATTCATTTTAACATGATTAAGAATAAAAACGGAAAAAAAAAAAGCTGGCGGTAACGAACACTATTTAATAAGCACTAAAGTTGACTGTTATACAGGCTACAAACGAGTTGTATCATAACATTACGAGCTGTATCATAACAATGAATAATGTGAAAAAAATAGTCGTTTGCGACATTGTTTCCCACGTTTTTATTCTTAATTGGGTTGAAATGAATAAGTGTACGAGGTTTTAGGAAAATAGGAGTTGGGTCAATTCTGGCTCTCCTAATTTGACATTGACGCCAGCTTTTAACCTGTATAACAGTCAACTTTAGTGCTTAATAAATACTGTTCTAGTCGTTACCGCCAGCTTTTTTTACGTTTTTATTCTTAATTAGGTTAAAATGAATAAGTATACTAAGTTTCACGAAAATCGGAGTCTGGGCACTTCTCACTCAGAATTACCCATTACTCGTTCAACCTCTTTGGAGTTCAGGTAACCAGAACAATCAGTTCAGTACTTTTTCCAATGGAAGGTCTGCGGGTAGTCTTTACTTCTATTATTTACAGTTTATCTCTTAATAAGTAACAGTCAGTTTAGTTTGGAGTTGATTATTAATTATGTAGCTTATTTTATATTTGATAACGACTAAATCTAGCCTTAAAAGGCTCCAAATGTCACCTAAATGGTTAGCTAGTCAAAATGTTTTCTGGAATATCATTTTTAGAGATAGTAGAAGTTTACTTCATTTTAACAATGGATTATTCAAAACTATGGATGCTCTTCAGGAAAAAGATATTATAGTGGAGTTAGTTGGGAAGGAGTTTCATGATCCTAGGAATATGAAGAATATTGTTGAAATAAAACATGAAGTTTTTAAGAGCTTGATAAGAAAATTATTTCATTATTCAAGTGTGACACACAGCTCTGTGCAAGCAAATAAATTAATTAATTCCATTTCGTCTGTTACGTTTTCCAACTCTTCACACACAATTTTTAAAGACTTGCTTGAGTTTTTTAGTAATGAAAATGACATAGATGGTATTAATATCATTAAACAAATAAATTACTATGAAAATTATTTAAAAGATACTGATTCTCTAAAAGAGGCAATGGAAGTTTGGAAGAAAGGGAAAATATTAAACTCATTTAATATGTTCTCTAAATTATATGATATAAGTGATTTAGGTGCACAAAAAGAAATACTTAGAACTCTACATGGTCTTGTGTTTTATTCTATTGAGAAGGAAGGAAAAGCTTTAGTTAACAGTGTTATAAAGTGTTCCGCACATTTTTGCCATGATAAAAATGAATTTAGCGTGATGATTTGTGTATGGTACGCTTTATTTACTAGTGAAATATATGAAGACAGATGTCTCGCAGATGATATATTATTTCATAATTCTTACCTTCCGAAATATTTGGAGAACTATATTCCTTCGCTTGGTTATTTGTTTCTAAAAAACAATGAATTGACTCATTACCAGCGTCTAATTGAAACATCTCTTCGTTATAATATGGATAGTTCTGTTGGCCTGTTGCTTCGAAACCTGTTCAATTATTACTGTAAGTTTTCACTTAGTAATTAATTACTTAAGTATAAGATTTATTAAGCTACAGTATAAAATAAAAATACAGGTGCATCAGATAATGCTCCCTTTTTCTAAAAAAATGTAAATAAAGTATCTGCCCCTCAGTGCCCTGGTGCACAGTGGGGCCAAAATACATTTCATGTTTTAAAAAATGCTATAGCCTCTAAATCTTAATCGATTTCAATGCATTTTTCTTTAAATGAAAGCTAATAACATTTAGAACAACTTTGTCTAGCCAAAATTTTGTTTTTTGTTTCCCCTGTTTATTAAATTACGTATAAATAATTCACGAACTTTTACAATTGAACATAAAATAATGTTTTATGTTACTAATATCATTGAAATTAAACATTCAAATCCTGATTAGACTTGGAGTATAGAAACAAGTTCAACTCGCAGGAACTGCGACAATTTAGCGCGTCTCCGTTCAAATCCCTAGTGCCATTAGTAAAGGAATAAAAGCAGTTATTGCTAGGTTTTGATCTTTCGTGAAAAAATGTATGAGAGGATTCATGCAGGTAGAGAGAGGGTCAGGAATAGCATAGTCGAATAGGGGCTGAACAGGTAGATCACTGTACAGCCAGGCGGCACAGCCCCCACCACTCGTGTTGAAGCAAAATACAATAGTCATTTCACTGTTCCATGCATTTAAAAAAAAAAAAAAAAAAAGTTCTGAATTTTACAAAAACACCAAAAAATAAAAGCAGACAAATAGAACCGTTCAAATATACGAAACTGATTACTTCAAAGTTGTAAGCACTTATTTCTCCAAATGTGACCGTCCCATCAAAAATTGCTTTAAAACACTTTTTGTATAGAGAATTTACTAAGCTTTTGAATGCTCACCCACTACTTACCACGATTTCCCAACTGTTTTCGAGATATTAAGGAAAATAAAATAATAAAATATTTTCCATATATAGTTTATTTATTGATCCTCAACCTCAGCCAAATATATTATTATTTATTATTAAATATAAATTACAATTATTTTATTATTTGTAAACATAATAGTTATAAAAAGACCCTGTATTAACTATTTCTTCTGTTTCTTCTTTTCAGCTTCTTCTTCTTTTTCTTTTTCAACTTGAGTGACATATTTGTCAATAGTATCCAAATCGAGCATAGTTAATGATTGTCCCCTTCTCATAACAGCACTCAGCCAAATATATTGATGAACTAGTTACAATTCCTCATTTTTAAACGTTTCGGCCTCAGGGCCATCCTCATTAACTAGAAGAAAAATAAATTACATGTATTTAAAATTACATTAAAAAATTCCCCCCTTTTTTTTATCCATACAATGTAAAAATTTTTTAAAAAACTATCTTTAACTTATATTACCTTCCTTTCTTGATCCACATATAAACACCCTACGAAGACAGGTATAGTTGGGATTCGGCTAGGAGAAAAAACGTCAGACTTTCAAAAAGGAAATCTGTATTTTGGACGTTTCGACTGCAACGATGGCAGCCTTCTTCAGCTAAAAAATATATACAACTTATAAGTAAAGAAATTGTACAACTAGTAAGTAAAAGACAGGCAGAAATGAGCGGAGTATATATATCAATACAATAAATGTTAACCAATCTTATTTAAAAAAAAAAAAAAAAAAAAAACAAAAAAAAACAATGAAAAATACAGTAGTTGGAAAATAACCAACATGTAGAAAGTGTTGGTAAAAAACAGTGAGAGAAAAAAAAAATTAAACAGTAAAAACAACGAACATTTTTCATGTAGTGAAAAACAAAATCTATTTTATAAGTGAATACAATTTTTAACAATTAATATATAGATACATACCACTAGAGAATGCCTAGGGGGGAGGGAGGAAGACCTCGATGACAACTCAGGTAACCATGGTTGGAAGTATGAACGACCGCTAATACACAAGGGGTCTTTATAGTTAAGAAAAGGGGTGGGGGGGGGGGGCGGGAAATCGGTGAAGATGAAAGAATCAGGCTGGGTTGTAAAAGGCGGGTTGTAAACCCAGTTTTAAGAGGTGTTAGGAGCACACAGGTACAAAATTGTCTGGAGCCTGGGAACAAAGATAAAAGGAGGTCAGGACAATTTATGGAAGATGGAGGAGTAAGCAGGGGAGATGTTTTGTTTGTCGGTTTCCCCTGCTTACTCCTCCATCTTCCATAAATTGTCCTGACCTCCTTTTATCTTTGTTCCCAGGCTCCAGACAATTTTGTACCTGTGTGCTCCTAACACCTCTTAAAACTGGGTTTACAACCCGCCTTTTACAACCCAGCCTGATTCTTTCATCTTCACCGATTTCCCGCCCCCCCCCACCCCTTTTCTTAACTATAAAGACCCCTTGTGTATTAGCGGTCGTTCATACTTCCAACCATGGTTACCTGAGTTGTCATCGAGGTCTTCCTCCCTCCCCCCTAGGCATTCTCTAGTGGTATGTATCTATATATTAATTGTTAAAAATTGTATTCACTTATAAAATAGATTTTGTTTTTCACTACATGAAAAATGTTCGTTGTTTTTACTGTTTAATTTTTTTTTTTCTCTCACTGTTTTTTACCAACACTTTCTACATGTTGGTTATTTTCCAACTACTGTATTTTTCATTGTTTTTTTTTTTTTTTTTTTTTTTTTTTTTTTTTTTTTTTTAAATAAGATTGGTTAACATTTATTGTATTGATATATATACTCCGCTCATTTCTGCCTGTCTTTTACTTACTAGTTGTACAATTTCTTTACTTATAAGTTGTATATATTTTTTAGCTGAAGAAGGCTGCCATCGTTGCAGTCGAAACGTCCAAAATACAGATTTCCTTTTTGAAAGTCTGACGTTTTTTCTCCTAGCCGAATCCCAACTATACCTGTCTTCGTATCTCTACAGCGGCTAACTATCTCCATCTACACTATAAACACCCTATTTTCACAAGAGCTTGTCATCACATTACATCTAAACTTTAAAACTCTAGGATTTTTCATCTTCTATAAATAACACTTTTTTACTCTTTCTTTAAACATTTGAAATTTCCACCAGACCATGTGGCCACAACCTTCCACCATTTTCTATTTACACTATCATCACATTCCATCTCTAATCCCATATATTAAACATTGTTCATGTCCATTTTACTTATCATATTATACATATCAAAAATAACCCTATATAATTTACATTATTATATACCCTTTTTTTACCCGCCTATCTACATGCATATACCCACATATATATACATACATACACACCTACATATGTACACCCATTCACTTTCACCACCTACCCACACACATACACCCATATATATATACATATACACATACATACACATACATATATGTACATTTATACACATATATATATACATACATACATATATATACATACATACACATACCCATATACATATACACACACACACACATACACACATATACATACATATATACATATATATATATATATATATATATATATATATATATATATACATATATATATACACATACACACACATACATACACACACACACACACATATATACACACACACACACACACACATATACATACATACACACATACATATATGCACAATCCATATATACCTGCATACATCCATTTAACTAAATCCACCCCATATAAACACACATTCCCTCCACACAAAATTCAACCTTCAAACCTACCCCATTATATAATACATGTCCTTTCCTACTCTTTATCATATGTATAAAATGAAATGTACAAAAATAATCTTTTTAGTAAACTACACAAAAATATTTTATATATACTTAAGCAACACAGTATAAAAACATTTTCTTATTGCACATTACAGGTTTTTTTACAGAAGTTTTTATTTTTTAATTTTATTTAATATTTCCGCATAATGTTTATTTATGTTTTGTGTGTCAGTTTTAAAATTAATTGCACACTCTTCACTTGTAATGTACAGGGATTCCAGGATCCTTCTCCTTCTCATGTTCCCTTCCCTGTGCAGAATCCTAGGTGCCTCCAAGTCAAATTTATGCTCTGCTGCCATTACATGTTCAACTAAGGCAGTTTTATTAGGATATTTAGCCTTATTTTTTGCATCATACAGATGTTGCTTTAATCTTTCACCTATGTACTGCCCCGTCTCCCCTATGTATACCGCTGGGCAATTTAGGCAATCCAATTGGTACACCAAATCTGCTTTCTTTCCCTTATTTTCTTTATCCTTCAGGTCATCATATACCTTCTTTACCTTGTTTACCGGTTTATGAGCAATTCTGAACTCATCCACATCGAACTCCCTTAACGCCCTTCCAATATGCTCACTCAGCCCTTTTACATAGGTGCATTTAACATATTTGTTTACTTTATTATTATTAACTATTGTTTCCGATTCCTTATTATTTTTATCACATAATTTACTCTCATTACATGCCCATACTTTCTTTATTAATTGTATAGGGTAAAAACTGTCCAGAAACTTTTGATAAATTTCAGTTTTTATTTTGTTTAATCTATTTGGTGTTGTTATTTTTATGGCCTTTTGTATAAAACTACTCAATATGTTCTTTTTCATATGTTGAGGGTGGCTAGAAAAATAATTTAAGACATTACTATTAGCATTCTCCCTTTGTGTCCACTCCGTTTCTAAAATTCCTTCCTTTTTTATAATATTCATGTAGTTTTATTAGCCCAAATAGTCTAGGATTTTTACAATGTTTATCCATCAGTTTCTTATATTCAACATCATTTATAAATTTAAATTTCTTCAACTTATTCATGTAAGTCATTATTTTCTTGCTTACCTCATTTAAGGGATCCTCATTTGAGGTAAGCAAGAAAATAATGACTTACATGAATAAGTTGAAGAAATTTAAATTTATACATGATGTTGAATATAAGAAACTGATGGATAAACATTGTAAAAATCCTAGACTATTTGGGCTAATAAAACTACACAAAAAAGAAATGCCAGTGAGGCCTATAGTAAATGGAATTAAAGGACCAGTATATAAACTTTCTAAGTATTTTAAACCAACTTTGGATGCCATTAATAAAGATAACCCCTATGATGTAAAAAATGCTATTGAGGCCAAAGAGATACTAAAGAAAATAAAAATAGAGGATGATGATATAATGGTAAGTTATGACGTGGAATCTCTCTTTACTAATGTCCCATACAGAGAAATATATAAGATAATTGATGATGAGTGGGAAAAAATAAGAGAAAACACTAATGTAAAAAATAAGAATCTGTACTTGGAAGGAATGAAAAATTGTATAGAGAATGGGTTTTTTACCTTTAATAATGAATACTATAAGCAATGTAGTGGATTACCAATGGGAGGGATATTGAGCATAAACTTATCAGGTTTGGTGTTAAATAAATTACTAGATACAACTATCAATAATACCAAAATTAAACCGAAGGTCCTTTTGAAATATGTAGATGACCTGTTTTGTGTAATCAAAAAGAAAGGTGAAGGAGGATTTTTTCAAGCTTTAAATGGTTTCCATAATAATTTGAAATTTACGAGGGAAGTGGAAGCAAACAGTAAAATAAAGTTTTTAGACATGAATATTATAAAAAAGGAAGGAATTTTAGAAACGGAGTGGACACAAAGGGAGAATGCTAATAGTAATGTCTTAAATTATTTTTCTAGCCACCCTCAACATATGAAAAAGAACATATTGAGTAGTTTTATACAAAAGGCCATAAAAATAACAACACCAAATAGATTAAACAAAATAAAAACTGAAATTTATCAAAAGTTTCTGGACAGTTTTTACCCTATACAATTAATAAAGAAAGTATGGGCATGTAATGAGAGTAAATTATGTGATAAAAATAATAAGGAATCGGAAACAATAGTTAATAATAATAAAGTAAACAAATATGTTAAATGCACCTATGTAAAAGGGCTGAGTGAGCATATTGGAAGGGCGTTAAGGGAGTTCGATGTGGATGAGTTCAGAATTGCTCATAAACCGGTAAACAAGGTAAAGAAGGTATATGATGACCTGAAGGATAAAGAAAATAAGAGAAAGAAAGCAGATTTGGTGTACCAATTAGATTGCCTAAATTGCCCAGCGGTATACATAGGGGAGACGGGGCAGTACATAGGTGAAAGATTAAAGCAACATCTGTATGATGCAAAAAATAAGGCTAAATATCCTAATAAAACTGCCTTAGTTGAACATGTAATGGCAGCAGAGCATAAATTTGACTTGGAGGCACCTAGGATTCTGCACAGGGAAGGGAACATGAGAAGGAGAAGGATCCTGGAATCCCTGTACATTACAAGTGAAGAGTGTGCAATTAATTTTAAAACTGACACACAAAACATAAATAAATATGCGGAAATATTAAATAAAATTAAAAAATAAAAACTTCTGTAAAAAAACCTGTAATTTGCAATAAGAAAATGTTTTTATACTGTGTTGCTTAAGTATATATAAAATATTTTTGTGTAGTTTACTAAAAAGATTATTTTTGTACATTTCATTTTATACATATGATAAAGAGTAGGAAAGGACATGTATTATATAATGGGGTAGGTTTGAAGGTTGAATTTTGTGTGGAGGGAATGTGTGTTTATATGGGGTGGATTTAGTTAAATGGATGTATGCAGGTATATATGGATTGTGCATATATGTATGTGTGTATGTATGTATATGTGTGTGTGTGTGTGTGTGTATATATATGTGTGGGTGTGTGTGTATGTATGTGTATATATATGTATATATATATATATATATATATATATATATATATATATGTATGTATATATGTATGTATATGTGTGTATGTGTGTATATGGGTATGTGTATGTATGTATATATATGTATGTATGTATATATATATATATGTGTATAAATGTATATATATGTATGTGTATATGTATATATATATGGGTGTATGTGTGTGGGTAGGTGGTAAAAGTGAATGGGTGTACATATGTAGGTGTGTATTTATGTATATATATGTGGGTATATGCATGTAGATAGGTGGGTAAGAAAAAGGGTATATAATAATGTAAATTATATAGGGTTATTTTTGATATGTATAATATGATAAGTAAAATGGACATGAACAATGTTTAATATATGGGATTAGAGATGGAATGTGATGATAGTGTAAATAGAAAATGGTGGAAGGTTGTGGCCACATGGTCTGGTGGAAATTTCAAATGTTTAAAGAAAGAGTAAAAAAGTGTTATTTATAGAAGATGAAAAATCCTAGAGTTTTAAAGTTTAGATGTAATGTGATGACAAGCTCTTGTGAAAATAGGGTGTTTATATGTGGATCAAGAAAGGAAGGTAATATAAGTTAAAGATAGTTTTTTAAAAAATTTTTACATTGTATGGATAAAAAAAAGGGGGGAATTTTTTAATGTAATTTTAAATACATGTAATTTATTTTTCTTCTAGTTAATGAGGATGGCCCTGAGGCCGAAACGTTTAAAAATGAGGAATTGTAACTAGTTCATCAATATATTTGGCTGAGGTTGAGGATCAATAAATAAACTATATATGGAAATAATTTATACCTCAGAAAATCTTTGTGGATAATTCCTAACATGTCAATAATAAAATATTTTATTCTAATCCTTCCTTAACTCCAAACGTAACCAAAATGTAAACATCTTTATTTATATGAATTTCAAACATGCAGAAAATATTTTAACTTAATCCGATGGTTGTAAGTACCCTAACCAAAAACTTTATTCAACAACTATTTTTCCACTTTTATCGAAAACAATTGAAGCTATCGCCTTAAAAATGGTTTCATTCGCTTTTGTAGGCCCAGAAAAAACCTATAAACCAAGGACTTGCATGCACATGATGTAAGCGTCACGATTTTTTTCACGTGAATTTCGCTCCAAAAACCATTTCCTTGAGTACCCCTTGAATATCCCTTGGCTGTTTATTTTGGGGTCACCCTGCATATGTGTATATATATATATATATATATATATATATATATATACATACATACAGGGTGTCCCCAAAATAAACAGCCAATCTTCCTGAATTGATGCAGGATGAAAAAATATAGAAAAAAAGTCCATTGGCAAATTTCTCGTTTTTGCTTCATTTCCAAAAAAAACTAAATAGACATTCTTTCATAATGCCTAAATCATTAAAAGTATATCTTTTATCTTTCAACCCCTCTATTCACCAACCTCCTCCCAATAAAAACAAAAAAAAAATCTTCTTGGTCGAAAAAATTAACTGACGCCATGTAAAGCTGCAACATAATTTAAAATAGCTACTTTCCTATGGAGGAAAGTGATAACACAAAACAAAACAAATAACGTTCAATTCTTAATAAAATTAAAGTTTAAATTTTTAGAAGAGTTTAACATTTAACTCAGGCCGCATGCAGTCCAGGCAACTAAGAGTTACCTAAACAATAAGTCGCCAAATTTCAGATTTCACGATGAACACAGAAATTGTTTTTACATTTGAAGGAAAATACATAAAATAACGAAGTAATATATATTATTGAAGGGAACACAATACTCTACAACCATATAACCGTTATTTATTTTTTGGGCGCATTGTTGAAGAGTTATCCGGTCAAAAAGAGTACAAATGTGCGGCAAAAGTGTTTTTCCCCAAAATGACAGACTTTTAAGAGCGGATATTTCGAAAACTAAAGATATCTCGAAAAACTTTTTTGAGTAGAACTTGTAGCAAATTTAATCAGCTTTCCTTTGTTATTGAATATTCAGGTCGCTAGGACGCAGGGTTTCCGAGATATAAGTGAAAACCCGAAAAATGGGACCTTCTAAACCCCCCCGGCACAAAGGCTACGGGCAGGGACTTTTGATATGTTCACCTCCTATCCAGCCCACACAAAGTTACGAAGTCAAAAATTTTGTTCCAAAAATTTCCATCTATAGCTGTTTTTAAGCATTCGTTGCCTGGATTGATATAAAATTATAAAAAATAATAATTTCTTCTAATAATTCCTGAGAATCGATTTAAAAACTGTTCAAAGGTTTGGTCCCTTGCAGCAATACAGGCATCACAACACACATTGACGGACTGGTTGGCATTTGTTCATTGCTCTGCTGTAATCTGTTCCCAGGCCCATCTGATGAGGTGGTAGAGGTGCTCCCTTGAGCCATTGGGCTCTCTGTAGACCAAATCTTTAATGTGTCCCTAAGCAAAGAATCCAAGGGCGTGAGTTTTGAAGATCTAGCCGGTCAAGATACCACCCCACCATGTCCTATCCAACACCATGGATGGACTACTCTCCAACCAATTTTGGACGGCCCTCCCGTAGTGGGCTGGATAACTGTCGATTTGGAACCAGCTTCCCAATCTTTGTGCCAAAAGGACTTCCTCCAAGAACAATGACAGTTTATTAACAATGAATGGATAGAGAGACTCTGTGTGAGGTCGAGGGGTCATAAAATGGAGAGCTATGATTTCATTATTCCACACAAAATCAGAGGCATACTCACTCATATATTTTTAGGGTGGGAAAGATTAAAGGTGGCGGTGTGGCTGGGATGGTGAGTGGAGGGGATAGAAGATAAAACTACTTTTAATGATTTTTATATTCGCATTATGAAGTAATGTCTATTAACAATTGTGTTTTAGTTTTTTGCGTTAGTCGGAAACTAAAACGAGAAATATGCCAAAGGACTTTTTAGCATAAATATGCTTTAGCGATGACTAAACTGAAAAATAACATTACAAAAAAGTGTCTGCACACATGCACGATAGCGATTTACGAAAAAGAAGACTGTATGTTATACATACATAAAGAGAGTGATTTATGCCTCACCCGGTCGGATGAGACGATACGGACACTTGTCTTTGACAAGCAGTTCAGTGTTGTCATACCTAGTCGACAGAGCTGGGAGGAAGGACAGGAAAGTTTCCAAAGGGACTCATCAGTGTGGTACACCGATGGCTCTCTTAAATATGAGAGGACTGGTGCAGGGGTATATGGTCCCAGAACAGAAATAGCCATAGCTCTTGGATCCTTTGCTACTGTCTTCCAATCGGAAGATCATGCGATTGAGATTGCAGCCCGAGAAAATCTCAAGAAAGGTGTTAGAGGGCAAAGAATACGAATTAATTGTGACAGTCAAGCTGCACTGAAGGCACTTGCATCGCATAGTGTCTCCTCAAAATTAGTGCTTGATTGCCACAATGCCCTAAATGATCTGGGCAGGCGTAACAGGGTTACGCTTGTGTGGGTGCTGGGACATGAGGGCAATGGGAAGGCTGATGAGCTGGCAAGGAAGGGATCAGAGGAGATACTACATGGTCCTGAGCCGTTCTTCGGTGTATCAAAAAGCTTTTTCAAAGAGGTAGTAAATGCCTGGGAACAACAAGAAATTCAAAGGAATTGGCAGGCTAAGCCAGGCATGAGGCAGGCAAAGCTACTTGTCCGGATTTTGAAAGATAGGGCAAGGAATTTCCTTCAACTGACAAGGGCAGAACTAAGAAGGATAGTCGGACTTTTCTCTGGACATGGTCCGCTAAGAAAACACCTGTGCACGATGGGGCTAGTAGACGAGCCTACGTGTCGCTGGTGCCTCGAAGAAGAGGAAACCTCACAACACGTCCTCTGCGAATGTGAGGCGCTGGCCTACAACAGGTTAGTGCACATAGGGAAGGCAATTGCTACGCCCAAGGACATAGCCGAGGCTATTCCCAAGGAGCTCAAGCTATATGCGAGGAGCTGCAAGTTGGAAAGGGAGTAAGATAGGGACGCAAATCACAATAGATCCAATAGGGTCTCAGTGAACAAGGGCGAAAGGCCCAGGTCCCTTTTTATTGTATTGTATTGTATGTTATACAGTACATTACATAGGTTTCTCGGGTAGACCTAAAGCATATTTGTTTTCTTTCTTTTTTCATCCTGCATCGACTCCAGATGTTTGACCGTTAATTTTAGGGACACCCTGTATATATATATATATATATATATATATATATATATATATATATATATATATATATATATATATATATACAAATTTGAACCACCGTTATTTTCGCTCTCTAGGAGTTCTGAAATATAAAATTTTCTATATTTCCCTGTCTAATTAGGATTAGAATGTTTAATTTCAACGATATCAGTGCTGATATTAACCTTTAGGCTAGATGGTAGGGTAGTGCGGGATAGCCTAGTGGTGGAGTGCCCCGTGTGCTGAATACTTTCGTCACACAATGTTTCCACGGAAGATAATTCTTTTGTACTTTGCATTCCACTTGTTCCAGGTGTTTCTTCAACAGAAACATTTTGGGATACATTATTAGAACCTTCATTGTTATCTGAAGAAAACTCTGCTTCACTTTCGCTCAGACCCGTCAAAAGTTCTACAATTCTTCTTCAGAATAAATTTTCTTAGAAAGATTTACACACGCAATTGTTCACTTGAAAAGCACAAAATATACTAGAGAAATATGCAGGGTAAATTACAGGTAAAGAGAAACAACAGTTTTTGGCAGTAAAGAAAGGAAGGGAAGAGATATAGGCAGTGATGTGGGCCGGGTAAATACCCAGTGGGTAGGTAAATATAAATTGGGTATTTACCCGGGTATTAACCCACAGGGAAGGTAAATACCCAAAAAGTGGGTATTTTCAGTTTTTGAGCTTGAAAGGACTTCTTTGAATATTTTTTGATACAAACAAGGACTAAAACACACCCATTCGACCATAAAAACTAAATAAACATTAATATTTACCCAGTAATATTTTAAAGAGAGTTAAACGTTGGTCCGGGTATTTACAGCTTAATGTATATCTATGATTTTTCATGATTACTTTTACATTGGAGAAGGTTAATTAATTTTAAAAAAGTTTAGTGAAGCCTATTCAATTATTAAGGACTTATTTAAATTATACTATAAATGAAAAGGCAGCTTCTTGATAACAGAGTGTTTTGGGTCCGAGTCAGGAAACTAGTTAACATCTTTGATCTAATTGTTGAATTTATAACTGCCATTCAGTTAAATTGGTCCACACAGTTCGTAAGAAATTTCAGAATCTACAGAAAACTCTTCAACAAGAAATCCCAGAATCTTCTCTTCAAAAAACTGAAGGAAAACTTGTGCTAACTAAATGGGAGAATCGCATTCACTTTGGTGTTGGAAAAGTACATCTTGCTGGAGACATGTTGAACCCTTCATCTCAACGTTGGAATTTGAAGCGTGGTGAAATACTTGGTGAACGTTGGTTTTGTGTGTGAGCAAAGCACGGGATTGAAATCAGTTGATCTTCGGAAAGACTTTACAAAGAGGGATTATGACAAAGATCCTTTGTTTGGGAAGGTCTTGAAGACAATGAAAAAGGAAAGGCAATAAATCCCATGTTATGGTGGAGGGGCTTGAAAGATACATGTGTTATGGCAGAAGTAGCTGTAAGAATACTAGGAGCTCCTGTGACATCTGCTGCGACTGAAAGAACATTCAGCACTTTCAGTTGGAGTCACTGTAAAAAAAGAAACCGACTTACAACTGAAAGAGTACGAAAAATAGCATATTTGTCTCATAACTGGAATCTCCACAACAACACCTAAAAACAGAGAAAGCAACAAACAGGAAAACCCCAACATGGTTGATAAGGAAAAGAAGCTGAAGAGAAGGAAGATGAATCACAAGCTATTGTCTGTGAAACTAGCAGTGATGATAGTGACTCTGAAGACGGCTACATATCACTTTCGAGTCATTCAAGTGATGAATAAATCTCTCGTCCCGAAGACTTGGATTAGGTCATCGTTATCACTGAATTTAATTTAGGCCATCCCATTGCTTTACTTTGTTTTCTGATTTTGGAAAAGTTGTTATTTTCTGTAAATGTTAATAGGCTTAATCTTTTTATTATACTCACAGGTTATGAAATAAAACGCAGAAAAAAAAAAGAAAAAAAAGTTAAACTTAGGTATGATTTTCCAACATATTATTCCTGTGGTCACTTGCTAATAACTTTGCAAAATTACATACATGGATGTATATGAAAAGAACAGCAGTCAGTAGTTATGGTTGTGGTAAGTTTAGTTTAAAAAAAAACAAAAAAAAAAAAAAAAAAAAAAAAACTTAGCCTTATGCTAGAACATACTTCGATAAAGATAATGATCAATCAGTATGTGTTTTGAGAAACTGAGATAATACTAGTCGAAAGTTTTAGCTGAGGCTTCATTTTTGTGGATGCAATACAGTAGTATCAAATTTAGGCAAACAACTTGTTTTATTGGTCAGAAGGTCCATGGCAAACTTCCATGTAAGAATTTATTAACCTCTCAGTGGTCTTATTTTATAATTTATTATTGTTTTAATTGCTTCTCAGTGTTGCAACACCTCTAAATTGGCAAGATCCATCACATTTTACAATATTCGATTACTTTGAGTCGCTGTTTAGTTAAATACCCGGGTATTGATGAAATTGGGTATTTACCCTTAAGAATAAATACCCAGGTATTTTAGATCACTGAATATAGGTACAGGTAGGTTGAGTAGTTGGAAGCTAAAGTGACAAAAGTGAAATCCTATGCCCCTATCGGCTTTGAAGGACACTTCAGCTTCTATAAACAGCCTACAGATGGCAATAGTAGAAGGAATGATATAATAGCCTGTATCAGCCAAGCAGAAAACAAACCGAATTGATGTATCAGTCCGGTGTGAAGTGATCTTAGTCCGGGGCACTGTAACCACCGGACTGATATATCAGTCTGTAGCAGCGTAAGGGGTTAGTTAGAAGAAAAATAAAATATTATTTTATGTTCAATTGTAAAGGTTCGTGAATTATTTACACATAATTTAATCAATTGGGGAAACAAAAAACAAAAATCTGGCTAGACAAAGTTGTTCTAAATTTTATTAGATTTCATTTTTAAAAAAATGCATTGAAATCGGTTAAGATTTAGAGGCTGTAACCTTATTTGAAACACAAAATGTCGTTTGGCCCCACTTTGTGGTGGTCTGTTTTGGAGCTGATTTATTGAGATCTTTGTGCAAAATTCTCAAAAACATTGAAGTGTTTTAACTATACACATTGTTTCAACGGGATAGAGGTACAAATCACACTTATACAGGATTTCTATGTTTTATGGGTAAATTTTTCAGATATCCATGCTGTTTCAGTGAAAGAAAGCTTTGTTAAAAGCACTCATTAATCATGTTTAAGGACTCAATAAAAGTGAGTGGATTTCCTCATAACAAGTTTCCTCTTGTTAAATTGTTCTTTATTAAATTGTCGTATAGCTCAGCTCTTGTGATTGCAGGGAACAGTAATAATTCACGAACAACCCAGAATTGCTTTTCACAATAATTTTTTAATCAAATATGAAAGAGTAAATGTTAATTTGGCAAATATAAATTGTCATTTTAATTAGCCTACAGAGCCTGAATAACCAGACAAGGATTTAACAAATATTTATGAAACAAAAGCTATTGTATAATCCATTACTTATACTACTGTGTTCAATAACAATTTGATAGAAATCGTGATTCAGGACTTAGTTCTAATTACACTAGGCAACAATGAAAATGTTTGTTGGGGCCAAAAATAGTCAATTCATATGTATTTCCGCCTACTGAATTAAAAAATCACGATGAAAATTACAGATTGGCTCTTGCTTGTGAAATAAAGTGATATTTCATTTTTTAGAGTCAACATTTGCGATTTGGGGGGCATTTTTCTTGGGAAAGACTTGATACAAATGCTCTTCAGCTGTTTGTAAGTCATAAACGTATTTAATATTGCTGTGACTGAGAGTTTCATATACTTTCTGCTGTAATTAATGCAGAATTTCTGGTTTGAGAGTTCCTTTTTAGTGTTAAATGCCACAAAAATGTGTAAATATCCCAGAGCAAAGAAAACATTACAGAAAACTGCTTTCCTTTTTTGAGAAGAAAAATGATCTTGTTGTTCGTTGCGTTTTGGAGCTGTTTGTGATGAACATAGAGAAAGATTCCATCAGGACATTTCTGTTATGGAACAAACATATCAGTGCAATTAGAATGAAGCAATGCTTGTGGACTACTGTTCGTCTGTGTGTAGGGATGCTCTGGAACACCCTTTCAAAAGGCTGGATAAAAGACAATGATCTCATGAAGCCACCAGATAATCTTCAGACACAGCCATCTGCGAGCTATTCTTCCAGCAATTTATAACTCTTAGAATGTAACCACAATTTTGAAAAATCAAATGCATTTTATTATTAAATATGTTGTTAGCATATATAATAATAATACTTTTCTCTTAACCCTTTAATATGAAATACTTCCACCTAGTGTATATCTCAGGAACTAGAGCTAAGAAAAACTTTTCATTGTCATATTTGTTTTTCTCAACCCAAAATTTAGTAAGAATTGACTCACGAAGTGCTTGAAACATTAAAATTTGTTTTTTGTTTCCTAGTGTCATTGGAGATTTTGTGGGAGTAAAAAACATCTCAATCCTTGACAATTACGTTCCAATTGAAATTTCTTGATCAATAGAGACAATAAAACTAAGCGGGTATTCATTAGGATAGTAATTATCCAAAAATTATGAAAAGTGAAAAAGAATGTTGATAGTATAATAAAAAAACTAATACTTAAAAAAAAATATGATTTCTTCTACTATAATAATGGTGAGGTTATGATTTAATATTTGTTTTAGATCGAGCAGGATATGTCTCAGGTTGTTCTGCTGTTTATAAATGTTGTATGGATCTGAATATCAAGTTGACGCATGATCAACTTTATAAATATCAAACATTGCAGTCATCAGACTTTACAAAGGCAAAACAACTTGAAATACCTTTACCTGAAGAAATGAAGTATAAATTTTAGTTTTTCATGGAATATGTAATTAACATTGTCATAAAAATAATGATTGTATAATATGTAAATATGTATGCATTTTCTTGTAAATTAAATATTTTTCTTGAATTTTGCAACTTGTATTTTTTTAAAATTTAAAAAAAAATTATTGTTGAGTTTAGACTCCACTTCTCCTGAATTTCTTATTAATGCTACTGGGCAGCTGCCTAGTTGCTGTCTGGAGTAGAGTACGTATACGTGGAATAGATACGTTTCTCTCCTTCATTGACTCAGTATATCCCATCCTGTCTGCTTTCCATTCTTTCTCCTGGTGATTTTCTTGCAGTTACACATTTAATGAAATAATTCCGAATTTAATGCGAATAATTACTGAAGAAAGAAAAATAAAATAATAAAGAGAAGCTTCTTCAAATTGTAGAATACGTATACAAGAGTTTTGATTTCTAAATTGTCATGAAATTTATATTTTTCTACGTCCCTTGTTTTTTTGAAATTGTAATATTTTACTACTGTTAGAGGATGAATGAAAGAGAAATATTTTTACTTTAAATGTATATTTACAAAGATAATATTACAGTATTTATTTTTTAACAATTAATATTAAATTTAATATGTTGGTACTAATGACCTGGGTAGTCGAAGCATCTTAATAGGAAAAAAAAATACTAATAGGTACATAACTAAACTTATCACTAATATACAGGGTGTCCTGATTTTAAATGGCAGAACTTCAGGAGTGTGGAGGGGTCCAAAAAACTAAAAGACAAAAAGTCCTTTAGAGATTTGCTCGTTTTTGAGAAAATCGCAAAACAAGAAACAAAACAAGTTTTCATTTTTGTACATACTTATTTAAATTTTCAATGGAAAAAAAAATTGTCATTGCGAATTGTTTCAAGAAACCAATTACTATAATTCAATCTCTTGAGGCTGATATAGTTTTCGCTTACGGTTTCTGCAGCAGTAATGCTTTAGAAACGTTGCGAGAGTATGCTCGCCAATTCGCAAATATAAGAGTGCTTAATCGACAAGTCCTTTTGTTAACATTTAATAGACGAGAGACTGGGTCATTCTTACTTCATATTGAAGGTGAACAATTCCAGGCAGAATTATTAAGAGCAGATCGTAAATGAAGAAATAGAGTCCAACACCAGCATTAGGAATATTGCAGCAGGTAATATGACAAACTTTGAAAGGTAATAATCGGCAACACGTACCATCTTTAGATATTGCAGAATTACTTGCTCCAAAATTATGCAAAGATATTGAATTTTATTAATTGGTTTCTTCGTATGGGGAACCTTGAAGCAGGAGGTTTATTCGGGGTCAATAAACTCAAGAGAGCAATTAAGAGATCGAATCATATATGCAGGGCACCAAATATCATCAGAATAGTGTTTAGCTCCAATTTGTCAAGTCAGTTCTAGATTTAATGCTTACGTTTCTGCCAGAGGGCAACATTTAATAACTAAACTAAATAGATGATAACATAAAAAAATGTAAATAAATAAAATGACCAAGTTCTTCGTAGTCTTCTAAAAGTTAACTAAAACACTCGTCGATTAAGCACTCTTCTATTTGCGATCGGTGAGCATACTCACGCACCGCTTCTAAAGCATTACCGATGCAGAAACCGTACACCAAAACTATATCAGCATCAAGAGATTGAATTTTAGAAATTGGTTTCTGGAAACAATTCGCAATGACAATTCTTTTTCCATTGAAAATTTAAATAAGTATGTACAAAAATGAAAACTTGGTTCGTTTCTTGTTATGCGATTTTCTCAAAAACGAGCAAATATCTAAAGGACTTTTTGTCTTAGTTTTTTGGTCCCTTAAACCCTCCTGAAGTTTTGCTATTTAAATTTGGGGCACCCTGTATATGCATTTATTCATTTTCTCTTATTTGCAACTATTTGACATTATATGCTTTCGGGCTATTTATAGCATCTCTCAAAACATTCAGGAATATATAGATAGGGACATATGCCAAGATAATATGTGGACTACCTCTTTCTATTGTCCTATATGTTAATGGGACATTTCATGTAAAATCAACACCTCACCCTCTCGGATTTTAATGAAATTGGGATAATGGTAATAGACTAATAATAATTCATTATGGATTCTTACAGAAAAATGCATTTGAAATCATGTTTACGTTAGAATTTCTCCTACCTACTCATTGGTCCCGGAAGAGCTAACAGTAATCTTAAATTTAAAAATGTTTATGTAAAATTTATCAGATAGACTTTCTAACAACAATAATATCTTTACAACTACTTTTTAAAAGCTAAATTTATCCTTCCAATGGATGCGCCCACTATTGGAACACGGGCGGTCGCACGGTGCACATAGTGCACCACTGTGTTCATTTTTGTGTTTTTAACGTCTATTTATTTATGTTTTTTTTTTCTATTATATTATTTATTAAGTTAAGTCATTATTGTAGACAGCTATATAAATGGTAATGTAAATAAGCTCATTTTATCTTTTGAAACAAATGTATTGCATATAACTTCTTTTATTTAAAAAAAAAAATGATTAACTTTACAATAAGTCTGAAAATTGTGATGTGTATAAACATTAATATCTGGAATACACTTTAAAAAAAAAATTAACATTAAAAGATATTTAAATAAAAGTAGAAATATACATGGTAATTAAATATTAGGAATGTAACTCTTGCGATCTACTTCAAATCAGTGTCCTGTCCCCTTGTACTGAATTTATTGCAAATTGGTTTAAGTTTTAAATGTTTTTTACACGTAAATTTATTACATGTATTAAGCATTATTTTGGCGTTTATATTTTTTGTCGTCCACAAACATGCCATTGCCCTTTCTTTTTAGAACAATATTAAAACATACCATGCCACACAATATACTTGCATCTACTTTTCACCTCCTATCTCACAGAGAGATACCTGGAAAATATATACAAATGCAAATGCTTGTAAATATTTTAAGTTTAAAGAAAATTACATATACGCGCTTGTGCATACTGGTAAATATGATTGTATGTGGGAATATGGTGTGTGCTTGCAAGTGTGTGTACATGTTTATTTATATTTATTTATGTATGTGTATGCATACACATACATGTGTGTGTGTATGTGTATATATATATATATATATATATATATATATATATATATATATATATATATATATATATACTCATTTTAAAGAAACAAATCACACCCTAAATGTATACAAATCATAGAAATAACTTTAAATTAATCCAATGGAACTGTAATGGCGTAATGAGACACTTAAACGACCTACAGCTAATAGTACAGGACTATTCACCGGAATTCATGTGCATTCAAGAGACCAACCTGGAAGAATCCGACAAATTCACATTAAAGGGGTACAACATTCACCGTTATGACTACCTCCTTGGAGAAAAGGCATGCATTGGGGTACTTATCACCATATCCCCCCCCCCCAAAAAAAAATCCCATTCAAAAGTCTATATTAAAACCAACGTTCAAGCAGTAGCAATCCAAACCTTAACAGATATACCCATTTCAATAGCAAATATTTACCTTCCACCCAGCGACACATCCAAGACTTAGACTAACTAACTGGGGAGACATGAATGCCCATTTAAAATTCTGGTGGTCTAAGACCAATAACAATAGAGGAAACATCCTCGAAAAGACCATTCATGACAATAAACTTCATATCCTCAATTTCTGGAGAACCCACCTTCTCCAGAAATACACCTGAGAGGGTTTGGTATGTAGTAACACATACCAAACCCTCTCAGGACTATTCCTGAGCATCTATACGTTTCAACATGCTGCAGTCAAATAATCAAACATGCTAAATGGAATGTACTCCCATACCAATACTCCAGCGACCATTTTCCCATACTAATAACAATTTATTCCGATTTACCTAATCCAAGAAAAAAAATTAGATGGAAAATGGATAAGGTGGACTGGGACATGTTCGAACAACTTGCAGAGTTACAAGATCCTCTCCCTAATGATACAGAAAACATGCAAACAAAATTACTCATAACATAGCTCATTGAAGCAGCAACACAAGTCATCCCAAGAACAAGATCTGAACCAAGACCTCAAACTCTCCCATGGTTTAATGAGGAATGTAAGGAAGCAATAAAAAGCAGATTAGAAAATTCATCTGCAATATGTCGGAAGAAAACTTCATAAATTATAAAAAGGAGAGGCCAAAAAGAATCCCTTCAGCAACCATATGGAACAAGGTCCGCGCAATTACTGGAAGAAACCAGAGACCTCCAATCTACATAAACATCAATGGCAAACTCAACACAAATGAGTTGGACATAGTGAAAGAATATACTACTGTTTTTAGCAACTAAAACCATACATATGCACCTAGATTTCCATAATACAAAATCGACCAAGAATCCAAACCGATACATTTTCATGAAGATGCTGAAAATAACATGCCATACAACAACCCCCTTACTATGTCCAAATTCATATCTGCAATATCTAGACTTACAGGAAAATCCTCCAGCCCAGATGAAGGGACTTATGACATGGTCCAAAAACTATCAGCATCACGATACAATCACGATTGCGTCGTGAGGTCAACCTCATAAGCGGGTCTCCCTATGGAGATAGGGAGTAACCGCGCTAAAATACACTCCTGGGGATTGCGAGGAAACTTCCCAACCTTCATCCAAAAATTCCTGGAGGACAGAAGCTTCCAAGTATAGGTTGGAAACATGCTCACCAGATTTCATTATCAAGATACAGGAGTCCCTCAAGGAAGTGTCCTGAGCCCCTCGTTATTTGCCATAGCCATCCATCCAGAGTTCAAGGATTACTATTTGTGGACGATTTTGCCATAATTTGTAGTCCAGAAAGCATATCATTTATACAAAAACTGCAGGCAGCTGTATCAAAGCTTCAAAAATGGACTGAAAGGGCAGGTTTCAAATTTTTTTCCGAAAAAACAAAATGCATTCTATTTTCCAGATGTAGAACAAACCCAAACCACCCCACCATAAAGCTATACAATACACCCATCACATACGCAGAAAGCATTAGGTTCCTAGGACTTAGGTTGGATACAAAGTAAAATGGACTGAACATATAAATGTTCAGCAGATAGACTCAAAGTATTGGCAAATACAACTTGGGGAGCCGACCGAAAATCCTGGTTGACCATCTACAAAGCAGTAGAACTGACCAAGATCGACTATGCAAGTATGATATATGGTTCAGCCAGGCTCCTTGAGTTGAAGATGCCATACACCACGCAAGGATCAAAACAGTGTAGCGGTTCAAGTGGAGAGATATATAAGCGGGCCGGTATATAAGCCAGCTAGAGGCAGAGGTCTCCAAGCAGCTGTGTAAGTTGCTCCTCTCTCCACTACATCTCTCTCTACCTCATTCCAATAAACTTACTTTCTCTCTACACCTGTTTTCTTATTTACCCTGACCTTCTCCACCACTGTGTTAAACGGCCTCCTTCTCCTAGCTCCCCTCGCTGTGATAAGTGAGGTTTTCCCCCACTGTGTTAAGCGGTCTCCTTCTTCTCCTAGCTCCCCTTGCTGAGCGAAGTGAGGTTCTCCCCCGCTGTGCTAAGCGGTTATCCTACACCTACCTTCCTCACTGTGCTAAGTGAGACATCCTCGCCCCCCGCTGTGCTAAGTGGCCATCTTCCTCTCACCTTTCTTGTCTCCCTCTTTCCTTCACCGCTGTGTTAAGCGGAGCAGTAATCCTATTCACTCTCGCTGTGGTAAGTGAAGTGAATCCTAATACAAGAACACACACTCTATCGCGACCTTCCGATACTATGCACACTCATGCAACTAACTAAAATACTTACACGAACAAACCAACTACACGATAACAGCAATAGGGGCTTTCCCCTTCAGTGTGTGTAGATGCAGGAATACACCCACTTACTATTCAGAAGACAACAGCTGGCCGCCCGGTATATGTCAAAACTAGTTATCAACCAAGACATCCGACCTATCCATATGTATTGAACAGAAGATACAGGAGGAAATTTGAAAGCAACCCTTCATCTACAAAGCCAATAGGAATCAGATTGAATACTATAATAACAGGGTTTCTACTGCAACATAATATAAACCTACCACCACCCATAGTTTTCCCGCCCTGGACAATACAACTATCGCAAATAAACACAGAACTCACCAGAATCATCAAAAAATCCACAGGAAGTATGCTAGTACACAAAGTAAAATACAAACTTAAAGAAATGCTAACACAAATGGAAGGAGCCAGAGTAATATTCACTAACGGATCCAAAATTAATGACTCCACGTCATGCACCACATTTAATGGTGAAACAATAACAAAACACAAACTGAACAAGCTTTGCAACATCCATTCTGTAGAACTCACCGCAGCAGGACTGGCTCTGTACCAAAAACTCCAAACCACACAAACAGATATTTTCTTTTGTACAGACTCCTTAAGTGCACTACAAAGCCTGCAGGATATATATTCATCAAATGTACTTGTCTAAAAAATACCTCCATATACACACACAGCAGGGAACGCCCTAATATTCATATGGACACCCAGTCATACAGGAATTGAAGGAAAAGAAAACGGTGGATATGGTAGCAAAGGGAGCGCACAACTTGAGCGAAATCATGCCAACCCCATTAACGAGAAACGAACTATTTTTTCCCCTTGAAAAACAAAATAAAGGCCAATTGGGAAAATATGTGGCAAGAAGTAGAACACAACAAATTGAAAGCCATAAAAAACAACATGGAAGCCTGGACCTCTTTTTCAAGGGGAAAAAGAAGAGAGGAGGTAGTCATAGCCAGAATGAGAATTGGACACACCAGCATATAAATAGCATGTAAAATGTTTGTAAAGTAGTGTGGAAAGTAGCGTGGTTATAATATGAATGCATGTAAAAAAAGTCCGATTCGCAGGAACTGCGTCATCTTAGCGCGGTTCCGTTCTTATCTCTAGTGTTTATGAAGGCATAGAATAGAAAAAGTTATTACTTTGTTTAGATCAATAGCGAAACAGCTATCCAAATGAAATCTCAAACAAACCAGTCTTGAAAGGTCTTTGTTGATTTACAATCATACCTGTATGGGTCAGCTCTCCCATAAGTCGGGCAGAAAGGCCTCCGCTCAGAGGCATTTGGAAAGCCTTGGGATCTCTCTCTTTAAACGCTACATTTCTAACAATAAATTGATCTTCTTATTTTACTTAATCTGTTTTATTGTCAAATACATTATCTGACTATAAGCAATTTAAAAATAACAAGGAATAAAACAGACAAAAAGAAAAGTTCGAATAAGCGAAATCAATTACTTAAAAGTTTTAAGCACTTATTTCTCCGATTGACATCGCTTATTCAAAACTTTCTTTAAAACCATTCTTGTAGACCATTTAGTAAGCTTTCGAATGGTAACCTTTCGCTTCCCAAGATTTTCAACCGTTTTCGAGATATTAAGAAATTATACGAAGTTCCCAAAACTTTTTATTATTTCTGACAACAGAAAATTGGTCTCATTTTACCTATCCTGTTTTACACACACATACATTTTCCTTACAAATACAACATAAGAAATTACAAAAATAAAAAGCAATAAAAAACCAAGGGAAAGAGACAAAAAGAACGACAAAAACCCGTTCATAAGAACAAAACAGACATATTTGAAGTTTTAAGCACTTATTTCTCCGATTGACATAACCTAATCAAAAATAGTTTTAGAATCATTTTTGTAGAGAATTTAGTAAGCTTTCAAATAGTTTCAATCCACTTACCACGATTTCCCAACCGTGTTCGAGATATTAATGAAAGTATACGAAGTTTCCAAAACTTTTCATGTCTGTTCATAAAATATTTTATTCTAACCCTTCCTTAACTCCAAACGTAACATAACTTTCAACATACTAGTTTTAATGAAAGTAGAACATGCAGATAATGTTTCAACTGAATCCCGTTATTCTAAGTACCCAAACCAAAAACGGTATTCAAAAACTATTTTTCCAATTTTCTCAACAACGGTTAAAGCTATCGCCTTGAAAATGGTTTCATTCGTTTTCCTAGCCCAAGAAGCCTATAAAACGAGTACTTACAAGCTTATGAACTCAAAAACGTAAGCGTTACGATTTTTTCTGCGCGAATTTCGCCCCAAACGCCATCTTCCAGTGGGCGGATTTTGCTGGTTAACGAACTTGACCTTTCAAATTGGACGACAGATTTTTGTACCAAATTTCATCAAAATCGGACCATTCGTCTTCTATTTAGAGAGCGAACAGACAAATATATATATATATATATATATATATATATATATATATATATAATATATACATATATATATATATACAAATTTGAACCACCGTTATTTTCGGTTTCTAGGGGTTCTGAAACGCAAAATTTTCTAGTCGGCACTTCCGGATCGTTTCATTGTATCAACCTTATAAGCGGGGTTCCTCCCTATGGGGGAGGGAGGAACCGCGCTAAAAAAGTTATGCATGTAGTTTGCACATAGAACTTTACAAAGCAAAATGTATATTGTATGGTCAAATATAAATATATAATATATATAAATATATAATATATATACAAATACAACTGTATATAAAATAATTAAATTGTTTATAGATAGTATGAATTTAGATAGACAAGTATAATCTTCCAATATAAATACAAAAAATAAAATAAAAGTAAAGTAGTAAATAAATAATAGAAGTATGACATGAAAACCATCCATCATCACAAAACTTGTACTATCGCCCCACAAAAAAAAAAAAAAAAAAAAAAAAAAAAAAAAAAAAAAAAAAAAAAAAAAAAAAAAACCTAGATGAAAATAAACAACAAAAATTCAGGCAAATTTGTTTGCCCTGAAATCGATTCCAATCAAATGCTTCAAGATAAATCACATACTTTATCCTCCATAGGCAAGGTTGAATCATGAAAATGCTCAAGCATCCATTGTGTTACTGTTTTAAGCATTTTCATATTTCTTATTTTAAACGATTTTTTTTTTTCTTTTTTTTTTAAGGGGATGAAACATTGCAATGTTGTATATCTTACATTTTCCAATTTAACGAACAAGTCATTATGATGAGCCAGTCAATAAAAATCTTTAAATGTGACTATATATTTCCAAACACCAAAAAGATTTTAAATGTATAAAATTTCCACAATTTTTCAATGAAAAATTCACTAACAAACACTTTTCCTCAATTACTGACCCAACAAGTTTTAGATTTAAAGAAATATCATTTAACTTTTGTTGTTTTTAGAGCCTATTGACAAAGGGTTCCTCTCTATAAGCCGTTCCCTTTGCATAGTTCAGTTCTCTCTGAAGAGCCTGATTTGTCTTTTACCAATTGATGTGTACATAGATATTATTCCCTTGATATTTTCCGTAGATATTATACCAATGCCGAGATATTTTACTTGATATAATTTTTAAAAAGAAGAATTTCAAAAACGTTTTTGAAAAATAAAAACAAAATTTAAAAAAAGTTTTTAAGCCTTCCATTGACTGCTCCAAAGCCCATAATGAGAAAATGTTAATGGACAACTTTTTAAAGAAAGAGATAACATAAGTGTATTTGGAGAAATGAGA
Organism: Gonocerus acuteangulatus; assembly: GCA_946811695.1. NCBI lineage: Eukaryota > Metazoa > Arthropoda > Insecta > Hemiptera > Coreidae > Gonocerus > Gonocerus acuteangulatus. The sequence goes on along the minus strand of OX328132.1, from coordinate 97,619,312 downwards.
AGAGATGGGCGATGCAGGCTCAGGTGTTTTAAAGCTAGGAGGGGGAAACAGGCTCCGCACCACAGGCATCTAAGGTCATTCGGGTTGCTGACTCGTAAGGGTTCATGGTAGCCTGGTTGCTCTAGTTTGTCCCACTAAATCAGTGACTTAAATAGGACTGGATAAAGACCTATCTGCATCTTGCTAATCTAGGTCCAAAATTAATCCTCATAACAGTGGGATTTAAAAAATAATCTGAAGTCCATAATATCATAATGGCTTTCATTAACTTGACACAGGTCTTAGTATTCATAATGCATCCTAGCGCAGAAAATTAATTCACTCAATTTGAAAGTCACATTAGATACCATGCTTAAGTTAAGTAGTTTAATTCTTATTATTTGTAGACAAATGTTAATAGACATAAAACCATTATTAAAAACATTTAAATTAACACTTACTGGCTAAGCACTGGGTGACCAAGAGTGCCTCAGAAGCCCAGGGATTGTCTGGCCAGGTACACTTCCCAACCTAAGGTGTCTAGGCCCTACACGTCCTTGTCTTTGTACAGCTACACCTAACTTTTTTTTAATTCTCAACCCTACTGAAGTCCATTGAGTCCAATGCTTTACTATGATAAATAACAAATATTTTTGAACAATATTAGTAAATAAACAATAAATTTAAAAAAAATGTGAACCTTTTTTTTATATGGGCTTTGAACTGCCACTGGTAGAGCTAGAATTTGTTTTTATTATTACCTTTTTTTAATTTCAAATTAATGAAATGGTAAAAATAAAAGAAAAAAAATTAAAATCGATAGATCTCACTTTAGGCTAAATTAACTTACTACTTTAAAAATATTGATAAAGTTATTATTTTAATAATATCTATTAACTTTATCCTATTATTTATAACTATATTTTTAAAAAAAAATCAGTCCCATAACAAGCCACGAGGGTCCTGAGGGGTAGATACTATAGAGGTATCTGATTCATGACCATACGGCACGCGAGGGACGGTCAGGGAGACCAAATCGTATCCATGAGCGAAGACACTAGAAGATAAAAATCTTTAGTGCTTGCACGGGATTTGAACTCAGATTCTCCAGCACATTAGTCTAGTGCTCTATCACTGCGCTAACCTCGTCCCCTTATAACGATATAAAAAACAGAATAAAACAAATAAAGAAGCACCATCTTTATCTTGAAATTTGTAATGTAAATTACAGAGAAGTATTAACTAAACAGAAGCTAAGTGCTCCCACAAACAGGAATAGTGAGAATATAGAATAATAGGCGTCTAAGGTGGTAGGAAGGAAAGGCCACATCATCAACAAAGAACAATATGTAGCAGGAATTAGAAGGGATTATCTGATTCAGCTTCTTGGAAGCAGTATTCCTATGATATAGGTTTTGAGCTTATATGTTATGAACAGAGGTGCTGGCACTACCTGGAAAAGGTTAAAAGTATTTACTAACTCAAAAGGAAACTGTTAGATGAAACCAAAGTCTGAGATAAATAATTTGCTTGAAGATAGTGGAGAAAAACCATTAAAAAGTCGCTTACGAGTTATCTTGTCCAGAGTCTGAGCACTGAATTACAAGATATCTTGTCTAGAGTTTGGAGGCACTTTGTCCTTCTTAAAAGATATATTGTTTAGGGCTTGGAAAGGGTTAATCGAATTAGAAACATATTAACAAAGGAACTCCCCTAGATTTTATAATAATAGGCTCTAAAATCTAACCAGTAATTTGAATTTTTGAGGTAAACTTACAGTAAAACCTCAATATTATTAAAACCTTCAAGAACTCCCTACATTACAATATATATTTTAAGTAAGTTTACTGTATACAATGTATATACCGATTATATACAGTAAACTTCCTCTAATCCCACATCCTATGGTCCAGCAAGGCAGGAGTGTCAAGTCCAAACATGAAAAATGCGCCTCTTCAATTCTTATGCATCAATTCTGCGAAATCCCCACCCCAACAACCGTAGTGCCCAACGGAGTCCGGTATGCTTCAAGTCCCGAACGTGCCGGATTAAAGGAAGTTAATTTGATGTAAGATCTTCTTTTTTTTTTTTTTTTTTTTTTTTTTTTGAGGAAGTAGTTGATACACAAAAAAAAATGATCGTACATCAAATTAACTTTACCTTATATTAATTTTAAGTTCTGTAATGCTATTGGCATTTATTTCAAATGAATACATTTTACATCAAATAAATACATTTCAGACATTTTCATTGATTAAACTATACAATATCTAATACATTCATAATAATTCTAAGTTTTAATGATATGTACATGAAGCTTTGTAATTTTGATCTGATTTATGAATATATAAACACAATTATTTCAGTAAGTAAAGACCTAAAGAAGTGGTCAATTTTGATAATTCCTCCTTCTGTAATTTTAATTTAACTGAGTAATTTTTACAGTCTGAATATTCAACTCTTTGAGTTTTCATTGCATTTAAAGAAATATTTTTTGTTATTTCATGCTTTAATAATAATTTCAAGTTGGCAGCTTTAGCAATCTGTTGCTCATCAATAATTTTTTTATCTCCTTGAAGCTTTTTGTCTACAACTATTTTCTGGAAAAAAAATAAAAATAAAAAATAATCAACTATATATATATATATATATATATATATATATATATATATATATATATATATATATATATATATACTATTAAACATTGATTTATTTTAAATTGTCTCCCTTAAATTAAATCAAGAAGGTGTAGGTAATCGTGGTTCGGTCGTCACTTCAGAAATGTAGCCTCTAAGAAAACGGAACTGTTCTCCCTGTCCATCATAGCCCTGAAGGGGACTTGAATGTCAGGCTGAAACATTGGCAGAGATAAAACTAATTTTATGTATAAAATTTAAGTCTTATTCGACATACGATCAAACCATGATTATCTACAATATCTTCATTTAACTATCTCTTGTCAATGATCTTAAATTAAATTAAACAGGTTTTCTCAGATAAAAATAATATTATGATAGAGCAAGTAAAGAACCATATAAAATATTAAGCACTCAGAGATTAGTTAGAGATCAAAGGAGTTTTATGACAGGAAAGGAGAAAAAGGTATTAATGGAAGGATACCCAAGGGGGAAGGGGACATGGGAAAATACTAGGTGGGGGGTCTGGAGAGTGTGTGAAAAATATTGGCGTAAATAAGAGAAATGCCTTGTTTGTCTATGTTTGTAATTTATGTTGTTTTTAATTAGGTTAATGTGTACGCATTCAGAGATCTGAAGTCCTTTTTTTTTTGTTTCGTTCGGTAGAGAGAACGTGGCGTGTTTTGCAAGTGCAGATTTTTCTATTTCTTTGTTAGTGATGGTTCGTTTATGCTGTGTAAGGTGGGAGTGAATGTCATTTATGGTTTCTCCTATGTATACAGCATTACAGGAAGGGGTTTGGCAAGGGACTTGGTAAACACAATAGGTGATTTGGTCAAAAGGGATGGGATCTTTAAGTTTAGTATAGAAGGTTTTCAGTTTGTTGATGGTTTTCAAACCAAAATTTAGGGATGGGTAGGCTTTTTTAATGGTCTTCGTAAGTTTTTCAGTCAGTCCAGGAGTAAAAGGCAGGGATCAGAACAACTGGGAACAGGGAGTTAGGGAAGAATAAGGTGAAGTAGTGCTGGAAGGTTGGGGATTTTACTTTTTTAACAAGAGATTTTATGAGGTTGGGGGGAAATTGGTTGTGTGCCAATATATTGGAGGCTATATTTAAAAAACTATAAAAATATGATGGGAAATTTTACAAACATATCGAAGGTTTAGCCATGGGCAATTGTCTTGCGCCCGACTTATCCTCAATCCTTCTCACCGATTTTCTCAACTCTCTCGTCCCACAGTTCCCCCATGACATCTCATTTATCTGCAAATACATAAGATGATCTTTCCCTGATGATAAACCCAAACAGACTAAGAGACATACTTAATTTCTATTATTCCTGTCTATTCACTTGTACATACGTAATTTAAAATTTGTTTTTTATGTTTTAGCGCTGTTCCTCCCTCCCTTCATAGGGAGGAACCCCGCTTATAAAGTTGACCTCATAAACCAATCCGGAAGTGCCGACTAGAAAATTTTACGTTACAGAACCCCTAGAGACCGAAAATAACGGTGGTTCAAATTTGTATGTATATATAGGGGAAGGTGTACCTTTGACCACTTTGCAAAATTGTTTTTTTTTTTTTTTTTGGCTTGAATATTAAAGCTAAATTAATTTTTTTTATTTCATTGTAATTAGTATTCTATTGCTTATCATATTTAATTTTTCAAGGTTCTAGCTTTACATTTAATATTTTTTATTAATTTTTAAAACAATAATCGTACAGTGGTCAAAGGTACAACATGTAGTTGTACCTTTGACCATGGGGTGTTGTACCTCTGACCACGTAAAAACAACACAGCAGTGCAGAAAAAAAAGTATTCAGTTATATTGTAATTAATTGTAAGTTTAATAAATACAGGACAAGGATGTAAGCATAATAAAAAAGCTATTATTGATATTTATGTTATGCTTAATATGCTGAAAAATCCAGTCCAATCGATAAACGTTTTAACTGTCAAGCAGATCCACTAGCAATAGTAGGGTATGGAAGTTTAGCCACATGTCTTCAACATCAATATCATCCAAATTTTCATCTTCTCTCGTAAAGTTTGTTTTTTCAAATATTGCATCTTAGACATTGGACATTTAATACCACAAATCTCTGCAACTAAATAAGTAAGTATTTTTACTTTTATTTTTAACAAGTTTAAAATTTCCTTTTTCCAAATCATATTTTTCAAATAGTTACTGGTCATCGACATAACTCACGACATTTATCAGACGAATCAACATCACTTTCTCCTGAAGAAATTTCGGTGTCAATATCAGAATCTGAACTGTCATGAGAATAATTTTCTTTTTATTTACCACTTTTTTTTTGGAAGGGGTTTATGTGTATGTGGTGTCTTACGTTTAGGGTGGTGCTTTCGTTTTTTTTTTTTTTTTTTTTTTGTTTTTGTTTTTTTTCACCTTCAATAATTAGCTTTTCAGGAATATTTGTCAGGATACGAGGTTTCCCTTTAGGCTGGCCCCTATTTGACATTTTCCTTGCCTGCGCTTTTCGGTGAGGCCTTACAACTTACAACTTACAAGGTGTAACAATAAGAGGCTGGTAGAATTGAACTGCTACATTCAGGATTTATAAAGTCATTTTGGACTAATTTCATTTATTATTTTTTAAATTCTTTGAACAATTTAAGCAACCAATATTAAGTATTTTTTTTAAAAATATGTAGCATAAGAACATGAAAGTTGAATTATGAAAAAATTACTCAGGTGTGTTGTCCCTTTGACCTGGTCAAAGGAACAACACCTAGTCGTGGTCAGAGGTACAACACCCTGATAGTGCAAATTTAAAAGCATGCTAAAAATTTTAGGGTTAAGATAAATAAATTTTAGAAGCTACATCATGTTTCTTATTGTAATAGCTACTTTGTCAAATGATTTCCATCTAAAAAGACATAATACAAAAAATATAATGAGAAAACGTCATCAATAAAAACTTACATTTTTATGATAGAAATGGATAAGTATTTTTTGCAAGAATCCTCTTTGACTTGAATAATCCAAAGTAGGTTACACAAGCCCTCTAGTGAAGGAGCTAAACACTAATTACACCAAAATTTATAAAATGTTGCTACATGCCGCCACAGCCTCGGTGGTCAAAGGTACAATATGGTCAGAGGTACAACACCTTCCTATATATATATACATATATATATATATATATATATATATATATATATATATATATATTGATGTGATAATAATATTATCCATGAAATAATAGAGCTATAATATCATCCATATTAATTTTAACTATAAAATTCTTTTAACCAAATTTTCTATATAAATATCTATTAATTTCCAGACATGAACCATACAATTTTATAAAAAATGAAATTTCTTCCTCAAATTAAATAATATCAAATTTACAAGCACATAACCTAAGATATAATGTATATATAAAAAAATAATGGAAAATCATACAGGTCAGTTGTTGATACATTAGTATACTGTAATTTATATACGTTTTGGAAACGTCCAAATACAGATTTCTTTTTGAAAGTCTGACGCTTTTCTCCTAGCCGAATCCCAACTATACCTGTCTTCGTTTCGGTTCTAATTTTTATGTTTATTATTTTTTCATATTTTAACTTAATATCCTAACCAGTATAATTAATTGTATTTCACAGACAATTGGATTGAAAATGGCTTATAGCCGAAACGTTTCCACAACAAAAATGTAATTAAAATACAAAACTATTGAAGACTTAATAAGCTGTTACCAACTACCTAGAACTATATATATATATATATATATATATATATATATATATATATATATATATACATATATATATATATATATATATATATATATATATATATATATATGTATATATATATATATATATATATATATATATATGTATATATATATGTATATATATATGTATATATATATATTTATATATATATATATATATTTATATATTTATATATATATATATATATATATATATATATATATATATATATATATATTGTCTGTTCGCGCTTTCCTGGCATCAATAATGGTCCGATTTTGATGAAATTTCGTACAAAAATCTTTAGTCTAATTTGAAAGGTCAAGTTCGTTAACCAGCATAATCCGCCCACCGGAACATGGTTTTTGGAGCGAATGTCGTACGAAAAAAATTGTTCCACTTACTTCATATGCTTGCAAGTACTCGTTTTATAGGCTTCTTGGCCTAGGAAAACGAATGAAACCATTTTTAAGGTGATAGCTTTAACTGTTATTAAGAAAATTGGAAAAATATTTGTTGAATAATGTTTGTGGTTTGGGTACTCATAATCATTTTTTCTGCATGTCATGGGATGCAGGTGAAACATTTTCTGCATGTTCGAATTTCATCGAAACTAATATGTTAAAATTTTGGTAAGGTAAGGAAGGGTATAAATTTTGGTTAACGTTTGGAGGTAAGGAAGGGTTAGAATAAAATATTTTATTAACAGACATGAAAAGTTGTGGGAACTTCGTATACTTTCATTAATATCTCGAAAACGGTTGAGAATCAAAGTAAGCGGAAGGTTACCATTAGAAAGCTTACTAAATGCTCTACAAAAAGGTTCTGAAGAAAATTTTGATTAAGCAATGTCAATCGGAGAAGTAAGTGCATAAAACCTTTTCTGTGTCGGGTCAGACATCTACCCGGGTTGAGGTAGGTACTAGGCAGGCTTCAGGTAGGCTTTTATTGCACTTCATAAATCAAGATGCATCCTAGGAGAGCTGACAGGATGAAGCTACTTCTACTTCACCTGTAGGAAGTCACGCAGCCAAATGCTATAGTAGAAATATAATTATACTTTGTGGTTGTATGTGGCGTATTTAATTAAAAAATAACACTACTTTCTCATTTTCTGGTACAATTTTATTTGTTTCAAATGCATTTAACGGTAAAATGAGTAGTTTAGTATTTTTAATTGCATTTAACACTAAAATGGATATGTTAGTAAAGTAAGTTAAGTAAATTAGAAACATATTCGTAGAAGAGTCTTCGTAGAGCGAAACTTGGGACGGTGGAAAGAGTAATTTCCGCTTAGAATAGTTTCTTGTGCCTTGCCGACAATCTTGCTTTTCTTTAGAATATTTGTTTACATTAAGAATGATCTAAACAAAATAATAACTGTTTTTATTCTAAGTATACAAAACAACACTAGGGATATGAATGGAACCGCGCTAAGATGATGCAGTTCCTGCGAGTCGGACTTTTTATAGGCTTCTTAGGCTAGTAAAACGAATGGAACCATTTTTAAGGTGATAGCTTTAACCGTTTCCGAGAAAATCGGAAAAATAGTTGTTAAATCAAGTTTTTGGTTTGGTTACTTAGAATCATTGGATTCGGTTAAACTATTTTCTGGATGTTTGAAATTCATGCATACAAAGATGTTTAAATTTTGGTTATGTTTGGAGTTAAGGAAGGATTAGAATAAAATATTTTAAAAGAGACGTGAAAAGTTTTGGGAACTTCGCATATTTTCCTTAATATCTCGAAAACAGTTGTGAAATTGTGGTAAGTGGATAGAAACCATTCGAAAGCTTACTAAATTCTCTTCAAAAAAAGTTCTAAGGACATTTTTGATTAGGCGATGTCAATCGGAGAAATAAGTGCTTAAAACTTCAAACACGTTTGTTTTGTTCTTTTGAATGAGTTTTTGTCGTAGTTTAAATCACTTTTTAATTTTTGTCTATTTCCCTTAGTTTTTTATTGCTTTTATTTTTTTAATTGCTTCTATTAGGAAAATGTATTTGTCTGTAAAACAGGATACGTAAAATGAGAATCAATTTACTGTTCTTAGAAATAGATGGGTTAGAAAAATAAGGGCACCCTTGCATAAATTCCAAGCAAAATAAAAATTTGCATGAATGTTAGGGACACCATTATAATAGATTTTTTTTTTTAAACTCGTTTCCTCCTTCTCTCCATAGATAGAAAACCTGATTCTGACATCGACCAAATGACAAAATCTGAAATTGCCGACTAAAAGATTTCGTAGATAACGAAAGTAGAGGTGGTTCAAATTGAAATATATTTGTGAGTAATTAAATGAACTTTTGTATGAAAAGACGAGTAGTTAAAATTATTAAAACTATTAATAGAAATTGGAAAATATGTATTAAATAGAACTCATTAAACCTTTTACAGAGAACTCTATTATAACATTTCTTAAAGAAAAGGATAGCAGATTATTTATTTTATTATAAGGGTTTCACATCTATGGCAATAAGCTCTTGGATAGCACATTACCCCAGAAGTAAGATATAGCAGATTTCCATTTGCTGGAAAGGCCGATGTTTGATATATGACATGCCCGCCCTCCTTCACCTGCTCTTCCAAAGTGCAGCCCTAAACGTCCAATATAGAGTTTTGCTTGAAGATCTGACTTTTTTTTTCTCCTAGCCGAGTTCCATCCTTTGACTTCGCGTCACCTCAACGGCTAACTATCTTCATCTCGTTTAGTATTTCTGTTTGCTCTCTAGCTGGCTAAAAAGTGGGCAAGATGACGCAGTTCCTGCGAGTCGGACTTTTTTTATTGATTTTCTAGAACCAAGTTCTAGAAATACAACTATTGTTCACTTACCTGTTTAGGAACAACATAATTGTTCTCATATTTTAACAACAAATTGTTCTCAAATAAGTGATTTCTATGTATAGTGTAATGATCTAAAAGGGGGTGCTCTAGAAAGAGTCAGTTTCTGGCATAGCAAAGAGTAGCATTCCTATTCAAAATAAAGGCTAACTTATATTCCATAAGTCCATCACAAATAATTTCCTTTGTCAATCAATTAAATAATTAAAAGAGTAATAAAAGAGATAGCATTTGGCAGTGCTTAGTTTGGCAGTATTTATTTATTTTTTTTAAAAAAAGGCAGTGTTAAATAAAAGAAGTGTCCAAATATCTCGGCTAGGAGCGATAAGGTATACAAGTTCCCAGGAAGATAACAATAGAGGTGTTTCCAAGAATGAACATGAACATCCAGGGAGCAATCGCTGAAGTCAGACACCCTTGGCGTGGTGGGAGTAACGCCTCTATAAAAAGGGCCTTCCCCCACCACTCGCCCCCATTCAACCACCAGAGGCTGAGGACCGAGCCTCGCTGCAGAACCAGCTGGCCAGCCGACACCAAGCACTTCACCTGGACATGATGGCCAGACACAACTCCAAGATCTAGCAGCCGACCATCATTCTCCTCAACACAACTACAAGCAGCCTGCCTCTTCACTTCCAGAACATCATCCGTAAAATAAGATGAGTATAACTCACTCACTGCCAATCTTTAAATAAATTCTAAAAGCTATCTAAAATCTAATAATGGCCAAATTTTATCTTTTTGTATATATAATAATATTTTAAATATGTTCTAACATTTCTTAATAACCCAACATTGATACAAATATGTGAGTCAAGCAAAATTTCTTTCTTATATTTAAGTTTATATCACAGCCATGCTAAATCTTAAATTATATATTCTTTATTCAATATAAGTCAATTTTTTTTAAAACTCTATTTTATTTATAATGAACCTTTCTCCTGGTATATAATATGGTCTCAAAACATAAAAGGACAGATGGTAAGAAGTGATTCTAATAATATATTTCTCATGCTTTTTATTTCAGGAAATTTATTAAATTAATTAATTATTCAAATGGTTTTCTTCATAATCCCGTATGTGGTGAGTTTGGTAAATTTAAATGAACCCTGAGATATAAGGAAATTATACTAAAAACATTTCTAAATCAACTTTTTCTATATTAACTTTTAAATATATTCAATTTTCTTAATCTTCCCCCACCAAAACACCACAATAGATCTATTAATTATCTTACTGGTAAACCTCTTTTTCTGTTTATTAATTCTGTATTTTCTTGCTTTTGTCTTTTCAACTGGCGAAGGCTACCAAAGAGTAGCCGAAACGTCCTAAATACAGATTTTTACAAAAATTGTATTGATGTTTTTCTTAGCCGAATCCCAACTAATCCCTGAGTGCTTCAGGTTTCCTAATCTTTCTTTGAATCTAAAAATCTTAATGACAATGCTCAGAAAATTCACTTTTCAACATCACTTCCAACTTGACATTAAATTAAAATGCTTCATTGATGAATGATTAATTTTCTGAGCTGAAACAAGAGGCCCGAATTTTAAGTTCTAATCATCTCCTGAATACATTTTGACTTAAAGATCATTTTTTTATAGGTGCCCTGATTGCAAAGTCATTAGAAATAAATATTTATTGTTTATATCATATCTTAAATAGATATGAATTTAATTTGATAAACATCTTACAATTATAAATGAAGGAGCTACAGCTGCAATGAAATAATTATTTAAAAAAAGCTTTTTGTTTTGTTACTTTTTTAAAGAATCATCTGCGTTGCCATTGATAACAAAAAAACAAAATCTTCCCTCTCACTGAAAATAATACCCTCTCAATTATTTCCGCAATTCCAACTTGGCCAGTTTTTGTTAAATTATGGCCACTATAATAATCCGATTTATTATAAAATTTCTGGCATTTACAGATTCAGGCTCTTAGGGTAACGTTTCAGGGTTATTATAAACTCTCTGATGACTTAAAATTATCTGGTTTGTATGAATTCTATGTAACTTAAAGCGGCCACAACCATATGTAAGTTAACGAAAACTGGCCAAGCTGGAATTGCACAAATAATTGACAGGGTATTATTAGGGTCTCGACAAGGTATTAAGAGCCTAAAACTTTGCCCAATACTATCATAACTTTCATAGGCAAACTGTTCTTGTGAGGGGCCTGGAACTTGACCTCTTTTTCTTCAACATTAGTTTTTTGGGGGATATCAATACAATAATATCAATAATTGTAAGTGCATTAGTTTGTTGGGGGATATCAATACAATAATATCAATAATTGTAAGTGAATTTTGAGTTGGTCGATGTTTTGCTTAAGGAGGATGACGCTGTGACGTGAACTAAGTTTTATTATTCCATCTACTTTTTATCAAGTTGGTATTGCATTTTTTATAACTTTATATGCCTTCTAGTTTGATCATTATTCAGAAATGCCCTTTTGTCCTTGTCTCACACTTATTAATTTCAAGTCTGACTAATGTCATCGTCGCCTTATGTACATAAGTAAATAATAGGCATGTACATAAAAATGTTCAGATGCGTCTAAATGTTTCTTAACACATCAAATATAGGTTCTCCTTACCAAGACCATTCATTTGATACCCCATATGATGAGTTTCCAAAGGAAAGAAGGGTTTCCTTAGGAACATCAAGTACAAAACGGGCACCCCCCTCCCTGGGAGCGGAGTCAAACTCAACTTTTCAGGATTTTTCGATTTTTTCCTTTAATAATACCCTAATGTCTATCAGCCTGCAAAATTTCAAGTGACTAGCTTTTCGGGAAGTGCCTAATAATTTTGATGAGTGAGTGAGTCATATAAATTCCGATTTTCCATCGTCTATATCTCAGATACGCTTCAATGTAGAATTATGAACTTTCCAATTTTACATACATCTCTTATTAAAATTTCATAAGTTTATCTTTAACTAGTTCAAAGTTATGACAGGGTAAAAATTGGCTTTAATACATTGTGTACACACGTAGACGGTCCACTGGACGTCAGCACGGTACTGCTCACCAGCGATTCTCAGAAGAGCAAGTCTGCATCAGTCAGGACCGTCAGACCCATGCGACCGCTGCTGGGTTAAGCAAATTATTCAGGAATACAGTGTACACTACTCATATTATGAAGAAAGTGCTTAGTTACGTAGCTTCTGTGTGACAGACTTTTTATTCAGGTGGAACATCTCTGCTCTTGAAGTTATCAGCCTTATTTCATAGAGTTCTCTTTCATCGTGTATGAAGTGCCGCTTTCTTGAAATTCAAGCTTTTTGTAAAGAAGGTGGGACTGTGTAGCAAGCAGGTTTATTTTTCTTTTATCTTCTTCAAATTTGTGTACTTTAGTCAGGTTCGTGTTGATTGAACCTGCTCTCATTTCCATGGTTCCATGAAAAAATCTTCAATACGCTCTCCAGTTTTATGGTGGATTCCTTCCCAATTCTTGTATATAGACTGTTTTGTACTTTAGAGCTTCTTGGACAAGCTTTTTTGGCAAGTGGTGGTCTTTATATAAACTTTATGTATATAGAGGACATGCATTTTTATAGCCTTTACATAAAGAATATACCTGCGAGTCACTAAGTAGAGTGCGTAGATAGAAGTGTAAGATGGTTGGCCTATCAGTTGTTTCATGAAGAACTTATGCACTCAATATGCTCGTACTCTTTCCAAACCCACATGAGTGCTCTTTAGCAAAGGATTGCCTCAATCGCAGCATTGAATATTTGAAACATAGCAGGTATTCGAAATTCTCTTTTATCTAGGCAACGATTCCATATAGAGTTGGTTGTATACTTGGCTATGCAAACCTTCTCTTCAAAATGTTTGCTAAGAGACAGCATCGGAGTGAAGATAATTCCTAGGCACCTATAATCCTTAGCCAGTTCAATTGCCTCCACTCCTAATCACCAAGCAAAAGTCCTTTCCTTCTTCAATGTTATTGAACTGGCCAGTCAGTTGTTGGAACTAATGTTTCTTCTTAGCTTTGCATACCTCTTTGTAATGTGTATTTGCTGCTATGTAGATCATCCTCAGGAATTCTCCATTATATTTTCTGTATAATTTCAGAAGTTTAAAAGATTTCTTCCCTAATCTCTGACACATTCTGTCAAAACAGGGAGCCTTTACTATATTATGGAGTGATAGCATTATAGCTGAGTTGTCGGGCTCAAGTGGCTAAACTTTCAATCGTCAGGCTCAAGTGGCCAAACTTTCAATTGTCGGGCTCAAGCGGCTTTCAATCAGTTCAGTTACAGCTGTCATTGCACTTCATTGTTTATGTGTTCTACTCCTCAAATATTTCTCCATCAGGCAGTAGACCTTCTACTATATGTTTAAATTGTGCTTCAGAATTTTTGTCCACTTAAGCTTCGGTAAAAGTATGTTTGGTTTATGGTAGGGAGGCTCCTTGTCCTTTAGAATAGTCAATATGGTTTGTAGTCTGAAAAATGTAAAGAATCTACTTTAAAGTCTTGAATAATATCAATACAATCAACACTGATATAATTTTCTGATACACCCTTGGTTCCAATAAATGTCAGTTCCCCATTTCTATCTGAGAGGGATCTCCCATTTAGAAATAACAGATTGAAATCAGACAGAAATTTAAGAACTTTTAAGACAGAGATTTAAGCATTCTTCTTGCCCTGACACAGACCCAATATAAAAACACCTTTGGAAGCCCGGTGGCCGTGAGTGTTAAGGTGTGAGTATTTAACACTCTATGCCTAAGGTCGTGGGTCGATTCTCACTATGGGGTGGTGGCTTTTCCAGAAAAAAGAAAAGGCATCAGCCCTGTCCTGCCTAGAAAAGAGTGGTAACCTATAGATAACTCGTCCCAAAATTTGTAGTTAATAATAATGGACGTTTTTTTAAATAATAATAAACACCAAACAGAGCTGTTTTCTTATTTCCATATTGTCATTTCCTAGGAACTTGAGCATATCATTTATTTTGTTAATATCCTCCTTTGTGGCCAGGTTTTGAGTCTAATAATTTACTAAACATATTTTTTTAATTCTAGAATAGAACTCATCCCAACGTCAACCATCTTTAGATCCTCTGTTCGAGATTTTTTATCTATTTCAGTTCCCAGTTCAGGTTACTCCTTTGCCTTTTCTGATTTGCTTTTGGCAAGAAATAACCAGTAATTTTATTATTCATATATTCTAAGTAGAAGATAAATCTCGAACTGTTAAGGACCAGCGGCTGTTATCAGATACTCGTTATGCTTGTCTCATGCACCTCACCCATTAATTTAAACTTATGGTAATATAAGTAACTGACTTTGCTATGAGATAGATTCCAATTGTTCTACTATATATACTCCATCCTGTGCCAATTTCTGAAACACTTTAACACCATCCGAAATAGGTGAATTTCACAATTGTTTACGCATGATCATAAAATGTTCTTCTTATCAACAGTTTATCATCATTCCCAGTATGTTGAAATTTTACTCTAACGTAAATAAGCAGTCAATATCCTGCTATGTTAAATTAAAATATATACAAAAAGATCAAAAATGAATAAATGAAAGAATCTGCTTAATAAAATACAATACTTACAATCCATTGATAGTAATTTTTTTCATGTGACTTCCAAGAAAAATATGAGTTAAGAAGGACTGGATAGAAAGATATAGCATTGCTTATTGAATCTTCTAAAACCTTATGGAAATGAGCATCCATTAGCGAAATGTACGGTGTTTTATCTTCTGCCTTACCTTTTATCTAAAAAGTAGAGAACTATTTGAAATTGACTTTCTATATCTATGTATACATTAGTATTAATTGATTTAAACTTTTAATTAATTAGCAGCTATTTAGCATAATCATTGATGATGACACAATTCATACTTTCCTTAGAGTAATACACTTATTAACTATCTAAACCTTAGTTAACTAACCAACGCAATTTGTGAAAATAGTAATCAACCATGACAGAATCAATAAACTAGTATGAATATTTTTTATTAATAAATAGTAGGTTACTAATTATTAAAATATACTTTTCAATAAATAAAAGTATATTCAAAAAAAATAAAGTACTAAAAAAAAGTATAAATAAAGTACTTTTCAATCATCATCATTTAAATAATTACTACCTTATGCAGCAGTTTATTTCTTTCAATGCAATGAATTAAATGGCTCCGATGACTAAGACGAAATTGTTCAGTTTCATGAATTAGATAGTCAAGCTTACTTTCTGTTTCCTTAGTTACCTACAAAAATAAAGCAACCTGTAATTAGCCCATTGTTAATAGCCCAATCGTTGATACACCGTTAAAAATAAATATAATAATAAATACGAGCTAATGGCCTAGTTGTTGAAGCACTGTAAAAAATAAATATAATAATAATAATGCATTCTCATATTAGAATGTTACAAATTATTGCAATCTTGCAAGGTTTGAAATCCTTTACCTGCATGTTCTGGTAAATGGACCCGTAAAAGTGAAATTTCCTTGCACATTTGATAAAATAATATCTAATTTTAGATTAAATAAAAAAAGAAAAGAAAAAAAAGAGATACATTTTCAATAAAAAAAAAAAAAAAAGGAAATTTACTCTTCAAACATTTTTTAGAACAATAAAACTGTAGAGCAAAGAGATGTAACAGCCAAGTGGAAAATTAAAACTAAGAAGTGAACCCTTTAAGCACAAGCTGTATGACCTAAAATTAAAATTTATTTCCTAAATTTTTTTCAGTTTATGTGAGTGTAATTCAATGTTTTTATTTTACATTTACTATTCATCAGAGAGGTAAAAATAAAACAATTTTCGTACAGAGCTAAAAATTCCTTAACAATTGGAATTTTTGGAGTGTTAATTTGTAACTTTATGAGTGGTACAGGTAACAGCGTTAACAGTTCATGAAGACTCCTTTAACAACTTTTAGTTGTCAGCTTATCGTAGTGTACAAACATTACACAAGTACAGACAATAAAACAGTGCTGGCTAATCATGCCATAAAATACAAATGCACACTTGACTTTGGAATAAGAAGTTTATGAAAATAAAAGGAAAAAAGTAAAGAGAAAAGCTAAAGTAAATATAATTAATCAATATAATTAAAAATACAGTAAAAAGAAAATTGTAAATAAAAGAAACGCCTGAATAATACAATTTCATTTTTTTATTAAAAAAAATAAAGAAAGAATACTGTTTAAGAAAGTTGGCATTCTAACAATTACAAAGACATTCTTTTATTAAATTAGCAATATTTTTCTTCTAAAGATGAATTTTAAATGTATGTTATGTAATGATATATAAGGGGGTACTCTAGGAAATGCGAGTTTCTGGCATAGCAAAGTGTAACATTCCTATCCAAAATAAATACTAATTTATATTTAATAAATCCATCACAACATTATCTTTTGTCAATAATAAAATAATTAAACTAATAAAAGGAATAGCATGGCAGTGTACAATGAATATAAAATAAAAGAAGATTTAATTGATTCCAAATGTCTCAGCAAGGAATAAATAGGCTTCGTGCATAGCAAGTTTGCCCAGGCAGAACAATAACAGGGTTTGAAACGCGACCCTTACCCAATGACCAGCTAACATGAGGATCCAAGAGCCCTTGGTATGGTGGGGGTAATGCTTATAAGAGGGTTTTCCCCCCTACCCTCGCTCACACTCTCTATCATCAATCGGCAGCCGACATAACTCTCGTACCTTGGCTCTCGATTCTCAGCCAGCTGATGTAGCAACCTACAAGCCTGCCTCTTCACCCAGAGACAAGAATTGGACAAGCATTACTGGGACGAGCTAGACATAGAGAACTTCCTGCGCATCAAAAGCTGAGTATCACTCAAACAATAAAAATACTGCCAATGCTAATATTAATGCTAGCAATACTAAATACAATGGCCAATAATTTATTTTTATTATATAAATTTAGTAGGTTAATTGTGAGCTAAGTTATTCTAATACCCCAACATTGAGTTCAACTATGTGAGTCAAGCATTTTATATTTATTACATTTAATATATCTAGTTTAATTTAAATAACAACAATGAAATGCCAAAAACATATTAATTATTTTTACAATATAACTCTTTTTTTTCCCCCAACTCTATTTTATTAATTATGAACCTTTCTCCTTGTGTATGTTCTCAAAACAATACACCAGGATAAGAATACATATACATATAGGATGGATAAGAAGTGGTAATAAATTAACATTCTCATGTTGTTCAATTTCAGGAAATTTTAATAAATTAATTTAATAATTCTAATTAAATAAATAATAATTTAAATAACAACTCAGTATGTGGTGAATTTGGTAAAATTCTAATGAACCCTGAGATTTAATGACATTTTAATAACAACTTTTCTAGTCAGTTTTAAAAGAAATCAAATTTTAAATATAATTAATTGTTCCTATAAAATAGCCAACCACCAAAAACACCACAGTTCATATTGTATTCAATTGTATTCAGTCTATACCAAGGTTCCCAATGGCAGCAGTACCACCCCCCAGCGGGATGCAGGAGCAATAGCGTGTTCAGAGGCTAATGGGGACTTTATGAGAGTCAAGGGGCAGCCGCTGTGTACCTAATTAATTAGAAATTTAATATAATAAACTATTTTGGTCATGATGAAATTTTTTTTTGTCTTGTAAAGGGGGTGCTAGTCTATAAAAAATTCGGAATCTATGGTCTAGACTACCCTTGACATTACCCTACTGATGGAAAATACTCTTACCCAAGTTGAAGCTATAACCATTTTTGTTTTCTCTGAATCGAAGTCAGACAGGTGTTAAATGAGTGAATAAATTTATTTTTAAATTTCGATGACCTTCTTCCTTATTAACCAATTACTAATAAAATAAGATATTAAAATGTCCTTAATTATAAAACTTACTGCACTCACCTTAATATTTTTGTAAGAAATCGCCTGTGCTAGCTATATTCTACATAAATTCACTACCAGTTAAATCATTATAATACAAAATAATGAATGTTTATTAGTTGAAAAAAATTAAACTTTCTGGAAGTTATGTATATTTTTTATTGAAATGAAATACCTCAGCACCTAATATTATGAGAATAAAAATATAATAAATTAAGCTTTTAAAATGTTATGACTGATATACTCACAAATTTGATATGTTTTTGTTGCTTTTCTGATGATAACTTCTTCTTCTCAAAGAGTTGAAACACAAGTCTATTTAATTTTTCTTCAATAATATTTCGACTAATAAGCCAGGAAAATGCCAATAGAAGTTCACGACTTCCATGGGAGGAATCATTTGGAAGCAAGTAAAAATACAATCCTTTATATCCTTTCCTTGCAAAATTTAATTTTGTACAGTCAACGAAATCTGTAATAAAAAATAAATATGCTTAGTGAGGGTTTTCCTCAGATTCTGAAAATTCCTTGGCCTTGAGAAATAAATATATAATTTTAATTCTTTCTGTTCACTCAGGTAAAAGTTCTTTTAACAGTGTTTCATAAATTGTTGGCCGTTGTTTTTCCTAATGCTTTGTGTCATTCTAATTAATAACATAAAATAACAAAAAAATACTTAAGGTAGGAATTGTTAGGGTTCCATCGTTATTTCTTAATAAAACTACATTTTACATGTGGAAATGGGTTTTATTGTTTGCAGACGTTTCGGCTTGGAATTCGAGCCTTTATCAGGGCTGTAAAACATGTAGGAAATAGTTAATACTAATTTATAAATATTCAAAAAATAGAAAAACATTTTACAGAAAGTATGTGCTATAGCTAGAGCTTAAATTAGCTACAGCACATACTTTCTGTATAATGTTTTTCTATTTTTTGAAAATTTATAAATTAGTATTAACTCTGTCCTACTGGTTTTACAACCCTGATGAAGGCTAGAATTTCAAGCCGAAACGTCGGCAAACAATAAAACCCATTTTCACATGTAAAATGTAGTTTTATAAAGAATCAATTAAATGTTCCTTCTCACTGTCTGGGAATCTTGAAATTATAAAATTAACAAGGTCAAAAATTAAAAAAATCGCTTCCTGCTGAACTGTAGACATAAAACTGAATAGACTGCTCACAGAGATGTGGAAATCAAAACACCAACTTAATATATTCGGAAATTAAATTGTTTAGTCTTTAAGACAATGGTTTAATGAATTTCTACTGGAGGAATTTACAGTGCATTATGTTGAGACATACTCAGAATTTCATATTATGAAGTCCAGTAACTAAAAAAATATTCTCTATGGAAAACAATTTGCCATGTAGACAGAAATATTAGAAATCTGAATATTTTTATGAATGCTGGGTTCGAATAATTGCAATGGAACGCAAATATTTGCTCAAAAGTAAGAAGGCCAAGAATTATTTGGGAAAGGAAATCCCAATAGGAACTAGAATGTCAAAGGCAGTAATTAAATAGAATTGGCTCTCAATGACACTTTGCTTATGAATAGAGGCAATAAAACATATAAGGAGCAGAAATCCATTTTATTTTTATTCAAATGAATCCCAGACTATTTCTTTATAAATACCAAAAAATAAAAAAATGATCCACCATTATAAATAGTGAGTGTAATTTCATAACACATTTTTGAATTGTAAAAAAAATTTAATAACATTTACCTGTGCATGTATTATTGCACAACAAATTATGAAGTACTACCCAAAACGCAGTAACCTGGGGACAAAATAAAAAAAAATAAAACAAAATCTATACTGTTCAGTCCAATTTCAAATTCAGAGGCATAAATATACAAACAAACATGCATAAATAAATACTATTTAAAACAACAGACAAAAGAAACATAGCACCAGAAAAAACCTAGGCAGAATTCTACTCCATGTTTTATGGACGGACATCTCCCTAATATTTTACACTACATGAGAAATTGGTAGTGAAATTACTGACCTTCTGAAAATAATTAGGGAAGTGGTTCTAATGAATAACAATATCTGAAAAAGGGCAAAAATTAGTTTAGGTTGGTTGTGTTGGGTTAAGGTGACCCAATATTTCAACAATTTTTAAAACTATATAGGTAGATGGTCAGTCAAAAAAAATGTTTTAACCAATTGGTCATTTTAGTAACACTCCTCAACCAGTTTGACATCATCTAGAGCCTACCCAGGACCACTGAAACCACTTAAAATTCTAGTTCCACAGCTTATGTAGGAAAGTGAACCTACTGCTCAGCCATGCAATTGATTCCTGTCTTCACATGGCACTTGTACAATTTCTTTGTTCAACTTGCATTTTCTCATTCCACAGGGTACATTAATTTTAATTTTTATAAATCATAAAAATAACAGAGGCATGGAAAATGAAAATTAATGTATACCTGTAAATTGAAAATATCAGAAAGTAATATTTAGCTAAGTGCGTTTGTGTAACGGAATAATAACAATTGAATTAAGTTAACTCACGCTGTTCTCATAACTTTTGTCATCTTGCCCGTGAAAAAAATGTATACTTTCCAAAGAATAAGTTTGTAATTTATTTATCACTTCGCAAAGGGATTCCAGAGAAACTGTTGCCCTCCACATGTTTTTGAAGACTTGACAATTCTTAGGTATTTTGCGGGAAAATCCAATGATAGACGAAGTATAAATGAAACATGCTTTTTATGCAAGGTCTATACCATATTATAGTTGCTCTTCGACCAATGGGATGAGTCAATAACACTGCTTAGCGATGACATCACCGCGAAGCGATGTTTAAATTACTTCTTTACATATTCAATGCTGAGTTAGATTCTCCATTTAAATTGTAATTTATACTCCTATTCATTCATTTTTTATCTGTAAATCACCCTATAAACGGTATTTTATTACAATTAAGAGCGTGTGTCACAAAGGACCTTCGTCGTTTATATTATGTACATACATAGTTAAATATGATATTGATAACATTATTAAAAAGTAATTAGAAAAATCTTACGTTCGCCTGCTGACCAAATATATTGATAAATTGTAGGCAAATGAAACTAGTGTTGTAAATTTAAAAAAAAAAAAAAATGTCAAAATAATTAACTCCATGTTGAAAATTATGCAAAGTTTCTTCATCTTCTAAAACGAATATCAGGGTTTTAAATAATTGCTACTTTTTTTAAGCTTCAAAATTATTTTAG
Organism: Gonocerus acuteangulatus; assembly: GCA_946811695.1. Lineage (NCBI taxonomy): Eukaryota > Metazoa > Arthropoda > Insecta > Hemiptera > Coreidae > Gonocerus > Gonocerus acuteangulatus. Next base: position 97,597,986 of record OX328132.1, on the reverse strand, counting down.
GGAATAGAGGCCCAATGGCCGTGAATGTTAAGGCGTAAATGCTTTGTACCTAGGGCGGTGGGCTCCATTCTCATTAAAAATGCTGAATTGTTTTGTTCAGAAAATTTCATGGAGCATGTTTATGACCAAGTAACGATGTGGAGCAAATCAAAAGTTAATTAACCAAACATTTTTATAATATATTTTAACAAGGCACTTAATGACTGTCATTGAAACATGATCCAATACTATCAGAGCAATGAATAGTTATTATTGATTCGCAACTCTTATTGGGTGGAGCGAATAAAAGCTAGAATCTAACAGGTAGAATCTAGCCCTTAGATGTAGCTCTTGCTCAATACGGAGTGAATTAACAAGAGCCACTTCTAGGTAGCAAGATCTAAGTAAGTTAGTCTCATCTCCTGATAAACTAAGGAAATTCTAAGGGTAGCTGTTGCTAAGCCCTAGCTGCAGCTAGGATTCCTACCTCCCCTGTCTCATCCCTCTTTCTTCCTGTCAGGGTTTGTTGCTTGTCTCTCTCTCTCTCTCCCCATCGGGCTGCGTGTGTCTTGTGCAACTGTCGACACGCAAGGGCCCTATTAGGGGGGGGGGGCTGCAGTCCTCCCCCCCCCCCCGAAATCGGTAAAGATTTGTCAAAAAAAAACAACAACATAAAAATAAATTAAATGAGACCACCTTGGTCAGAAAAAACAATTTATTTTTGGTGCAATATTATTTTAACTGTTCCAAGATCTAGATTGACAATATTCCATACCCCCAAATGCTCTCAGCCCTCCCCCCAAATACTCCAAGCCTCTCCCGAAATTATTTTCTATATACGCCCATGCCGACCGGGATCAGTCACTTTTTATAACAGTATTAGTCAATGATCCTGTGGCAATGGAAACATCTAAATTACTTGCTGCTATTAAAGAAAGAAAACCTCCTTGGGACAGCATTAGTAATGAATTCTCCATAAAGCAAAAGGTCACTGTTGCACAGTTAAATAAGTTGCTGAGTAACATGAAATCAAGCATAAAGAAGAAAACCGACTAAAAATCCAACAGCAATAAGCCTATAAAATTGAAGCAGTAGGGAAAAGATTTTTACAAATTATTGATCAAGGTCAAAAATCCCAGGAAGAATTCAAATGGATTCACCGACAAGCGTCTAACAAGGAAGTAGGAACCCAGCACTGCTTCACAACAAAGTGCAAATAAAAAATTGAAAAAGTGCGAAAATGGTTGAGGTTTACGGTACGGAAGAAAAAAAAACATCCGTCAACTCCAGAACTTCAAAGAATCGTTTAACTGCAGGAAATGTAGCTAAAGAAGATGAAAATAAAACGTGAAGACGTTCCGGCGCATATAATACTCCTTTTCCTTACGAACATGCGTAAACGCCGCCATGATTGAGCGAAAAGAAACGACTAACTAAAAAGCTAGCATGACCCAGACCAGACTAGCTTTTTCCTTAGCAATTGCTACCCTTAGAACCTAGTCACAGCTCTTTATTCACACCTTCTACCTAGCTGCAGCTAGAAACCGTGATAAACTAAGCAAGTGCTAGCCCTAGCTGCAGCTAACCTTTTTATTCACTCGGCCCTTAGCAATTGCTTGGAAAATACTTAGTTCTAGCAATTGCTAGCTTTTATTCACTCCACCCAATGTCTTACCGATTACATTGAACATCTTTCGAAAACAAAATTAAATAAGAGGTCTTAGATTTTCCAATGAATATAGTCACAAAAATTACTTCATCAATTATGTACGGTTACAAGAACACACTAAAAGTGGTATACTCCATTGAAATAAGCAATAATTACTAAGATTTTATCAATCAAATTTGGATATTATAAGATATTAATTCTAGGAAAGAAAAAAATATACTGGGTAACTAAATTTTAAGCTAAAATGTAATTGAAAAGTTAGATTTTTAATTGCCAAGGCTTCCGCTACGTATGAGAGGCTTGGAAACGAGAAAGCAGCGCTTATGTTTCTTTCACCAATAAATTTGAATGCATAAATTTAACAAGTAGCATTATTATGATGTTTGAAAGAAAAAATATCAATATTTTATTTTAAAAATTCAAAAATCGTAACAAAAAAAATCAACCCTCATGATATGTGAGGTTCAGGGTGTAATCATTTTCTCTCAGTTGTAACATGCACTTCCTGAGCTCTAGTATGCTTTGCCCCTTAATTTCATAATACGATCTTATTTGGACTATTTTCCTGAAATATTAGGTAGTAGTAGTATCGTTTTTGAGGACGATCAACCCTTCCTTGAGTCTTTAGGCCCTCAGTATTGTTTATTTACACAACGTATCCCTACATTTACATATTTAAATTGCATTTGCAACTATTTGCGCGTGAACGCTGTTTACATTGTTTTTGTTTTATTTTCCCCTCGTTGTATAGTTCACCAGTGAGTCATATTATTACTTTCATTAGATTTGTTGAAAGAGCCCCAATTCTTTTAGGACTTTTATTAACTTGTTATTCATTTCCTTTGAGTTACCAAGTTTCCATGATAGAGCCCTTGGCAGGTTATGTTTATTAAACTTTGTACTGTACTTTGGACATTCTTCTGTAATGTGGTAAACAGTGAGAACTCCCCCGAAGCAGGATGGTGCAGTGTCCTTGGTGACGAGGTGTGTGTGGTAAGGAAAATTTTAATTTTTTATGTGCTCCAGTGTTATGTTGCATATTCATAGACTTCGTTATTTTAATTTCGGTTATTATTTATGAAAATTGTCTGCCTGATCCCCAGAGGAGCTGGGTGATGTGGTTTCTCTGCATAAAGCCTTGTATGCAGGAGGCTCATAACAAGTTTATAGGCTGGGTTTGAAGGTTGGTTATTTAATCTCCCGAGATAGATACTGGCGAGTTCCTGTCGTCGAAAGATGATTAGCGGCACTCCTGACTCTGCACATATACTAATAACTGGACTGGTTCTGAAGGCCCCTGTTGCGAGGCGGAGCCCCCTGTGAAGAACTGTATCTATATTGAGGAGAAGGGATGATTTTGCAGACGAATATACAATATTACCATAGTCTAGTTTGGACTGGATCGCGCTTTTATTCAACATTATCATGGATTTCCGATCTGCACCCCATGTTACCCTGGTTAGTACTTTCATTATATTCATCTATTTCAGGCAGTCCTCCTTCAACTATTTGATGTGTGTTCTCCGTGTCAGCATCTTATCAATGGTTAGTCCCAAAAAACTGGCGCAATCATGAAATGATAATTGCGAGTTATTTAAAAGCAATACTGGGTTGTGACATGAATTCCTCTTTCTTGAAAACAGTAAACACTTACTCTGAGAATTTTATAGAGTTACCGTCTGCCCAGGCTTGTAGTTTATTCAATGCTCTTTGTATAAATTGTCCGGCCCAATCTATGTTATGGAATTTCATAAATATATTTATGTCATCCACAAATATGAATACTCTCATCGGTCTGGGTATCACTTGGGATACGGAATTGATGGCAGCAGCAAAGAGGATGCAACTCAAACCGCTTCCCTGGCAAATTCCTATTTGTGTTGATTTCCTGCTCGAATGTGATCCCCCAACTCTCACTATGATGTGTCGGCGTTCAAGAATTTTTTTTATAAATTTCGGGAGGTGGCCTCTGAATCCCCAGAGGTGGAGTTGCTTTCAGATATCACTTCTTTCAATGGTACTGTATGCTTTTTCGACAACAAAAAACATTCCTATAGCTTCCTTCCCCTCCATGTAGGTATTCAATATCTCAGCTTTAAGGGTGACTAGATGGTCCAACGTGGATCGCCCTTTACAAAAGCCGCACTGTGCTGGAGTGAGCAGTTTGGATTTTTCTATGACCCATGAAAGTCTTCTGCTTATTACTTTTTCCATGAGATTATATATGCAGCTAGTCAATGAGATAGGCCTATAGCTGTGGAGAGAGCTTATGTTTTCCTGATTTCATTATAGGAATGGTAATGGATTCTCGCCACGATTCAGGGAATTCAGATCCAGTCCATATTTCATTAAATGTTGTCTTGTGTGCCTCTATAGTTTCTGGTGCGTGTTTCTGAGCATGAGGTTGCGGAAGCTGATTCTTTTAATTCATGAATGGAGTCATAATTTCTTGATACGTGATGGGCCGATTGTAGTCTACACCTTCTTCATGTGCTCCTTCGTCGAAGATTATTTAATGACAATACAGTTCATAATTATTGATTTCTGGTCTGTTTGATATTGTAGCAAAGTGCTCTACAAATGCTTCTGAAATTTGTTGAGGGTCTGATGTTATTATTCCGTTTATATTCAGAATAGGATTTTCTTCTGCTTTGGTGCCAACCTAACTAAGGGTTACACTATTGATCTTTTTCCATATGGTACTGATCGGGGTGTTACCGTTATATACGCCACGATTCGCGCCTTTTTTTCTTGACTAGCTGCCTTAATTTTGATTTTACTTCCTTATATTTCATTCAATTTTCATGGGAACAGTCATTTTGAAATTTTCTAAGCGCTCGGTTCCTTAAGTTCTTGAGAACTCTGCATTCTTGGTCATAACAACATGCAAAGGTTTTCTTATGTTGTCCAGAAGTCCTATTTATTGTTTGGGAGCCTGCATTATATAGTATACTCCTGATGTGCTCTATTTTGGATTCCAATCCCTGTGGAAGGTCAGCTGAATTTATCAATGATAGCGTTTTGAACATGGTCTAGTCCGCCCCATCAACTATCCATTTAGGATACCTGTTAAAGCTAGGTAGCTCTAAGTTCGTTGACAGTTTGATGGGAAAATAGCACTGCCGTATTGCTCGGGGCATGTGTCCCAGAAATAATGAAATATCATGCTGGCTGAGCGGAAAGTAAGGTCAAGTGCTGGCGGCGTTCCGTGTGCTGGGCTTATGCACGTGAATTTACCATTATTCATCAGCACACAGTCGGAGGAATCCATTATCCTCCTAATAATATTTCCTCTGGTGATGGACGGTGCTGGGGACCAAGAGTGGTGAGAACCATTTAAATCTCCTTTGACTATGAATGGCTGTGGCAGATTATTAATAAGTGTTAAAATATGCGCCTCTTGTATGGGCTCAGTAGGTGGAAAATATATGTTGAGGATAGTGATAGGCATAGTGGGGAGGTGTGCTCTAACAGCAAGGGCTTGAAGTTGTGTAGGAATTGTTAGAAGCTCCACGTGATAGTCACTACTGACAAATATCATTACTCCTTATTACATCTTTGGGGGTAATTGTGACGTCACTCTTGGTTTGGTTATATAACACACGTGCTCATCTTAATAATATTTACTTATATTAATAATTAAACACAATATATATACATCTGGCATGCCGCTAGTAAATCATCGTAACAATAGCCTAATAAAATATTAAAATTATATGCTAACCTAGGAACTACTTTGTACATACTATAATCTATCTAATTCTACATATATATACAATTAATACTAAGGCTACTTGCGGATATCCATCACTACTCCTCATTACACCTAAGTATGGCCATACTGATAAGTTTTTATAACATAACACATACAGAGTAACTTTTTTTTTTCTTTTTTTTTACGGCGCATCTACAACTTGGCCATTAGCGCCGGCGGAGTAACTATTCACAAAAAGACACGTGAGCGTCCTATATTCGGAAACTGGCTAACCTCCTAGGCAGGAACGTTCCAGCTATATTCTGCCAGAGTCTACCATAGAGGTAGGATCTCTAGGCGCAGTTATTAGCCTATGACGAACCGCCACACTCCTCCTGAAGCTTGTAGGTCATCTTCCTTGTCTTTCCTGTAGCACATAAATTTCCTGAGGTTAAAGCAGCAGCAATATTTTGTACCGCAATTAAAGTGACTTGCTCTTCTTATAAACATAATATTTGAATACATTAATTTGTCTGAAAAAAAAAAAAAAGTTTCATATCACTTTGATTACGAAGAGAACTATGAAGGAATTGTAAATTATGTCATATATACATAAAAATGCGTGGACAATTAATTAATTTATATACATTCACTTACATAAATTTGTATGATTATGTACATTCATAGTAATTCATTATGTACATCTATCTATATGTGAATAGACAAATAATTATTTTAAAAAACTGTTTTTATATATACAATGGCCTAAGGTTGGGGATTTGGTGGCTTGTCAGGGGAAAAAGTTACTTTTACAGCTTGGAGAATGAATCAATGATATTTTAGAGGAGTATCAGGTAAAAAATAAAATAAGCCGGTTAAAAAAATAAATGTCTATATAATAAAAAAAATAAAACACTTGGCAATTGAAAAATAATAATAATTAACTTCTGATAATAAATTAAATAATAAATAACGGTCCACTGCCAGATAATATAAAGAAAGTCCAAAAAAGTCACACAAAAAATCAGCACCACGTTGTCGCACCTTTTATACACACAAAACTTAAATTTGGCTAGGTAATTTTCGGGTTACCTCAAAACCGCGGTAAGAAATTTAAATATTCATAAATTATTGTGGCACCGGCAACACTGACTACCCCTACGTAACCTTCCCATTGTTGACAGTCAGGTTACGGTGTTGTCAGTCAGTTTACTTTCGTGGTGCTACATCACTTCCCCCCAATGGCAGCGTCACAGAAGCGGACAGGAAGTCTGACGAGGCGTCTACGTCGTGACATCTTCACTGATGAAGGCTTGTCAGCTTCTGTGGCGGTGGTATTGTCACAAGGTTCTGCTTGAGGTGTTGGTATAGGTGGGTGGGTTGGTGTTGTGGTGGTAGTGCTGGTGAGGTCTTCCAGGATGTGGGCTGGTTTCAGTCGGTCTATTGTGACAGTCTTCTGCCCTGAGCCAAGACCGATGACAAAAGTCTTATGTCCTCTCTGGAGAACAGGATGCGGTCCAGTGTATGGCGGTGTGAGGGGCTTCCTGATGGCGTCGTCCCGCAGGAAGACATGTGAGCAGGTCTTTAAGTCCTTGGGAACAAAGGCTTGTGCTTGACTCGCCCTGTGTGGGGAGGGCTGTAGGCGCTTGAAGTTCTCACGAAGTTTGAAAAGGAAGCCCTGCGGCTCTTCGGGATGAGGGGTTGACTCTAATAGCTCTCCGGGTAGTCGTAAGGGCTGCCCATACGTCAACTCGGCAGCACTTGTGGATTTGTCCTCCCTTAGTGCTGCTCTCAAGCCTAGGAGGACTGTGGGTAGCAGTTCTGTCCAAGAGTTTGAGTCAATAAGGTGTGCGGTGAGGGCAGTCTTCAGGGTCCTGTGCCATCTCTCCACAACACCGTTGGACTGTGGGTGGTATGCTGTAGTTCTACAGCGACGCGAACCAAGTAAATTTAGGAGCCTGTTGAATAGTTCGCTTTCAAACTGGCGCCCTTGGTCAGTTGTGATCCGTGCAGGGACCCCGAATCTACAGATCCATGTCCTGTAGAAAGCTGAAGCAACTGTTGTTGCGGAGATGTCCTCGAGGGGTTCTGCTTCGGGCCAGCGTGAATACCTATCTGCCATGGTAAGGCAATAGCGCTTTCCATCCGATGGCGGCAAGGGTCCGACTATATCCACGTGGACATGCTCGAATCTGCCGGCTGGAGCGAAGGTACCTGGAGGTGTTACGGTGTGCCGGTGTATCTTTGAGCGCTGGCAGGCGATGCAGCTCCTAGTCCAGATCGCAAGGTCCGCTTGCATACTTGGCCAGAAATACCTTTGCGACACCAGTCGGCGAGTCCCACGAACGCCAGGGTGGCTGAGGCTATGAAGCTTTTTAAAAACTTCCTGACGGAGTGTTGGTGGTACATACGGTCGGGCTTTAGCTGTAGATACGTCACATAAAAGTGGCTTGTCGAAATGCGGGTGCTCGATCAGCTTCAACTGCAGATTCGGGTTCTGAAGAAGCTCTGGAATCGACGGGTCTTCCTGCTGAGCCTGGATGATGCTCCCCATATCGTCAGGACTGTCTATTGCCTCCAACCGTGAAAGTGTATCCGCTACCTTGTTTTCAGCCCCAGAGACATGACGAATGTCGCTAGTGAACTGGCTAATGAAGTTCGTGTAGCGAATTCTCATGGGTGTTGCAGTCTCGGGCTTCTGGTATAGGGCATACACGAGCGGCTTGTGGTCCGTCAGTATGCTGAACATGCGACCTTCGATGCATGGCCTGAAGTGCTTGACGGCGCTGTAGATGGCAGTGAGCTCGCGGTCGTAGGCAGAGTATCGCTGCTGTGCTGATGTTAGGGCCCTCGAGAAGAAACCAAGAGGTCGCCAGTGGTCTCCCTCACGCTGTTGGAGGACAGCCCCAACCGCGGAGTTAGATGCATCGCAAGCTAGGGTCAATTCGGCGTCTGAAGAGGGGTGTGCTAACGTTACAGCATCCTTAATGTCTCGTTGGCATCGGGCGAAGGCTTCCTCTGCTTCCGGGGTCCATGGGACGGGGGTGCTGTCGTTCTTCTTGCTGTTGCCGATTAGGGCATGAAGAATGCGCTGTACTTCTGCTGCTTTAGGGAGGCATCTTCGATAAAAGTTTACCATCCCTAAAAATCGTCGGAGATGACCCTTGGTGGTAGGACGAGGGAATTCAGCGATTTGGTCCGCCTTGCTCGGAAGAGGTTTAATGCCTTGGGAGTTTACAAGGAAGCCTAAAAACTCGACTTCGGACTTGCAAAACTCCGACTTGAGCGGGTTGATGGTTAATCCATGCTGATTTAGCCGTCTGAAAACTTCTTCCAGGTGTGTGCGATGCTCTTCCTCTGTGGTTGACGCTACCAGTATGTCGTCGAGGTAGACAAAAACATACGGCAGAGCGAGGATGCTGTCCATTAGGCGCTGGAATGTTTGCGCAGCATTTCTTAGTCCGAAGCACATCACCAAGAATTCGAAGAGACCGAAAGGGGTGATCACTGCAATTTTTGGGATGTCTTCTTCCGCCACCGGCACTTGGTAGTAAGCACGGTTGAGGTCGATCTTACTGAAGATTGTCTTCCCAAAAAGATTGGTGTTGAGGGCTTGTATGTTGGGTACACTGTACCTGTCAGGCAAAGTCTGGGCATTGAGTCGGCGGTAGTCCCCACAGAAACGCAACGTGCCGTCTTTCTTCGAAACGATGTGGAGAGAGCTTGCCCAAGGACTGCTGGATGGTCTGCAGATACCCTCATCGACCATCTTCAGGAATTCTTCCCTGGCAGCGTTGTAACGGTCAGGTGGAAGACGTCTAGCTTTCGATGTTACCGGTGGTCCCTTTGTCTCAATGAAGTGCTTGATGGGATGCTTCGGCTCCTGCGGTACAGCGGATGGGCGTGTGATGGACGGGTATTTCCGTAAGAGCTCGTAATACCACTCACCGCAAGGTACTGCGAATACGGAAGGTGTGGTGTTATGTTTGAGGCTGCCTCTGGAAGTTAGACCGGTCTGCGAGTCCACTAGCTGTCGTCCCTTAAGGTCGACTAAGATGTGATGGTGGAAGAGGAAGTCCGCTCCGATGATCGGGTTGCTGACGTCGGCCAAGATGAAGGACCAACGAAGTAGGCGTCGAAGTCCGACGTTGAGGGTCTTCTTGACTTCCCCGTAAGTCTTTATTGTGGTGCCGTAGGCTGCAAAAAGGGTGAAGTTGGCAGGGTGGTTTCGCTCTCGTCGCCGTGCCGGGAAGACGGATGCTGCACCGGTGTCAACCAAATATCTTTCCCCAGAATCCTTGTCTGTGACGAATAATCGGCGGTGATTGATATCAGCGACGGAGTCCGCCTTCTCAGTCGCTGAGATTAGTTTCCCTTCTGCGACGTACTCTTCCAGCTGCACGGTTGTCGGCATTTACGGGCGTTTTCTTTGAAGCGGTGGTGGTAGTAACACAAAGTTCTACCTTTGCTTCTCGAGCGGCTGCGCTCCCGGCCTCGTGATCTGCTTCCTCGATCGCGAGCTATTTGGTTTTTGAGCTCGCTGATCTCCAGGGTCAACTTCTGCATCCTCTCCTCGAGCTGGGAAACGGACGTAGAGGAACGTGTGTGTGGTTGTGTGGACTGAGAGGTCACCTGGCTAACACTGGGCTCGTAGATCTCGGCGATTCGGTCGGCGATCTCGGCGAGCTTGTCTACGGACTGCTCTGTTGTCACCGCTAGTGTAGCCTGCATTCGTTCTGGCAGGGCCTTAAGCCACATGGTACGCAGCAATTCTGTGGAAACTGAAGCTCCTGCGAGCCTTTTCAATTCGTTCAAAAACTGGGAAGGGCGCTCTCCCTCTGCGAGACGCTTATCTTCTAAAAGCCGTCTTATGCGGAGGTTTTCCGACTCGGCGTACGTCGAAATTAGTCGACACTGGAGTGCTTCGTAAGGATCTGCGGGAGGATTTTTAACCAAGTCCGAAACCTGTCTCAACACTTCGAACTCCAAGTTGGCCACCACCATTTGAAATTTTATTCGCGAACTCAAAATTTTGGAGGTCGCAAATACGGCGTCGGCCTGGCAAAACCATAATTCTGGGTCTGCTCTCCAGAATGGGGGAATTCTGATATTAGCCCCAGGCCCAGTTGCACTAACCTGAGTTTCCTCTGTCTGCATTTCTTCTTTATTTTCGTCTTCACTCATCACGTCGGGGTCACCACTTTAGAGGAGTATCAGGTAAAAAATAAAATAAGCCGGTTAAAAAAATAAATGTCTATATAATAAAAAAAATAAAACACTTGGCAATTGAAAAATAATAATAATTAACTTCTGATAATAAATTAAATAATAAATAACGGTCCACTGCCAGATAATATAAAGAAAGTCCAAAAAAGTCACACAAAAAATCAGCACCACGTTGTCGCACCTTTTATACACACAAAACTTAAATTTGGCTAGGTAAATTTCGGGTTACCTCAAAACCGCGGTAAGAAATTTAAATATTCATAAATTATTGTGGCACCGGCGACACTGACTACCCCTACGTAACCTTCCCATTGTTGACAGTCAGGTTACGGTGTTGTCAGTCAGTTTACTTTCGTGGTGCTACAATATTATGAAGATTAGATAGTTAGCCGTCGAGGTGATAGTTAAGATGGATTAGTTGGGATTCGGCTAAAAAAAAACTCGATACGATTTCTGTGAAAAAAAATCTATATTAAGGACGTTTTAATTAGCGTAGCCAGAAATCTCCTTCGCCGAGTCCTCTCCTTATCCCATACATCCTTCCACGATAAAAATATAAATATAGCCGCAGATATATTGGCACGCAACCAATTTCCCCCCAACCTAATAAAATCCCTTGTGAAAAAAGTAAAATCCCAACCTTCCAACAATGGTTCTCCCAATTCTTGCCTAACTCCCAGTTCCCAAATCTTCCGATCCCTGCCATTTACACCTGGACTGACTGAAAAACTTACGAAGACGATTAAAAAATCCTACCCTTCCCTAAATTTTGGTTTGAAAACCATTAACAAACTCAAAACCCTCTATACAAAACTTAAAGATCCCATCCCTTTTAACCAAACCACCCGCTGTGTTTACCAAGTCTCTTGCCAAACCCCTTCCTGTAATGGTGTATACATAGGAGAAACCATAAATGACATTCACTCGCGGCTTGCACAACATAAACGAACCATCACTAACAAAGAAATAGATAAATCTGCACTTGCTAAACACGCCATTACGCAAAACACACTTTTAACTTCGACGACACAAAAAACCTAAACAAAAACAATATGAACTACAAAACAGACAAACAAGACATTTCTCCTATTTACGCTAATATTTTTCAGAAACTCTCCCGACCTCCCACCTAGTATTTTCCCATGCCCCTTGTGTATCCTTCCATTAACACCTTTTTTTCCTTTCCTGTCATAAAAGGCCATTGATCCCTACCGACCTCCTCCCACCACCTGGTTTGTTTTCAGTTGCATATACCCTAGTAGATCCCAGTTTTCTTAGACACTTCCACAGTGTTAACTTTGGTTAACCTCTGCCTCCCGGCACTTTCATTGGTATGTAGTATCTTATTTCTTTGTTAAAATTAATCAATATTATTATTAGCACCTACTTACTTGTATACACTTCAATAAAATAGTCTTTTTTTTTATGTTTCTATTGATTTTCTAGAACTAATTTATGGATATACACTAATGTTCACTTTCCCCGTTTATTAATACCTTAGTTGTTCAAATAATTTAACATCAAATTGTTGTTTTATAATAAGTTGAATTGTATTTATAGATCAGTTACTTATCTTACTCATCAATTTTTTTTCTGCGTTTTTTTCTTTTCTTGTCATTTTAGCTGACGAAGGCTACCAAAGAGTAGCTGAAACGTCCATAATATAGATTTTTTTTTACAAAAATCGTATTGATGTTTTTCCCAACTAAACCATCTTTACTGAATCTATGATAGTCAAGTAGTAGGTACTTGAAAAAAGGTGAATGTCCGATCCCTTCTTTCCTTTCCCTCTTTTATTGCACATATAAGCACTACACGATATAACCATAGTCGCACTAAAACTAAAATAATGTTGAATACAAAATCTAGAAGGAACAACATAAACTATCCAAGGATTACTGTTATTGTTTTTCCCTCTAACAAAATGGCCGCCAGAATTTTAGGAGTGCTAAACTAGATGTTTAAGAGTTAGGCATCTATACTTTCTATATCTATGCTAAGTTATGAATGAAACCTTACTTCTGTATGTGCTATTCGTGTTTACAACCTTTATCTAATGTTAGTATTTTACAACGTTACAAAATGTATTTTATACGTTTAAGGCTTTTGAGATTTTTATAAATAATTGATTTATTTTGGAGGTAATGTTGTGGTTTATTAAATATTTTTATTAATGTTTTAAATATGTTGATGAGTGGAGAACCCCTTTGATAAAGAGCTGACTCCGGTTGTAAATGATATGGTCATTATTTAATAATTAATACATCTAGCAAATTTATTCATACAATATTTTGGCAGAAGTGTTTTTCCCCTTATAATAGGCCTCACCTATTTTATGTCCGGCATTTCTCTGATATAAAAAAGTTTAAATTATGTAATTATTTATCTTGCATGTTGAGTTATAATTTAGTTTAATGAAAGTTGTGTATGTTTTTCCCTGTTTAATCATTATGCCTATCCGGCTGAACATTTTAGAATAGATTGGATTTTGAATTTTCCTAATATTTATTATTATATATAATATATGTTCACAATATTACGAGTTCTGTGTATAATTAATAATATTAATAGTTTTGGTTTGTTCTCTATTTATTTCTTATTATCTCAGCAGCGCTGTACTTGAGTTTGTTCTGTGTAGAAGCCCTGAAAATGGCTGAATCAATATGGCGACATTTGTGGGATCAAAGCTGACATATTCATAATTATGATATTTAGGTAATAGTAAAGAAATAGCTGCAGATAATTTTTAGACATTGCTTTTATGAATCAATTCTTGTACAAGAAAAGTGACACATACTTTTTTTTGTTATTTTTACAAAACCGCTTTCAAAGTTTCCTAATTTTATAACCGGATACAAAATGTGACCATCTTGGTTGCCATCTTGAAAGGTTTAAATGAAACTAAGTATGTGATATTGTATACACCTGATGGGACATAGAGTGTATTTCCATGGAATTTTTTTTTTTTATTTGTTGCCAACCACTATGAGGTCATTAAAACAGGCCTAAAATTATATTTAACCACAAAAAAAAACTTCATTGAGATGATCAGTCGCAGTTTTGAGAAGTTATTTCATTCATATAAAATAATTATTCTTAATTTTGAATAATAGAACCATGTTTGTGTCTTAACCCTTTCGAGATGATGGGCTTCTCCAGCTCTTTTAGACTGTTAGTGAGACTTCTTGGTGGACGTGGGTGGGACTACTTGGATAAGGATGTATTTCAGCCTGGTCCATCCCCAGCTCCAGGAAGTGTTATTGAATAGCATTCTAGGATTTCGAGGAAGAAAGTGGGCCTTTTCCAAATCATAAACAATGTAATTTGCTTTAGACCCATCGCAGTTTCAAGGGATATAAGTTTTCTGTCAGTGAAACAAAGGTCTTACCTGTAGGTATTTGCTCAAATTAAAGAATACATATATTATGCAAGGATGGAATAGTTGGGATTCGGCTAAAGAAACCTCAATACGATTTTTGTTAAAAAAAATTGATATTTAGGACGTTTCGGCTACTCATTGGTAGCCTTCGTCAGCTAAAATGACAAGAAATTAATACAGAAAAAAAGTATATAATTGAGATAAGTAACAGATCTATAAATACAATTAACTTATTATAAAAGAACAATTTGGTGTTACTTTATTAGAATGAGTTCTAGAAAATCAATAGAAACATAACAAACAAAAAGAAGAAGGAAAAAAAAGGCTATTATTTACAATACACTACAATAAAATAGCCTTTTTTTTCTTCTTTTTTTTTCATATTTTTTTCTTATTTTTGTTTGTTATGTTTCTATTGATTTTCTAGAACTCATTCTAATAATGTAACACCAAATTGTTCTTTTATAATAAGTTAATTGTATTTATAAATCTGTTACTTATCTCAATTATATACTTTTTTCTGTATTAATTTCTGTTTTTTCTTGTCGTTTTAGCTGACAAAGGCCGACTCGCAGGAACTGCATCATCTTAGCGCTGTTCCGTTCTTATCCCTAGTCTCATTTGGAAAGATTAAAATAGAAGCAGTTATTGTTTTGGTTCCACTTTTCTTGAAAGGTCTTGATTTATGATCTTACCTGAATGGGTCGTCCAACCCAAGAAAGGCCACCAATAGGCAGTTGAAAATTGTCACAAGGTCTTCGAATCTCTCACAAAGCTATATTTCTAGCAATAAATTGTTTTTCTTATTTTACTTCACCTGTTATATTGTCAAATGCATTATCCAACTATAAGCAATTAAAAAATAACAAGAAATAAAAACAGACAAAAAGAACCGTTCGAGTAACGGAAATCAATTACTTTAAAGTTTTTCGAGATATTAAGGAAAGTATACAAAGTTACCAAAACGTTTCATGTCTGTTAATAAAATATTTTGTTCTAACCCTTCCTTAACTCCAAACGTAACCAAAATTTCAACATATTAGTTTTGATGAAATTTGAACATGCAGAAAACATGATTATGAGTACCCAAACCAAAAACGTTATTCAACAACTATTTTTCTAATTTTCTCGAACAACGGTTAGAGCTATCGCCTTAAAAATGATTTCATTCGTTTTTCTAAGCCCATAAGCCTATAAAACGAGTACTTGCAAGCATATGAATTAAGTGGAACAATTTTTTTGGCGCAACATTCACTCCAAAAACCATGTTCTGGTGGGCGGATTCTGCTGGTTAACAAACTTGACCTTTCAAATTAGACGAAAGATTTTTGTACCAAATTTCATCAAAATCGGACCATTATTCGCTGACGTATGCCGCGAACAGACAAATATATATATATTGTTATGATTATTTTTATATTAAGGAAATAAATTATTAGATAAAATTTATAGTTGGAGAAATTAATTATTAGGATAATTATATTATAATGAGAACTTAATCTCAGCGATAAAAAGTTCCGAGTGAATGAATATTAAACAAATAGGTGTTTCCAAACAATACTGAAATACAATTACCAATACAAATGTATTATCAAACAAGTAATAAAAAAAAATCAATATGATTACAAAATAAAATTCTTACCTTTTAATAAATAGAGTCTTTAAACAAGAGTCCAAATATTCTGCACTTCAATAAATTTTCAAATAATTCCTTCTTCAGCAGGATACGTATTCACCATTAGTATTCTTGCTTAAGCCAGTAAATAAATTCACACATATATAAAAACACCATATGAGAGGGTTCGCAATCTGTACGCTGTGAGACTCCTTACTCTGTTGAGGATGGACATAGACTTTGAGCTGTTAGCGGGAAGCTGACGCATTCTCCCACCAAATTCTGCATTTTGTCGGTTTACTATTTAGATAAAAATTATTATTTTGTAATTTTAAAATGATTAATTTATTAGTGTTTGACTGTAGATTTAATCTATACCTATTGTCCAGAAATATTATAAATTTAGATTGTATATAATACAATGTTATTAGTATATTAGGATTTGTGGTTTGCGTGGGATTTTCAAGTTCTCAATGGTTATTTGAATTCAAAAAGATTCTCGTGAATGTAATATATCATTACATTTGCACTCCTGTCTAAAAAAAAAAAAAATATAAAATATAAATTTAAAGTTGAAATTTTTAATTTGGAGTTTCAGAATACAGAGTACAGAATATTGGCTAGTGTATTACATTATTTTTAAATTCTGATGGCTTACTTTTTCACATAATTTTTAGTTAATTTGAATATATGAGTAGAATATTTTATTCTCTAGGGATTCTGAAACACAAAATTTTCTAGTCGGCACTTCCGGATTGCGTAGTGCGATCAACCTTTTAAGTGGGGTTCCTCCCTATGGAGGGAGGGAGGAACCGCGCTAATATAGTAAAACGTAAATTTGTAAAATTTTGTAACCTTTGTTTTTTCTATAACTAATTTAAATATATCAAAAATTGTTTTACCCTTTTCGGTTTTGATTTTTTTCTAATTCATCTCCAACTTTCTTTGTAATAATAATCTGTGTTGTCAACGTAAAGTTTTGCTCTTCAAGCTTTTTAATTTGCGAAGGTAGAACCGATAAATGGGATCTTATAAATGCTAGATCTGATGCAACCAATGTTAAATTTTAAACAGTTTTTACTTTTTGCACAGATACTGTGTCATCTTCAAGATAGTAGAAACAAATTCTTTAAAATTATCTGAATAAAATAGGGCTGCTTCAATCCATGTTCCCCATCTAGTTCTATCTGGGGGAAGGGAGCAGTCCATAGTATTCCTATAAGCTGTCAAGCGATGAGGAGCTTTTAAAAATATTTGTTTCCTATTATTAACAGGTTTGTTGATATTTGGGAAAATTTCCTTCCCTTTTTCAGCTACATGGTTTAAGCCATGCGCTACACAAGTTACATTCACCATATTTGAATAAAAAAGTTTTAATGCTTCTCCAGTGTTTACCATAGATCCGTACATGCATGGTATCGCTAACAAATAAAAGAAGTTTATCTTGGTAGAATGTTTGACAGGAAACAATTTGCTAAACTGTCGTTCACAAATTGAGAGACGGTTTGTAGTTCGTTTTTGGAAGCTGCTTGCATGAAATGAGGTATGGTTTGGGTTCAATATGTTCTCCAGATGTAGGATTCAACAATTAAACTGCAAATGTAAAGTCCCAGTGGGTCTGTTGTTTCATCTACCATGATTTAATTATAATTGTATTCGTATTTCTTCAACAGAATGTTCACAACAGTTTTTGAGATAATTTTTTCTTTGGGTGCTCTCATCAGGAATGTTTTGTTTTCTGTATTTTTACAAAAATGACTTAAGACGACTTGGACTGCAATTTATGGAATGGAATATTGGAAGCGACTATGGTGTAACATAAATGAGTAAAAAATGTTTGTTTGTTGTCTAATGACGAGCAGGTTTGTGTGAGTAACTGTTGAATTGGAGCTCGCTTGGATTTTTGTGCTGCAGTTAACTGTATGTGCCCACCTATAAAAATAAAGAGCTATTGCGAATAGTTAAATGATATCGTGGTCTACTTATGAAAAGATAGAATGTACTTACTTGAGTTGCAATGAGCATCCACTTAAGATTTTTGTTCGGAACCAATTGATTTATCGCAAGAAGATCAAACAAATGTTTTCCCACCTGATTTCAATTCTGGGTATGGTTTTATCCAAATCTTGATTTTTGAAGATTGGCTGGCTGTCACTTTAGGCATTTTCACTAGTGTACTTTTTTACTGAACTAAACTCAACTTTAGAATGACATGAATATAGAAGTGTAGGTTCGAAGGTTGAGTTAAATCAAAATAGAACTTCTAAGAAAGTTCATACAAAAGGAACTTAGTTCGTAGTTATGGTCTTTGTCAACTTCTTGTGAGGTTTTACGAGGATTGGCTTCTATTAAGGCTTTCAATTGGTAATTTTTAACCACTGATGGGCGGCCACAGTCACCACTGCTGAATGTCTGGAACCACCATTGTGCTATACGTTTGGTAGTGGTTCCTCGGCCAAATGCATTGTTGATATTGTGACCTGTCAATCAATTAGATGTAATTAGATAAAGCAAAAAAAGGAAACACATTAAAATGGCATTTAGCTATATGCATTGTTCAACGGAGAAGACTGGGGCCTAATCCTATCTCGGTAAGAGGAATGACCCCCAGAATCCGAGGCCGACTCGTCAACGTCCGGGATAACCCCCCTTGTGGGGTCTATCGCATGTGCTGGCTGGGAGTGCACGTGAACCTGGGATCCGGCTTTTGTCGCTAGGGACAGCGATTTCGCAGCCATCTTGATGTCAGAGCATTTTTCCTTTCAGTGGCTATCCCGGCGTGCTCCTCATTCCCGCACAATACTAGTTTTAAATGTGCACCGTCATTGAAAATAACGTGACTTGTGAAGTGTGGTCTTTTTGTTGGCTAAGAATAGGTTTATGGGAACAATGTGATCACTGTAGTTGGAGTGCGTCAATGGTGCATATGGTTTAAAAATGGCCGAACGAATGTGCAAAATGAAAAATGATATGGACGGCCATCAAGCATTGAGACCAATGAAATTGTCCCTTAAGTCGATGACAAAATTAAAGAAGACCATGGGTTCACAATAACAGAGCTATCGCTTAAATTTCAAGAAGTTTCTTGCATGAAATTGTTACATCAAAGTTAAGTTACCACAAATTTTGTGCAAGATGGGTATCGGAAATCTTCACTGAAGCCCAAAAATAAGTGTATGGCTGCTTCATTGATATTTTTGGACAGTTACGAAAAGGATGGTGACTCCAACTGTGAAACTAAATTGCAGACTATAAAATGGGGGCTATAATAATTCCCCTAAATAATTAAGGAA